>OZ023169.1:15195894-15795894 GCA_963678695.2 Diplodus puntazzo
TTTTGTACGGGGGAATTAATACGGCCGACGTGGCTGTGATTTGGATCAGCCACAGTAGCGCTATCAGGAATTTGATCGGCAGAAAGTGCTAAAAATAGATGAGGGAGGAAGAGCGTTTCGCTCGTTTCCTGGCTGTTGTACATGAACATGTTTACAGTTCTTGCTCGGTGGTTCACGTTCATCGGTCACGGGGAGCGCTCATGTGTGGAAAACTGAGACAAACATGCAGGAGAAGATCAGAAATGTGTCTGGCAAGGGACTAATTCAAATTTCTACCTTCCCACTCAGTGCTACTAACGGCCTCATGAGCACAGAGATCGTTTTAGTTTGGATCTTTATATATTTAAAAATAACATAAGCGGCTATAACCCTCCTAATTCACTTAATGTTTGTTTTATAACCTAGTATTAGGCTCAAAAGTGGCATCTAACGTTCTTATTCTATTAATCCCCACGTAGTGGGATTTTATCCGAGACACCCAGAACCGCGGTCCCATCATTTAAACGGCTAATCAGTGTAAAATTGCTCAGCAGGTTCCTTCTTGCAAACACTAAGTGATGCCTGCTTATGACCCCCCGCTGCAGCTGTTACCGCAAAGAATCTCTCAACACTAAATGATAATTTAACTTTTAAATTTGGAGCTATTTGACTCGGCTTACTGCTGGAAAAAAAGAGGCCCAGGGTGCTGAAATTACTTATTATTTCACAGGAGGAGGCATTCATCAAAAATGGTGACAGTAAATGTGCGCATTAGGAATATAGCTTGAGAGAGATTCTGATGGATGCTGAATGTTTTTAACCCACAGGGTGAGGGATTTTTTTTTCCATTTAAGGTATTGTGTGAAAATCTCACATATTTCTTACTTAAGGTTTTTTTTTAATATTGTTTTATAGCATCACAATTCATAGTTAAGCTTCATAGCATCAACAGTGAGCCGAGAGGAAATCTTGTGATCCTGGGCCACAGACACTAAGAAAAGGAGATGCTTTACGTGGGAATGTATGGATCAAATGACCCTGTATGACAAATATTTAGATATATATACATTTTTATCATACTTTTGTTCATTTTTCACCTAAACAGCTGCACAGTGCGTAAATAGGCAAAATATAAGCGTTCTTTGAGATAAGTAAATCTCGTAAAATATATGCACAACAGAATAGTCCTAATACAAAAAAAGCAAGTGGTTCACGTCTTTAGTTGAGGTGGAAATGTTGCCATATCTTTTGAAGACAGACGCAGCGAATGAGTCACGACATACACAAATCATTAGACTTAAACATCTGCCGAAGGGGAGATAAAAACGTCAGATCCGTGTGGAGCAACGACGAGTCTGTAATGTGCCTCAAATTAACACATGAAACGAGCATAAATGCCATTTTTACGTCATGTTTTCTTCATTCTTTTGCAATCTCTGAAGATTTGATTGGAGCTTTAATCACATCGTCTCAGTGCGGCCTCCTCCTCCGCCGTGATTAATGGAGAATAGCGCCAGCAGCTGTTTATCTTGTTAAAATCCCAATATTGAAACTTTCCCGTTAGCTTCAACAAAGTGTTAGCTAGACTTTGTGGGTATCTCGCAAAAAACAACAACAACAAAAAAAAGACAACAAGCAAAGTTACACAGTGTCAACGGTAGATTGCGACACCAGGCAGAAGTCGGAATGCAAGTGAAGCGACTTTACACAACTGCAAACGGAAGAAACCTACAGTGAGAGACAAGCACAAAAATTGTCACTCCAAAAATGAACAAAAGCAAACAAAACATTTCAAAAAGGGACAAAAAAGGACAATAATAACATCTAGTTGAAAAGAAGTTATTTACGACCTTTGCTGAAAGCTGCTCAGCTAAAAGTGTTAGCATGCACCCCCGTCTGCTGGAGCCTGACCTCGCGCTGAGGAGCCATGGGAATGTGGGTCAGTAGATAATAGCTGAATAACTTGTTCTTTTATTATTATCCGTTCCTGTTTTCCTTCCTGTTCCCTAATGTTTGCAGGTAGCGTATTTTTTCTGCAGATTTTACAGCCCTACATTCAGACAGAAACGTGTGTGTACACAAAATAGTTTGGACCAGCAACAGAACTTTGGAGTTAAAATTAGTCTGCAATATACCACAGATGACATGCAAAACATGGAGGTCAGGAGGATTCTGGGTTCTAATGAATACTTGAGAATCTTTAGGACTGTAACGGTAGACAGAGACAGGATTGTGTTGACCTCATTGGCTGTAGTGTGCAGGTGTTAATGTTTGCAGGAGTGCACCTGACGTCATTGCTACAAGATACTGTCTGGACACCCGACCGTGTCTGTGTGTGTGTTTGTGTGTGTGTCTGTGTGTGCGTTCAAAGGTGTCTTGAAGTCTGCGAGTGGTGTGACTGTGCACAGGCTTTCTGTGCTAATCTCTGCTAAGGGTGGCAGGTGTCTTAACCAGGCTGTCACCTGGTAACCTACTCACACGAGCAAACACGCACACACACACCCACACTGGCTGCCCTCTATCTCTCTCTCTCGTCTCCTTGTCTGACTGTAAGTGTGTTAGCGTCCAGGTTGGCTGTCGTCCAATCTCCCCCAGCTGGTAAGAGGGGCAGAGCAGGGCGGCGGCGAGTGAGACGAGGCAGAAAGAAAAGCAAAAGATGGAGGGAGATTAGAGGTCACTGCTGACAGGGTCGGGGATCCACTCCGGAAGGAAAGATGGGCGTGGAACAATACAAACAGTCAACAGACTGCAGGTTTTCCTGTAAGTGTGCAATTAGTCGGAAGACGTGCGCCGAGCGGTCTGACCCTTTCCAGGTAGAGAGTTGTCAACGGTGCTCTCCTGTCAGTTTGCTCAAAGTGTCCAGCTCTTATCAGCTTGAGGTCAGACTGCTCTGGAGAAGAGTGGACACACAGACAGTCGTGATTAGCAGCATGAAGCATGGGCCATCCAACCACAGTGAGTTAAACTGCAGGGTGGTTAGAAAACGTTTCCCGTAAAGATCAGTTTACCTCATTTTGATGATGATCTGGTTCTCAAATCCCTGCCAGATGATTATTACTATCATGCTGCGTTCAAGTGCCTGGTGACAAGTTTGACAACCAGCAATTCAGGACACCCACATTGAAGTTTAATCCATTCATTGCAACAATAATACAAATTTAGTTTAAGGGTGTGGATCTGCTCATGTGAGGTCTTAACACAGACAGAAATGTTCTCTTTTTTCACTGCTTGGACCTTTTTTTGCCTACATTTTGGAACGTTCCCGGAGGTTCATTTTAAACTGTCACTTAGAGCTGAGGAAGAAGTTGATTAGAAAATTATTTTCCAATTGTTGGAAAATAATTGTTGATCGTTTTGAGCCATTTTTCAAGCACTTAAGTCGAACATTTGCCGGTTCCAGCTTCTTAAATGTAAGGAACTGCTGCTTTTCTTTGTTATTTATGACAGAAAATGAAGAGTCTTTGAATTTTGGACGGTGAAGTTTAATGTGACGAAGTCAAAATGTAAGTGAAAATATTTAAAGGTGCATTACGTAAGAATTAGCCACCTTGAATTCATACTCCCAACAAACAGGGGCAGCATATCACCAGAGTACCTGCTAACTGCTGCTAACAGTGTTGTGTTTATACATCCATGATTGTAGTTACTGTTAGCTTGTTAGCTCAGTTAGCTGAGCAGCTAGCTGGACTGCCAGGAGGTATTGATTTTTACAGCACTGGAACAGGAGCTTTGGACCGCTGGGAGAAAGTTATTTACCGACTTTTAGCTAGCGGTGCTCAGTACTGTTATATCGTAAATGTTTGGAATGTTAGAACTAAAATTACATATGGCACCTAGAAGTTGATTCTTCCATTTCTGAGGAAAGAGTGTGAAAAGGGGGCATGAAATAAGAATACAATGGACACAACCTCGGTGTCTCTTTCATTGTCTTTCTCTTCTCTCTCCTCCTCCGACACTGTGGATGCAGTAAATGGAGGGGCAGCTAGAGGAGTGGGACTCACAGATGGTGCCAGAAAGCAGAGGGAGTATTCAAATTATTCTTCACAGTTTGAAGGCTTGGAGATGCTGCAGCAACTGAGAACACTCGCCCCGATAAAATCTCACATATTAAAAAGCACAATTAACGATTATTTCTGCGAAGCGGAGCAGCATTGCGTCGACTGTATCAGCTATAGGAGCTAGAAATGCTCGAGTGTGAGTGTGTGTGTGTCAGGCATTGTGCAGCAGCAGCAGCAGCAGCAGCAGCCTCTCGGGTTACTGAAGAATGCATTTGAAGTCAATCACAATGAAGCTTTCTATCTGCCCGGCTCGCCTAGAGGGGATCTCTATCTGGACCAGCCAGAAAATCAACCAAAAAGAATCATCTTGGGGCAGTAAATCTTCCACTAGTGTGTGTGTATGTGTGTGTGTGTGTGTGTGTGTGGGGGGGGGGGGGGGGGGTGAATCACTGTGTCTATAGAACTACCTTTGCCTGCTGTCTGACTTCCTGCTTCTTAGTGGTAGGTGAGCTGCACCCATTAGACACAACACACACCATGGTCTTTTCTCTGCCACACTGATGCTGGTAATTGTCATATAACCTTCTCACACACACACACGCACACACACGCACACGCACGCACACACACGCACACACACACACACACACACACACACACACACACTGTCACACCCTCTCATTGTCAGGTTGCTGGTATAATGTCACACTTTTATAATCGTGCAATTTTGTTCATCCCAAATTTTAAAATCTGGAACAAATCAGCTCCTGTGTGAAAGCTCAGCGCAGTCAGCTCAGGTATAAAATCGAGGCTCTGTGGCTGTAAAACGAGTAAAACTAGCTGACACACACACTCACAATGCAGCTATAGGATCAAATGTATAGTGCAATGCCTGATGTCAGCTTTGGATCAGGTTTCTACCTGAGTAACCGCAAATGTTGCAGTGGAGGACACACCTGTGTTCGCTTTGTCAGAACATGACATTCCAGCGACAAACACAGATTCTTTCTCTGTGTCAGTTCTTTCCCTGTCCCTCAATTTGATGCTTTCCCCTTCTCCTTTTACACAAGTATACATAATTATATATTCCACGCTCCCAGATTGTTTTAAAATGACTCCAACTGGCACCGCATGTCTCACAATGGCAGTGCTTCATGCGTTGCCAAAAACCAGGATTGCCTTCACTGCGCAGATCCAACCGAATACGGCTGTCATCTTACAGTTTCCTTTTATAACGAATGGGAACAAAATGCCGTGGTGGAGGGAAATTGAGGGCAACATACAGATGATTTTGGCCCCGGGTTATGCGTGCGGTGGAGGGGAGCTCGTTGCGTCTCGTTGTGGTTAGTTAGCTATGTGGCGCAGGCAGAAAGTGCAGCTGTTTATAGCTCCTGAAACAGAGGCAAAATGCAGAGCTGGCCCTATTCGAGCCCCCAAAATCACATAAAAACACACGCACACACTGTGATACTGTAGGTCTGAGGGGCATTTGTGTGTGCCTGTACACATGCACCACATGCAAAACCTGTTATTATACCCATCCAGACACACACTGTAATTACATACAATGACGCACTCCTCCTGCCCGCCATACCCTGAATTCACACGTATAATATCGTAAATTGAACATGTCGAGACACAAGGGGGGCGGTGGTTACATATTAAAGGTTTGGATAAACACAGATGATGCACATTTAAACACACACCAGCTCCCAAAAACTGAAATAAGCAAACAGCAGAGTAGCCTTTGCAGCCCCAGTATGTCCTGGAGGTGGTTGTGTGTATGGGGGACTTGTAAAGGGGGCCCCTGGGGTGGGCGCCGGTGCCGCCTTGGGGGCGGGGTGTGTGTTTATTTAAAGATGTGTGTGTGTTTTTAGGAGTCACGCTGAATTTAGGGGGCTAGCCTGGAGATAAGGAATGGAGTTTAAGATGAAAGGAAAATGGGGCGAGGACGGGGAAACACTGGCACAGAGATTGTGGATGGGGGGGGCATCTGAGGGACAGATAGAGGGTGGAGCTGGAGGAGCAGACTGTTTTGATGTTGGCTTTTTAAGGGTTGTTTATTTGACGTTACATAACACCTTTGCTTATGTAGTTGGAGCTCTTAAAAGTGTGTGAGAGTGTGTGTGTGTGTGTATGTGTGTGCGTGTCTGGAAGCTTCTCACTGGGAGACAGGAATTTCTGTGAAAGGCAAAGGTTGCCCATAGCAACGGCCTTCATTGTAAAACTGATCCTTGGAATACAGCACACACACACACACACACCCACGAGCACACACACGCACGCATGCACAAACACACACACACACACACACACACACAAACACACACTGGCACCATGCTTGCACTGAGACGCATTTTCAGTACTTTTCGGCACTTTCAGGGTTTGAGATCACCAGGACTTCACACACACATTTTCTCTCAAAGCGTGAAACACACACACACACACACACACACACACACACACACACACACACACACACACACACACACACACACACACACAGACACTCATCCCTCCACTTTGTGAAGCCCATAACCTCGGCATGTCGAGGGCCAAAACGACTTCAAGTCAATTTCATTTGCAGGAGGTACATATAGCGTTTCAGCTCCACCTCATGCTGAGATGTGATGGACTGAGATGCTCGGGTTTCTAGATTCCATTATGCTTTTATTGGCTTTTAAAGGCATCAGGTTTCTTCTGTCTGGAGCCGGGGAGGAGCCTCTGCTGCTTCTGTGTGTGCGTGTGTGTTTGTCCGCAATTAGTAGCACATAGGCTAGTAAAGACACAGCTTCCATAGGGCCTCAGGATGGGCTTAAGATTGCTGAGGAGATAAGTTTGTTTTGGTCACATATTCAGCAGTGGACTGACTGTTTTCCAATACCTGAAGCAAAACTGAGCCGTTTGTTGTTGGCATCACCGCATGGTGCTACTTAGTGCGCATCGAGCTGGATCTAGGTACAAAATGCAGTGATGGCAGAAGTATCAAACTCCTTTACTTCACTGAAAGCTGTATTGTGCAACTGCATTTTAACATATACTTATATGCATTTAAAATGTTACCTAAGTTGAAGCAACATTATATAGACATTTAAATATTGTGTGATTTGGCACCCCCCACTGTTTTTTCATAAACATGAATCTCAGATCTGTAACAACGTGTCGGATGTAATGTACTTGGATGTTGAATTAAACATGTATGAAACGCTGAGATCCTACCCTCTCACTGAAGTTACAAACAAGTGATGGGGCGGGGCAGAGACACCATTCACCCTATTTCCAACAGAGAAATCATCAACCGACTCTTCAGCTCACCTCAGCGCTGTGGAGTGTTTTAGCATCTTTCAGCTTGTTTTTTCGGTTTCCAGCCGTCAAATTAGCTCTTGTCTTTTCCAGCCGCAGCTTAGAGCCGTTTCAGTGAAAAAGCTCTGACAAATCCACTGTGAACTACCTCCCCAGCAGCACACAGCAAACTTAGCAACTGGCGAGTGAACACAGTGAAGCATTTAGCAGCTAAAAATCCGGATGTTTCCTTTAGGAGTCGGTGGAGACGTAAAAAACAGAAGTAAACCGCACATGGTGACCGGAAAAACACAACTTTAGATAAATGCAAATGTTGCATTGTGAACCAGAAACTGTAGCTTTCAATTAAATGTAGTGAAGTAGAAATATAAAGTAAAACAAGAGGGAAACACGCTCATAAAGTGCTTTGAAAGGCCAGAATAGGTTTATACAGTAACAGTACTCTCTGAAGCGAGCGTGGTATGAGCTGTAGATTGGAAATGTATACCTTTGCACTGCAGTATGGGCGGTGTCTCTTAAGTGCATGCATTTGATAGTAGTATTAGCTGACCCTGTATGACTTAGTGAGTGCTACGGTGAGTGTTTAAAGACGGCAGGGATGTGGCCCTTGAGGCTGAGAGAAAGACAGAGAGATGAATGAAGAGAGAGGAGGGATCAGCCTCAGATTGACAGGAGGCTGAGGTCACTCACTTCAGAGGTTCAACCCCGGGACGATCCTCGACTAATCTCTGTCACCTGACCTTAAGCAGAGGTCGCAGGGCAAGCTTGCTCTTTTATTTTTTCACAGACAAAATAGGCCTGGATCGAGGCGCAGTGATGAGCAGGGAAGACGCCTCGAAATGATCGATGCGAGACAGTTACAGATGGAGAGCCTTCAGTGTGAAGCTATCAAAACTCATATGTAAAGCAAACAGTGAGCCCCAAATAGTGCTGATATTATTAAACTACAGAAATATTGATCAAAGATTATCCAAAGTAATTTATAAAGCAGAATATTTGCTTGTCACAGCTTGTCAATTGTGAGGAATTGCTCAGTAAACTAAACATCTTTGGCTTTCGGACTATCAGCCAGACAAAACAAACAATTTGAAGACGCCACTGAGAAATTCTAGCAGACATTTTTAGCAACGCTCGGTTCAACTTCCGGATGGATTGCCACGACATTTGGAACAGATAATTATATGGTGCTTAGAGGGTTAAAACCTACATCACTCTGGTGATTTTCCATTCAGCTTACCTTATCATGAGGCCCACATTTGTGGTTTTAAGTGAAATTTCTCAACATCTATTGGTGGGATTGCCACGAATTGTAATTGGTACATTTGTGTTTCTCTCTGGATGAACTGTAAAAATGTTGGTGAACGCCAAACGTTTGATCGAGCAGTGTTATCAGATCGAAATTTTCATTTCATTTTTTCTGATTTATGACCTGCAAGCTGTTCGATGTTTTGTACTTATCCGCAAATGTTAGCATGCTTACACACTAAACTAAGATGGTGAACATGGTAAACTTTATACCTGCTCAACATCAGTGTGTTAGCATGAAGCTAGTCTCATTCACTGTTTTCGGACTTTTAAATATGAAAACACTTGCTTATTACTTGATTAATTAGCTGATTGATTAACCTTTTATCAAGGAAATGTGTCCGATATTCTCTTGTTTGAGCTTCTCAAACATGAGGTTGGGGTGTTTTTCTTTTTTGATTTAACATTTGAAACTGAATATTTTTAGGTTTTATCATGTTGGTTGGATAAATTAAGAAAAAATTAAGATCACCTTCGACTTTTGGAATAGGACATGGGAATTTTTCACTGTTTTCTCCCAGTAAGCGCTGTTTTCTTGCTCTAACAACAACAGTAGCTTCAGGGTAGACAGCTGATATTTGATTTGCACTGTGTAGATATGTGGAAAAAGTGAAACTTGTATGTTTCTGCTGTGCTTATTCGCTGGGAATCTGGGATATCTAGTAACAGCGTCATCTCTGACTAGCAGTTAGTTTTGGGTAAACGCAAGCTGTGATTTCCTTTTGTCTGAGGTAATTTAGGTCTCTAAACTAACCTTAGTGACAGTTTTGTTATTAATGAGATATGAAAGCAACAAACATGAATCTTAGCTTCCTGAGATGTATATACACTCTGACATAACATCATGAAAGAGGAATATGTTATTGCATTTAGCTATCCACCTGGAAACAAACATTGTGCTTTGGCTGAATAATCTAACGATTGATTGATAAATTGATCAAAATAAAACAATTGATGATGGATATTGTTGTGAGTGGCAGCCGGAGAGTTCACAAGTTAACTGCCTCTTCGCACTCTGCATGCTACTTTACAGGCTGAGCACAGCTTGTAACTGACACGTTCGCAGAGCCTGAATAAAACCCCCCTCTCTCCTTAAAGGCTTTGATGTTCCTCTGCCAAAACCCCGGCTTTAGATCAACTCATTAACCATGCTCCTCCACGGCCTCGCAGACGGACAGATGTTGCCCTGTCCGCCATAATGCCGCCCGCATCCCCCTCTCGTACGGTTGTGTGCGTGTTACTGTGTGCATGTAATCTGCCAAAGTGGTCTCTCTGTTAAATGAAATGACGAACAGCTCAGTCATTCATGATGGATAACTCTAATCTGTGTCATCTGTACCCCCCTCCTTCCTCTGTGTCTCTCTCAGGGACAGACTTGGTCACCGTCCATCGATGATGAAGGCTCGACGAGAGACGAATTCTACGACGACGAGGACCTTTACTCAGGCTCTGGCTCTGGCTGTAAGTGTGTGTGTGTTTTAGTGTGTGTGAGGTGACAAACTCACGCCCCGGTGCTTTCAAACTCGACAGCTGCTGGGTTTCAATCTGCTGACCCTGAAGACTCCTCCTCCTCCCTCGTCCTCCTCACTCTGGACTTATTGTCGCTCTGTTCAGGAGATTCACATGCACAAAGGCCGCGCACACACAATTGCACAGATCAGACACGCTGTTTGGCCCGACAGACAGGTTTTATTCACATTTATTGAAAGCACCTATAAACACAGACACGCCCTCGCAAACAAGGAACAACAAGGGCTCGTTTCCCCCGAGATCTTATTTACTCTAATCAGATTACAGTCCACACAGATTAGACGATCACACGCGCACCGGCAGTTGTGTGCACCTATCTGCAAGCGTCTATCTGCATTTGAGTGAGCTGGCTGCCTGCGTGTGTAGGAATTACCGACTTAACGTAAATCACATTGGTGTAATTCAGGCTGATTTTCTGATCTGGCCGCATGGCTCTCCTTATTAAGCATGACTCATTGAGGGCTGCCCTCGGTTCAGGCACTGCGCTAGCGGAGGGCAAAATAAATTACAATTCAGAGCAGGAGAGTGCAGATGGGGCACCCCCTGTGGTCGAAACAGCAGCCCCGGCAAATTGCTTTATCTCAAACCGTGATACAGAGCCCTCGGATTCCAAAGGGAAAGCTCATTTTCAACAGGCGGATGTGCGTTTTGCGTCGCTGTCTGCTGCAGAATGTGGCATTTTGAGGCGTGTGATAAGTTTAACAGAAGATGCATTGTTCGAGTCCACATTTTCGCTCTCCTTCTCCAGCTCCTCTGTCAGCCTTCATGTCTTTGTGCCTGTAAATTCAATTTGTTTCTCTTTCAACCCAGGGAGCTTCACTGCTATATGGCGAAATGAAAGGTGGTATAATGCTATTATGAGATTTAAGAAGAGAATGACTCAGTCGTCAGCACCGTCTCCTCCTCTCTTCTCGTCTCGTCTCGTCTCGTCTCTTCTCTTCTCTTCTCTTCTCTTCTCTTCTCTTCTCTTCTCTTCTCTTCTCTTCTCTTCTCTTCTCTTCTCTTCACTTCTCTTGTATCCACCCCTGCTTTTTCCGTGTATTTGATTAAAAACCTTCCATTCTGAAACGCCAAACAACAACAACTGTTAAATCTTTTCTTCTCCATCCTCCGTCAAAACCACAAATCACAGCCAACATCTGGTCTCCGCTGGTAAAAACCAACCTCCGTTCTGTCGATGTTTGAGTACAACTGAACTCACAATTCACTGCTGTTATTCTACTTTACATATTTTTCCGTTTTTTTGTTGACAGACGGTTAAATGAGCAGAAAATAGTGATTTGATTGCGGCTCTGATTGCCGCGCTGAGTCGTCAATAAAAAATCACTGCTTTGTGACCCTGAAGTCATTTGACAAAACAAACATGGCGGTGCTGTATGATTTGCTTTATTGACATTGGAAACGATCGCAGAGAGCGAGAGAGAGAAACAGAAACTCGGCTTCTGCTTTAAAAATATGGACAAATCTTTTTTTAATACGTACGCGTTTTGTGTCCTCTGACCTTATGGAAGTGCAACACTAACTTTAACTGCACCACCAGGTTTACATCATCGTTTCCCTGCCCACACTAAAAACAGGAGGCAGGTTTCCTCAGATTGAGCCAATACGGAGAGCTATTTTAACAAGCTCCATTTTCAGGTGAGAAAAACGGCAGCTTAGCGTTGATGGAGGTTAAAACCAGAGTGAAGAGGAAGAATTTTCAAATTGAGTCAGCTTAGGACCATCTTAAGAGTCGCTCATATCTCTGCCCTCAAATTTCCTATGCCCTCAAGTTTGATTCCCAGCTGTAACCTCTCCAACGCGCCCCAAAAATAACCTTTAGAATATATTCCCGTTGACTATAGTGTAAAACGTAGGCAAGATGTGGTGTACACTGCTCTCTAGAAACAGTCCCACAGTGTGATGTGTCACATTTTATGGATCCCAAAAAATTGTAATTTTGCAACGCTACACCTGTAAGTGATGATGCACAATGACAGTGTGATTTTTAAGTGTCTAAAATCTTCATGTCCTTCTCAATAGAGAGTCAGTTATTGAATGTTTATTATAAAGAGAGCAGCGAATGAGCACCCAGGGCACTGATTTTTCAAATGCAGCCGCAGTCTCAGTTTCTGATTTAATGATTGTGTGGGCTGCGTGACGGTTGAGTGACGAACGGGATGTGTATTTAAGTAAGTAATGTGTACATGTGTAATTATTTTGACTCCCCTGCTTCTTGAAATAAAGCTGTGACAAGGAATTTTGCATTTTTTGCTGATTCTGGCGGCCCCTGTAGTCAAAAGCGAAGCGAAATTATCTTTGCCTGAGCGCCGTACCACCAGACTACAAAGCAACTTCTTCCTCAGGCAGAGAGTCCCCTCAGTTCATCCTCAATACTTTTAATTTTATGAATTTTCCAACCAGGATAGGTAAGAATCCGAGTTGGTGACAAGCATTACAGGGTAACACATGAAAGTGTGCTTTCAGGTCTCATGGAGTACTACTACTATGTGAAAAAAGTAGTATAAACCCTTCTGTGGCTCCAGAGAAGCTGCGTGTGATCTGAGAAATTGCCTCCAGTGATGTCACTCACTGGCTACACTGCATTGTGGGTAATGTAGGTGACAAGTTTTTCAAAGGAAGATGACGACATAGAATAATGAGTCCAACAGAGTTATGAGAGTGTAATGCTAAACCGGTGGACTGCTTTTCAAAACATAGAACCTATGTCACTACATGCAGCTTCCTCTGGAGCCACAGAAGACTTTACACTAGTGTTTTGCATGTACAGTCATACTACCTATTAAGCGTAAACACATTTGAATATGTGAAACTGGTGGACTCACCCTTTAAGAATAAACACAATAACTATATAGAAAGAGACGATCTTCTTGCTCTGCTTTTTATGTTTATGCAGAAAATCCTTGCAATAAATGTGAGTATATTTCTAATTACATTTCCTCTCATCTCCAGTTCCTGAGATCAGAATGAGGCCGACATCGGCGGGTGTGTCTTTCACCACAGAAGAGCCCTTCCTCCTCTCCACCACCCAGGCCACTAGCCCCGCCCCCTCGGCCTCACCTGCAGCTGAGCCGAGCCCTGACCCAGAGGACCCCACCGCCACCCCGCTGCCCACAGAGGCCGACGGAGAGAGTGGTGTGTTCTGGGAAAGAGAGAAGGAGCTGGAGAAGGAGAGAGAGATGGAGGAAGAGAGAGAGAGGGAGAGAGAGCTGGAGAGGCAGAGAGAGCTGGAGAAGGAGAGAGAGAAGGAGATCCAGAGAGAGCTGGAGAAGGAGAGACAGTTGGAGAGGGAGAGAGAGAGGGAACGCGAGAGGGAGCGTGTCCGGGAGATGGAGCGAGAGAGGGAGAGGGAGAGAGAGCGTGAGCGAGAGAGGGAGCGTGAGAGAGAGAGGGAGAAAGAGAGAGAGAGGCAGAGAGAGCGTGAGCTTGAAAGAGAGAGAGAGCTGGAGCGAATCAGGGCCGCTGCCCAGACCACCGCCGCCCCACGATCACCTGCTGCCATCCCAGTGGTGACCACCAACCCAGCAGACAGCACTGCGGAAAGTGCCGCACCCTCTGCCGGTTCGGATGACCTGAGCACCACAGAAGAAGAAGAGGACGTCTACCTGTCGCCTGAACCCACACCGTTTTACCCAGGCTTCGACATGGAAACCACCACAGATGAAGACATGCCAACTACGGCTGAGACCACCCCTGAGCCCACGACGGCTGCGGCTACCACCACCGCCGCCACCACTGTCAAGACCAGGGTCCCCTTCAGGCCGAGGGTTCCTATGACGACAGCCACTCAGGCAGTGCCAACAGAGAGGACGACCCGCCCACAGCAGCCCACAACTGCACAGGTGAGTTCAGTCAGCAAACCCATATTATTGTACTGATATGTAAGCAATAAACAATAATATCTTCCTTCCCTAGGCAACCATCGAAGCACAGTTAGTTTCAGGGTTTTAGAGGAAATTAAGTGGTGGAACTATTTCTCGATAAACAACAGTTTATCCATCCACCCAGTGAACCAGCCTGGCATAGTCACGACGACAAGATTCTGGGAAATCACAGCGCCAAGTTTTTGTTTGCCAAGAATTATTTATAGCATATAAAACCCCCTGAAATGACAAATTGTTGGTTTTACATTACTGTTTGTGTGGTGATTAAACAAACAACATACAGCATATTTAATATGTAACAGCTCCACATTTAAATGTATAAATACGACTCAGCCTTTGTTATATATTTTGTTGACCTGTCTACATACACATGTCTCAAATGTTTCCTACAATGTTCATGACTGAACTTGCAAGATCAGATATGTTCATATGTTCTTTGGCAATGGTGGTTGTTTCACACTAAAGACTATAAGTCACATGATCCCATGCTCCTTCACATCATCATCAAACTACGCCTTCACTGTTTTGAGAGACCCCAAGCAGGAGAAATGACATATTCCACATTTATAAAGACTTTAGTGCAGGCAAACATATATGTTTTTAACTTAAGCCTGAAGCATGCTATTTATTTCCTGTATTTCATGTATATATGCTAAGCTAGGCTAATCACCTCTGGTCTTCAGCTCTATACTTAATGTTCAGACATGAGAGTGGTATCAATCCTCTTGTCTCACTCTCAGAAAGAAAGCGACTTTGTGTAATGTCGAGGCTAGCAGTTTCCCTTTGTTTCCAGTACTTATGCTAGGCTAGGCTAATCACCTCCGGTCTTTGGCTAGATACTCAATGTACAGACGTGAGAGTGGTATCATTTTCTCCCCTCACTCTCAGAAAAGAAAGCAACTATGTATAGTTTCCAAAATGTCAAACATTTCCTTTAGCAAAACAAGGTACTCATTTGTAACTCATACAGGAGATGATAGTGTGTTAATTGAGGACTATTTTAAGTTGCAAATTAATTCACATTTGCTGACCCACTGAGAAATTCCAGCAGCAGGATGGTGTATGTAGGATTAAACAAAACAAACCATGCCCATTCTCATGATGATGAAAGAACATGTCACTTGTAGTTTATGTATGGGTTTTTTTTACACAAAAAGAAGCTTTTTGCTATAGAAGAATATGCTATATCATGGTTCATTTACAAAGGCAGTGCTTCAGGAATCAATTAATTGTTGGTTCTGTTCAACTAATGAGATCTGTTGGCATATTAAGATCAATAAATATCAATATCACCAGCCTTTCCCTTTAAATCTGGCATAAACACAAGAAGTCATACTCGAGCTTTGCCTCAGTGAAATGCAGTCTAAAATTGGCAAAATGAGGATTTAAGTCAAGAACTATCTGATCAAAGTGAATTGAAGTAGATGAGACCACAAATCTGTATAATGAACTCATTTTGGTCGGAACCAATAAACTATTGAGGTTTGATGCCCAGCCCTAAATCTGCTTGCCTCTTAAACACTGACAGCCTAGTCATTTACAGACCAGAGCTATTTCCCTGATTAGTGTGCTCCTGTTTATTTGCGTCAGTGCTGCATTAAAGCATGATGCACAAAGATTTGTCTGGTTTTCCTTGTTGTAATTGAGCTGCCAGATTTTATGAAGTGCGTATATGTGTTGGTTAATATGCAGCTTTCCCCCACTGAGAAACATACAGAGGCTCATTGTTTTAAAGGCGAACATGTGCCATGGAAAGTTCTCTGTTTGTGTTGGTTTGGATGAGGTTCAGTGCAGCAGCTCCATGGAACAAATGTAATTACATCGAATGTAAATTTCCTGTCGTTAGGCTCACTTTTCTCTCTCCGTCCCAGGAGGCTAACAACGACATGGGTGCTGCGGGGACGAGCGGCGATTTCGAGATCCGTGATGATCGCCGCAACGATCTCGGTCGAGGTATGCTGCCAGGGGAGCCTGATCTGATCGGAAACACGGTGGACGGAGGAAGCTCTGCCGCCCAGCTCCCACAGAAGAACATCCTGGAGAGAAAAGAGGTCTTAATAGGTAGGTATCTCCCTGTAAAGAGAATTAAAAGTCTTTTCTAAATGTTTGTCCTGGTCACCCAGCTCTGTGTCTGTCTGTCTGTCTGTCTGTCTGTCTGTCTGTCTGTCTGTCTGTCTCACTGCCTGTCTGATCCTGTCTGTCATATAAACCGCTTGGTAGTCACCTCTTAGAGCAACAGATTTCATCCCCTGTTGCCTCCTATTCTTTCCCTGCTTACTGGGAGCTGCTAAGATAAACTGGCAGTAACTCGCGTTCAAGTAGTTGCAGATTCATCACGATAACTGAATGTGCTACTTAGCCCCGTTTGACCCATTGAGAACAAGCAATCCTCTTCTTTGGTTCTCCAACCCCTCCTTTCTCCCCTCTTTTTCTCATCATTTTCCCTCTGGGCAAATCCAATTTCTTTTCAAGTGCCCCCCTCTCCTCTCCTCATCCCAAAGAGCTGTCGTAGAAAGTGAGGGCGCAGCCAACTTGCCTGACCTGACCGGCTCTCTGTCTTTCCTTCAGCTGTTCTGATTGGTGGACTGTTCGCTGTGGTTTTCGCTGATTTCCTGGTCATTGGTAAAGAGCAGGGGGCAACAGATGTTAGACTAAACTTTCTGTGTGATAGAACCAAGTTAGAACCCCACATGTCAGGCTCATACATTCATTTATAGTGCTGTACATGTGTAGGCATTGTAATCATACTTATCATTTTTGACTTTTCACACTGATTCCGAAGATTTTCCAGGTTTTCTGGAATATTAGGGTCTATGTTAAAGCAGCGACTAATTGCTGTTCTGTATCCTTCATATAGTTATGTGTATATGTATTTAGTTTTTTATATAGTTTCTATGACTTTCTATAGACTTCTGCAATTAAAGGTGCAAAATATCAGCATTTTAGTTGAAAACATTCTAAAAAATAAGATTATCAAGAACAGGAAGTGAAGAATTACAGCTTTGAAACTATGATGTCTATGTTTTGTATTTCAGAACATAGGCTGAATTTAGCATGCTAACCCACTAACCCCACCCTTCAGGCTCCAAAGCTCTGGTAGCAGTGTAAAAAACTAACACTCCCTGGTTCACCAAGCTTCCAGTCTGGACTGCGAGCTGTACAGCTAACTGAGCTAACTAGCTTTTGGTTTCTACAGTTAGCAGCAGTTAGCGGTTATTTGGGTGATATACTGCCCCGTATTTGTTTTTAGGATGAATTCAGCAAGATTAGCATATTGCACACAAAAGCCTTTACACCACAAATCTATACAGTGCTGTGGCTGTTGCATCGATTTTTTTATGAGACTAAGAGTCTACAGCCATGCTAGTGACCATGGCTGACCCCTCTATGCCGAATTGTTGGACGAACTGAAGTGATTGATTTGATGATGTACCAGGTAAAAATGAATGACATCGCTGAATCACAAACCAAAGTTCATGGTAATCTGCTGGACCGATGTGGTGGACGGACCCATCCACATTGTTAGCATGGCTAAAAATTATTTCTTTGGGTCAGTGAAGGCAATAAAGATCTGATACTATGGATTCTCGAAAAAGTAGTCCATCGTGTCTTTTTTATGAGAAACTGCAAATGGTGCAAGGAGGAATGCAATTAATTTTCCTTCTGTCCAATATCACAGTTGTCTTTCACAGTAAAATCAGGGACGGTAAAAGTAGAGTATAGTTTAACTAAAAAACTTGGTCATGATCTGACCAAAAGAAAAAAAAAACCCTTTAAAGAAAATTAGACTTCATCACAAGAAATGGTGTGAAAAGTCAAGAGCGGTGAACACTTTTGCCGTGACAGTGCTTCGGTGAAAAGTTCTGCAGTTTCAAATACCCCAGCCGATGCACTCTAATATTGGCAGTAATGGAACGAACAAAGCAAACACCTCCCACACAATAAATGGAGACAAATGTTCCTCCAGCATTTTGGAGAATAAACAGTTTGTTCTCCATTTTGGCGTCGATGCCAATTAGTTTAACGAGGGAAAGTTATTTTTCCCTCTTGATAACCGCACATTAATCTATCGCACACAGTTCATTAGTGACGTGTGGAGAGGAAGGTGCAGCTGCTGCAGCTTGGTTACACCAGCCCCATCGGGCTTAACTACTAAGTAGCACTGCAGGGCTGCGCACAGACACACACACACACACACACACACACACACACACACACACACACACACACACACACACACACACACACACACACACACACACACACACACACACACAATGTACATTGGCACATTCAGGCTCATCAGTCTTCACTTAGCAGCTAGAACGTAGCAACGCTGTGGTAGCTGTGGTGGCGTAGTGTGCTGCAGGATGTGGCTCTAATGGTATTTTAGTGTTTGTTTATGTGTGTTTGTCGGAGAATGTTCTGGTTTTCTAAGACATCCACCGTCTCTTTCTATCTTTCCTCAGCGGTTATAGTTGGAGGAGTAGTGGGCGCACTTTTCGCAGCCTTCCTGGTGATGTTGCTGGTGTACAGGATGAAGAAGAAGGACGAGGGCAGCTACACGCTGGAGGAACCCAAACAGGCCACCGTCACCTACCAGAAACCAGACAAGCAGGAGGAATTTTACGCATAACACTCGTATGGCGGAGAGACACACCGCGCAGCGAGGGAGAGAGAAAGAACGAGAGAGAGAAGAGAGAAAGATACTCTAAGCCCCCGTCCTCCTCCTCCTCCTCTTCGTCGCCTTCCCCCTCATCTGCTCGCCTCTCCTCATCCCTCTCTCCTCTCGTCTCCAAAACACTTGAGCGCCTTTCTCTCTGCAGACTTGGAACTTTCTTTTCAATGAAGAAGAGGACATAAAAAGCAAAAAAAAACAAACAAAAGGAACAAAAAAATCCAAATATATTCTGAAAAAAATAACACATACACACAAGATGTTTTTAAAGTAAATGTTGTTATTAATATTCTACAGATTCTTTTGTTCTGTATGTAATGATATGATTATTTTGTAAAAAAAAAGAAGACAAACAAACAAACAACAAAACAAAACACGAGCTCTTAACCTGTGTTTTCGAGCACACAGAAAAAGTTCCTCCTCTGTTTTTATGGAGCGAATGAAAAGGCTAAAAAGAATAGAGGAGAGGAGAGGGGTGGAGCGAGCGGAGCGAGACACAAAAGAGAAAGAGAGGGGGGGGTGGGCTCGACTCTGCCTCTCTCTCCCCTCCACCCAAAAACATCCACACACGGCATCTGGTTGGCCGCACAGAGCCCAGGGTCAAAAGGTGAGAGGAAAGGTCTCTTTTGTGCCTTCCATCCCTCTGGTGCTCAAAGACTCCTACGCACATCCATGCAGCCACATGAACACGCTCACACGCACACACACACACACACACACACACACACACACACACACACACACACACATGCACACGCATACACACAGACATGTATCTGCTTGAAGGTGGCTCTGACCTCTCTCTCTGTGCCCGGCCAACCAGAAAACGGCGATCAACCCTCGGCGTGTTTCTCAACGCCAAGGAGCCGCTGTGGAAACGTCGGCTGGTCCATCTGCTCCTCTAAGCTGTACAAAGACTAGTTACGGATAGTAATAATAACCAATAATATATCAATGTTTTGGGCTGGATGGTGAATAATAATAATAATAAAACATAATAATAATAATGATAATAATAATAATTCTGAAACAGGAGGATGTGTATTTAGCAGTTTAAAAAAAAAACCTTTATATGTAAATATCAGCGTATCCTTTCTGGCATCACTAACCATCTGCATGATCATGAAGAGTTTTTATCCATCACATCCGTCATCACCTCTAGATGAGCTGTGCTCTCGTCAGCCACATGCACAAACACACACATTCACTTACAAACACACGCGCACACACATGAGTGCAGACACAGACTTTGAATCTACTGTAAATCATATTCAAACACATATCAAACCCATCCTCATCGTCATCCTCATCGTCGTCATCGTGATAGTCATCACTCGTGAAACAAGCGAGATCAGGTGGTTTCAATATGTTATTGATTAGTTATGGATCAGTTACCAGTTGGTTTAGAGTTTGGTCTGTTTGTGTAAAAGCACAACTACGCGTCCAGTCATCACCTCATCTGATATCTTCCCTCCCTCTGTCACTCACACACCTTTTTTTGCATGCCTCACTTTCTTTTTTTTTCTTTCACCATTGGCTCTCTGTTTCGGGGATGGGAGGGGCCTCTGGGAAGCGAGAGGGGCTTTAATGAAAAAAGTGTGAATCCTCGCAGGGAAGTTGCTCCCGCATGCACTAATTCGGTCAAAATCGCAACTTTTGTCATCGAAGCTTTGGTTATGAGGAGAAGCAGCTGTCGAATTAGCGTTTATGGGGTCAACTTGAACCTGCTGTTGGGCTCTTTTTTTTGGTTTCGGGGAAGGGGACAACGGGGGGAAAAGGGGTAAGGATTCGGTTTGGGAATGTGAGGAGACAGGAGGGCTGTGCTTCTATCTAAGAGATTGTAACAATAACCACACCAGTGCGACTGGGCTAGTAGCTTCTATTATACTCAGTACTGTAGAACAAAAATGCATGGGAGTCAAAACTATACTAGTCTGGGTGTGTATGGATGCCTGTGTGTGTGTGTGTGTGTGTGTGTGTGTGTGTGTGTGTGTGTGTGTTTTGTGTGTGCATGCGTGCGTGTGTGTATGTGTCTTTGTGTGTTTGAAAGAAAAAGAGGGGTGAGTTAAAGTCGGAATGTACTGTGGTCGAGTGTGTGTTTACCTACTCCAGCAGTTCTCACGCTCTTCCACAGACAGGTAACGCACCTCTTCCACTCCTGTGTGTGTACGTCACCTGCCCACCTCGCCAGTGTGTGAGAATATATGTATGTGTGTGTGTGTGTATACACCTCATCTAAGCCACCACCTGTATGTGTGTGTGTGAGTGCTTCTCCTTGGTATTTCACAGCAGACTCTTGTGTACACTGACTAGCCTGTCGACGTGTGTGTGTTTGTGTGTGTGTGGGTGTGTGTGTGTGTGTGTGTGTGTGTGTGTGTCTGCGTGTGTTTAGTCTGTTCACTGCTGAATTCGGGGCAGCTGGTCCCCTCACAGTGGCTTTCACACACACTGACTGTCTTTTCACTGTTTGTCTGTCTGCCTGTCTGTCTCTCTGCCGCAGGACAGACCGACAGACAACACGCCACTTTTCTCACAGGCAGGAATGATCTTAACACGTACTGTCTTTTCTAAAGTGACTGTCGAAGTGTAAACATGTGTGTTTGTACCCATCTAAGCCTGCGTAGCCAAATAAGACGTGTGTGTGTCTTTGTGTGTGTGTGTGAGAGAGAGGGTGAATTTGTTTGTGAGTAAAGGTATGCATGTGAGTGTGTGTATGTGTGTGTGTGTGTGTGTGTGTGCGTGTGTGTGTGTGTGTGTGTGTGTGTGTGATTGTGTGTGAAGCCCGATGGAGGCTACACTACTCTATGTTTGCTGTTCCCATTCCTGTTTTTATACATTTGCATTTTTTTAAGGCTGAGTTTCTGTCATTGGCTGAGTGAGCGAGAGGAGGCGGATCCTCCACGCCACCGCCCTGTCACTAATCTGCCACTCTGTTCCAAATAAAAAAACCTGATTGGGTAAATCTGTCCTCTCTTGTCTTGTTTTTTTTCCCTTTTTTTTGTAAAAGGATGAACCAAGGACACATGAAATGTTCCATTCTGCTGTCCAGTCTGCTCTCCATTAAATATGACACGTAGCTGTTGTTTAAACCAAACCACAAAGAACGATCACATGATGATCCCAATATGCTCTTTCTCAGCACTTGAAAAATAAAAACACTAAGTAATACTGTAGCTCTAAACGTGAAGCTATACAGCAGCTGGTCAGCTTATCTCAGCATAAAGACTGGAATCAGGAGGCAGGACAGCTTGCCTGGTTCTGTCCACTGGTTAAATAAAAAGAATCTGCTCAACATCACCTCTGATAAAGGTCAAGTTCTGGTTTCAAACAGCCATGCACTTCTGTGCTGGACTATTTCTGTGGTGTGAACATTTTAGCTTTAGCGTGGTGACAGGAGGTCACACACGAGACCACACATGTGAGATGTGACACGGGGAGTCGGCGGTCCGAGCGATCCAAGGTCTTGGTGCGCTGTTTTTGCCGAGGAAGGATGAGGAGGATGCATGGAAAGCAAGGATTATATTTGCACTGGTACAAAGCAAAGATGACACATATACAAATACTGAACAGCTTGTTTGCATGTATTCTGATAATGATAGTAGCTGTCATTGTGCCTGCTTTGTACAGTGATGCCAGATGAGAATGGGTTCAGAGAGCCACTGTGGATGATGGCAGAGGAGCGAGGGAGAGAGGAGAGGAGTGTCTGCTCTCAGCGGCTGTTGCTCGTTCCTGGTACCAGATATTCAGCCTGCTACATATCCAGCAGCCGCAGGCAACACGTTTTGCGAGCTGCGACTGGATCCCATTTTTGAACGGTTCACACACACACACACTATTCATTGTTCACAGGAGCGAGTGCTGATCTGCCTCTGATCTGGGGCTATTAGTCAGCCACAGCAAGGTCAGGGCTACAATCCTGTAGTGTGAACTTGGCATAAGCTAAGCTAACTGGCAGCGGCTTGGAGCTTGTATCAATCTTCTTATCTCACCAGCAAGGAAGCGAATAAGTGTCAAACTAGCCCTTTAAAAGTGCCGCACATAACCCAGTGAAGATCCATTGTTTGCGGAAAGAAACCCGCTAGCGCTCCTGTCCTGGAAAAATACTGCCTTGTTCATGATTTTCTCTGGGTCATCTCGCCTAATTTGATTCCGTTTTTGTTTTAGGATTGTGCACCAACTGAACAATAAACTGAAATAATATGGTAATGTTATGGCACAGTCCATAAGATCAACAATACCATACCCACGATAGTTGATGCTGCACCTTATTTTTGCTAAACCTCTCACAAATGCACCATTATTCAAATGACCACAGCCAATAAACACAAAGTGAACTTGGAGCAGTCAGAGGAGCATATCTCAGGATCAGTAATTCTTCTTTCACTGGGGCAGATTTTTAATGAAGTAATGTAATCAATGCCTTCAAAATACACCTCACAGCACGACGATCCCCTTGTTTGAACCTAGAGCCCTCTGTGTGACTCTGCTGAAGGACAAGCAGGTATAGATAACGGATGAATGGGTTGGAGGACTTTTAGGATTATAAGAATTACATAAGAAATGAACATTTTTGCTCGTGTGGCCCAATCACACATTCTCCTCACTCATAAAGCAAACAGTGGGGGGGAAAAAAACAGCTTTTCAGTGTAACAAAGACTGTCGCTGTGCTGGAGAAGGACATAATTGGAGGAATTACATGCAATTAAAATATTGTCAGAACATCCCGTTCGCCTTCTCGCTATCACCACATGCACCTGCTAGAGGAGCTGCTTGTTTAGGGCTACTTAGACGCGTAGTTAATTAATACTTAACCTGATCCTACTTGAGTAATATTTGAGTTAAGTGCTGTTACTGGGATTTCATTAACAGCAGTCCCCAGACCCCCATTAGAGCTGGAGTTTGGAGACTTAAAGGGTCACTCCACCCAAATTACAAAAAAAACAAAACATTTTCTAATTTAACATCCACTGGTATAGGGCAGTGCATTTAAGATTGATCCACACTTTTCGGTCATTATCATTTCTGGAGCTTCACAGCAAAACAGTGCAGTATTCTCCACAACTGAAGTGGCTTTAAATGTTTTGTGGCCTATGACATTTCACCCGACATTGAGGGTGAGGAGATAACGACTGAGGCTTCATTTTTGGATGAACTTTTCTTTTAATACGATTTGTGCTGCTCTCAGCAATTATTACATTTAAGAACAAAGTGTCCTGGTTACTCTCGCTAATCCAGAACAGGCTGTTGTAAGTGTGGTCTTTGGATTATCCAAAGTAACCAGGACATTGTTGCTGGAAGACACACTCCACTAAATTATTTAAATGTGATTTTTCATCGCTGTGAGCATAACAAAATAAATTTCTTCTTGTCTCCACTTCACTGGGCTGCAGGGGAAAAAAAACAATCTCAGAGACAGTTTTCTCAAAACAAAACAGTTTGCATTGCTGAATAACCCTGAATGTAAGTGAAACAATATGGGTTCACAATATGGGTTTTTGCTACTTGGATGATCTAAACCTTTTGATCTTTGGTCTTCTTGGCTATTACTCAACTTGCCCCTGGTGCTGGATTAAACTTGAGGCCCAGGACTTGTTTATTTCTTCACTCGGGACTTGAAACAGTGTGCAATAAAAAGCTGCTCAGATTTTACAATCTGAAGAATTTACATACATTCAAAAGGACTTGCATACAGACACGAAGTCTCACTCGGGTGTTATCACGCTCCAGCATTAGCTTGGCCTTCATACCATTTCTAACCCAGTGACATGTACACCACCCTGTATGCAGAGCTACTGCATGATTGCAGCCTCTTAACAGCCCATTTACACTTACTGAACTCACTGCTAGACCCTCGAGGGAGGAACAGCCAGAGATGTTGTTATACTTAAGTCATCGTATAAAAATGTACTTATGGAGAGATCGGGTAAACTGTCCATAGGGATTTGTGAGCAGACAGGGAAGGAAATTATTCTTAACGGGGCCAATGTTTACATTCTTTGCATCAAACCAGACGAAACCAAGGTCACCTGACATGGAGGAGTCTGCAGATGGCCTTTCTGTGAATCCAGAGAAGACAACAAGCTGTTCTGGCCTTGGGTAGTGGGCTGCTGATATGGAAATGTACCTCACACAAAGGATGAGGGGGGTTTTATCTCAGTCCTCTTCTGTTTGGGAGGGGTAGAGTCGGGGTAGGCAGGAGAAGGTTTAAGATCCCGGGGTCCTGTCAGTACCCCATCTAGTGGGTAACAGAAGAACAACGGCAGCAAGACTGGAAGATGATTTTAACCTGGCATTTTCACCACCGACATGCAATAGTTTGGATTGGGAGCTGTGCACGAAACTAAATAATAGATAGTGAGCTGTAACATGTGCACTTTATTCAACAAAGGCTTTGTGTTGGCCTGTTTTAGGATTTTGTGGAATAAGAAGCTCAAAGGATCAGCGTTATTTATCCTCAACTTACAGCTGAGGACTTAAATCTGAGGGGTCACATGATTAAGTATCGGAGTGAGAAGCAATAAAAAAAAATGTTTTTGATGTACACAAACTCGTGCTTTTTTCTAGAATAGTCTTTTGTCTTTTCTCTTGTAAATTATGGAATATTTATTACCTTATTTATTCAAAGAAAGGAGGAGTTTTAGTCTTTGTTTGAGCTGAAGACAACTTAAAACTGATGAAAAAAGGTAGACATCTTATTCCTAACTCCCATGATACCTTGCGCGAATTATGGGCACGACTTCTGTCGCATCATGTCATTCAAACGGATCTGGCAACCGCTAATCCTCTTTCTTTTTAAGTTTTTTTGGCCTTTATTGATAAAACAGCCGAAGACTTGGACAGGAAACAGGATGAGAGAGAGGGGGAGTGACACGCAGCAAAGGGTCCCACGCCGGGAGTCGAACCTGGGTCCGCTACAGCGAGTACAAAGCCTCTGTACATGGGACGCTTGCTAAACGGCGCCCCACTAAACCTCTTTCTTACATCTTCGATTCGGCATATCAATCAATCAGAAAGCTCTAGGTCAGCAATTTTTTTTCTCTGGTAACCTCCAACTGCCCCTGTGACCTCCACAGGAAACTCATGGATACATTATTTTGTTCTTAGGGCTCTTTAGCTTCAAAGTATTGTTTCTCTTCTGTCACAAAGCCTTCCTTCAGTTTTCTGGAGTTTCCTCGCCTGTCTATTGGACACAAATCTGAAAGAACCTGTGCCTATCTGTGACTAACAGTTGAGTCAACCTGCACTGAAATCCCAAAACACATTACAAGTTTCATAATAGTCTTTTATTAAGCTACAGTCCAATTTTATGGTGATATGATTCACAGGGGTGTGATTATTTTTAATTACAAGCTACATGGAGTTCTACTTTTCACCCCCCAAAAACTGCAATAATCTAAAAGTGAGTTTTATTGAGGGATCCACCCCAATTCTCACATAATTATCATCATTATTGCACATTATAGTGATACAGTGGAGGTTATGAGGTGATAATTGAAATTCACAGATGTACTATGAATATCATTTGTGGAAGGTCGTTTATTTTGGGAAAAGCACAGACAATGTAAAAACATTAAATTTCAAGCTAATTTCCTGCGTTTAAAATCCTGCTTAAATAAAGACCAGTAATGTTACTAGTTAAATGTGCTTCAAGTATCCAAAGTAAAAGTACTCCAATATTGTTATAAGACTCTTAACACCAATGCATCAGTACAAAAGCAGCAATCTACTGTGTTAGCTGCTCAAGGTGGAGTTAACAGTTTATAGAATGAGTTTAAATCAGTGGCTGCCAACCTGTGGGTCAGGCTCCCTCTTAAAGGTCACAAAATAAATCTGGTGGGTCGTGAGAAGATTAATGGGAGAGGGGAGAAGAAAAACAGTTCTTTAATCTTTGCTTTTTTAAAATTAATTATTCATTACTTGTATCTCTTTGGACCTTGAACTGTTATTTAACGGAAAGCATGTGAAAAGATTAGAGAGGAAATCATTCTTGAGTGGAGCTGCTAACGACTCACAGACGGATAGAGTTTTACATCGCAAAGATTGAGATCAACCACTTTAATCAAATAATGTGTAGTAATTTCTAAGCATATCAAATGTTATGTAAAATGTTAAAATTTCATTTGAAAAGCACTCAAGTAAAGATAATGGAGTACAATATTTCTCTCTGAAGGCTGTTGGAGTAGAAGTATAAAGTAGCATTTAAATGTAAAGACTTACATAAAGTTCAAAGAAGGTCAATAAAATTAACAAAAGTTTTGCAGTGTGCCAAAGACATCTATGCTTCCCCACCGCCCAGCCATCAAAAACTCCTTCGCTGGTAGTGCAGCCTGAACAACACAAACTGTTCTCTGAGCTAGCAGTCCAGGCAAAAAAATATATTCCACAGTACCACTGATAATGAAGCTAACTAGCTAATGGCGAGGAAAATTGATACCAGCTAAAACAAGCAGCCAGTTAGCTTTGCATAGCAAACAAAGTTCACCTACCTTGAGCTAACCAGCCTATGATAGCCATAGTTAGCAGCAGTCAGTGGTTACTCTGGTGAGATGCTATCACCCGTTGTTTGGAGAATGAACTCAAGAGGCTGTCAATTCTTACATATTGCACCTTTAACTTAAGGTAGACCTACTTAGTTATATACTAGTAGATGTTACGTGTTTGTCTTGCTCCAGATCTCTTTTTTTAAAGGGGCACTATGTAGCTTTGGAGAAGTTCAAACTCAGAATTTTGATGTTCACAATATTAATGAGGTAATAATACAAGCTGCTCTCAGAAGTAAATAAGGTCACTAGAACGCTGTTTGAAGCTACGTGTAGAAAGGTGGCAGTGTAAATGAAATATAAACAAAGTAAAACAGTATGGAATTATGCTGTCCTTTAAGGTCAGTTTGTACATTAAATTTATTCAGTCATGAAATCAAAAAGTTTGTTTATTAAGTTTGTTTATGCATAAAAAGTAATTGAAGAATTTTTAAATTCAATTTCAAAACAATCTAGGCCACAAGTATTGACAACTAAATAAAAAATAGCCTTGTAAAGCTTATTCATGCCTTAACGGCTTGTTCATTAGTACATTGAGAGACTGAATGTCTTATCTGACCTAGATTCAGCTCATTTAACTTGTAAATGTTGAGTTATGAATTCGACATTCAGCCAAAACAACAAATTATTTGATTAAGTAAAACTTTCCTGTCATATTAAGTGATTAAAAACATGTTTTGTCTTACATAATGTTCATTCAGGTGGACAGTGTGATACTGCACCCTCAGCCTGCGTGAACAGGCCCTGATTGGACCTGTTCTGGTCACTGATTGGCTGTTTCAGATTCACCCTTCACGCGATAATTCTCGGTCACATGCTGAGGGAGGTAATCAATCAATCAACCTCGTTAGCCTCGGGCTCAGGAGCAATTCGCTTCGTGGCCCTTAACGTGGCTTAATTGATTATTAGTACAAATTTATGGGTTTTGAGTGACGATGGAAGAAGACTGTGATGAAGATTTTGGTAAGGCTGACATTTAAATGTTTTATTGCCTTTACTCGTCGACCAAAGAGGGAATTTTACCTGCGTGTCATTTAGTAAACTTTAAACGACTTTACAAAACTTTCTGGACGCATTTAAAGCCGATAATCTCTCACATGAGGTGCAGCTCCCCGTGTTGCTGAGCTCCACAGAGACAAATTAAAGATTTAAACCTGGGTTATTAACATTCACGACCCGGTGTTTTGCAGGTGGGGACAGGTTAGCTAGTTTAGCCGCTGCTAGCCGTGCAGAGTTAATTAACGGTCAGGTGAGGTGGCACGAGGCGCTCCACGGCTGGGACACTAATTAAGTCACTGCAGACAACAGCTCCTCCTGAGGATGACGTTTATCAGGTTGTGTTCAACCCGCAGGTCACCGCGTGACTCATGAAATATGAAAGACATGACTGCTACTACATTATCAAGTTATTTCGTACAGGAGTGGCACTTCTTTCAGCTGAGGTGATCAATATTTACAGCCTCCAGGGCCTCAACTTTACAGCTGAGTAAGGTGAATCCACTGAAATAAAGTCATATATAATGTGGGAGGCAATAATATATAGAGTGTGAAAACATAGCCAGGATTCTGCCGATGCCTCAACACAGTCTACGAAAAAAAACAACGTGAACAATTGATTAGTAGGATGACAAATGTATTCTATCTATTATCTATTTTGGTAATCTCCGTAAAGACAAAAAATGCCACAAAAAACCGTATTGTACCTTATTAAATGTGACTGTTATTTTGAATTTCTTTGTGCCCATGGTAGTAAACTGAATGTACAGATGTTTGTTTTTTTCTTCCTCTTTTCTAGCAGCTTAAAGATCACATCAACAATCAGTTAATTGACTAATCAACAGATTTATGACACTGATTTATGGACAAATCCTTTATCTTTAACCCTAGTTCCAAGCCTGCTTCACACTTAAATGGGCACTGTGTAGCTTTGGAGAAGAAATTGAAACTGAGAAAATCAATATTTATAGTATTAATGAGGTAATAACACAAACTCAGATATATTTATTTTTATTTTAAGCTGTTCTAAGAGAAAATAAGGTCTCCAGAACACTGTTTGAAGCTAGAAAGGTGGCAGGGTCCACCACATATAGAAAAAGTAAAACAATACAAAATTGTGTTGTCCTTAAAGAATGAACAGTTTGTTTGCTTGTTTGTGTCAGTGAACTTCTCCAGAACTACATAGTTCACCTTTAACAATCAAAAATAATAACATCTAAAAATGCTGGAAACAGCCTATAATAAATTGTCCACAGGGTTTTCTTTAAATTGATGCTTGTGATTCCTCCTCAGAAGCTCATCACACCAAATTCCCCTTAAACCTCCCAAAATGTGCACCAACTCAGTAGCGACAACAGCCCTGGACGTGAATGCTACTCTGACGGAGGGGCCTCTCACAAGATGCTGCTTCACATTATATAATTTAAAATAAATCAACGAATGATAGTGGGGCCTCATTGTGAACTGGTTTGTGTCCGTAGAGGCATTATAAGAAGAGGTTTTGATGAAACCAAAAGTACTAAACTCAGAACCTTCCAAGCCAAACTACAGAAATGGGAAAAATCATTGTCCTTCACATGAATATTAGGATGGAGAGAAGGAAGACAGGAAGAAAAAAACTATAAGAAAACACCTCTAATAATAATGAATCATCATTCTGATAATTGACATTCCCAACATGTACACAGACAGACAGATACATAAATAATTCTATCAGGCAGAATGTAATGTACATCACTGTGAAGGCAACAGAACATTTTTAAGGCTGTTTTTAAAATTAATGAATGTCTGAGCACACCCTGAGTCTTCTGTTCTGAACTTAACCTTACTTCACCGCAAGAATACGAGTCAGATGAACTGAGAGGTCTGAGCGGTTTATGTCCTCTAGGCATATTGGACTTATGATCAAAACCTTGCCGTGTTTTCACACCTGTAGTTGAGCTCATTTGGTCCACACCAAGCGAAAAACTTCAAACACAAAGTTATACAGACTGACAGGTAACTCGTTGATTGGACAGTTTTGGCGATTGCCATCCTGCATCATTAGTTTTTGCACCACTTTAATGCTTCTATTTATGTCCTTTTGTGTCACAAAGACCTAAAAAAGAAACAGAAGTGTTCTAAGACTGCAGACCTACTGCATGTTATGAATAATGACCAACAGAGAGCGACAGGATGAAAAGCAGTCGTCTTGTACTTGTACTGATTTGGGGCTTATAAGTGTGGGATCACTAACAGACTCAATGAAGTGACAAAGTACACATAGTTGGATACAAACACAGTAGTTATTTCCTTCTTTTTATCTTTTGTATTTTAGCAGGTTAGTCCCATCGAGATCACATATCTCTTTTACAAGGGAAACAGATAAAGCACACCCAAGTAATCGGATAAAACATTTGCACACAGACAACCTGGACTCAGTTGTTTATACCGTAGTTTTAAAGCTGTTCAGTGGTGAAGCGTCAAGAGAACGCAGACTGTGATTTGCACATTTCAAGTTTAAAAGAGAAGAGAAGTAAATATGAAGCTTGCCAAGAATGGCTTTGTAAATAAAAACAAACCAGTGACTGAGGAAGTGTTTGACAGATTTTGACCTATTAATCAGAGAAATACTCATGCTGACCTGCAATTATTAGTAATTTAGCTTTTGAAATCAACTTAAATTAACATATCTGCTATCAAAAGTCCTGAGGTTGTTCAGCTTGCTTTCACACTACAAATAAACCGACAGGAGTCCACTCGGAAGCTGACTCACCTGTTCAAGCAGTCTTAGTCTGCTTATGTATTATATGATTTGTATCAGATATTCTGGGAGAGTTATCCCTCCTCTGTGGCTCTTCCTGAGGTTTCTTCCATCTGTTTTTTTTCTCAATATGGCAAGTTTTTCCTCACTTGTATTGTGGTTCTAAGGACAGAGGATGTCGTTCACAGTATCAGAGTTCGATTGACAATATTCACATCAGCCCAAAACTGCCAACAACACTAACCAGGAAACACACCAGGGTTTTAACTGAACCAAACAGGTTAGGTGTGACAGCACCCTAAAACATATATTTTAGTGCATACTGAAAGCTAATTTGTAATTGAGGGACAAGTATTATGTGTATATCTGGTTGCAGCTTTCTGGTGCAAGTTACAAAACCTCTGTAGGTCTAATTTGGGTTGATGATTTCAGAGTTTTAGAGCCAAATGCTGATAATTCTAACACACATTTTGTCCGTTAAAGAGGTCCAGGCTTTACAGATCGTATACAAGAGTAAAAAATAATTCTTCTCACTTCACTCTGTTACAGACTGTCCAAGCCTTCTGTGTGAAGAACTGGAAGACTTGGAAACAAAGAACGGCCGAGGGATTATGGGGAAGAGGAGGAGGGATGGAGAGGGGGAAGTGTTTAATCAGAGGGAGGATGAAGAGGCGGGAGGGGAGACAGGGGGTGAAAATAAGGATGGGGAGGAGGAGGAGAAAGAAAAGCAAGTTGTCATGTCAGAAAAGGAAGTGATGGAGACAGAGGGAGAAGAGGAGGAGGAGCAGGTGAAGCTAGAGAGTAGGCTGGGAGTGGACGATGCACAGGAGGTGCAGATGGAAGAGAACAAGACTAAGAACAATGAGGAAACAATCGCTACTATACAAGAGGACAAAGACACAAAAGGTCTAGAAGAGAGCGATGAGAAGAAAAAGAGTAGGAAGAGACGAGGTAAGAAGCAAAATGAGCGTGTGAGAAACAGGAGAAGTTTAAAAGATGTCAGTGAGAGGTTTGAGGGGGAAAAGAGCAGTATGATGCAGGAGGTGACAGCGGTGAGCTCAGAGGACAGCTCAGCTCTGTCGGAGCCTCCCATTGGACTGATGAACAGCTGTGACCTGTCTGATCCTGTCTATCTGGGTTGTGGGGGGACTGGGCTGTACTGCCCCCCAGTTCCTGTTCCCCTGCTGTACTCCTCACAACCTCCAGTCCCGATCCAGCCTGCACCTGCTCAGCCTCACGGGACGAAAAGGCCACACAGCCCCATGCTTCCTCACAGTCTCCCCCAGCAGGGCCCGCAGCCTCTTGAGGTGAGAATAGAGTGTCACTGTGTACCAGCCACACACTGTAAACAAAGATAGTGAACAGCCTTGCACCTGAACTTCTTTCCAGCACATTTGAACTCATGAACACGCATTATTCCCCTTTATCTGCCCTTTAAAAGGTACTCGACAAATAAATTACTGTGCTCTTAGAATGTTTTCAGACTCACAATAGACAATTTTAAATGTGCATCCAAACATCTCATCTTTTTTTGAGTACTTTGTGGCTCTTATGTCTGCCTGCCTGTTGACATATTTTGTAAGCATAAAGCACAACTGTAAAATGTGAGTTCACAAAATTTTACAGAGTTTGAAATTTGGCATGGTCCAATCAGGGTGCCAGAACTAGGGAGGTAGGAAGTAGGAAAGGGACTGTTTGCTCCCCACTGTGTGCCCTGGGCCCACATTTATTTAATTTAAAGTGAAACTATGTAATGTAATGGTGGGCGGCTCCTCAAGCCTCCTGTTAGGTTGCACTCAGGGATCGACACTTTTTGTCTGCCATGACGGCGCCGCGCCAAAGATACAGCTGCTAATGAGAGTTGTTCAAAAACCTTCTTTTAAGTAAACTCGGTGTACGCAAACAATGTTCTCAATGCTCGTGTTCATGTATAGAGACCCTGGTTATACTACGAGCAAAGTCGAAAATAGTGATTTTGATGCTAACGTAAAAGTGCCCCTTGAACTCCCATTGAAAATGAGCTTGCCCGAAAACATAAATACTGTAAATCTCGAAAGTGCCTCCTTCGTCGTAATCATGCTTTTACACGAAGGTTTGACTCATATACAGTCACAAAAAAAGCCTTTAATTTGTGGATATTTGTATCACAGTTTCAATCATTCTTGTCAACTGTAGCGTAGCTGTTGTTTATGGTATGTCTGCGTACATATTTTTTCACTGCGATGGAGTCACAACCACGAAACATGCACTCTCGTTGCATTTGTGTAGTTGAGAACAAAATGAAGGCCAAGTTGAAAGATGGGGGATCTGAGCAAGGGGGCTGAAAGTCTGTCAGAATGTGGGGTCTACACTACCCATAATACAAAAGGTGCTGAATAGTTCATGCTGAGATTCAGGTGTGCCACTGGCCTCAAGCAGAGAGAGGAGGAGGCTACAAAGAATTTGTAAGCTCACTCTTCAAACTCTAAATCCTTGCACTGTTTTTTCCTTTTCAGATCCAACTGACGCAATTTATTAGATTTTATGAAACTCCATCTGGAGTCATGAAAGGTTTTATATACAACCTTTTCACTTATGCGATAGTACTCCCAAAGACCTGTAAACAGACTTTGATGTGTAAATTTGGTGGAGTTTCCCTTTAAGTGGCTTTAAGTTAATAAAAAATCTAACTTCAGTCTGCTGCAGCCCCTGCAACAAACTCAGTTTTGGCTGACATTTTCAGACACTGATGAATACAATTATAAGTTTATTATAGAGGGAAAGCGTGAATGTAGTCTTATTGATATCAGTACAATATATTGAGATGTGTTCAAATTGTTTTGTCTGTGCAAAGTATTATAAACTCTACATAACATCAGACAGGCCAGTACAGATGGATGGATAGATAATTTGAATAATGTTTGATTGCAGAGCAGCCTGGCAGACATTTATGCATCTTCTAGTTAAGATCTCCATGTTACTCATTTGTCACATATAATTACAGTGTGATGTGTATGAAATGATTAACACCTACAGTCTGCTGCAATATTAATGATGTAGTTGTGAATACAGCCTCCTGATTTAAATCTCTGGCACAGTGTGTGATCTGGTGTTATATCAGTGGGCGAAAGACTTTCATTGAAGCATTGGAATACGCACATGCAGAATTTGATCATGTCAAACTGTGTCAAATCATTTCATCTGTAAATATGTGAGGGGGAATATATTATAATAATTCATTATTATTTGCCAGTATAATTTACTGTACCTACACCATGAAATTTGCCAGTAATCTTTATTTTGTAAGTAGGCTCCGCTCACCACCCACAGCTGCAGATGATCATAAAGTCATATTATGAACAGCAAGAAATGTAAATTTTCCTGATTTCAGGCTTCAACTGCACTCATTGGAGAAATACAGCAAGCAGAACAGCAAACATAAACCGTAAAATACAAACATTCCAGTTTTGATGCGAGTTGGGTTGTGGATAGAGCCAATTAATACAGAAAACGCTGACGCTGAAACAATAAGTCAATTAATTCATATATTAACAGGAAATTAATTATAACTCATTTTGAGAACTGTTTAATTGTTCGAGCCTTTTTTCAAGCCAAACAATGGCAAATTAAATATCTTTGGGTTATAGACGGTCTGTCAGACAAATGAGGCAATTAAAGATATGATCTTGGGCCCTGGGAAATGGGCATTTTTTTGAATAGTCCAAACAATTAATTGGTCAATCAAGAAAATAATTTCAGATCATTTAAAGATGAAAAAATCATTACCTGCACCCTTGAGTGTAGATAACATGAGAGGTGCATAGACACAACTGTAAATGAATTGCTTGGTTTTTGAAGTCCTGAACCAACTTTTGTTTCCAGAAAATCTTTCTTACTTTGCCTTCTGTAGGCTGAAACATTCAGTTGTGCCCTTTGTGCTGCACTTCAGTTGTGTTTTGGCAGACAAAGATCCCTGCTGACTTTTGGTTTCCACCTCATTTTTTTCCATCCTCCAAACTTGAGTTCAGCTTTAAAGAAATGTGATTATTCACACTTAACAATGCAAATAATTGTAGTTGAAGAGTACTGAGGCAATGTTTGTCTGGTAAATGGCAGATGGAGATAACCCAGGTCTACTCCACCCGGCGCTCCATCCGCTACAGCACCAGGGGCCGAGGCCGCGCCCTGAGCTTCTCTCTGCTGCCGGGGTTAGAGACTGTGGACAGCTGCCTGCTGCCACCTGCACCAAAGAAGAAAACACGAACACTCTACAGTACTGGTAACTGAAGTGTCAGTTTATCCAGGTGTGTTCAGGTTTGACTAAGCAAATAGTTTACCTCCATTTGGTGTGTGTGTGTTTGTGTACATTTGCATATGCGTGCAGATCAGTTAGAGCATTTAGAGGCCTTGTTCCTGGAGGACCACTATCCTGATGCAGAGAAGAGGAAAATCATCGCTGCTGCAGTTGGTGTCACACCTCAAAGAATTATGGTTTGACAACCATTTTCCTCTTTTGATCCTCTGAGAAATGTCCCTTATGAATCCTTTATATTGCTTATTTGATGATGTAACTGTAAGATCAGATTAAGTGCTTAGCAAACAGGGAGTTAAGTTTTACCTCTCGGTCTTTGTCTTGGACTCCTTTCTCTCTCTGTCACCTTCCATTTTCTCACGACTATCCACACAGTCTCTCCAATATTTGTCTGCATGTTTTTGTGTGCCAGGTATGGTTTCAGAACCGCAGGGCAAAATGGAGGAAAGTGGAGCGCTCCATCACAGCAAAGGTTGAACACAGACAGAGTAGAGCTGGATATAACAGCAGCCCCACACATCAACCAGTTAACTCCACCCTACCCACACTGGCACCTAACAGGTATCACAGTGTCATCTCTGTGTTTATGTAGTTTTTTAGCTGTCATATATTGTATTATTAGTTATGTTTCCTCTCTTTTTCAGTGAGGGTGCTCCCTCTTTTTCTGGTCACTTTGCCACCAAGGTGCCCCAACTCACCTCCACAGCACCTTCTTTCCCCACCCTGTCCAACCAGACCGTGCCCTCCTACAGCAACCTGCTGGCCAGCCTCAACAGCCCAGGTCTCTAAATCCTCATTTATTAACACATTTTCTCAAAATGTACTGCTCTTGATGCATTTGATCATTGTGCTCAATAGTTAGTATTCAAAATCAGTATGGTTACTGGGGGAACTATGCCATTTCCCTTAATCAACCAGAGTCAGGATGTCTTTGTTATTTCATTGTGTGAAACCAGAGGTTGTGATAAATGGTGAAATTAGCTACATTCGCTTAATTAATGAAGGTTTTTGTGATTGAGCAGCATTCAAATGACACTTTCTCCACAGCTGAGAGTTTAATAGTCTTTGCTCAGAGGTCTAGCATTAATAATCTTTAATTAATTCACATGTTAGATTACATTTGTTGTGTGCACACAGCCTGAGGTTGTGTTCAGATGAAAATAACGCAGCTGCCTTCTTGTTCAGTTCAGTGAGACCACGATATGTGGGGTTTCTGATGCAGAGGGCATCAGCAGAACAACTGCAGGTTGTCTGGCAAAGATAGGAAGCTGGTTAAATGTTCTTTTTATTTTTGTTCCAGAAGCTGTAAAATCCTGTCTCATAGTTCAGCTATAGACATGCTAAATGCAAGGCTTGTTTTGGTCTGAAAGTCCCACTGAGAGGTCCCACTGATGGCACCAACACCCCCTTAGTATTATCATCTGTTTTTTCACAATAAAACAAACGTAGTGGTTAGTTGAATCTTAGTCTGAATTTTATTTTGAATACTGAAATAATTGGCTTCATACAACCTCCTTATTTACGGTTTGTACTTGTTAGTGTAATTTTCTTCTTTAAAGTTCCCATTGAACAGCTTGTAGAGCGCTATTTCCTTCAGCATAGTGCGGTCTATGCTGTACAAACAGACAGTTAGGGAGAGACTTGTTATGGATATTGATTAGTAGGGCTGCACGATATTGGAAAAAACTGACATTGCGATTTTTTTTTAACCCTGCGATATATATTGCGATATGAAAAAATACAGGAATTTTCATCAGATGACCTGAATAGCACTTTATGTTATGCTGCACTGCTGCTATCTTAATTGTCCGTTATGGACAATTAACCTGCACCGATCTTACCTGTTTTTGTCGTATTGAACTGTGTGGTACTGACGTAAATGGTCAAACTAATTAGTTGTGTTACCTCTCGTTGTGGCAACAGATGCAAGGCACTGTCAACACAGAACACGTGTTTGGTCAATATCATCCTTCTTGTAGCCGAAGTAATTCCAGATAACTGAAGTCTTCGTTTTCACTGAATAGGAACTTGTGTGACTGGTGGATTGCTGCGCATGCAGAGTTTGCATGCACAGTGTGTGTCAGGTACCCTTGAATATAGATGAGTTCATTTGCCTCCTACATCGCAGGCCCTGCGATGTGACTATTGCACACACATATATCGCAATGACGATGCTCAAACGATATATCGTGCAGCTCTATTGATTAGCGTTTCAAGTAGGCAATAGTGCTGACGATACGTTTCGCTCTTCACTGTGGCAGCTACCAGTAAACACAGCCAGACCAGGACAGAACAGCACATCCTCAAAGAAGACCGAGGCCAGTTCAATGACAGGGAATACCAAGGTGGCTTTGTTTCCAGGGTTGACTCTGAGCAAACTAAGGGCGGCTTCATTTAGCAGCAGTTAGTGGTTACTTTAGCAACAAAGCTACTGGTACAGGTCAAGTTGTGTAATCAGGGTGTCCTGCTCCATCAAAACACTCCGCTCTTCTGGGCCATGGTTCCTTTTATAAATCTATTGTACTGTCATAAAAATGAAGAAAGCATATATTAGATGCAAAATTAGTATATGTCCCCAAAGTGTAGGATGAGTCATCAACATTTTTATTCTAAAATACCATTAAAAATACCTACAAAACTACTTTATTTTGCTGTTCTTGGGTCTGATACTGGCATATAGGTGAGATATAGAGCAATACTTTTGAGATAAAAATGCTTAAACATTGATTTTCACTGAATGGGAATTTTAAAGAGAAGCTTTATCTTGATTCTGTAGGAATCCATGCTTTGGGTTCAGCCAAGTTTAATCTCAGTGCTCAGTGAACCCTTCACACCACATGTTAAGAAGAGTAAAATTCCCCAGAAACCAAACTACAGTATCGCTTTAATCTCAATGTTTAATCTCTGTGTATAATCTCCAAGGCCAATCCAGAGTGAGAGATGGGGGCCAGCACCAGCTTTCATCTCAGGGGGGGTTGGCAGAGTACCACCCACGCCCCATGCACAGCCCTCCCCCACTGCGCCGCGCCAGTCTCCCCCTTTTCACAACGACCTACAACCCTGCCAACCCGACTCCACCTCTTCTTAACACGCTGGCTCACACCCCACCTCTGTTCCTGGATGCTGTGGAGGCTGGCTCCTCCTTGGCCCATCGTGACTCCCAGTCTCTGCAGTCAGACACCAGGTCAGCTCAGCTCACAGCCGGCAGTGACATGAATACTAGAAGATGATTTGAACAGGGACAACGAGTACAAGAGATGACAGGAGGACAGTGGGTTGGCAGGCTGCAGACACGAGCAGGGATCCTGCGAAATACTGATATAATGATGCCTCAGACAGCGCCTGTAATAGAGGGAGTCAGTTTCAGCTGGCGCTCTGAAATCTCTCTGAAATCACGCTGTGAGACATCTCAGTTGCTTTGTACTAAATTATGTTTGTTTGTTAGATGACATTTATGAATCACAGCACTAAAAGTCCCCCGATGCAAGACGACACAAAGACAAACAATGAATATTAATACATTTTCAATCTGGTCCTGCTATTGAAATTAGAGGGTCAGTTCACTTAAATTACAACAGAACACATTTTCACTGGTACGACTTTGAACATAAATAATAGTTCCTTTCAGATCGGTTGACAGTGTGTTCTGTATAGTAACTGGGACATTCTGTCTCAAACAGTGCAAGTGGTAATAACCCAATGACTACCTGTGGTGTTAGACATGATGAGGTAATTGAGAAAATGTTTGTTTTGTATAGCTAGTGGCATGTCTCTGAGGATGGCAACGTTGGTTGGTCAATCTGCTTTGCTATGAAAGAGGATGAACCCTGCTGATTTTGGCAATCCCTGACAGTCAAAGTTTTCGCTTACAAAAATTGCCTGATTGGCCAAAGTTTATCATCCTCAGACTCTGCTTCTCTCATAACAATGATGTTTAAGGTTAAATATTCTTACTACTGTAATAGATTGGCATGGAAATCGGTACACATGGAACACTAATGACATCTCCATCAACCTCATGCAAACAAACTAAACTAGTTTGGTGAACATCACTTTGATGACTATGCACAAGTACAGAGTCATTAGTCGCCAGACCCAAACTTATCAGACTATTTTTTTCAAGATACTTCAGTATGATATCTTGAAAAATATTGATACTCCAGAGAAAAATTGACACAATATTGAGTCATAAAAATAACTATGGTTGGAGTGAAGACAGAGCGAGTAAGCGCAGTTGATACCGTGTAAATATTTGAAATTTCTGTTATTTCCATGTTTTTGACAACACTATTGCACACACATAGATACAGAGCAGTATGCTGTAATTTAACTAGCACACAATTTCCATGCTCGATTGTTTGTGTCTAACATAGCCACCATATAGTACACTCAAGGAAGATTTTCTTTTCATAGACAGTTTGTGTTCTGAGTACAGAATAGGTCTTTTGTTATTTTTATATAGTATCATAAATCTACGTGCAGTATACATTGTTGAAACTGTTTTAATACAGTGGCACCTGAGCTGACAAGATTGCAGTCCAGTCACTTGAAACAATCCTCACTCCACTAGTGGAGCGGAGCAGTAAACAACTCTGTGTGTGATTGGCTCTCATCTGGTTGTTGCTTGCGGTGGGTCGGAGGATATTTGCATCAACTAGCTGTGTTTTTCAGCTTTTCAGCTGTGTCCTGAGCATCTTTCAAATCTCAGTAGCTCAGCTGGGCATGGTGGCCTGCAACATTACAGGTCCAAATCATAATTAGCGGCAGCCTATTACTGTCCCTGCTCTTGATTAGATATGTGTGAACAGCCCCTAAATCTTTGGGTGAACTGACCCTGACCCAGACAGCGAGCTGAGATGAGTGATTTATAAAGTAATCATCGTAAAAGATATCACAGATTTCCTTCTGGACCCCCTTTTCCAGATAAAAATGTTGTCAGTCATTTTTGACAGTCCTGTCACTGCACAGCCTTCACCTAACGTCTCCTTCTATGACTCCTTTTCTCCTTGTCTTGGAACAGAGTGATAAAAAGACAGATGGATCAGAGATATATGGATTCATCAGAGGAGTTTAAGAGTTTATGACCATATGGATCTCTCTCTAGTAACACTCTATATTCATGGGTGTGTGCGCCTGAGACTAAATTCTTCTTTGTATCGTCCTCAGTTTGTTTGACTTTGGGGAGAAGCTCGACTATCTGACTTCAAGCCAGCAGAACAACAACCTCCCCTATCAGCTGCAGACCTCCTACCCCACCAGCCAGCCCCAGCATCAACCTCAAGCATCTCTGCCCCGCATGGCATACCTCACGCCCTCCCCCTACCTCACCCCCAACCCCACAGATTCTAACCCTACATCTTACCTGACCTTTGGACCCGGAGGAAACTCCACTGGCATGGTCACCTACTCGACTGGAGGCCACGCCTACTTCCAGTCCCAGAGCACAGGGCAGATCCTGCTGCAGTCTGCAGGCCATCACGGTGAGTCACAGGGGGTGACATTTGATTTATTTAATTTTGGAACCAAAAAATGCACCAGTGCAGCATCTTACATGTTGAGGTGAGAACATGGTTGCAAAATACAAAAAAAAAAAAGGAAACGAAAACATGAAGATCCATAAATACAAAAGTTATTTATAAGTATTTTAGAAGTATTTTATTTATATCTCAGAAATGCTTAGAGAATTACAACAAGTTTGACACAAATGGCAGCTTAAACCCAAGGATGAACTGATCAGAATTTGGTGTTTAAAGGTCACTATGACCTCCAAAACACATTTTTTGCCATTTCTCAGGAATTCATACAATAATTACAACTAAACTGTACAGAAATGTCTAATAGGATAAAATGATGGAGTGATGTCATTTTATAAACAAAAGGTCAGACACAGCCATGAGGCAGTAATTCTAGGTCTTATTTGTTTGTGACATTGTAATATAACACCTGTATGAAAATGGAGAATCTGGTTACATGGACGCACAATGGCCCTGGTGTTACAGTCATGTTGAGTGTGGAGTCAAAGTTTTCTTTCAGTTAGTATCTCGATATTCCTCAACATAGAAACACAGGATTTTTATGGTGATTGTAGTTGTCAACTATCAATCCAACTCAGTTTCTGTGCTGAAAATTGAAAAAAAATCCTATTTGTATGAAGATATCCATGAGCCAATCAGAAGCTTCCTTCCTGCAGTTGGGAATAAAATATTACAAGTTCATCCAAAATTAACCCAGAATTTCAAAATGAATTGATTTATCATGCTGAATGCATTATTGGGTTTCTAAAAGTATAGTAGTATACTTACAGATATATTCTAGTTGTTTATCTTTTTATACTGATGATTTTAACAGTTTCATACCTGTCCAAATCTTGGAAGTGCTTAGTCATCAAAAATTCTCTATTCAGTTCTTCTCTACTCCTTAATGACCCCATAAACTCTTCCTGCTCTGCAGTCAGCTCTCGAGTAAAGACCACAACCAACAAGGAAATAAAAATGTTTATTTTGGCATTAGCATTTGGCCTTTTTATTTATTGGGTAAACATGGACAGTAAACTACAATCATTATAGTAATCTAATCACACTTGAACCCATATTTTTATCTACCAAAGCCTAATCAAATTTGGCGCAACTACATCGGCCATGAAATATGTATCATTGAAAACGTTCAAGAATTCATTTGAAACTTTGTAAAATGACATAAAAGCAGCAACACAGATTTGAACCAGACAGGTCACAAAATTAAAAATGAGGTGAGCTGCTCCGTACAACAAAGCGATCCAATTTTCCTGTTATCCTCCTTCACACTGGCCGTCAATCAGGGCCTTTGATGTGTCAGACTCAAATAATTCCCACCACCAGACAATTGCATGAATGCCAAATGCGTACAAAGTCCAATATAGGGAATTAAAAACTCATTACTTACTTGTTGCATATTTGTGCATTGCAATAATAGATCTCATGGCACACCATTAACCACTTATGAGCTTATGGGGACCAATGAGAGAGGAGAGAGATAAGAGGGGAGTCAAGGTGGGGAACAGAAAAAAGGGAACAAACAGGAATGCAGGTCATGTAGGCATTTATAGACATATTAGAGGATGAGGTGTGTTTGAGATGTGGCCCTGCTCCTGAGCTAAAATACCCTCTGTAAAGTTCAGCTGTCATATCTCTGTTTAAATCTGTTTCCTTGCAGGTGGGATCACAGCGTACCAGTCGTACCCGTGGGGTAACATGTACAGTCAACCAGCCATCCACCAGCACGCTCAGTGCCCTTCAGCTTACCCCGCCAATCTAGGAGGGGCGCGAGATCATCAGCCACCCTCCTCCACCACACTGCCTCCCCCATCATTCTTCTCCTGTGGGGACCATGGACCCTCACATGCAAGCTCTCAGCGCTTATCACACACCCATACACACAACACCACCACCACAACCACCAGCAGCACCACTGTCCTACCTCCTGTGTCCACCCTGCGCCCTTCTCGCCTCAGAGCAGAGATCACTCCAACCAAGGCTTCATCCCTTCTGCCTTCTCAGGTCAACCCTGCCTCTCCAGAAAGCCCTCCAGTGCCCCCTTGTGTCAAGATTGAGTATGATAGCCCTCGAGAGATTCATAGCCACTTCCACTGTGACTTCTCCCCCATACATTTTTGACTTAATGTTTGTTTGTCTGAGTGTGTGTGCTTATTTGAAGTATATTTGTCAGTATGTTGTGTGTGATCTTCTGCATGTTCTATTTACATTGCTATTGGGATGTTTTCAGTAGAGATATTAATGCCAGCATACTTGGTGTGAGTTGCATGTGGCTTGGCTAAAATAAATGCTCATTGCTCTGTTAATCCTTTATTTAATATGTGTCAAACATATTTTTAGTTTTGATTAAGACCATTTTCTTGCAGACCAAAAGCTTGGACATAGAGGGGTGTGGGAGGTCGTGTAAAGCATAGTTCTACATATCCTTTTTCTAAGTATGCATACATGTTCATGATTGTGTTGATTCGGGCGTGATCACCTACCAACACACACACATAAGCCTTGATTACAAGTAACAAAATGACAGATTGAAAGATGTAAAAAAAATAAAATAATAATAATAAAATTACTTAACAGAAAACTGCTTAGCATTTCCCATGTAAATAAACATTTATAAATGGGTTATAAGACACTAATGTAGTTGCAATCTCCTCCATAAGTAGAGGCTGATGTAAAAACACAATTACGATAATTTTAAAATATTTTTAAATAAATCTTGACAGAAGTTATAATTGTTGAGAAATATTGTCCCTGTAGCTGCAGATTATATATATTTTTTAATTTATTAAGTGATCTTAAAAGGCTTATTAATGCTAAATCGAGGGGTTTGGGAGTTCACCTAAGCATGAACATTTTATCATATGTACTCAACCCCATGCTGATGGAAAGTTGGAGTTCACAAAATGTCTGGAGCTTCACAGCAAAACACTGAATAGTAGATGAGTTTTCATTTTACAGTTAACTTATCAAGTATTACCCACAAACCTGGCCTAGTTACTTAATAAGTCCAAACTACAGATAGATCTCAGGAACACTATAAAAACTATAAACTATAAAAATCACTATATTGTTCACGATAATTACTGCACAAACAGACACTTTATTAATCACAAGGGAGATTCAAGTATAGACTGTTATAATCTCCAGTGCTATATGATTATAATTGAGTCTGTTCACTTCATTTTATGGTCTGTTCGTTGCTGCACAACAGCAAATGTTCCAGGGCCTGGTAATGGATCACAGATGAGTGTTGGGAACCTCTGATTCAAGAGAGACTAGGGGAAGAATCAAAGAGCAGCAAATTAACAGCAGTCTATGTTTCTGCCTACCACACACTGAGAGACAGCGAGGGACACACACAGAGCATCAGCTGACACACACATTTATTGTTGGGTATTTTGTAGCGTTTTAATGACTTTTAAATGATATTTTTAGTTGACACAAATTGAGTGACTTACTGTAATTTTTCATTTTTTACCGATTACCTATGAATTCATTGTAAATACTGTTTTCATTTATTGTTTTTATAACTTGTAATGCTTGCTTTGGCAATATGTACAATGTTACGTCATGCCAATAAAGCCTCTTGAATTTGAGAAAGAGAGAAGGGGGGGCAGGCACGTGTAGGGGTCCAGGTGAGGCAGTGAGGTTTTCCAGGCCAAAGCATTCCTCAAAACTAACAGTATGAACAAAAGCCCCTCTCAAAATGCAATATGGTTCAATGTGTTAACATTTTATACGGAACGCAACATACTTAAACACTACGGTTGTCATGATTCAAGCATTGGCAACGCAATAACCATTCAATTCAAAGTTAATGGGGTGTTAACAGCCATAAGAGCTAAGCAGGGTTTGGGGAATTCGAACAAAGAAAGTAACAAAGGCCATAATAGTTATGAAAAACCGAACAGTAATTGTAAGCATCAAAATGCTCTGTGGGATGTCCATCATTGCTCTGCTGGTCCTCCATCCGCCACGGCCTCTGGGTTGTTCACCACCTGGCTCCGTGCTCGCTGTCCTCTGCTGCTGTGGTCTTCCCCGGCTCGCGGTGATGTTGGATGGTCGATGCTCCGCCGTTGCTGGTGGGGTCTTCAGGTGTTCAGATCGGGAGCTGGACTTCTGCTGTCGCTCCGCCCCGGGCTCTGTCACTGGGACTGGATCTCTGGGTCTCCGGGTCTCCTGTGTCGCTCCCGCTGTTTGCATGGGACCTCCAGACGCAAGTTCGCTTCTGGACGGAGGGTGCTGTTCCCAGCGGTGCTTGTGGCGGTGTTGACGGTGGTGCGGCGGTTTCCCTCCGTGCTGACTGACGGGCGCTCCATTTATTCTTATATCTTTGCTTTGTTTGTTTTCATATATGTTTATTCCACTTTATCAAGTGTCCTCGGGTACCCTGAAAGGCGCAATATAAATTAAATCTATTATTATTATTATTATTAAAATAAAACGAGCCTACAGAAGCCCAACATGCCAGTAAGAAGGTAAAAACTTGAGAAAACAGGGCCATGATTTAGATTTAGCAAACGCGCCTTAGTTAGCTGCTAGCAACCCTGCCGGATTAACAACGTTAGCCAAGCACCAGACATGCTAGCAAGAAGACAAACCAAGCATAACAGAAGGCTAACTTTCGAACTGAGAAAGTAACAAAGGCCCCTTATAGTTCAGATACCCGAATGGTAATTGTAAGCAAAAAGGGCCTATAGAAGCAAACAGGCCAGTACGAAGGTAGAAACGTGAGAAACAGGGCGATGTTTTAGCCTTAGCAAACGCGGCTTAGCTAACGTTAGCTGCTAACAATCCAGCCGGATGAACAACGTTAGCAGGCAATGGCAATGGATTAATAATGTAAACAAATTGTAAACGCACCAGCATGAAGTTATGCAGTATATAGCAGCTAGCTACAGGCGAGCATCCACAGATTCCGATTCCAGTTTGTTGTCCTCGCAGATCTGGATCTCCTCAGACCGGAACAGACTCGGTCCGGACTCGTTTAGTGTCATTAATCCACAACAGTCAGTTTAGATGCACAGAACAGAACGGGAGCGAACCGCCGGCTATATACCGCTCCAGCTCGCGCGCTGCAGGTACAAATCCGCGGTCACGTGAAGCACCAGCGCGTCCGTCGAATCAGAAGGTGGGGCGTGGGGGTGGGCTCTCCAGTGATTGGCTCTGGTGCGCACGTGGCTACGGTGTGCAGTGATTGGAGTGGATAATGCTCATGGCATTGTAAAGCATTTAGAAAATAATTTATTAACGGTATCATTGCAGTCCAAACAAATGCGACGTTGCACACCCTTGAACCAAACAGCAGCCATGTGGAAACTCTCAGGTCAGTCTGATCCTGATCCGCATAGATATTTGAGGCACACACACACACACACACACACACACACACACACACACACACACACACACACACACACACACAGACAGAGATTCCTTGCTTTTATAGAGAGATGTTCTGTTTAAAGGCCTTTATGCCTTAAGGGGGTGCTGTTCTTTCATGTGAGATGACCGCATGCTGTGTTTGATTAAACAGCATGTTTGTCAGCCTCAATCGGGGGGGATGTGTGACACTCACTAATCCGATGGTGGAGAAGGAGGGCGGAGTGGTTTCTAGGGTAGAGGTATCCCAGACAATCACTGATACAGCCCAAATCCTTAATCTGTGTTGCCATCTGCTGTGTTCACACACTTACTGCACATTCCGCTCTGTTTGTTCTTAGTATGCAAGTCAGTCATGAGGGCTTGAGGAAACCAAATCCCTGTATGAAACTCCGCCCCTGAAAGAGCTGAAGGAGTTTTCCTGAGACTAGAAAAGACGTCTGGGGACCAGCGTGTCATTTTTTTGCCCTCAGTGGTGAATGTAAAACAAAAAGTTTCTTGTTTTAACTCTAGTTAATATTCCTGGTTCGTAGTCCTGCCGTATGTAGAAGTAAAGTTTGAAGTGAAGCTTGGATGATGATGATGTGGGAGTAAGAGAAGGAAGCGTTTGATGAGAGCGAGGAGGAGGTGGCAGGGACCAGGGGAACACATAAAGGCGGGCAGGAGGGGGAGACGGAGGAGTGAGGCAGTGTGTTGGTCTGGGAACGAGGGAGGAGAGCTGAGATGAGCTGTTGCTATGGGAGGAGGAGAGGATGATGGGTGGGCTCTGCCAGCAGGCGTGGGAGGGAGAGGACGATGGGGATGAGGGAGGAGTGTGTTCGTAGCACGGGGGGGTTCTGGGATGAACAGAACTGTTGGTTATGTAACTGCTGTATTTGGGTTTTTAATGAACCTCTCTCTTCCTGCTCACTGGCTACTGAGCTGTTACTGTTGGCAGGAGGAGTGCAGCATAAACACACACACACACACACACACACACACACACACACACACACACACACACACACACACACACACACACATAAAAACTTATTTTGCAGGACAGAAATTTGTCAAACTCTCTTGCATGGAGAAACACACACAACACATTCATTTCAGGAATGAAACCCAGAGTGTGAGAGCTCTATTCAAACTTAGAGTAGCAAAGATTTCACTCTGGATTTTACTTTTATGTATGTATAGGTAAAGCCTCTCATTTTGTGTCTTTCAGCATAGTTTTTTCTTTAGATTCATGTGTCGGTGAGGGGGGCACGTGTGACTGAGGAGGGCTTCATGTCAGTTTAACTTTGCTATTAATTTTTCCAAGACTTCCCTGGTGTGAACAGAGAGTGCTCTGAGCACAGCAGCGTGTGTGTTTGTGCATGTATGTGCATATGTGAGAGTGTGTAAAGTGCAGGTATGGGATGCTTCAGTTCACCCCGATCCTGCCGCGTCAATATTTACTCAGTATTCTGAGATTTCAAGAAAGGGAACTTGTTTCAATATTTATGGATGTGGTCGAACACGAAATTCTCGCAGTCTTTCCAAACCCTTTGAGTGTATGCACGCACACACACACGCGCACGCACACACACACACACACACACACTGCTTGTATACAGTCAAGCACTGTAGTTTATTGATATTAGTGGATAACGTTTATTGATTTAACTGATTGAGAGTGATAATGTTTGTTGTGGAACAAAGCTGACACTCGGTTTGGAGATCCTCCAGTCCTTTTACTTCTCTGGTTCAGCTGCCATTAGGTTGTTGATTTGTGGTTTGGTTTGAAAAGATACAACAAATAAACTTGTGTTGGGTTTGGAATAAACAGGGAACACTGTGGAAAGTGGCGGGGGAGAAACAACAACTTGCTTGATAAAATTAATAGATTTTGTATATTCAAATGTTGTGTACAACTTAAGACAAACAGTGGACGGACCAGATTTGACAGAGATAAAATATCTCACCTAACCATGTTGATAGTCAACATGTTTACTGAAGGTGCTGTTATTTGAATGTGGCCTTGTATAAAAATGCCTAATGGCATGCAGTGTGTCTGAGATGGGGTGTTTGTTTGTTTTAGACGTGTTTCCATTTACTCTATGGGTCTGGCAGTACTATTGTGATAAATATCCTCTAAAATAAGCTATGTGAGGTGGTTTGGCTGTTGGCAGTGAAGGAGGACTTACAGGAACATTTCCTTTTTCGGTAAAAAAGCAAATATGCCGTGTCTTTATAGTAGATTTATATTTTGGAAATGGTGGAGAGAGGGTAAAACAGAAAATAACTGCCCTTCTGTGGTTATGGTAAATATCTGATGTGTCAGTGTCCTTACAGCTGAGTAAGAGGAAAACATTGGATTACTGCTAAAGATTATGATATTAGGGCTGGACGATTTCACCTTAAAATAATATCGCCACATTTTTTAAAGCTATATCACGACACACAATATATATATCTCTGTTTTGAAATCTCCACAAAAACACTTCAGAAATGCTCGGACTGTGCAAGAAAATCAAATATCACAGTATTTTTGACCAAATACCTCAGTGTCATTATTGAGACAATATTGTAGGGATGACTGTCCGTACTTTCACACAAAATGAACACAGTGAGATTTTGATAAATAATCATCAGCAATGTGGATATAAATACTAAGTGGATAAAACTAGGTGCTCATCATGGTAATGACATAATGCAGATATATTGCCCAGTCCAAGATGATATTAATCAACTACAGTCTTGGTAATCAATTGCTCTGGGGCTGCAATTAATGCTATTTTTTCAATTATTTATTTATATGCTAATTATTTATGTGATTCATTTGATCAATAAAATGTCAGTCAGGAGAAAGAAGGAGGAAGGAGGTCATGGTGAGGTCACTAAATGGCCTGTTTTCTCAGACCATCAGTCTAAACCCAAATGTATCCAATTAACTATCATAGGAGACTAAGAAAACAAGAAAGAAATCAAATTTGAAAACCTGGAATCAGTAAATGCTGGGAATTTTCTTTGGAAAACTGACTTGATTCATTAAATATCAAAAGTGAATATCTTTTGGTTGTCACATTTGACAACAATGTCTTAGTGGAGTCTAGCAAATGATTTCAGGTATTTTTGATTATTTCCTAACATTTTGTTGACTAAATGATGACGAGGAATCTTTTTGTGAAAGAATGTATTAGAAGCTTCTATTTCTTTTGATAGCACATTAAAAACACACAGTAGTTCATTATTTTTATTTCAGACAGTTGTCGGGCCCCAAAGTTTAACGTCCACGTCTGAACAGTCCCCCTCTATTACTGTGAGCCTGATCATATGTAAACACACGGGATGAAAAATGACTGAATTTTATGGCGTTGTGAAATATAATCACATATGCTGATGGATGCAGGTACAGCTCATCCAGCTACCTGCTTATGTTTATGTTTGTCCTGCCTGCCAAGCAGACGCTGTTACATAACCCATTTGTGTGTGCGTGTGTGTAAATCCACTGTAGGTCTGTGTGTTTGCATGAATATGCGTACGTTGCCTTATAAACCAAATTCCCAGAGATGACACGTTGTCCAGGAATAACATCTTTGATCTCCAAACCATCACCACCATAACACATGCAGGCGTGCGCACACACACACACACACACACACACTCTGTTGATTTTACAGCTTGTTCAGTTCAGTAGGAAATATGTCTGGCTAGTTACTGTACAGCCTGAGCCCCAACTCCTCTTCCCCTCCCAGACTACCCCCTCAATCGCGGCTTGTTCGGGCCGAGTGTGTGGATGGAGGAAGGGGAGGTGTAGAGGAATGCAGGGTTGGGTCGGGTGGAGCGGGATGTTGGAGGGAAAAGAGGGGTCTCTATGTGGGCCTGTATGCAGACTCTATGGAGAGATTAAGGATGTGTATGTGAGCACGTTGATGAAAGTGTGTTTTTCTACTGTGTTTACTCCACTGGGGCCCGCTGCCTACTTGACAGTGGAGAAGGAGGTGAGAAGAAGAGTCAGGGTGAAAGGACGATTTAGATTTTGGGCTGGTTTGCCATCTTTGCCTTCTATTTTTATGTTTTTGTGATCTTTCCTGTGGTAGAATTGATCTCAGTATATTAAATTCAAGTCTGAGGCTTTAGAAATCCACAAAAACGCAAAGCAGGAAGGATGAGAGACGGAGGAGAGAAAAGTGACGGAAAATGTTACAAACTGAACTGAGCTGAACTTGAATTGGCTTGTACGCTCCAGGTTATACAGAAAAACGCATGCTTATGCAAAAATGCGCACACACATCCCGACGTGCAGCACGGTGGGAACACTGCAGGCTGTGTACGGCGGCTCTCCTTCACTTCCGCACCATAAATGTGTGTTTGCTATACGAGGGAACTCGTGGAGAAAAGAGGAATTCATGTTGGTGTTTATTTGAGCTTTGGCCAAATCCAACCTGGGGCGGCTGCGTTGGCGCGCGCTCACTCTGCACCAAACCCCAGCCGCTCCTGTACCCCCAGCCAGACACACACACATACTGTACACACTCAGGTACTGGAGCACACACACAAATTTTACTATTCACACACACACACACACACACACACACACACACACACACACACGTACACACACATACCTGTCCATCCTAGCCATATCAAGGTGTGTTTGTCTTTCCATGCCCACCATTTTAGGTCCTCCCCAAGCAGGTATTTCCCTCTCTTTCCCACAGACACACACACATTTTCACACACACACACTGCTACAGAGGGGGCCTGTCTGTGGGCAGACTCATGTGAAGCACTTGCATTGATAACCTGCAGCTCAGAGTCACTCAGTCTCACTTTGTGGCCGTCCCCCTTGCCTGGAACTCCCTTCGCCCTGCTCTGTCTCCTTTCTGGCTTCTAACTCTAGGACCGTCTGCGGACACACTCGGACCCCTGCGTTCACTCGTCACCCCTTCTGTCGCCATGACGCCTACTCCACCGTTGTTCCTGCTGCTGCTCGGCCTCATCGGGGCTCAAGCCACCACTGCCGTGGACCTCCGCACTGCCGCCGCCATGGGTAAGACTGACGACCTTTAACCTTTGAAGCTTATCCCAGTATGTGATGGAGTGATATCTGATATCTGTATATCTTTTACTCAGTCTGATCATCTTTGAACTGTAAACTTCAGAATAGTTACCACGATTAAGCTAAATAAGTACATTTGAGGGGAATAGTCCACTAAAAGTTAGATCACAAGTTTAATTCTTGTAGTGTTAGTTACTCACTGTTCTTTCAATATATGCTTAGTGGTATGATGTGTGTGAGATGCATATTAACTGCCAGAGGTAGCTGAAGTGAAGGAGAGAAATTAAAAAGTCATGTTTTTACTGAACTCAATCACATTTTACTTTGAAATTTAATTTCATAAATGTTTTCAGTGCTGTGATTTTTAAAAAATATTTAGTGTTTAATTCCACATTATTTTGAATTGAATTTTCAGTTTTTCCTGGACAGTTATTGATAAGAAGTGATTAGTGGTTTTGAGTGATTAGTCTGTCAGTATAAAAGACAAAAGTGTTAATTGGGTGGCTGCTGGTGGTTGGAGGGTGTACGTGCACAATTTGGATGACTTACAGGAGATAGCGTGGCAGTTGGTACACTGTGTGTGAATGTGTTTGTATGTATGTGTGTGTGTGTGTGTGTGTGAGAGAGAGAGAGAGAGAGAGAGAGAGAGAGTGATGAAGATGTTGGTTGGAAGAAAAACTGGAGGGAGGGAGAGAGGTGAAGGGTGAGAAGGGAGATCGGTGATGTTAAACAGACTCTGGACGTTATAGCCACAGTTAATTAATATAGACCACAAACCCTGAAAACCCAACACATCCTCCCTTTTGTTAACAGTCTCTGTTTATTATTACCACACACTATCACAAAAAGTTTTCTGCTCTTCATTCACAGAGGGTAGCATACATACATACATAGCATCATTAGTTACATTTGTAATGTGTAGTTTTGACAAAAATTCTGCATTCTGCTTTTTAACACTTTTTAACAGTTTTCAACCACCTTTCTCCGTCTTAAGTGGTTATTCTGACAATCTATAAATATTATGATCTTAGATGTACTCTTAAAATGATATTAAACATATTTTAAGTGACTTTTTGTCAGATTTTTCTCTTTCCTTCACCCTTGTTTTTCTGGCCAAGCATTTCTCCATCTCTCCCTCTAGCCTCACATCTCTCCTCCCTGCATCCTGTTTTTCAGTTTCCTCCCACTTTCTCACCAGCCTCCATCGCCTCCACCCTCCCTTTTCCACTCAATACCTTTGCTCTCCTCCATGCTCCTCCCACTTCCTCCTTTTCTCCGTTCTCCGTCAGCTTAATCTATGGATATTTTTTGTACATACAGTTGTTATGGAAACTAAAAGGAAATTAATCATAATAACGTCTTTTCTGTCTCTTCATGTGTAGCGGCAGGTTTGTGCAAAACTCGTCCCACAGACATCGTGTTCATCATCGACAGCAGCCGTAGCGTTCGCCCTTCTGAGTTTGAGCAGGTTAAGGTCTTCCTGGCAAAGGTCATTGAGGGGCTGGACGTTGGACCCAACGCCACTCGTGTCGGAGTTGTCAACTACGCCAGCCGTGTCAAGAATGAGGTATGGGTCTCAGCTAGAGTTCACCAGTGAAGTTTCAATTTATATGTCAAGCTATTATTATAACTAACTGTGCTTTTGTGCAACTTTAGGTGTCATTGAAGACACACAAGACCAAAGCCGGACTGATTAAGGCCGTGACCAAGATTGAGCCCCTGTCCACTGGAACCATGACTGGTCTGTCTATCCAGTTTGCCCTGAACGTGGCCTTCAGTGAGGCCGAGGGGGCTCGCGTCAAATCTCCCGACATCAGCAAGGTCAGACATGCATTAACACATGAAATGCAACATATTCAACAGTTCTGGTCATTGTTTTTTTTCTAACTTTGCTAACCTTCCATCACAGGTTGCCATTATCGTGACAGACGGGCGTCCCCAGGACAATGTGAAGGATGTGGCCCAGCGTGCTCGGGATGCCGGCATTGAGATTTTTGCCATCGGTGTGGGACGTGTTGACATGAGCACCCTGAAGCAGATGGCCAGCGAACCTCTGGACGACCACGTGGACTACGTGGAGAGCTACAGTGTCATCGAGAAGCTCACCAAGAAGTTCCAGGAGGCCTTCTGTGGTAAGATGGGAGGAGGAAAGATGAGGGCTTTATTGGTTAGATTTAGGGATGGGAACAGACGGTGATTGTTGAAAAGAAATACTGTCAGGGTGGGTTGTTGTGTTTGCCCACCGCCTTCATGCCTGTGGAGACAGCTGTCTGTTAAGGGTAAGGTGTCAGGACTGTCATCTTTTCATTCCAATATATTGTTCCCTCCCTGTTGTCCTCTCCCTACCTCAACAACACTACAGTATATTAATTCAAACTCGTTAAATATTCCCAGTGCACGAGGACAATAGGGCAGGAACAACCTTCTGGAAGGAAATTCGCTCCTGTTCTTCAGTCAACTCTCACACAACCGAGAGGCTAGACTGATCTCACTGTAATTACAGATTCATTAGTGACAATCATTAAACTTCTAATTAGTAATGCCCCTTGGCTCTCCCCAGTCTGCAGCAGTTTTGACTGCTGTCAGCCACTCAGTCTGCAGCAGCCAATCTCGGTGCAGATGTTCCTTGTCCAAGGGCAGAGCTGCATGATCGCAGTGTTGGATTGTTATTGGATGAGCCACGTTTAGAAACAGACAAACAGATCTCGTTCATTTGAGGCTTCTCCAATCTTTTCCACCTGTTTGTTTTAAGGATCCACTGGATTCATGCAACATCTTCATATTAAAAGCTGTTCAGGGTCGATTGCAGGTCACAGTGGATCATTAAAAGAAAAATCAGTGCTAGATTTTTCCAAACTGACATAGTTTCATTCTCTCCTCCTAACCCCAACCACCCTCCCTCCTGTGTGTGTATGCCTCAACATATACTCTACTGTGTGTACGTGTGTGTTCTGCATGCACACACGCACACAGTGTCGGACCTGTGCGCCACTGGGGATCATGACTGCGAGCAGGTATGCATCAGCAGCCCCGGATCATACAAGTGTGCCTGCAAAGACGGCTTTACCCTCATGGACGATGGTCGCAGCTGCAGCGGTGAGTGTCTGTGTGTGAAGGTATTCGTCCAAGTGAGGTCGCTGTGCTCTTGGAGTAACACCCATTGTTGTGTGTCTGACATCGCTAGCTTGCAGCAACTCTGCAACAGATGTGGTGTTTCTGATCGATGGCTCCAAGAGCGTCCGTCCTGAGAACTTTGAGCTGGTCAAGAAGTGGATCAACCAGATCGTCGACAAACTGGACGTTTCTGACAGCAAGGCTCATGTTGGACTGGTGCAGTACTCCAGCTCAGTCAGACAGGTCTGTGTTTGGCATCAAGTTTCACCCTAAAAATGAGCTTCTTTCTCATATGTATTAACATGATGTTTCTGTCGATTTCCTGCAGGAGTTCCCCCTGGGCCGCTACAACAACAAGAAAGACCTGAAGGATGCTGTGAAGAAGATGGCCTACATGGAGAGGGGAACCATGACAGGCCAGGCTCTCCGCCATCTGATAGACAACAGCTTCAGCGCCGGTCAGGGCGCCCGGCCCGGAGTCGCCAAGGTGGGCATTGTCTTCACAGACGGACGCAGTCAGGACTACATCGGAGATGCTGCCAAGAAGGCCAAGGAGCACGGTGAGAGGGAGAAGAGAGATTACATTTACTGTGGTAGAAGTAGATACAATACAGAACCCACTTTTACAAGTCAGATAAGGGGGAACCTGTTTGTTTTAATGCCACAGGTTTCAAGATGTACGCTGTTGGAGTTGGCAACGCAGTGGAGGACGAGCTGAAAGAGATCGCCTCTGAGCCGACTGGAGAGCACTACTTCTACACAGCCGACTTCAAGACTATGACCCAGATCGCCAAGAAGTTGCAGATTAACATCTGTCAAGGTGACACATGATGATTAAATACAAAATGCTGGTGTTATTACCTGTTACTTCACTGTACAATAACTCACAACTTGAACTTGTGCCTTCTGTTTCCACAGAGGAGGATCCATGCGAATGCGACTCCCTTGTAAAGTTCCAAAAGAAAGTAGAAGATGCCCTCCAGGCACTAACGAAAAAATATATCCTTGATTTCAGGTGAGATGATGTGAGAATATGATGTCTGTCGGGAGGCTTTAATGTCGTTATCATATTTTCTGTCTGGTTGTTTGTCTTCATTGTTGCCGTCCTTGACAAAATCTTACTAGAGAGTATGTCGAAGAGGATCGCTCTGCTGGAGAACAAAATTGTCTGAGGACCCGCGTCCAACTCTTCCTCAATCATCTGCACACACACACCCACGTACACACACAACCACACACACAAACAGTCTTAACTTCCTGTAAAATACTGAAGAGGAGCCTGTGTGTGTGTGTGTGAACCCTGACCTCTGCTTGTCTTCTGAGCTCCCCCAAACCACCTCTGACCCCTCCTCTCTCCGTCTTACCTCTTCCACCCTTGGGTCTCCTGGGACACGAAGCGCCGGTTGCCATGGGGACCACGCCTTTGTGTGTGTGTGCGTGTGCTCCGAAGGTCATCCTCCATAGCCAGCCTGTGTGTTTGTTAATAAAAGTCTTCCCTCATAGGGAAACGGTATATTGAAGGGTTTTTCTTTGTTGCTGCCACAATGTTGAATTTCCCCAAACCCCCATCGAGTCTGCCTTGTCATGTCAAATCGAGCAGCACATCACCCCCATTTGTCTGTCTGATTATATCTGTCACTGTCATCTTTCCCTCTCTCTCCTCTCACATATGAAGGCTTCATCTTTCTTCTCTTACCTCCACACAAAGGTATCTGATATTATATATGGTATATATATATATATATATATATATATATATATATATATATATATATAAATACAGGTAATTTAATATAAGATATGTCTGATAATAAGGGTATACCAGTGATGTTTTTTTTTTATTTTCCTAAATAAAGGTGATTCAGGAAGTACTTATTATAAACTGTGAAACAATTGTATGCCAGATTAACCTTACAGACACAAATGCACACATGGACACAAAGAATTTCTTACTTACACGAGATTTATGTTGACGATTTAATATAAATAAGTATACAAATTACCCAGAATGTTCCCCTGGTGTTTGGCTCCACAATGTGGGCTGTGAGGATCACAAGGACACAGTCAGGCGTGCCCAGCAAAGTGGTTACAGTTTTAATTTATTGTCAAAAATGTTCTCAATTGCACCCCTTGTAAGGGCTACTTTATCATAACTTCATCTGCATTTATTTTTTGAAATCTAAATTCCAGTGAGGATATGTGGGGTTGGCTTTCCAGAAAGAATTGCAGAAAATGGCATTGATTACTTATTCGACTGACACAAAATGATCAAGGTAGTCCTTACTTTTGTAATATTTATTTTTTTCAGCTAGCATTAACACATCATTTGATGTTTCATATTATAAAATGGAGATGGAGCAAGTAAGGGCATTGCCTCAGGAAGTGGTGAGAATGATGGGTGTTTTCTTGACATTGTATAGTTTATGTAATTAATTGGTTAATAAACGGATTAATGTAATAAAAGCAGTGGTGGAAAGAGTACTGAAAATGTGTACTCAAGTATGAGTACAGTTACATTACTAACTACAAGTAAAACTACTGGTATTACAAATGATGCTTAAGTAAAATCATTTATCAAATTATGATTATAAAAGTAACCAAGCAGATTACATGGTGTAATGCATATGAGTAGGAGTAAAGCTACAGACTTGGAAAAAAGTAATTTGAGTGTGATTAGTTATTTCCACCCCTGAATAAGCATAGATACAAAACTAGTTATCTAAACCAGATCATTTAAATGACATGACAAACATACAGGTTTAACCGTTTGTATATTTTATTATTTCCCTATTAAGTTTTAGTTTTATCATAACGTGGTGATGCAATTAAGCTTTTAAATGCAAAAAACCTATACGTTTACAAAAAAAGTCATATACAGCCAGTAACTCATCAATAAATGAGAGGGCCAGAAGTCATCAAAGTCCTCTTAGTTAAAAGAAAAAGAAAAAAAAGCTTAAGTTAGTTAAATGGTACGTAACTGTATAAAATTATAAAAGAGAAAATGAACGTGCTCTGTAGTTCAGTTCATTAGCTTCGCACGCGTCGTGATGACGTAACACGTAACTGGGGAAAAAAAAAAGCTCTCCAGCTGAACGAAACCAGCGAAGGAAGTCTGAACATGTCCCTTGGTGCCTCATGAAAGACTATCTTATACCTAAACTACATTGTGCTCTGGTCTGGGAGCCCAGTCCAAACACAAACCGCTGGCTCGTTGTGTTTTTTATCAACGAGTCATCGTCAAATACGCCGTTTAAAAGAGTTTGCAGCATCTGCTAACAGCAGCTAGGCTAGTTTAGCGAGCTAACCGGCAGCAGGCTGTTGACGGTCAGAGAGCCGGCTGGGAGAAAGCTTTGCAGGTGGCCCGTCGGCGTTAATGATTTGTGGGACAGATGGTTGCGCAGTGAACGACGACAGACACAGGACACCTTAAGTATCCAACAATTCAGAAGAAAAAAAACAGCGTGTGCGTCAGGCTAACATAACGGTAAGGTAAATACGTTAGCTTACAGCTAACGTTCGGTGGGTTAACCGCCGGGGGAGTTCGAGGTGTTTCTGGACCAACACAAGAGATGGCCAGTAATCCCGTGGCAGGCTTTAACGCCCAGGCTAATGGAGAGAAAACACCGGGACAATTGTCCGGTTGTGGACACTCATGTCACCACCAGTCCGAGACAGAATCCGACGTTGGCTCGAGTGTGAAATGCTTATCACGGCTGTGCAGCAGGGACGAAGACGAACGAGCGGCGGCTCTGGAGGAGCTGAGCCAAGGGGTTGTGGTGCGTTTAGGACTGGACAGGCGCGGTTCGGCACGGCTGAGTAAAGAAACACTGCTGCATCTACTTCGGCTGTCCCGGTCGTGTCCACTGCAGGAGGTACGAGGGAGAGCGAGCGAGCTGCTGCGGACCGCACAGGTAATGTTTGGGGGAAAGTGTTCAGTCATTTCTGCTTCATGTCCAGGAGGAGCACAGAAAGATCCGACTAACTCAACAATCATTTCACACCAAGTTATCTTAATGACAGGACAGAAGTTCACATTTTATTAAGGAGTATTGGCATCGCTTACCATTACATAATTCCAGTATGAGATGAGTGATACATTAATAGCCGTGGTAATCTTGCAGTTGAGTTAGCTATCAGCTGATGCCCATTTTCGACCAGATTTCTGGATATTTCATCAGACAGTGAACTGCAGGAGGTGATGCAAGACCGACCTGCGGTGTGCACAAACAGGCCCTCCGGACACGCCCCCCCCGGTGCCCTGAAAAACAAAGTAGTCACACCCCCGAGCTGCCTGCTCTCAGCCCACCGCAGCTTCTAGAAATGAAAGTCCAGCTGCGTGTTGTGTGTGGCGTATATTCAGTTTTTTAAATGTCGGATATAACAAGAAGTGGCTTTTGGTGTTGTGGTGCCGGTCCTCCGATAATGTCGGTGAGTTTAAGGCATGGTGTGGTTACAGTTTTTATGGGCTGTAAGTTATGAAACGGGTCTTTCCAGATATAGTACAGCTGCTCCGGGCAAAGTAGGTCTGAGTCAAGTTCAAGGGGATTGAAGGGGCCTGCAGATTTTCTGTTTTATCTTCAAAATAGCTTTATTATAAGGGCTGGGAGGCATATAAGTATCAGTATTGTGTGGTAGACTGTATGTCATCTTATTTTTTCGTCTTATTTTGGATATTTTTATGTCATGACAAGGCTTTAGCTGCATTATAATGAAGTGATGTAATTTTAGACTGTTGTACTTGTTCTAATACTTGTCATTATAACCAACTACGTATATTCACGTTACTGATGATTATGCACCAAAACAATCTCATTGTTTAATATTTTGTGAAAGTACCAATAATAATGTCACTTAATCCATGTCAAGGTGTTTGTCTACTAATGTTTTGATATTTCCTATACCTCGCATTTCTCAAGTGCATTGGAGGAGTATTCAAAGCATTGAGATATAGATAGTGTATTGAGATATAAACAGAAAATATTGCAATATTAAACATAGTCCTATATTAAACACATGGTATAAACAGACTTGATTTGTTGATTAGCTGTTTGCCCAAATTTCCTTTTTCAGTTCTGATTTGAAGGCACATATTTTGTGTAGAGATTGAATGATCAAGAACATAATTGGGAGATTATTCAGAAATGAAAGTAATCATTATTTTGCTGTAGGATTGACCTAATTCTCTGTTGTCCTCTTCTTACAACTAGGAACAAGGAGTTGAAGTCCCTCGATCTCTGGCATCAGGTCCAAGTGCCTTTATCCCTGCAAAAGAGGTGTGTATGACATTTGCTGACAAATGTTAAGAGGACTTCTGACTCTGGCCAGAAGTAATTTAACTTGTATACTGTTGTGCTCAACACACGGTACACAAGTCTTGTTAGATGTATCTTTAAATAAAAATCTAAAAATGGATGTCCTCAATGTTGGATCACATTTCCCCCATGGTATCAAACATGGTATCTCACCTTGATAATTAATCATGATAACACTACCTGGCTTCTAGATAAACGGTCAAATCAGTGTACTTGTGAAGGGTGTTGGAAATTTCCTAAGTCAATGCTAGTATTAGCAGGGTAGCTAACTCTTCTGCTGCAAGATGGTAGTGCCTGTTGCTTCATGTCATCAAGAGAAGCAACACCAGACAAGTGTTGCCAAAGCTGGTGACTGAAAATGCTGATTTAATGTGTGAGTCACTCCAGTTTTTTCCACTGGAGAAAGTGGGAGTGTTTTATCAGCTCTTCAGGCTTGCTTATGTCTGGCTATAAAACAGGAACTTTTTCAATGAGTCAGCATGGTAAAAATATAATCATAGTTAAGTTGTTAGGGAATCAGTTATCCGTTTCAAAAACACATTTTGTCATGTTCTTCCTCTTCAGATGTTGAAAGAAGGGCCTGACCAAGACATCCTTATCGAATCTTTTCTCTCATTGGGTCGTGTGGACCACGTCACCATGGTGATGGCGCTGCACCCTGCTTACCTCAGCTGCTTCCTCAAGACCCAGCATGCTTTGTTGGAGGTGGATGGCCCCTTGCCCCGTCACTGGAGACATTACATTGCAGTCATGGTAAGAAACCAATAATGTATGACTTTCTATTAGTCATCAGAACTATCAGAACATTAGATCAACTCCAGCCACTACAGGAATGGTGTTATGTACAAGTAAATTGACACTTTCTATCTTAAACAGACACTAATAGAAAGACGAATGAACCGTCTGCAATTATGCAATTAAGTGGGGGAAAAAAAATATCAGTTTCTGAAAGATCTCCATTAAGCGTCTGTAAGGACAATGAATCATGTGCCCGTTGTCATTGACATTCGCTTGAGTAGTTTACATTGTCTGATGATTACTGAAGTTTCTTTGGTTATCTTGTACAACCAAAACCAAAGTAAACTAAAGCACAGTTTAATAGAGTGTAATGAAGCAAATGTCTAGGAGCAATACACTTTTAAATTAAAAGAAATTATCCAACCAAGACTGCTTTTGTTGAGGACATAATTGTGTGTAATTGTGTGTGATCAGCTCCCTATGAGGTATTAGTCTTTTGTTGACTAACTGTAGCTGGGTAGCTTGTTGCTCATTTTTGTTGTCTAAGTTTGGTTTTTCAACAAAATTCATGTAAATGTTTTGAATCCTCATTCAGTTTTCTCTGAAGTCATGACTTAAGGAAAAAAAACAAGGTGTAAAATAGTATTTATATCGTTCCCTAAATGTTTACTATTTGATTTGTTCCACCCATAAAAGACCAGGTGAACAAAAATAAGTCAAATCAATATTGGTACACATGAAATTGTCCTTTACCGTCAACAGAGGAAATTGCTTGTGGCTATATTTCTGTTATGATGCAGAGAGCTCAGGACTGCGAGCCATGTACCTGCAGGTTAAATCTTCGTATAAAAATCTAATTCATAAGCCTTAATCAAAGTGTTTAAGCAGTAGTGACCATGTATTTATTTGCATCTTAATCAACTGTTTTGGGGTTTTATGAGGCAGCCATAATATCAGTTTAAATGCTCTAAAGCCTTTTGTCAGTGTAAGGCTACATGTATAATCTATTCTTTTAACATTTATGCATGATATTGCATGACTAATGAACACCACATACAAATTAATGGCTGCACTGCAGCTATTATTTCCTCTTTTTGTCATCGAGTCAACAGTGTAGAAGTGTTTTTAGTGTTTTCTTTCTTTTCGTACACACATCTAATATTTTTGGCTTCATGTCGATGTCATTAAACCTGCCTTCTCTTGCAGTTGGACACAGCCAGTATTACAGTTCAACAGTTGTAATAATATTGCTGCAATGCTGTTTCCACTGCTGCCCACAGTTTTTACAGTTCCAGTCAGTTCAGCCGTCGTGAACAATAAACTAATACATTCAGACTGGCACGTTGGCTGAAGTGGCCCTATGAGTGAAGTGATATCATTACACTTCTGCTTTTCTACATTTCCAGCAGACCCTTTCGCAGAGCTACAGCTGGGTGGGCAGAGCTACAGCTGGGTGGACACAGCTAAAATGGATGGATGCTGCAGTAATGAAAGTTAACTATCACACAAATATGCATATTTGCATATGGCAAACAGTGCACTAAAGTGTTAGGAAATAAGAGATTTTGGGTTGAAAAAGGCGTAAAAATTGAACTAGCTTTACTTCAGAGAAATAGGACGGATGCAAAATGGACTTGGCAGGTCAATCTCTTCCAGAGGCTTATCCAGCTACTGTATCATTGCGATCCACTAACAGGTCTGCCAAATACTGTGATCCTCATAAATATTTAATGACTCTCATCTCTCATGTATACATCACATTTGCTGCCCTTTCACTTCAGAAATGGCATTTCATTAGACTCAAAATGATCTCCTGATGGAGAAGTTTAGTTGTGTTGCTTTAACCTTTGAGCCCCTTATGAACACAGACGTTTTTATAAATCATGTAGTTGTAATCCATAAAGAATTGACTGAGCTTTCATTTTTAATGAATGGGATGGCATGCTTGTTTCCTCCCTGATGTTTCACAGGCTGCAGCTCGACACCACTGCTCGTACCTGGTGCAGCAGCACAGTGCTGGCTTCCTGGAGGCTGGAGGGGAGGAAAGCTGGCTGAGCGGTCTCGAGCACGCTCCAACCAAACTCCGCAGTCTGCAAACACTCAACAGGCTGCTTGCACACAGACCCTGGCTCATCACACAGCAGCACATTCAGGTCAGACACAACACCCACTCACGCCCTGTCTCTCTGCTCTCTCTTTTGCTCTGAGTCTGTCATCATAGCATACTAATATCATTTGATACTCTTGATTACTGACTTAGACTGTATCTGAAATGTCTGCCTCATTGACTCACTCACCTCTACTTGTATGAGTAGGCATGCAATAATTTCACCCAAATCACCCAAAAATGTAAAATGCAGTCATTGTCTCCTGACACCTATGTGCCAGATGTGAAGTTTCATAGTCCACAAAACATTTCTGCAGCTTCAAAGCAAACAAGTGTTGCAGGATTCTTCAAAACAAGTTAAGTAAATGGGCTTGTTTACATAAAAAGGATGTCCAGTGTCTTTGAAAGCCTAGAGATCTGAAATTGATGTGCAAAAAGGTTATCAGCACCCTTTTTAAAGCCAAAATCTTCACTGTAGCTGCTGAGCTAAAAGTGTTAATGTGCACGATGTCTGACATGGGTGCAAATCCTTGACGGTGTAAATAATGTCAAATCAATTTAGGACTTCCAGTGACTTGGATTTTGCTGGACAAATTCTTTTTAGATTTTCTTTTTTAATGATTGCTGTTTTGCGTTTTAAAACAAGACCTACTTCAGTAGTTTAGGAGAATGCTGTAACGTTGTTTTGCTCTGAAGCTCCAGAAATGTTTTGTGGACTACGAAACGTCACCTGATTTTCCATCAGCATGTGGGTTAGGGTTTTAGATGGTAGATAATGACTGAATTTCCAGGATAAGGGTTAGAGTTGGGGTCAGACACAGATGCTCACAGCTCAATGCTAATACCAGTGTGCTAAAACAGTTTGTAATTACAACTGTGGTGTTCAATGGGTATAATGTTTGCCAATTTATTGTGTAAACATGCTAAAGGATGCTCAGTAGTACTAAACATTTATTTAATAGTAGCGCCACTGAGGCAGATGGGAACGTCATTAACTATACACGTATTTGTTCAAAAACTAAAGAAGTGTTGTCACGATATTGGCAGTTCTGGCTCTGATACAATTGCTTCAAAAAGATCGATACCATGGTCAAGACCCCTGGGGAGAAGCTGTCGCCAACCTCTTCTTCTATATAGAGTACAGGCAGTGTGTCCTTCAGGTGTTTTAGCACCTTTTTGTTAGCGCTGGTCTGTAGCATGGCTTGCATTTGGACGTGCTTGGATCCTTTGCCTTAACTTGTTCATTTGCCTCAAATGCAAAACATTTCCAAACAGCACTCCTGTGGTTTTCTTTGTCAGCTGAAACTGGATGCAGTTGCTCTGCACTTTCCATCTTTCAAAACCATGAGTTAGCACTGTGAGCTAAACGGAATGAATGAGACAGGTGATGAGGACAGAAGAAAGTCACAAAGCACAGCTCATACATACAATATTAATTATTGATTTTTGTCTGGATAAATAAATATTTTTGATAACACAAAACCAAAGTAGGGGACCTGATGATGGTGCTTTATGAAACATGAAAGATGGCCAAAGTCATTACATGTCATCCTGAGGCGAACATGAATATCTATGCAACATTTCAGCCCCTAACCAGCAAACATTGCCCACAAACAAACCTTCTGTATTAAAGTTAACTTACCCAACACCTGCCCCCTCTGCCCTGCAGGAGCTGGTGTGTCCCGGTGCAGAGCCTCGCTGGTCATTGGCTGAACTCATACACGCTGTGGTCCTGATGGCGCAGGCTCACTCTCTCTCCTCCTTTGTGTGGGGCTGCGGCCTAAACCCTGAACCCGACCACATCGGAGGTTATACCTTCCAACCTCCATCACCCAGCCACCTGCATCGCAGCCCTCATAGTCCCGCCCACGAGGACGGCAGGCAAGAGGTGAGTTGAACAGGTGTTCACAGGTATGACAGTTGTAAATGTAACTATGTCAACAGTAGGAGAACAAAGAGGAAATGAGTTCCTTCCTGCTTAGTTTCACACCTAGTCACACCGGTTGAGTAACAATAGAAGACATGGCACAATTCACATCGTTGATATAGGGTTGAAAACAAAGTAATTGTCCCAAGCCTTTTTCTTTGTTTCTCTTCTCCAGCTGGTTGATGGAGCGATGGAGGTGGAGGTGTTGATGAAGAGGATGGTGGAGCTGCAGCAGCAGCAGGAGGAAGAGGAGTGCACACAGGAGGAGATGGTTACTCGGTTTGAGAGGGAGAGGAGTGAGAGCATACCAACAGGTACACAAATACCTGTTTATCGTGTGCAGCACGCTGTTTTTCACTTGGCTGACATATGTTTACTCACTACTTCCTCATGGTTGTTTGTTTTTAGCGGTGGTGCGGGGAGCACCGCCGGAACTGGTGCTGCGTCTGGTGGAGGATCCAGAGTTCAGATACGAGGACTTTGCCCCCAGAGGAGAGCAGTCACCGCCCACCATGAGAGCCCAGGTAGTTTGGAGCACTCGCTTATATTTATAGACACCAACACTCATGAGTTTTCATACATTTTACAGGGCATGTTGCCTGTGTGTGTTTGTCTGATGTGTGCAGGACTACTCATGGGAGGACCACGGCTTCTCTCTGGTCAACAGATTACTGCCAGACATGGGCCAGCTCCTGGATGAAAAATTCCAGGTACACTCACCTTCAACCTGGAAGAATTACACTGATTAGAGAAACAGAACTGAACAAGACTAATGTGTGGATGACATGAAAGGTCTATCTGCTCCATGGAGTTTAAAAGAATAGTTTGAGTCTTTTGATGCGGGGTTGTATGAGGTACTTGTTGCTGTATGACGTACTCTTTGTCAGTGTGTTACCTGCAGTAGAAGACTGCCTTCTGACTACCATAGTGGGGAAGCAGCATGCAGCAGCAGAATGAGGCAAGGCTTTGCACTGCTGAAACTGTACCAGCAGCAAGACATATTTTAGTCACCTGAAATAAGTCCTACCTAAAATACATACACCAGTTTAAGTGTAAACTGTGTTTTTAACATTTTGGGCCTTTGGCACTACATTCAGCCTGTGCTTAGGAATACAGACGCTGTACGGTTTTGGGAATGTAGTCATTGAATGTTGGGAATGTTAGAAGTAGGTAGACAATGTTATTGCAAGAAAATGAATCGCAAAGTATTTTATTCAAGCAAAATGTCAAATATCTAAGTATTTGCTGCTTTTCTTTGTCATTTATGAGAGTAAATGAAGAGTCTTTGGGTTTTGGTCTGTTGGTTGGACTGACAAAAGAACAGCTTAAAGAATCACTCTGGGCTCTCATGAAATTGTGATGAGGTTTGTTTTTTAATATAATTTGTAGAGTAATCAATTAATGCTGAAAGTAATCATCAGATAAATCTAAATCGTTAATTACAGCCTTTTTAAGGAGTCACAAGCAAAGAAATTTTTTTTTAAAATTGCAGACACAGGGAAATAAAAATGCCAGATTTTGAATGTGGGTAAAAACGCAACAATGTTAAAGTGGGCAGTCTGGCAGCCAGCTGATTCAATTGTTCTCTTGTGCATAATCTATAGAGAAAAGTTTGATCCACTATGTTATAATGAGAGGAAACTATGTCTCCGCAGATTGTGAGTAACTTGACCTACCACAGGATTGCAATGCATGAAGGTGTAGACACCCACACGCTGAGAAAAGCTCTGTGGAACTACATTCACTGTCTGTATGGGATACGGTCAGTGTCACACTCACGTCATCAGTTAAGTTTGAAATGTTTTTTCATTTCTGCCGTGTCACTAACCTTTTTATCCTTACACCTGTGCAGCTACGATGATTACGACTACGGCAGCGTGAACGTGCTTTTGGAGCGCTCCCTCAAGGTCTTTGTTAAAACCATGGCCTGTCACCCCGAGCAGACCACGGCACGCGTTTACCACACCTTCTGGAGACACTTCCGACACTCTGAAAAGGTACAAACGAGTTTAAACGCCATCTGACCTGCCTGTTCAGCCTCAATGAATAAATCATTTGACATTTTAACATGTCGTCTCTCTTTGGCACCCTCCTAACAAAGAATGAATCCTTTGACATTTAAACGTGTCGTCTCGTTTTTCCTTCCTTTTTAAAAATATCATAAGAGAATGGAGCATTGCAGAGAGGATTTGAAAGTGTCACCTAATAACCTGAAAGTAATGACATACTTTTCTTGTTGTTTTTTGCAGGTTCATGCAAACCTGATAGTGATGGAGGCTCGGCTACAAGCAGCGCTTCTTTATACCTTACGAGCCATCACACATTATATGAGATGACACACTCGATCACACACTCGATCACACACTTTAATGCAGATGCTGAGCCAGCTGTGACTTAACACAGCCCAATGCATTACATAACACAGATAGACACACGCGCGCACACACACACACGCACACACTACAGTGAATGTTTGTATATGCATATCTTATGTTTCAGTGTTAATGTTTTGATGCTGCTTTGCGATATATGACATTTAAAATATGTTACTTATTTTGCACTGATGCTGATCAGGTTAGATTTCCCCACTTGAGCCTCGAGTGTTGTTCTGAATATATGGCACCTGTTTCTGTCACATAAACATATCTACGTGAAGGTAGAATCAGGTCGAGTATGATTAAATCATCATCATTCAAGTGTTTTTCTTTTGCAGAATTTTAGTTTTTTATTCGACACATCTGTTCAGGCCGATAACTGACAGACTACAGCTGTTCCCCCTACCATGACTACTCATGCCTCAGCCCTCTGTGCCTCTAGAGGCTAACATAAAAAAAAGACAAAATAACTTGTATTTTTATATACAATAAAAAGTTACTTTGTTATCAAAATTAAAACTGAGTTTTGTGTGTTTGGAATTGCTGATTGACAGGAAAACATTACTTTGGGATGTACTTTGTGTTTTGATATGATGGCTAAAATAATGTGTATATTTTTTGAGAAGTGTCTTATTTGTTTACAATAATTGATGGAATGTATCTGTATCTCTGTACTAATGAATAATTCTGACGTACTTGAGTATTTCAGTTTTCTGCAACTTTATCCTTCCACTTGACTACATATTGAAGAAAATACTTTACTTTTTACTCCACTGCAGAGCCAAAGGAGTGTATTTTAAATAGATTTTGATGGGCAATCAGACAAAAAAACATTAACGCTGGTTCCAATAATCATAAAAATGTTGAATAATGGATCCCAAAATTGGTCGACCTTTAGAATACAATATGTACATATCATGTAAATATGTGTAATATACTTTTACTTGTACTTATGTACATTTTATGTTTTATGTATAATTATGTGCAGTCTATTGTCAGATACTCAAACAGTACTATTCAAATGAACGACTTTAAAGGGGCACTATGTAGTTCTGGAGAAGAAATTCAAACTCAGAATTTTGATACTTACAATGTTAGTGAGGTAAGAATACAAACTCAGAAGTATTTATCTTTTCATAACTGAATGAACAAGCTTCTCTCAGAGGAAAAAAATATCCCCAGAACACTTGTAAAGCCAGAAAGGTGTAAGTAAAACGGTATGAAAGTGTGTTGTGCCTTAAAGAGTTTGTTTATTCAATATCAGGATTTATTCATGTTGAATAAGAGAGTTTACTCAATTTGTTTAGGCATACAAAAAAACAAACGGGCAATGAAGAATCTTTCTCTTCTGATTAAAAGTCCCTCCCCAAAACTGCATAGTGCTCCTTTAAGTACATTTTATCATCAGATACTTTGAGAATTCTATTCATATGAGTGACTCTCACCTTTTCCGAAGTCATATTTCAACACGATATCGTCATCATTTTTACTCAAGTATGACCTTTTGGAACTTTTTACAACCCTGTTTCTATTCCAAGAAACTCAACCCTGCTGCAGGAGTTACCTCGAACCGCCGCTAGATGGAGACAAAGACTTGAAGAAATGTTACGCATGTCACCCAACAGCTTCCTTCACCGAGTCAACTCGCTCTTCAGCGTGACAGTATTGGACAGGATTGTCCTCTTTGTTGAGTTACAGCTGAATGTGCACGTTAAACCCACAGCGTAATATATTTAGGGGGTAATGGCAGCATAAAAACAGGAACTTTACGATCACTGAGCACCATCTCTTAGTTTCTGGTTTGTTACATGTACGCGGATATCACACATCTCTCAGCAGTCTTCCTGTAAGCTCACACCAGGGGAGTGGATGTGTCGCATCTTGCACTTGCACTCCGGTCTGATGTGAGGCAACATCTCCCCGGCTGGATGTGTGTATTTAATTATTTATTTATATTCATATAAAATATTCTTTAAAAAAAAGCTAAAGAAAAAAATCTGTTCATCTGTCTGTTTTTTTTTCTCTAAAAGATATTTAAAATGACTCCCATCTTCTTTCTGATAGTAAACATCACAGGTCCTTCTTTCAGCTGGCCGCTGCACGCGCTCCTCTGGGGTGGACCTCTGCGCGCGTGAGGTTTGTTCAAGCCTTCCGGACGAGGCGCGCGCTCACTTCTTCTCCCTCGCGCAGCGCAGTGACACCGATTCGAGGATTCCCCGGACGGGATAAGGGACAGATTTTGTGTCAGGTATGTCCTCTTATTTAATCGCGTCATGTCTGGAAAATTTGAAATACCGTCATGCTGTCCTTATTGAAGAAAGAGTGTTTTTTTGTTTGTTTGTTTGTTTGTTTTGTTGTTGTTGTTTTTTTTTTTTTAAAAAAGCTTTTATCACAGCTTTTATATTCAATTTGTGAATCCCACGTCAGAGGTGATACATGGAGAGGCGGTTGTCTCCACAAACCTCTTTTTGAAAAAGATTTCACTTGAACTTTTCACTGTTTTCTTTCTGTATCGACGGAGGAAGCCACCTTTGCTTCACATCTCTGTTTGAAGACTTTGTGCTGTGAATGTAGCCAAACAAACCTAGATGAGTATCTTCAGCAGCCCACCACCTCACAGCCCTGAGCATCTTTTTATATTTTCAAAAAATGGCAAAAAAGTCAGCACTCTGGTGATAAGTTTCAGTGTGTGATCATTAGCTAACTTTGGAGTGCTTACTGTTAGATAAAAGGAAGTTTGTGAGAGGTTAATGAAGTGCAGCGACCAGTACTTCCACACTGCCAGTGGTTGATATTTAGAAATCAAACAGCCGACATTGCAATATTACTGAAAGAGTGGAATTTTCCAGAGAATTAAGTCACAAGACCTTTCAATTATAGACCTCTTCCTGTATAATATGTATAGGTTAGAGAAAAGGATGTAAAAATGAAATAGACCTCTTCGTTGTTAAATCAATGAGGTCAAAGGTCAAACAAAACTTGTAGAATCTGGATTTGCGGCCTCACATTTGCCAGACTTTCAGAAGTCGTGTTGAATTTGCTCCGGAGGCTTCGTATTCCTTTAGTAGGCCTCAAATGGGACTGTGATTTATTTGGCAGCACACCTACAGGAAACCACCTTGAGGAAAAGGCAGGGCTGGATGTTTCCTCAACATCTCCATCAATCTGAGGTGTTTCTGTGGCTTCAACGTAGGTGTTTATTCCTTCATTGTGACAGACACACCGTTGCATAACCGCACCACCACCTTCCTTCTAGATAAACAATCTTTGTGTCGCCCTGCTGATTTCAAGGGAAGGTGGTCGTGTGTGTCTGTGTGAAGGAGGAGGTGTCGTGAAATTTTGAAGGTTGGATGGGGAAAAAGCGCGATTAGGCCGTCCAAGGCCGGACTTCATCACTTCCTGTTTCTTTACGAGGTCAGTTCCTGTCTTTAGCCTCTGGGCTAGGCAGGAAGGAAGGGGGCGTAGAGAGGTTTTTTAGTTGGTGGGGTTAGAAATGGACGCCCCCGTCATTACTCAACTTTCCCACCCCTGTGACAGTGAAGTGAGCCTTACAGTCTGATGTTATCTCCCTCAGATTTCTCTGTATGGAGGTTGTCAGCTGTCATTTCCATCAGGGGCTTTGCAGTTTTGGTTAGGAGACTCCGCTTCTAGTTGTTGCCCAATGCTTAGGTAACAGGATTGGACGTGTAAATGTTCATGTATGCCGTCCAATAAGCCACCTCAGTCCTCTGTATCTGGAGGATGTGATGACTTCATGTGGAAACAGGACGTCCCAATGACCGAGACACCTTACTTTTCCATTGCCCCCACCTCCTCGTTTCTCTCCTGTTCCTTTCTGAGTGTGTGAGGGTTCGGTGACAGCCTGCTTCCCATTGTCCTATCATTCCTGCCGCACTCACACTCCGCATCCTGTGGGGCTTCCTGCTAACGAGCGAGAGGCTAAGAGAGAAAAAGAGATGGAGAGAAACGAGAAAAAAGGAGGATTGAAGAAAGTCTGAGCTGAGCAGAGAATTGGTGTAAAAGTACAGAAAGTCAACAGATCTGAACAATCGCGTGTGTGTTGACCCATGTTCCCGCATTGAATTCCCTTCTGGGAGCAGCTTATCGGCAGGCCACTGTGCAGGAAAGGGTGTGTCATTTTGGATTTGGATGTTTGCGAGTGTGACGATGGAGGGTGACGTTATTGTGATTTTATAAGAGTGCAGTGAATGTGTGACAATGCTTCAAGGGTCAGAATGTATGTGCTTCTTTATATTGTTATATAGGATTCGAATACATGGTAATTTACTTGAATATTTACTCAAAAACTGGACTTCAGTGAAATTTTTATGCGCTCTATACGCTATAGTTGTTCCACTACATTTGAGAGGAAAATATTGTACTCTTTACTCCTTTGCATTTGTGCCATAACGAGTTGCTTTTCAGATTAAGATTTTTCATACAAAAAAATGATACTGAATCAAATATAATGCATTGTAATGCATTAAAGCTCCACATTCATCAACCTCAACATTAAAGGATGCTTAAGGTCACCCAAAAAATGAAAATTCAGTTCATCATCTACGCACCGGTCATGTAAAGTTTTGTAGTCCACAGATCATTTCTGGACAGTGTAGTAGTGATCTCCTAAACAACTGAAGTAGATGGGGACTTGTTCGAAAGCATAAACAAATAAATTAGATACAATCATAAAATGGGTCCGTCTGGCATAAGTGAATCTCCTGAAGCCCAGATATCCCAAACTGATTCAAAAAGATTTTATTAACACCCTTGATGTCAGGTCGAGCACACTCTCCTACTTCAGACAGGGTGAAAGCAAACGCATTTAGCTCAGAAGCAACAGTGAAGATTTTGGCTTTAAAGGGATGTAAGTCGTCCAAAATCAATATGGGATATCAGGCCTGCTGAAGACTTTAATTGAAGCGCTCCATGGAGTCATTTTATTTTATTATGAGGTTGTCCTCATCTACTTCAGTTTTGTAGTAGAGTGCTGCACCGCTGTTTTGTTGTGAAGCTCCAGAAATGTTTTGTGGACTACAAAACTTAACTTGGCTTTCCACCAGATGACTGGATTTGCCGATTTTGGTGAACTTTTCTTTTAAAGTAAAAAGGGACGTTTACTGGGTTCTTTACGTAAACTTTGCTGATAATACTTTCACTTAAAGATTTGAATGCAGGATTTTTATAATGGAGTGCAGTATTGCAGCTACTATAAAGTACTTGTTTCCTGACGGCTGCACATTAAAGACTTGGTTCACTAAAATACAAAAACAGATAAAAGACCATTCAGCCATGCAGATATGTTTACTTTTATTTGCACCTGAGTTGAGATCGCTTCCAACCCAATACAATTGTGGTGAATTGAAATTTGTTGTGCGTACAGCATTAAGAATTTAAAAAATTCAGCAGTGTGAACTCTTTCCAGATGCAGCCTCCCCATAACTCTGAGAAATCTACTGATCTTACAGACAAGGGTTTTCTCAGGGATGACTTCTCTGGTAGAAGTTACTTCCTGTGATGTTTCAAGATTCACCTCCATCATATGGCGTTGTGGTTGGGTGTTTCAAAACCCTGGGCAAAAATAAACAAAGCATGTCCAAATACCACCAGAGGTTGCTGAGAAAATCAGCGTTTTTGCAATTTGGATGAAACAGCCGTTAAAGTATACGAACACTAAAGCTTAATATCTATTAGTCTGTGCTGCGAAGAGCCTGTTGTTACAGACAAACTTACCACAAAAACCATTACCGCACCTCTCCCCCACCAGAGGAAGCTGCTTCTGTTTCGCAAAGTCTTCTAATTATTTCTTCGGCGTGTCTGATAATAAAATGTGCTGTGACCGCCAGCAGCTAGTCAGTGCAGTGCAGTTTACTTCAGAAACAGATTATTAACACAGGAATACTCGTTTACATGAGAAATAAGTATGGTGTAAATGATTGTTGCATCATTTGGCTGTTACATCAAATGTAACAGTGGTTTTTGCAGCTGTGAGCGGGAGGCTAAACATATTTTCGAGAAGGTGAAAGGTAGCGTGCGTGCATGACTGGAGAGCATTTTTAATGCATCACTTCAGTCAATTTGTTTATGTTTGCAATGATACCACTAAAAATGTCATTGCCCTGAATGTGATGCAGACTAAGACGCAGCTTTACTCCTCATAAATGGAGCTGAGTGTGTGTTTGCAGCTCACTACATCTCGTTTTTGTTACTTGGTTTCCAGCAGCAAAGAGGAACTCGGACTGTTCTTAAGTTACTCTGGTGAAATAAGACGTTTGGTGGACTTTTCTCACATACGTAAAAGGCAGCAACATTAGGGGCCGTGTGCCAATTTGAATGTGCAACCACCCATCAGCACCGCACACCCACACACTTCTCTCTTGCACCTTTGTTGCTGGTGGCTGATTGAAGAGAGATCATCACCCTAAAGCAGTGACAAAGGTAATCGGGTAACTGCACAGTTTTACATTTCGGCCCTGTGCATGCTTGCTTTGTGAGGCCTTCGTCCAGTCAGGCGTGAAAACTGTGCTGCATGTGTGACTTTAGTGTTCAAAGTGTGTTTGATGTGACCTTGATGCATTAAAACCCTTCAGTTCGACCGAATTATCAGGTGGCATTTATGAGCTATCACGGTTTCTGCTTGCAGAGAGGAAGAGAGTGAGAGGATTTGGTCAACAGGAACCCGACAGAGAACAATGACTGTAGGGCCAACTTACAAACAGTCTTGTGTGTGCGCGTGTGTGTGTGTGTGTGTGTGTTTGCGTGAATACATCTGTGGTGATGTGCCGTCGTACAAAAGCAGAAAAAAGAGTCAGAGGCGAGATGAAGATGAAAGGAAGGAGGCTTCTTCTCCACCGTCTGTCAATTCTCCTTTCTCAGGTTTATCAGAGAGAGAAACAGGGTTATTGTTGGAGGGGTGTGGGCACGGAGTGGAGAAAAACAGCAACAGAGAGGAAGATGTGTTGTGGCCCTGCAGCTGCTCGGTGTATATTTGTGTGTGTGTGTGTGTGTGTGTGTGTGTGTGTGTGTGTGTGTGTGTGTGTGTGTGTCTGTGTGTGTGGATGGACCCTGTCCTCAGTTTCCAGGAAAAGGGGGGAGCCATCAGAGGGCTGGACAGGAAACTCTAACAGAGCTTACTTCCTGTAGCGCTCCTGATGGCCGGCCTGATTGCGCACAAGTGTGTGTGTGTGTGCGTGCAAGCTCGTGCGCACGTTAAATTTTTGCATATTTTGCCGTAGAGTCCTCTGGATGAAGCCCATAATAGCTTTTGTTGCTTCAAACAGGAATTTCGGGGAATTCATGGTGTGGATGAGACAAAGCTGATGCTGTCCGCTGGGAGCTCTGCTCTTCTTTCAGAATGAAAGTGAATCTTTTTTTCTTTTTTTTTGTCGCTCCCTGCCATAACCTGTAGTGTTCTTCCTGTGTGTGACTTCCCTCACATTCCTCAGTAGGTGGGGAGGCTACAGCCTGGAGTTTTGTGAGGTTGCCAGTTCGAATCCTTTGGTTGCTCTAGACTCAGTTGCCTGATTATTTGGAACTAAAACAGATGCAGTCTTCATGAAAGTTATAATGTTCAGGGTTGTTGGAACTTTAAACAGGTGTTAATTCAACTTAATAGGCATTATAAAGGCTGCATTGGCGGTGCTACTGAGCTGTAATATTCTGTCTGCTTCAGTTATATCAATGTCAGTAAATACTGACTATAGAAACTACAGCCTCCAAAATGACCATACAGTTTAATCAAGGGCTGCATTTGAAGATTACTGGCGGTTAATCCGCCATTTATTTTATCAATAAAATTTCATTCATTAACTCAAACCTTCATTTAAGCCTCAAAAAATGCTCAGGTTTCCTCATTTGCCATGGTGTTGAGATACAGAGTTGAAAATGTTGAAATTGTGTTTTTTGGCCTTTTCATGGGTTTATTTGAGGGCCCAGTTTAGAATGATGACAGGAAATTGGATGAGTAAAGATGGGGGATGACATGCAGCAAAGGCCCCCAGGTCAGATTCGAACAGCCTCTGTTCATGGGGTGCACACTCTACCAACTGAGCTGTCAGGGCAACCAAACCTTTTTTTTATTTATCCCACTAATCATACAAAGCATAGAGCTCAATCTTACATTTAAAAACACAAGGTACAAACAAAACGTGAGAATGTTAGAGCCATTAAATGCACACGTTTAATTTAAAGGAGGCAGGAATAGATAAAATATTAATAGTTTAAAGACGTAAAGGGTCAATTAAAAATAGCAAAGTGGAAGGTCTCTGAAATGTGCCAATTTTGTCCAACCAGAAACCGTAAATATTCAGTTTACCATCACATGAAATGATTAAAGCCTCAAACTCTGTCAATTTAGTATCCACACCAAAAGTTAATGGGGTCTATTCTGGGCCGAGACCCATCCTCCATCTAAAGATAGTGGAAATCCGCTCAGTAGTTTTTGTGTAATCCTGCGGGCAACAAAACAACCAACCCACAAACGCCCATGGGCAAAAACATGGTGGAGGTAATAAAGACTGAACATTGGAACCTAAATGGAGATTAATAAGTGAGCTTTGGAGGTGGATTTTGTTCCTGTTGGCCAGAGCCAGGCTAGCAGTTTCACGGTTTCAGTGTTTCTGCTAAGCTAAGCTAACTGGCTGCTGACTGTAGATCATCTCATCTGTCTCTCCACCGGACAGCAAATATGATTTTTTTTTTTTTTTTTTTTATATTTTTTTGGCCTTATTGATAGGATCAGCTGAAGATATGACAGGAAACAGGGAGAGAGAGAGGGGGAGTGACACGCAGCAAAGGGACCCAGGCCGGGATTCGAACCGAGGTCCGCTGCAGAGCCTCGGGAGGGACACGCGCTCTACCCACTGAGCTAAACGGCGCCCCAAATATGATTTTGAAAAAGTCGGTTTCACGTTGATCAGGATCACTGCGTGCAGGCGTCTCAGCACACAATTAAAATGTTAACAGTCTCCTCTGGGTGTTATTTCCTCTTGATGTTGGCACCGACTTTTGCTTTGTCAACACAGCTTCTTTTCAAACAATGCGGTTCACTCCAAACTGGAAGTCAGTATTGCACACATGTACGCATTTCACATTGTCAGTGACTGTTTCTCACTGACAGTCAGTTACTTCTTTCTAATGATGACATTTACAAGTATGTTTCACCCCCCACACCCCCCACATACACACACACACACACACACAAACACGCTCACACATACATGCACATCCAAACACACACTCAGCTGTTGACCAGAAAGAATGACTGAGTACCCTCTCTCGAAACTGCAGAGCAAAAAGGGAAGTGGCTAACCTCAGGTCTCTTTCTGTCTTGCCTTATCGAGCTGTCTCAGTTTTTTTTTTCTTTAGAGTTCACTGTCTCCTGGCGTCTCCCGTCACGCATCTCTTTATTCACGCTTTACCGCCGTTCAGCCTCTCTCTCTCACATGCCCTATCACCTTCCGCGTCTCCGGTTCTCTGCCACTCATCCCCTCCTGCCCTGCTCTCTCGTCACTCACCTCCTTGCCTCTCTTTTTCTTCCAGTGGCAATGGTGATTGACAGATGATCTGACAGAGGAAGACATCAGGTGAGAAAAAGTTAACTTCTCCTTCCCGCCTTACCTCAACCCCCCGCCCCCCTTCCGCTCTTCCTCCTCCTCTTCCCGCTCGAGGGAAGTTAAGTTTTTTTATTTAAAGTTTGTTACTTCTCTCTTCACGGTTCAGTTCTTCACACCCGGTGGTTTGTTTCACAAGGGTGACCCTCTGTATGTTGTTGATACATGTTGCTTTCACTTTCTACCAGCGTCTGTTTGAAGTCTCAGGTCGCGTAGGCACGAATGAGAGGAAATCAAATACTTATCGTAACACTAAAACTGACTTACTTCTTATGTGGAATCTTGTGATAATCCACTAGATTCTTGTGTTTTTCATTTCACTGATAAGCAGCGATACTGCAGTTAATTAAACCGGCAATAGACAAGTCTTCAAATGTATCATTATGAGTAAATGTTGATGACACCATCTGCGTTTAGATTACTTCCTGGCAAACTTTGCTAATCTCTTTCCATTAAGTAATGGATAATTACTGTTATTAAAGAGTCAGTTTACTGTTTGAAGACATGAAGAACATGAAGTTTCAGTTTACTTGTCAAAAATACTGCTCAGCCAGTAAAAACAGTTTTATTATAATGTCTACTGTCCACAATTTGAAAAAATAAACCTGATGATGTCATAGTGATGTCATCAGGGTTCTTTTGCCCAGGTTGCCACCTTATGTCCTACAAAACCTACAGTTTTGTGTACCTGATGCACATTCTTGTCAGCTCGCATTGTAACCTTAAACAGAGTTGATTTTTAATTTTTTGTGATCAATGCTGTTCGTGTTCCACTTTAAAACCAAAAGTAAACAATGACTAATTTGAATTCAAACCATGCTTTTTCCTAAACCTAAACATGCAGTGTTGTTGTCTAAATCTAACCAAAGTAGTTTTACTTTGTGAACCTAAACAAATAGTTTTGTTGCCCAAACCTAACAAAACCCTAACCCTGAAAATATTCTTTTAAATACCTCAATATAAGCCTGTGACTACACACAGGACACAAACTCTGGTTGCCTGTGTGAAAGTTATGCGAGTAGTAGTAGTACTAGCTGTCAATCAGAAGTTAGAAACACCTAAAGCATACCCTACTTTATTTTACTGTAAATGGGAACGAAGTGTACAAACACAATCACATAAAAAGCGTCAACAGGAACCCATTAGGAAACTGTATAATGAGGTAATAAATCAAGTGAGAAGTGGGATTATTTCCTCATAAGCTTACATGAAAATCAGACATATTTTTGTAGCCAGTGATGTAAGACACATCTTCTATGTTGGCTTCACTTTTTCCGAACGGAAAGCTCCGCCCACTATTAGTGCTGTCTACAGTTGTTCAAACTGGAGGTTTGCAGTGTGAGTGGCTATTTATTATCAGGCAGTGGTGGTCTATGGAATGATTATATCAAGTTGCATTATGGGCTATGTAGGAGCTCATGTTAAGGACTACTGTAAAAGTCAGGATGTCTTGGCTTCTGCTGCCTCAGCTTTGACCCCTCCAGCATTTCCCTTTAAACATCCAGTTGTTGTTCTTGTCTTTGTTGTTGTCTCTGCAAACAAACACATTGTGATTGATACTGTAATTACACCAGGTAAAAAAATGTGATGATTAGCAACATTCAGCTTTAATAACTATTATATAGCATCAAACAGCAAGAGACAAAAGCAAATATGACATTTTGTAGAGAAAAGTTGTGGCATGCTTAGTTAACTCTGCTTGCTTCCACAGACGCTGTCTCCGTGCTGGTTATTATGGGGTGTGTCTGTTGCAAGCAGAAAAAGTCCGCCAAAGCCGCAGCAGCAACATCAGTAGACATTACAGATCTGTCTCCTAGCAACGCAGATGGAGGGCTGTTCGCGGCCTCGAATCAGGGCCGTTATTGTCCCGACCCCACTAATACTATCCCAGACTTCAACGGCTTTCCATCCAGCGGCATCTTCCCCAACACCAACACACACCAGCGGCCTGGAGGTATGACAGGTTAGGCTCTGCTTGTGTGTGTGTATTTGTATGTGTGTGAAACTGAAATTAGAATCTTAGAATATTACTAAGACTTTAGTTGGTGAAAATCGGTATACCTGTTCACAAGCACAGTTTGACACAAATAGATAATAAAGCAAAGTGAAACTAGAGCTTCTTCAGTGATATTTGTCATAAAATATGATTTCTCAGTTATGTCTTTTGTACCGTTTGACAATGGTCTCAAAATCAGAGATATCTATATTTTAACAGTCATGATATCACGCTTTGACCGTGTTTCTTTCAACATTTTTATATAATCATCATAAGCAGGTAGATTAAAGAAAAAACATTTTCATGGTCCTTCTCTTGTCACATTATACAGTGATGCTTCAGAGTTTAAGTCTTTCTTTAAAACTATGCTCCTATGCTTCTACTTACTGTGAAAGAGGTATTGATCACTGTGATTGTCTCTCCTTCCCATAATGGCCCTGAAGTGATCAATTTCTGTGTACGATATGAGGGACAAAATCCACAGAGCTTGTTTGGGGCAGAAATTGCTGCAGTTTAACATTCATTTGAAGTTTGTATAAGGCTTGAATGACCTGTATAAGCCTCCAATTGGCTCTGGCTAAACACATGAATGCAATTTTTTTTCACTGAAATCACACTAAGAAGGGATCTCTTCACAGCCAGTTTGAACTATTTTAATGTACAAATTTGGCAAGGCAAGAACATTTATTTATCAGGCAGGCACCATTCAGACACAAGACAATTCAAAGTGCTTCACACGCGTAGAAATAGATTCAGAGTAAGACATTTAAAAAAATCTTAAAGTTGCATTGCAAAAAAAGTGAAGGTAAGCAAATTCATAGCCACAGTTTTGGAATACTAAAGTAAATATTTGTGTTTTAAGCTCTGATTTAAAGGTATAATATGTAAGAATTCTACAATATTATTTCTTAAACAACTACACTTTTGTTATATAATTTTTGTTGACTTTGGTACTGACATTATCTCAGAGTTTTCCAAAAATGTTTAAACCAGAGAAATCTTCAAGTTTCTCAAAGTAACATCACGTTTGATTTGAAGGCTTGTTGCTATAACTTTCAGAACGCTTGTGCATGAGTCATGACAGCTTTTCATCAGCAACTGTTGTTGTTTAATGGTGAGTTCACCACCAGCGAAGCGAATTTGACTGCCGGATAACTTATGTTTGTTCGCTGAGCCAGCGAACAAAAGCACACACCAAGTGCTTGGGTATCTGTGTGTTTAAATTCAGGTGAGCTCTCACTATTTTCAGCACTCACCAGAGACACCAGTTCTCTCTCTTCTTTTCCCCCTCTCCTCTCTGTTATGTTGCATTCATGATGTAAAGTGTTTTCTCACGTCAGGTTGATAAACAGGACAGGACAGGAGTGAAGATCAAAACACATTTTAATCCCACAAATTTACAAGTAATCTCTGAGCTCTCTTCCTGTCGGTCAAGAGATGTGTATCAGAGCAGAATCTGTTGTGACTGCAGATATTTAGTCCTCCAAAGCAGCTCCTTCTCAGTGCTTTGTTTTGATCCTGGGAACACTGAGTTAACCCGTCCCCAATGACCTGAGAGGTCCTGATTCTCTGTAACCTACAAGTTTAGATGTATTTGATGTGTTTATGTATGTGAGTGTTGTTTTAAGACAGACTTCAATAAATGTGAACGGACACCTTCAGATAATTTGAAACAGCAAGAATAGCCGGATGTGTTTGATAGAGTTCGTTGGTATGAACTATAACTGGAAGCTGATAACACCTCTGTCTGTCGTTGTGTGAACACATATGCAGGTGGTGGAGTCACTCTGTTTATAGCGCTGTACGACTACGACGCTCGCACAGAAGATGACCTTACTTTCCAGAAAGGAGAGAAATTCCAGATCATCAACAACACGTGGGTACAAATACATAATGAAACGCACGCAGATCTGGTAAACAAACATGATAACATGCATCAGGAGCTGAATATTGCACTAATACTGTACATGTTCAGAGTTTTATGTGTTAAATAAAACTCACAGAAGGTAATTCATTTTGTTTGCATGCATTAAATTCCACCCATTAACACCAGGAAATGCTGCAGTGTGTGATCTCAAACAATAGTTCTGTCAAGAAATCTCCAATCTGTTTATATAATGACGTTTAAATCTGACTTTGTGGAGGTGTTTGGAGTTACTGTTACTCAAACTAAGTCTACATTTTCACCTTTACATCTTTCTCATCTGGACTCTTTGATACTTCATTTTAATGTGGATTTGCAGAAGTGCATGTTGAGTCTATTTTCAGAGGTAAAGCAAGTGAAACTTGAAGGGTTAGTTTCTACACATTTTACACCTATGAATAGCCAGCTTTTCTTTTTACTTAGTCATATGAAAGGTCCTGGTTTCACAGAAATACTGTACATACATACACCTAAAGGGGAACTTCACCAATTTGACACATTAATGTTTATGGGTCTTGGGGAGTACAACTGCATATGTGAAAAACACAGTATGAAGTCTTTTGTGGCTCCGGAGGAAACTGCTTGAAATCTGTTAACGACCTACAGTGATGTCACTAGGAGGCCACTTTGCATTGTGGTTAATGTGGGTGGCAGGTTTTGAAAAGGAAGAAGAATGCGTGGAATAAAAGAGGCGATATCTCTGATTCTGCTGTATCGAAACTTTCCACAATGAGTCCACAACAGTGTTATAGGAGGGCAGTGCATACGTTACCCACAATGCAAGTCAGACATTGGGGGACATTTTTAGATTACATTCGGCTATCTTTGCCACAAAAGGCTTTATACTGCTTTTGTCACATATGTATCACTAATGCTGAAGTTAGGGGGATAGAATAAGTAGTTTGTGTAGTCATTGTGTAGTTTCATTTCAATGTTGTCGAATATTATTAGGTTGTTAAACTTCAGCATGATACCTCTATTAAGCGTCATACTTAAATGCAAGCTGACTGTATTCTTTCATCTTATCTTAGATTCTCTGAAACGCATCTGATGTTTTGCATCTTTACATGCAAACTGACTATTGTGTGTGTTCCTGTAGGGAGGGAGACTGGTGGGAGGCTCGCTCTTTGGACACAGGGAACTCAGGTTACATCCCCTCCAACTACGTCGCTCCTGTCGACTCCATACAGGCTGAAGAGTGAGTACACGCACACACACACACACACACACACACACACACACACACACACACACACACACGCACACACACACACACACTTACACACACACGCACACACATACACATACACACACACCGCAGAAAGCTGCAATTTCATTTCTGATAGTTTACATTTTCTCAATGATTGACATGCAGTCTGAGGGCAGAGGTCACATGATGTGTGTTGTTGTCATGGTGACAGGTGGTATTTTGGGAAGATGGGGAGGAAGGATGCGGAGAGACAGCTACTGGGCCATGGCAACCAGAGGGGGACTTTCCTTATACGAGAGAGCGAGACCACAAAGGGTGAATATAGGCCACACACATGCCTGTGAACATACGCAAAAACTCTTAATATTTGTATGTATGTGAATGCTTCCAATACTTCTCCCTTTTCATCTCTCATGTGTTCCCAACGCCATGCGTCTTTGTCCACCTCCTCCCTCCTTCGTTCCTCTTCCTCTCTGACCTCTTCACAGGCGCTTACTCTCTGTCTATCCGTGACTGGGACGACAACAAGGGAGAACATGTCAAGCATTATAAGATCCGCAAACTAGACAACGGTGGCTACTACATCACCACGAGATCTCAGTTCGACACGGTGCAGGAGCTTGTGGTGCACTACACAGGTAATGCACACAGTGATTCATCCTGTTCTTTCTGCTTCTCCTTCAAAGTATATGTAATTGTTGTTTTGCTTTTTTCTTCTAATTCACCTTTCTCTGCTAAAATATAAGAAAGGGCTTAAATTCTACCAGTCATGCATCAGTGGTGGAAACTCTGGACTTTTACTCTACAAGTATCAATTTGGTTTACTTTACCTGAGTATTTTCATTTGATTCTATTTTCTGCTCCACTTGAGAGGGAGAACTGTACTTTTATACCTTCCCCTACATTTATTTGACAGCTTTATTGTCAAGTTAATTAGCAGGTTTTTAAAGTATATTATTACCTTATGAAATTGTCATAGACCTAGAGAAAAAAATGTTGACGCAAATAACTTGTCTCTGTTCATTTTATGTTTTGGCTTTAGTTTTTTTTAGTATTTCACCATTTAAAAAGAGATGAGGAGGAGATAAATAAGCTTTTATGAAGTTATTTCTTCAGCATTTATAGATGTTTAAAGTTATAATACAAATTAAATTCACTGACAGGAACTAAGACATTGTCCTACAGGTATGACTGCAGTATCTGGTATGGAAACATGACTTGGGACTTGCTTGAGACCAAATCACATGAATCACATGTCTGACTGTAAAATAATCAAAACACACTCCACCTTGATCCGCTGCAACATTAGAATGAGCCAGAAAAAATAATCTATGTAATCGTCAATGTAAAACGTATAATAATACAAAGCTCCCTGTGTAATGAATACTTTTACTTTTGCTTCTGAGTAATGTTTTGTAATTTGAGCCTGAAATTTGACTTGTCATGGAGTGTTTTTACTTCCACTGAAGTAAGAAGTTTGAGTTCTTCTCCACTTCTCCACCACAGACTTTTAGTGACTTTAAGCTCAGTTGAGAGTTGTTGCAACAGTCAGGGTTCACACCCTCTGCTTCCTTTTCTTGCTGTAAGTATTAATCTGCCACCTAGTGTCTTGTGTTGGTATAACAAACTTGCTGCACTTATGCTGATTTAAGAGATTTGGCCACAGACATCATCAGCTTTTGTATTTGTTTTTCTCATAAGCTGATCCTGTATTTTTGTATCTGTGCCTGTTTTGCTGAATTTTCTTTGCGCCCTTGTTCTTCAGTGTTTGGTTAACCTGCCAGTTACGAAAGCACATAAGCAACCTGTCTTGTTTTTTCTTTATCTCTGCATTTGCTGCCTCTTTCCCTCTGTCTTCTTTCTCTCTCGTTTCCTTGCCTGTTTGTCTCTCCCCTCTCGCTCAGAGAGAGCGGCAGGACTGTGCTGCCGTTTGATTGGCAGCTGTAAGCGGGGCATGCCTAAGCTGGCCGACTTATCGGTGAAGACCAAGGATATGTGGGAGATTCCCCGTGAATCCCTCCAGCTGATTAAAAAACTGGGAAATGGCCAGTTTGGAGAAGTCTGGATGGGTAGGAATGGTGGTGCTGTGTTGCGGTGGGGGAAGGTAACAGCTGGAGCACACCTGGATAAAATAAAGTGTTAAAAGATGAGCAGGTGTTTGTAGTCTTCGTTGTCTTCAGCTGACAAGAACATCAGTAAACGCTTCAGCTTCACGCTCAGAGAAATGCACTGTAAAGCCCTGTTTATCTGTCTACCAGCAAAAGAAAAACCTGTGAACACAAACATGCACACCACACACACAGCTTCAAGATGTAGTCTTGACTAGTTTTTAAATGTTTTGTTGTTGAGTAGAAACTGCAGCAGTGAAACAAATCCTTAATAAATCCCTGCAAGAACCACACAGAGGCAGCAGCTAATGAATAAAAATGTGGCTTTGTTTCACATCCAGGTGTGCAGAGCTGAGCCCTTCCTCCACTGTTTGCATGTGCATGTTTCATCATCTCACCTCACCTCTTTGTCACCCCCCCGACCCACCCATTTTCCACCCATCACTCCACCCTTTTCTCCCATTCTTTATCACCCACTTCCAATCTTTCCCCTTTGGCTCCCACCTCCTCCCCCTAATAGGCAGCAATGACGGACTGTGTTATTACCTGACCAAGCCCTGTCCCAACTCCACCCCGCTCACCATGGGCCTCGGGCGGGACGCCTGGGAGGTGTCCAGGGATACGCTGGCACTGCAAACGAAGCTGGGACAGGGCTGCTTTGGGGACGTTTGGATGGGTGAGAATGACGACCCCTGACGCCCTCTACAGGCTCAGCGGGATAACTGTCTGTCCAGCGTCGTGTTCGTTTTACTGTCCTGTAGCATATTTGTTGGTGATGCACAATGTCTGGCTGTGGCTGACCATTTGTGTCAGGTTTGATGTTTTTCCCAGGTACATATGTGATCAATTCATGTAGAAAATGTTTCCTGAGCTGTGCAGAGTTTCTTCCTGAAGCCAGCCGAGCTTTCAGCCTGTCCATGTAACTCAGGTGCTGCTGGTGTTGATGTAAGACCAGTAAAACTCCCTCCCTCCCTCCCTCCTAACATCACCTGTCTCATCTCATGCATGCTCTCAAAGATAACAATCATTTGCATGCACCAGAGGTTCGACCATGAGTGTTTGATGCAGCCTGCACATTGTGTGCCCTCTCTCTATGTTTTTGATATTTATATCCACATGTGTGGGTGTTTGTATCCCTGTATAAGTAGTATGAACATGTACTGTATATACAGCAACCGTGATGTCAGCATGCCTGCGCAGCACGTTTCTGTGTGTGTCCGTGTGTGTGCGTTAACGTCCCTTTGTCGGTATGCCAGGCATGTGGAACGGTACCACCAAGGTAGCAGTGAAGACTCTGAAGCCAGGGACCATGTCCCCCGAGGCCTTCCTGGAGGAGGCTCAGATCATGAAGAGACTGCGCCACGACAAGCTGGTGCAGCTCTACGCCGTTGTGTCTGAGGAACCCATTTACATTATCACCGAGTTTATGAGCCAAGGTATTACGCTGAGTAAACTGTCATGCCTGTGACTAGCTGTATATACAATACGAATCACTGTTGTTGGTTAGACTCATAAAGTGAGGTTGAAACTTTGTTTTACTTCAGTTAGATGCACAATTGAGAAAGCTGTTAAGTCAGTACGTACACCACCTCCACCTCAGAGAATGAATACATCTACAGCATGATTAATAATGCACTCAATTGAAGTAATTAATGAAAGAGTATGGTCTAGACCTGCTCCTATTGAAAAGTGTCATTAGATAACTTTTTTGTGACTTAAGACCACGTAAATAAGACTGACTTGACTTGATATTCTTTAAAACAACAAACTTTTGAGATATCCAGCTTGGTACCAAAAAGACAAACTCGTGAAGAAAGAGGAACAGAAACATCAACCCCAACAGTTGACATTTACCCAACATAAAAAACTTGTCAGAAGGGTGTTAGAGTGATCAGGAAGACCAGAGTTCAAGCACCCATGCCTCCCCTGCTGGGCTGAGTGTGACCTTTGACCTCCCTGTGGAGGGCAGGTGAAACTAGTCTTGAATATTTATTGAATAGAAAAACATCCAAGTTGGCATTAAGATGTATTCAGGCAGAAGCAAAGACAATATTTACTCAAATGTGTCACTCCGTATTGGCTATATTTTATGGTATGAGTGGCCAATCAGGATGCTTCAATCTTGGTTTTTCAGGGAGTTTGTTGGACTTCTTAAAAGATGGAGAGGGGCAGAATCTGAAGCTGCCTCAGCTTGTCGACATGGCTGCACAGGTGAGTTTACCATAGACACACATTGGCTGACTTAAAGGAAACACACACTTTTATCATTGATCCAAGCTCTTTCTTGTCTCTTTGTGTTGATTTCAGATTGCAGCTGGCATGGCATACATCGAGAGGATGAACTACATCCATCGTGACCTGCGAGCAGCTAACATCCTCGTTGGAGACAACCTGGTGTGCAAAATCGCCGACTTCGGCCTGGCCAGGCTCATTGAGGACAACGAGTACACAGCCAGACAAGGTAACAGCATGAGTGTGTGTGTGTGTGTGTGTGTGTGTGTGTTTGTGTGTGTGTGGGGGGGGGGGTTATGAGGGAGGAAGAAAGCCACGCTTGCACAATGATTAAGAGTGCTGCCTCTGCCTCCATGCCTATATTTTTATACATAACCTGTCCTAATTATATGATTATGCATCTTCACTGTGTTGCCATGGTTTCAGGGGCGAAGTTCCCCATCAAGTGGACGGCTCCTGAAGCTGCACTGTATGGACGCTTTACCATCAAGTCAGACGTGTGGAGCTTCGGCATCCTGCTGACTGAACTCATCACTAAGGGACGGGTGCCATACCCAGGTACCAGCTGCTTCAGTGTTTCTTATTTATACACAGTAAGAGGTTGAACGTCTTTGGGAGTGGAACTCCTCCTGGTTAGAGATTTTGCTCACATTTTGAATCAGACTAAAGGGACTGGCAGCACTGTTTGAGTTCAAGGCCTCAGTGCATTGTTTGCAAAGTGACTCAGAAGAAGATAAAAAGCAAAAGAACATCCTTTTCCCAATAATCACCTGCAGCCCAGTCACCAGAATAAAATGAATGATGCCAGATTGATCAAATAACACTCATAAATATATCATAACAAAGCACATTTAAACAGATACAAATAAATGCATATAAAAGATACATAAAAACCTCAGACAGATAATCAAGCATGTTTAAAGTCGAAGTATGTCAGCCATATGTCGTCTTTTTCCCATGTTTTGAAGATTTCTAGTGATTTGATTTCTCCTTTTCCTTTCTCTTTCTACATCTCTAAAAAATATGTTGTTTTTTAATGTATCTTTTAATCCGACTCTTTCCTCTTCTCCTGCACCCACATCCCCCACTTCTTCATCTATCCCTTTAGGCATGAACAACCGTGAAGTGCTGGAGCAGGTGGAGAGGGGCTACCGGATGCCCTGTGCCCCGGGCTGCCCCGCCTCTCTCCATGAACTGATGTTGCAGTGCTGGAGGCGGGAGGCTGATGAGAGGCACACTTTCGAGTACCTGCAGTCCTTCCTGGAGGATTACTTCACCGCCACAGAGCCACAGTACCAGCCCGGAGAAAACCTGTGACCGACCACACATGTGTAGGACAGATGTGGAGCAATAAACGGACAAACAGACAGAGAATGACAGATAGATTCACATGCAGATACACTGAGTACATGTACACACACGCAGCACACACACACATTAAGATACATATCATTGTTTAACTGTTTAAAAAAACGTTTTTGGTCATTGATCACTGCAGCCCGTTCAGGACCGATCAGTCAACCATGCTGGAGTCGGAGCTCTGCTGGTCGGGCCTTGCAGTAATGTTGCTTTACTCTGTAACCATGACAACAAGGAACTGAAAGAAGATGTAGATGGCTGTGTTGAGGTGGGGGGAAGTCGAGTTGGTACATGATCTGTTCAGCTGCCATATATGTTCAGGTCCTTTTGATTTCTGTGTCCGAGTGGAGCTGCTTAAGATGAAAATGAGATGAAAAACAACAAAACGGAAGTGATCGAGGCTGCAACAGGTTTCATACAACAGTTGCTGTATTTAAAAACACATCTAAATGAACCCACTGAACCTGTGTGGGAACTGAGCAGACACAGACGCTCCTCTGTTACATGCCTCTTCTCACAAACATATTAAGAGGCAGTTGAACTGATCCATGTCCATGACCTGAAAGGGGGAACTGATTCCAAATGTGCCTTAAAGTGGCCAAATTAAGGGCTGCTTTACATTTTAAGTGCCTTTAATACTGCCTTAGTCAAGTAAGGAATGCTCTTTGTTTGTTAAAATTTGTATGACAATTTTATGTATGAGCTGTCTCTTTTGTTGTTTTTAATTTAACTCAGATATATCTGATGCGTCACAAAGACTTTTATATCTAGTTTGCATGTATACAGTTTTCACCCATTGGGAGGGCAGGGTGAAATGTTACACATAAACAGGGAATATTGCTTTGTAAGTGTAACCTTTATGTTGAGATTCCCCTGTCATGTTATTGTAATAAAGATCAAATATCGTTTCTGGATTAGGACACTCCTCTTGTCTCTATGCATGTGTGTGCTTTATTTATTTGGAGATCCCTCACAGGTAATGTCAGACAGGTGCCATCACACAAATACACCTGGATGAGTAATCTTTTTGTCTGGTCCTCCTTTAAATTTGTAAATTCATTTTATTTTTTTCCTGACGTTAAGTTCTTGGAATTATGTGAGGAAATATTTCTGGTTCACATGCTTTTTATATATATACTTTTTTCACATTTCCGGTCACACCAAGGATTAAGAATAAATTAACCAAAAAAGAAATTGCTTTAGAGCAGGCTTGAACTAGCTTTAGGCTTTCTAATGAAATATGATATTAGCTGTATAGGAATCCCTGGCACTGCCAACTATTAGCAGTCCTCCAAAATTCCTCCCACTCTTGTCTGTCTCTCCCTCTCCCTCCTCATTCACACTCGCTCGCTTTCAGCCCTCCCCAAACTACTCTTCCCAGAGTTCCAGAGGTGTAAACTGAGCGCCAGCTACGGGTACCCGGATGGCTTTGACAGTCAGGCACGTTGGAGAGGCACAGCGGAGACTGGGGCGCACGAGAGACAGAGAGCTGGAATTGCAGAGGCAGAGACGCACGGGCGCACGGTCGATTTTCGCCTCCCGCATACTGGGGAGTCCCGTGCCTGTCACCAAAAACGGAACACAGGGCTTGAGCGCAGCTATGTCAGCACCTTAATTTGGAACAAGACTGTGAAGCAACCTCCCTGCGCCCCGTTTTTATATCATTTTCCATCCTTTCGTGCTTTTGCTCTCCCATCTCTGTGGGTGCAGATATTGATGTGAGCCAGAGGAGCGGTTTTTCCGTTGAGCCGCACGAGACGGCGGCGCGCGACGGCAAGAGGAGACAGCGTTGATATTGATGTGGGAGTACTGTCTCCCTCCGACGAGGGGAGCCCAGATGACGGCGGAACACTGCGCTCGGACGGCTGCAGCCGCCGAGGCAACAGCACCGTGACCCGGGCGAGGAGAGGAGCGAAGCCCCGCCGCCGACGCGAACCCACAGCCCCGCCAGTCAGCGCTGACACCGCAGCAGCTCCAGCGACACAGCCAGCGCGAGCCCCCAGACTCCCGCTCTCTCCCCTGGTGAGTGCGCGTGCAGCGTCTTGTGTACACAACACCAAAATAAATAAATAAATTTTAAAAAATGTGCTTACTGTCCGGTCAGCCAGCTGTGCTGCGCACCTCTGGCTACGTTTCGAGTTGTTCACATTAACCTCTTCGGTGCCGCTGACGTAGGGAGCTCTGCATTTGTTCTGCTCGTGCTGCTTGCTGGGTCATCTGGGCTTTAGTGAGGGTATGCAGCGCCTGTGGTGAGATCTTAAATTATGATGTTCAGTCACACACGCACACACACACACGTAATGTGGCAGAATGTGCGCGCAGTGAACCCTGTGTACCCCCACCTGTTTTGGAGTATTTACAGTCTTCTCACCTATTAGCCTCATTATCACTGAATTTATATACAGTGTAGGCAGTGCAACAGTATACAGTACCTTCCCAGGTGCTGTTACACTGCTGTCACACACACACACACACACACACCCGCACACACACACACACACACACACACACACACACACACACACACACACACACACACACACACACACACTAATGTCTTGTTTATTTGCTGTCTCCATAGACTGTGGTTAACTTTTCTAACACAGATTTTACACACCAGAGGTTTGACTGTGAGCCCGGCTCCTCATGATGGACACATGTTTGCTTCTCAAATAAACAGGAGAGTCCCTGCGAGCATCTGTCCAGACTCCAGGGTTTCCATCCCAGCAGTCCCCTGAGCTGTCAGGGCAGTTAGGCAGCAGCAGCAGCAGCAGCAGCAGCAGCAGCAGCACATCCTGCAGTGGCTACAGACACGGTGTGCTCATGGTGGTGATTATCAGCTGTTGTCTGTGGCTTAGAGGGGAGGAAAAGAGGTGGAGGAGGAGGAGGAGGAGGAGAGGGTGGGAGGAGGGGGGTACAAAGGAAGAAAGAGTGCATGAGAGGTTGAGGGAGAGGAGATGGAGAGAGGATGAGAGGGGGAGAGAAGTCAATGTCGACGTCTGGGCAGTGACAGTTCGTTATTTAAGGGCCCCTCGGAGACGTGCACAGGCTGCCCTAGTGCAGGTGCCGTTAGTATGCAGAATGATGCTCTGTCTGTCTGTCTGTCTGTCTGACACAGTCTCACTCTCTCACTCGCTGCTTGACGAGTGAGTTCTCTTATTGCCGGGTCCACTTGGACACAATGAATAATTTCAGCCCTGTGAAAGCCGGAATGAAAAGGAAGCAGCCTTAGCTCGGCACGAAGCCGCTGTCTGTCAGACTTGTCTTGAGTGCATGGCCCTGTGTGTGTGTGTGTGTGTGTGTATGTGACACAAACAGAGAGAATGTGAACATATAACAGCTTAGGCCTATTGTGCTTCCTACCTGTGTGAGCTGGGCTAGTTGTCATAGCAACGGCCTTGTAGCTCCGTTGATGTTCCTCCTGTCCTCATTGGCAGGGTCAGCGCACCTAACACACCACATCTCATCTCAAAGCTGTGTGTGTGTGTGTGTTCATGCACATGTGTTCTTCCAAGTGTGTGTGTGTGCTTGCAGTGGAAGTACCTTTTGTTTGCGCCGTGCTGCAGTTAGTAGGTGTGTGGGTTGATGACACAGAGGAGCCTGTGTGTGTGTGTGTGTGTGTGTGTGTTACAGTGTCACAAAGATACACCCTGCTGATATGACAGCAGACAGCTGAACCAATCACCTGTTTTCTCTCCCTGCCTATCAGCATGTGAGGTTGCCGTAGTTAGACGTCCTCTGGATGCGGAGGTCGTCATGCAGATGGAGAAGACAGAATGGACACACACATTCATGTTGCTGCACACACACACACACACGGGCAGACAAACATTAAACATTGATCAGCACAATATGTTTATCAGCCTCCTCCTGGTGTTTTGGGAAGTTTTGAGTCAGGTTCAGTGTGGTGCAACCTGTTGAATGGTTATGAAGAATGATGGCTTACCGAGGCATCAGGTCTAAACATAAAGTAGGTTAGATGGGGAGACAAAATCAGTTATTGGAGTTCCTTCTACACAAACATCAGAGAGGACACCCTACCAGAGACTGAGTCTGTTTCTCCAAAAGACAATCGCAGACAAAGTGTCTCATCTCATGTGATTGGCTTCTAGCTGTGCGCACGATTTGACAAATGCAACAAAGAGCCTTTTGTGTGTGTGTGTGTGTGTGAGTGTGTGTGTGTGTGTGTGTGTGTGTGTGTGTGTGTGTGTGTGTGTTGTTACAGATGTTTTGTGAAAGTAAACTGAAGATCATCCTGGCACTCCCCTTTGAACTCTTTACAACAGATATATTACCGCCATTCAGGAACAGATTATTTACACCAGCGTTGTGAATGAGTCAGGCCATTATTACTCAGCACTTGAAATGCCTCCCAAAATACATGAGAAATTAAATTTAGGGCACGGATTCACATTTATTAAACAATTCACATCAATGCAGAGGGCTTAGAGATAAATTGTCTGACGGCTTTGAAATCAACATACAGATGCAAATCACGTAAGTGTTTATTCATTCAAGATGTTCTACTGTACTGGTGTAAAAAGAACTCTAACTCTAAATAAGACAGTTTATTTTAAAGGGGTGCTAAGTAGTTTTGAAAGAAATTCAACCTCATTAATATTTACAATATTCATTCATATTTACAATATTAATGAGGTAATAATACAAACTCACAAATATGTATTTTTCCATAACTGAATAAACAAGCTGTTCTCTAAAGGAAAATGACATCCCCAGAACACTGTTTAAAGCTAGAAAGCAGGCAGGGTCCGCCACATATAAACGAAGTCAAACAGTATGAAATTGTGTTGTCCTTTAAGGCCAGTTTGTTTGTTCAGTTTATTCAGTCATGAAAGTGAAGAGAGTGTGTTTATTTAGGCTTAAAAATCACTCGATTAAGATCTTTCTCTTCATATTAAAATGTCTTACCCAAAACTACACAGTGCACCTTTAATTTCGAGTAATAAAACATTATCTGAATATTTTTAAAAATTTATAATTTTTACCACCACGCATCAAGCTACCAGCCAAAAATAATTACTCATTACTTTGTCCTTGGAGTGATGGGTCCCCGTCTTTTACGACTCCTATTAATCCAATCGTCACCTGAAGTGAAATAGCTTTTGCCACAGGCAGGTAAACGTGGTTCAACTCCCACACACATACACACACACACTGGCAAACACACACACACACACACATGCACCCCCACACACAGCAAGCATTTAGCATTAGTGTAAGCAGTGTTTGTATGCTCCATTCTGTCACCTCCCACACGATACATTCATAAAACGGCTCCTCCGCGCCAAAGGCACTGACTCAATAGAAGACATCTCCCCTTCTCTTTTCTCTCGCCTCCTTCCTTCTTTTAACCCCTCTGCCCCCCCTCACGTATCCATCCTTCTTATTCTCCCACTTATCTCCCCCTCCTCGCCTCCCTCCTTTCCTTTATGTCCTTCCTCACCTACCTCCTCATTCTCTCCCTCACGCCATCACTCCCCCCCCCACAGGGCTGGTTGCAGCCGGTTTGAGTCTGACAGTACGAGAGGAAGCTTCGACCTCTCACCTCCGGAGGATAGAGGGAGGGAGGCAGGAGGAGAGGGATGATGGAGGGCAGCGGGTTGGAGGGGAGGGGAGGGGGCTGAAACTGCAAGAGGCGAGGGAGAGGTCAAAGAACAGGAGGGATTTGAGAGGTAAGAGAGGGGGAGGGGGAGGGGACAGAGCGAGAGAGAGAGAGAGAGAGAGAGGACGGAGGGGTCAGCAAGGAAGAGGAGTGATAAATGAAGGGGAGAGCGGCAAGACGGATGGACGAGGAGGGAGAGATGGAGCGCATGAGAGGATGAGAAGGAGACAGAGTGTGAAGCTGCTGTGTACCTCCCTAACAAGCCGGACAGAATCAGCTCAATTATTAAAGAGGAGCGAGAGATGGGGAAAACACGCAGACATACACACGCACAAAAGCAGCTCTCGGTGTCTGGCACACACAACACATACTCGCTGTCTCACACACACACGCGCACACACACACACACACACACACACACACACACACACACACACACACAGATTTGCTGATCAACATACTTGAACATGTACGGTATGTCTGATTTCTATGTTTCTTATCCTCGTGCGTCAGCTTGCTTGAGTTATCTTTGTTTTTAGCGATGTGCGAGTGTGCGTATACATGTGTCTGGGTATGTGTGTTAAAAACAGTGAGTCAGAGGATAAGCAGAGACTTGTTAGTGATTCTCCTCAACACACCCCACCGCCCCCACCTCCCCCCACCACTACCCAATTTGGCTTCAGCAACGTCTCAGCGTTCCACCGCCGTGGCTTCAATGTCGTCCCATCAATACGAGCAGATAATCAGAGCACTAAGGGGTCTGTCTATAAATCCACGGCGCTAATATAGTTCTCCCCTCTCTTCCCTTCCTTCCTCCTCTTCTTCCTCCTCTTCCTCTCTTGCCCGTTCCACCCTTGTTTCTAGCTCTCTTTCTTCTTCCCCTCTTCCCTCCTTCTCTGAGGAAGCGTATGCCCCCGAGGGACGAAGAGATTCGCTACCTTCCAGGAGAAAAAGAGAATGTGTGTGCCTCTCTCTCTCTCTGGCTCTCTGTGTGTGAATGTGTGTCCTCCACATGTGTGTGTGTGCCAGGATGATAGTGTGTGTGTGTGTGCGTGAGACTGAGAGTGAGAACACACACTTCCTGAGACAAGAAGGGAGAGAGAGAGAGAGAGAGAGAGAGAGAGAGAGAGAGAGGGAGGCAGGGATGAGCAAGTGAAGAGAAAGTGAAATCAGGGGGATGTGGAGGGGGAGGAGAGAGAAAGAGATAAGAGAGAAAGACAGAGAGTAGTCGGGGAGAAGGGGGAAGATGGATGAATGCACTGCGCACTGAGAGTGTGTGTCTGTGTGTGTGAAAGAGAGAGAGAGAGAGAGAGAGAGAGAGAGAGAGAAGCAGGTAGACAGAGAGGGACGGAAGGGTTTCTTATCCTCTCAGCAGAAGTCATAATTTCTTAGAGCGTGCACAGATGTGTGTGTGAGTGTGTGTTTGTGTGCGTGCCTGACAGTGTTTGTGTCTGAGAGTGTTACCTCGCTCAGGCTCGAGGCCAAGACTCTGAGAGGTACAGTGGTGTAGCATTGGTGTGTGTAGCGAGAGCGGCATGTGTGTGGCTGTGCATGTTTCTTGAGCGGCGTGTATGTCGAGGCACTGCCTGACGAGCTGTCAGTACCTACAGTTGGAATGTTCACAAGGCGGCCATTGTTGTTCAAACAGCCAGCAGCCTTCTCCTTGGCAACGGGCGCTGCAGCAGCGTCTCCCACAGCAACTGTGGAACAGGAGTATGGAGGGAGGAGGAGGAGTCAGGAAGTCAGGGCCACAGCACAGAGGCCCCTCTCCAAAACACTGGCCTCAAGGTCTAAGCGTGTGTCGGGGTCCAAGTATCTGGTTTGTGTGTGAAGTAGAGATACGTGACCGTTTTTATACGTCTCGGCGTGTGTGTTTTTAAAGTGCATCTCCAGCCTGACTACATGGAGCGTGCGTCAGTGTGCGTTTTTTTTGTGTGTGTGTATGTGTGTGCACCTGCATGAACTCTAAGTGTGAGCGTTTCTGTGTTTGCCTGTCTATAAGTGGTTGGTTTCACCTTCCCGTATTTGCATGTGTGTCCGTGTTTGTGTGTAATCCTGTATGTACGCACATGTGCAACACACTCCTAGCTGTTCCCAGCTGGCGTGGTTGGTCACATGACCTGACTAAGGGGCGGCCATCAGCAGCGCCAGGAAACTGCCTGCAGGAGCGAGAGAGATAGAGGAAGAGGAGAGAGAGTGTCAGGCTGAGTTGAAGATGAGGGAGGGGTGTTGGGGAGTGGGAGCGTGTGTTGTGGGAGAAAAACTGGGGGCGGGATGTGTGGGGAGGGGGGGGAGTGCTAGAGAGATGAGAGAGGGAACAGTGAAGAAGAGAAATGAGGAGGGGGGGATGGAGGAGGAAGAGGAAGGGGTAATACAGTCCTCTTCGTCTTAAAATAACTACAGCATGTAGGTTCCTGCAGGAACAACAGGAGAGAGACAGTCAGAGAGTGAGACAGTCAGATGGGGGTGGGGGGTCCTGGTTTTGTGTTGTCTAATGTTTGGAGCTACTTCTCCTGTCCCCTGTGTGCATCCTTGGCTGAGCCGCCACTGTATCTGGTCTGTGTGAAGTCTGTTTACGTTAGATGTGTGTCTGTCTGTGTGAGCGTCTGTCTGCCTTTTTGTTTGTCTGCACATATGGTTTATGTGTTGCTCTCTGTTCATTTATGTGCTTTGTGTTTTGTTGCGTGTGTGCGTGTTTGTGTGCGTGCGTGTGCTGGCTCTTGGCAGGAGCAACAGCACGCACACTGATGATGGAGATCATTAGGAATTTCCTGCAGCTGGGGAGGTGGTGGGCTTCTTTTTTTTGGCGGGAGGGGTGGGATGTGAGTGGGTGAGAAGGAGAAGAGAGGTCAGAATGGAGGAGAGTATGAGTGGGTCGGGGCTGGGGGTCCGTGTGTAAGTGTGTTCGTTGAGCTGTATCTGTTTGACTGACGTGTGTGCATTGAGCTGCAGCCCACCAAAGCCCAAAGTTCAGCTCAGTTTTTGAGGGTTGTTGTTGGTAAATTGTGTGCAAGCATGATGCGTGTGTGTGACATCCCTCGCTCTCAAAAAAAAAACACAGGTCGCTTGATTGTAAGTTTGGATTTACTTAAATTTTTAGCTGTTCAGCGTTAGTGCCTGTTGGGCTACAATGCACTGCAGTTGAGGCGAGACCTTACACCTTGAAGCACAGTTTATCTGACTATTGAGTAAATATTGCAAACTTTTTTCCTACAGTGGGAGGAAAAAATCAAGCCCTTAAATCCAACATGTCCATCTATCAGTTTGAGATGATCTCTAGGTTCTGTTGTGCTCATGATGAATTACTTGTGCTCCGTGATTCTGCTAAAGTTGAATAAAGTTTCTTTTATCCTCGAGCGTATACGAAATCCCATCAATATGCACTAGAAATATATTACGCTTATAAGTATTTGATTTGATTACTGCGCACAGTGAGTTTACAGTTCATCATAGGCCACTTTAAAGCCTGTTGATGTCATGGAATGTGTAATGTTTCATTGACAAAGTCAGACAGACGTTTATCTGGAATACAACACGATTCGACACTTGGAACCAATTAGTCATCAAGTTGTCTAACAGTTTTGTTTATTGTCTTTTGCATTATTTATCATTTTTGTCTCTTGACTGATGATGTTTTGTCGTGTGCTGTATATGAGGGTTGGAGGCTGCTGTAGCTGCAGGTGGAGGTTGCATCAGGGCTGAGATGGTGTGGAGGAACGAGCGGCTGATGGTAGCTGAGTTTATGCACAGTGTCACTCAGTCTCTGTGGACCCCCCTCCCCACTCCTTGTCCTCTCCTGGCCTCACATACACTTTCTCCTTCTCTCTCCCTCTGCCCCTCTCTCTGTTTTATCCCCCCTTCTTCTTATCTGTCTAAACCTCTCTGTGGAGCCCCCCCTCCTCCCCTCACCACCTCGCTCTCACTACCTCTCTCTCTTTCTCCATGCCCCCCCCCTTACACCCCCCCATGCTGTTTCGGTGCTGCTGCCTGTCTCTTAGCAACAACTGCACACCCGTTAGAGCTCAGTGAGTGCTTTTACAAACACACCCAGGAAGACACACTCATACACGCGCACACTCGCAGCCACACACACACACACATATGCGGGCGAGCGCAAACACATCCACACTCTCACGCAGGGTCTAGTTCCTCATTGAGGATTGCTACTGGCAGGCCTGTGAGTCTGCAAGCCTTTGTGGCAGTGAGATAGATGGAAAGAGAATAGATATGCTGTACAGCTTCCATGTACAGAATGATTGTTCCTCTCAGACTATGCACAACAGGGCAACTGCCCAAACTGGAAAATGACAGGCTCTCGTCTGTTATTTCACACTGGCATTCGTGCACACACACACACACACACATACAAACACACTCTGTGGCGTGCTGTTGCCTTTCCCGTAAGCACACAGTAGCACCAAAAACTTTTTATGTGCAGATGAAAAATATGCAAGATGAGAAATCTTCAAAGAATATCGTTCATGAGAGAGCTGCTCTTTGTGAAACAGATTCAACAGATCGTCATGTGAGAGCTGTGCACACCATCGGCTGTTTTCACAGAGACAATACAACGCCACTGTGTGTTCCAAAGCCCCACAGCCATTCTCGCTAAAATGCACCAAAACGCATTTGCTACGTATGACGGTGAATATATTGGAATGGCGGCTGATGGATGTGCAGGAGTGTTTGCTTAAACAATGAATCATAGTGGGAGTGTTTGATTGGCTGGCATCTAAGCCCTGTCAGAAATGCCCCCCGCCGAGCACAGTGGAGGGATATTTGCATGTGTGTCTTTGTTTTGTGTATGATTGTGCATGATTGTGTGTGTGTGCGCGTGTGTGTGTGCATGCGCGTGTGTGGCGACATGTATGTCTGTATGTGCAAATTGATGTGTGAGTGTGTGGGAGGATGAAGCTGTGGGGGCATATTTGAATGTGTCTTTGTATGTTGTGTGTGTGTTGTGTGTGTGTGTGTGTGCGTGTATGTGTGTGTGAGTGACAGTATGTGCATGTATGTGTAAGCACACGTGCAGCAATGTTTAATTAAAGCATGTGTTCCTTTCCGTCTCTCACATGCCGGTCAGATGGAGCCTTAATTAATGAATTCTGTTAATTAGAGAAGAGAGAAAGTGAGAACGAGAATGGGAGAGAAAAGAGAGAAGACAGAGAGAGAGAGAGAGAGAGAGAGGAGGGAGAGAGGGGGAGAGGGAGGCAGCAAGACAGTCATGGGAGGAAGTGGGTGAGGGGGTTAAAGAAAGTATGTGTTGTGTGTGTGTGTGTTCATCTCCATGTGTGTCTGTCCCAGTTGTGTCATTCCTCAGAGCAGCACTGAGGTTGGTCTGTTCCATGTGTGCAGCCCAAAACTCTGCTACAGCAAAACTCTCACACTCCTCCTCTCGCCTCCTTCAACTTTTTCTCCCTCTGTCTTAAATCTGTCTGCCTCCGTCTCTCTCTCCACCTACCATCCTTTCCCCTCCCAAATCTTTCACCTCCTTGTACTTTTTCTGTCTCTCGCACTCTCTCATACTTTCTCATCCGTTCGTGCACTCATTCTAGTGTCTTTCGACCCCTCCCCTCTCTGTCCTTCTCCCTCCCTCATAATCAGAGCCATATGTTGGTGAGAGAGGCAAGGAGTTCTTAGAGGATGGACAGTGTTGTGTGTAGAGTGTGGTACAGCGTTGCAGCCAGCTGTACATATACACCCATGCTTGTGTCTCACTTGTGAATCTCACTTCGGAGGTTTTGTGTCTGTTGTGTCTGTCTGTACTTCCATTTCTCCTCTGCTCAGGGTTTCTATAATCCCTCCATCGTTCCTGTATTTCTGTCACCTTCATCTCTCCATCCTCTTAACACCTTTCTATTCATCACCTCTCTGCTTCCCCCTGGTGGCTGTGATTATTCACACATTCTCATTCTTGTTGCACCCTCCAAGTCTAGTGCTTTGTAATGCATTTGAATAGTTTTGTGGCATGCAGTGTGAATGTGTGTGTGCTTTTCCCCACTATTAATCGTTTATTTTACAACATGCACATCTAGTCACCTAAATACGATGAGATCGAAAAATGTGAAAGTCTGGTCATTATCATGTTGTGATCTTCAGTGTATGTTACTTAACATAATAAAAAACAAAAACCAGGAGACTATTTAAATGTGGCCCTGGCTTACATGTGTACCTACAATCTGCTGCTGCACATCGACACGAAATACCAACTACAATTAGAGTAAAAAATTTCATTTTGCAAGTCATCTCCTAAAATAATTGCATCTGTTGTGAGACTGTGCAGCCCTCACCAAAATACTGATTCTAGTCTGGTCTGATTCGTGCTGTGACATCATGTACTAATCTCTTATTCTGTTTTTCTTTCTGCTCCACCCTCCTCGACACTCCTTTCTTATTTTCCCCCACCTCCTTCAACTCCCTGTCCCTTCTTCTGTCTGTCTGTCTGTCCATCTGTCTGTCATTTCTGTCTATCTTTCTCACTCTTTCTCTCACTCTAGCAACCATGGGCAAAAGACAGGAGCAGAGGGGAGAGAGAGAACTATGTGAGCTCTCCACTGCAGTATTGATGACCCAATGATCCCCTGCAGAACAGAGCCAGTCAGGCAGACAGAGTGAGGCTCAACTCAGAATCAAAATCAGAATCAGCACCACAACCATTTGGTAAAAGCGACCAATTGAGCAGGAAATGAATGGTAAATGTAATCTAATGTTGTAATGCTGCTGTGTGGGTGGCACAGTTAATAGAGTGGAGTGCATTTCGGATTAGGTTTATGGCCCATTGCCAAAAACGTTGACGGTTCTATCACACAATTTTATCTATGCTGCAAATGTTTGATTTTTATGTACGGTGTTTGGTGCCTTACAATGACCAATATGTTTAGAAACACTTTGTGGATTAAATGCAACAAGGAGATGTTAATCTATTTGTGGGTATACTATCCAGCTGATAATATGATTTTCATTTCTGTGTTTTAGGTTCTTGAATGTTCGTGCCAGCCCTTAGAGGAAGACAAAGAAGAAAAACTAAATTTCATACAGCAGAAAACATCACCGTCTTTCTCCTCCCTCAGTACCAGCAAGACCTTCCACTGAATGAGTGGCTTGTCAGATCATCTGCATTCAGGCCAAACTGGGGCTCCAGTGGGCTGTGGTGGGACTCAGGCAGAGGGAAAAGCACGTTTGGGAGGGCTGGAGGGGCTGGCAGGACCTGAGCTCTGGACCAGGGAGCTCGGGCTCCAGGAGGGGTCCCAAGATCCCTCTAATGATGGACTGGTATCGGTGACCTCCGACCACTTTCCGCCCTCCTCTCCTTCCACCCTGGCCAACGGCATTCATCTACAGAGAAGGGCTGGGCACAGTACCTGCCGGCGGAGGCAGACAGAGACTCATACTACCGCTGAGACGCATACATTTCCAGAGACACTTAATAACATGCAAACGCACATAGACCCAGATGTGCATGCACAAGCTGTTTCACACTCACTCATGGACAATTGTGGACGCATGGATATCAACACACATACAGGTTCTGTAGCACCAGAGGGCTCCAGAACTCTCACACCAGAGGCCATACACACAACCTCACCTCAACCCCTGTCTTTGGCACTTGGAAATCATCCTGCCTCCTCCAATCAGCTGGCAGCTCCAGTCCTCACTGCAGAGACAGACATACCCTCAACCTTTTGTCCAGTCCCTATTGGTCCAAACCCAAACACAGGCTCCTCTTCTCTTCCTGTGGAAGCAGAGAAGAAGTATGCACTCCGCAGCTCTGGACGTCCCAGATTTCCCTGTCACCTGCGCAAATCTTCCCGTCTCCGTCGAAGTATGGAGGATGGAGAGAAGAAAGTAGTGAGGGAGAGGGCAGAAGATGATGAGGGTGAAGTCTTGGAGGAGAAAATTTGGAGGGTTAAAGAGGAGGAGGTGGCTGTTGGTGTGAAAGAAGAACATCCATCCGTGAAGGTTGTTCTCCCAACACCTCCCTGCCCTACAGACATGGCTGTTGCTCTAACTGTACCCAAACCTGCTCCTAAAGCTATACCTAAACCTGGACCCAGACTTGGACACAGACCTGGACCTAAATCCAGGTCTAGGCCCCCACCGAAGCCTGTCCATAAAGCAGCTCCTAAAAGTGTCATGAAAAAGCGTCAAGCAGCTCAACGTGCTGCCTCTCAACTCTCTTTTACAAACACATCCACCATCTCTGCACCTCTGCTAACTTTGAAGGATGAACCTGTTGCAGAGTTGGTGACATCTCCTTCTAATGGTCGGAGACGCGGGCGTTTTGTAGGCGTATGTTGAATTATAGTTACATATTGTCATTACTCCTTGACATAACAACAATTTCAAATCATGTATAACACAGATGTTTATTTGTATATGTTTTGTGTTGGTCTCTGCTGTACAGGTGAGGAAGATTGTTGTAAAGGTGGCTCGAATTCCCGTCAGCCTTAGCCGCAGACAGAAGAGCTACAAGATTTCCAATTTGGAGACAACTACATCGACAGAGAAAGGCCAGGATGGTGCTTTGGATGGCTCAGAGCCAGTTCGAGAGCCAACCGCACTTCTCCGCATGAAGAACAATGGGAAGAGTGTCATGGTGATGTTCCCTCCTGGAGAACTGCCTGTTATTCTCAAACGCAGGCGGGGCCGACCACCTAAACAGGCTCTGCCAGGAATACCGGGAGAGCCTCAGAATGTCACAAATGCGGGTGGTAATGGAGATCAGCCCAAGAAGCCCCAGAGGCGACGCCGGACTAAACTCCCTTCCCCTTATCCATCTTATGTTAATGACACTAATGATGTGAAAACAGAGTATGGGGATGTGCTGTCCAAACTAGCCTTTTTAAACCGCCAGCCCCCTGCCACTGGCCGCTGCTCTCCCCCCCGGTGCTGGACACCTAGTGAGCCAGAAAGCTTTCATACCCCCTTGGAAAACCCTGGAATATCCACCCTGCTCCACCGGCTCACTGGGTCTAGACGCCCCCGGGGTGGCAGAGGAGGTGGCACTGGCAGAGGTGGAGGAGCAGCAGGGGGTATTGGGGGCAATTTGTGCAATAAGAGCACCTTTAGTGACTTCTTTGAATCTATTGGCAAGAAACGGAAACCAAGCGTCCTTTCTGAGCATGGATTACCTAGGAAAAGGGGAAAGTGTGGAGGTGGGGTTGGTAGGGGAGGGGGTGTGGTAGGAACTGAACCTGGGGGAGAGAAAATAGTCAAGAGAAGACGTGTAAGAAAAAATGGTGCATTTAAAGGAGAAGGGGTGTCCATGGGGCAGGACTGGTCCAATGGGGCAGGTGGCTGGGGTGAAGAAGGGGGTATGGACAAGGAGAAAGGTTTGGGTGGGTATCAGCTCTGTGGGTCTCCCAGGGGGGGATTTTCCTCCTGTGAGGTTGGAAGAGGAGGTGCCTACAGCAGTCCAGGAGGAAGCAGAGGGGTGGGGGCAGCAGGGGACGACTCGCAAGGCCTGTTTGCTGGATACTTCCGGTCACTCCTTGACTCAGATGATTCGTCGGACCTATTGGACATCTCCTCGCAGACAGACCCTCGCAAAGCTTCATCTACCCCTGGTTATGAGCCATCCAGTCCAGCTACTGGTCACAGCTGGTCCCCTGCATTTCCCAAGTGGAGCACCAAGGGTGCAAGTTCTGGGGCAGAGGGTTCAGCCCAGACACACTCCTCGGGCAGGCCTCCATTCAGCTATTGCAGCCTCACCCAAACATCACCCACCACTTCAATGTATCCCAAATCCACTCCTCCATCTCTCTCACACTCTCCCAGCTCTCCTCATCCAGCCTCTTATGGGCACTACTCCTCTGGCTATTCCTCCTCTTCTCCTGCAGGGCCACAGAGATCCTCAGACTGCAGTTTTGCATATGGACCTGGCAAGGCCATGGCTGGTGGTCAAATTAGTTATTCTAGCTACCAGGCAGCAGTCAAGCGAGGCTTTAGTGGATATCCTGCAGCTGGTCATTCCTCCATGGTGCGGGGGGAGTCGACTGGACCTACATCACCAGGAGGAGGGTACATGTCTGTGGCCAAAGGCAGCCCTTTCAGCTCCTCTTCCTCTCCAGAAGGTTACAAGCAGTATAATTCTAATCAGTGGGGCTACAGGTAAATCACTTGTGACAGCCTGTCACCACAAAAAAATACTCACTATACAATATAAGACATTTCTGACATTTTTACTCAAAAATCAGACTTGTTATGATGAGGTGATCAAGCATTTTCTTCAACTAACAAGAGAAGTACAAACTAATAAATGTCTGACCGCAGCAGGTTCAAACAGATGTGAATTACTTAAAATGTTTCATTCGTGTTCATCATTTTCACACTGATCATGTCCACCATGTGCTAATTAACAGTCATTACCTTGCATTTTATGGCTAGGGGCTAAAACATGCACTGTGTTTATCCATCTTAGAAATCCATGGTCAGAACCTGCATTTATAGTTTTCTCTCCAGGTCCTATTTCTAATCAGTGAAACTGCAACCAAGAGAAGTGTTCATTAAAATATATCAAGTGCACAAATGCTCTGTACCTGTTTGCGTGTTTGATTGTGTTGCTATATTTATGTTTTGTTTTGTTTTTCAGACAAGGTTTTGGTGGATGGTCAACGGACAGCTTTGGGCATCAGTATCATGGCTACAGTGAATATGGCTCCAATGAGTCCAAAGACATCTTGGATATCTCCAACTACACCCCTCAGAAGGCCAAGCGACAACCTTTTTCTGAGAGTCTATCAGAATCCTCCTCTGACTCTTCACATCTTGGCTCTGTAGCCACTGGTAGTGGACCTAGCTCCACAGGTGGCTCCTACAAACATAATGAGGCTGCATCTGTCACTGGAGAGGGGGGTCAATCAAGTCTGTCCAGCCTTGAGAAGTTGATGATGGATTGGCATGAGAGTGCTTCGGGGCCCTCATATAACTGGAGCCAAAATGTCCTCTTCCAGGGTGGCGGTACAAGCAAACCCGGCCGCGGTCGCAGGAAACGGACTGAACCACAATCAGAAAAAGAAGGGGGTTCTGCTTTTCACTCTGATTCCCCATCCAGTCCCTCTCCAACACCTACTCCAGGACCTAAACGAGGAGGGGTTGGAGGACGGGGCAGAGGGTCCAGAGGAGGCAGAGGGGGTTTGTCCCCATGTCAGAGAGAGCGCCCATCAGGGGCCAAAGGCAGGGGAAAGGCTGCCTCTACATCTGGAGCAGGAGTAGCAGTGACTGCTGGAGGTCCAGACGGGTCTGGGCTTTTCCACGATGGGCTGGACTATTACAGTGGTGACAGTAGTAGTCTCTCTCCCCTGGCCACTCCCAATCCTGCACCAACTTCTAACTACCCCCAGGACCCCTGTGAGTATCCTTCCCCTTACTCTGCCCACCCATCCACACCTTCCTCTGAGGAGCGGTATCCAGCCTTGTTCCCTGGAGAGTCCTCCTCTTCCCTCTCACCCAGTGTCTCTTCTCCCCCTTATCCTCCCAAGCCCACCCCTCCTCCGCCTCAGTCTTACCACCCTGTCCCCTCCAGGACCTTCTCCCCCTCCTGCTCTCCCTCACCCCGGTTAACACCCCACTGTGGCACTGCACTGAGTCCTTCACACCGCCCCCCTCCTAAAGACCCACAATTCTCGCAGTATGACTCTCCCAGCTATTGCAGCTCCCCCTACTGGTACGGACAGACATCACACAGCAGCAGCCCCAGCCCGCACTCGCACAGCGCACACACAAACACAGCCGTGCACACACACAGCAACCCGCGCACAAGTCCTCATGGAAATACACAAAGTAATCCGCTTTCTGGCCAAAATGTGAACACAAATATGAACCCAACGCCCCACGACACACACCATCACAACACACAGTCCCATGCAAACCTGAGCTCACACACCAACACTCATCCCAACTCACACCTCCAGAGCAACCCCCTCTCCCACTCAAACCCTCACACCAACAATCAGCCCCACCACAACATACACTCCAACCCCAGTCCCGGCCTCCACCCCCACTCAACACCTGTGCTTTATGAGGAGTGCAGCCCTCCTACTACCGTACCCCAGCACAAGCGAGATCTAATCCCCCATGCTTTGAGCACAGGCCATCGCCAGGGTCCCCTGCCTCACTCCCCATACCCCAAACCTCCCCTGGACTCCTCGCCCCATCAAGAGGACACTAGCGGCTTCTCCTTGTCCCACCAATCCTACCAGGGCATGGGACACCGCTACCCCTCCCAGGCAGCACAGGGAGGTGGGGTGCTGTGCCAGCTGCTGGACCCAGCCAATGATGACAGCTTCAGCGTCACCAGCCTGTAACAGCAGGTGAGCTTAATTAAACTTCTTACAAACAATAAGGCTAACTATGGACGCCCACTGGAAATGTAATAGACATTTCCGGGTGAGTCTTTGGTTATGGAGGATGATTATGCTTTTGTTTATTACTTGATATTTAATTATACAGGAGGAAAAACAGACATTAGAAATTAATGAATGAATCCATCTGTAGATTCACTAAATTACGAAGCTCCTCATTACTTGATATTTAATTGGATGATAAAGCACAATAACAAGTAAATGAAAAATGATCAAAACATTAACAGTGGAATTTCAGCATCATTTTCACAAAATAACCATATATGATGGGTAAGAAAACATGTGGTTAAATGAGAATTTACAAATTGCTTCCCTAGGTACTGTCTAGGTTCATGTTTGCAAATTGTTGCTCATTTCATGAAAATTAGTTGTGGATTGGAATGCTTTTATGGAAGCTTGTGTCTCAAAACATGTTCAATCGGTAAAAGTCCATGTAGACTCTTTAGCTGAAGTACAAATGTACATCACTAAAAACTGGCGTACAACAGCAAAAATATCACAGTGCACACATACTGCCTTACCTTTAGTACCAAATTAAACGATAGAAATACTGCGCTACTTACAGTAAAGAATATTGACAAAGAGCTGTTAAAAAGTGTCAAGGTTTAGTTCATCCAATTCAACAGTGTTGCATTTTACTTTACCACTTTAAAAAATACCATAGTCTCTTATTACTCTCTTTATCTCTTTCTCTCTCCCTGTGTTTTTCTTTCAGGTGCATTCAATCCAAGCTTTTTCAGATTTGCAAACATTTTTTTCTTTATTTTTTTCGTAAGGAGACTTTTTTTGTGAGAGACTGTGAAATGAAGGGTGAGAATTTAGCTGCCAGCTTTGGACAGTAGAGCTTTAATTCTCCAGCACTGACAATCAAGATCAACCGCAACTTAAACGCCCAAGCATGCACGCACGCACACACACACACACACACGCACACACACACACACACACACACATAGACACGCACACACACACACACACACACACACACACAGGCATGTGCAGATGAATCCACTACCTAACCGTGAACACATAAAATCATACATGTGTACATGCACTCACACTCTATGCTGGAACGAGGGAATGGCTGAGAGGAGCTGACAGATGAATACCAGATGCTAACGGACAGACACAAACCTATTTCTCACCACTTTGAGTCCTGCTGTGACTTCTTATTCTGCTGCCCAGAATTCTGTATCTCATCAAATCTTTCTGGTCTTGTTCTGTACATCTGCAATATGAACATGCTAGGATCAAACTGCTCTCTCTCTTCTTTCTTTCTGTGTTGTTCCTCTGTTCTCTCTCAACCTCCCCTCCTCTCCTGCTCTGCTAAACCAGCAACTGTGGTCTGCATTTGACCTACACTAACACTGCATTTCTGTCTTGTGCCCTAACCTGAACCGCATCTGAGCCCAAATCTTTTTAAAAACCATGAGCCTAGCAAATGTCCCACTCTGTGCACTCCTTGTGTTGTGTACCATAAGACAAAAGTGGACTAAACCAGTTTCTGCTCTTGAAATACCAGCATCTGTACATACGACTCCAGCTCCAAGCCAAGGGCCCCCTCTTCACTCTGAAGGTCCGTCATCAACATGCCCTCCTCAGCGTTCTGCCATGGTTTCCTTGCTCTGGGGAGGGGGGAGAAGACTGCAGCATGGAGACCCAACATCCTGTGTTTTTGCTGTTTTAACTACAAGGGAAAGAGACATTGAAATCACACAACGGCCCCAAAGAGACTCTTGTTTTTTGTGTGCGAATGTGAGAAAGAGAAGGGTGTTTTCGCGTGACTGCAGTAATGCATGTATTAGTGTGTATGTGTGCATTTATGTGTGTTTGAGTGTGTGTGCGTGCCTGTGGGGTCAAACGGAGTGAAGGCCCCCTGACAGCAAAGTCTTGGCGGGGTCTCATTCTTTCTTTCACTCTCTCCCTTCTTTTTTCTGTGGTCTTGTGTTGTTTAGTGGTTTTTGTGATGAAAAAAAAATTGTATATCTGTCTGTTACATATCATGTATGTATCTGAGGTGCAAAATATTTAAATACACATTCTGTTCTTGCCATTGGTAATCTTGTCTATAGCATACTGCTTCTTTAAGGGATTAAGGGGAGGTGTGAGTGTGTTTATGTGTGCGTGTGTGTGTGTGTGTTTTAGAGCCTCCGTGAGTATTGGGCTTTGCCCAGGCTGTCTGGGATTGTGTGCGAGAGAGTTCAGTCAAGGACACAATTCGACAGGGAGAGAAAGGGAGGGGAGGAGAGGAATGGATGTTGGGGAAGGGAGGATGTGTTGGAGGGGAAAGAAAGAAAACAGACTGAGGAAATCAGAAAAGGGTGTCGGAGAGGTTTTAAAGCCACTGAAACAAAATGCACAAAAATGCACGGTTTGAAAATTCCTCTTCCAAATAAGGAAATGCATTAAAGCACAGCGTGGAGGCTGGTGGTACCAGAGAGCTGACAGGAAGGGACCCCATGCTTATTTCATCTCCTCACAGGGAAACTTGCTATAATAGAGCAAATATTGTACATCTGCAGCTTGTGTGTATGCGTGTGCATGCCAGACAGAGAGAGTGAGAGAGAAGGAAAGCAGATGGGGGGAGTTTACTAGCTGCATATTGTGTACAGTTTGTCAACAGGCTGACTAAATAGACTCAGACATGGCCGGAGGAAATGTGTTTGCTGTGACATTCCACTGTATGGTGGAAGGGGACACGCACTGTCAACAACACTACATGACAGATGGGGAGGAAGAGGGTGCAGAGTGACAGCTCTCTTTCAGACTTTTTTTGTACTATATTTATGCAAAATAACATTTCAATTAAGGCTGCAGGCTATGTAAAAAAAAGAGAACATTGCGAGTATTTTGACGGATATTGCAGTATGATTTACGATTAGTAGAAATGATCATTTTTCCATCACAATTTTCTTTGTCACTGAAAAACTATTAAAATCATGATAATGTGACAATTGTTGGGATCCGTACCAAACTTATTTTTTACATCTGGAGAACAAGATTTGTAGGCCAGCGCATCTTTGCAAGCCCTACAATACTTCATTATAATGCTGTTTTGTCTCGAGCCTGACCTATATATTGGTTGGCCAATATTATCAGATGATATCGGCCGATTACAGATATATCTGTGCCATTGTTGTCCAACAGGACAACTCAATTATAGTGCATAAAACAATGCTTAAAGTAAATTATTATCAATAAATTCCCAATGGAGTTTACTGTTTCAGTGCACTGATGTCATTTCAGGCAGTAAAGATTATTTTTTAACTGTAAAATATACTGCCTCCATTACATATCTTGAAGTGCCTGATAACCACTTTTGAGGGATCACAGAAAAAACGTATGTATATCAGTCAATATGTTGATATCAGAACGTTTTGCTCGCTACTGTCTGTATCGAAATCAGTCCAAAAAATCAACTATTGGTTGGGCTCTGGTTTTGTCACACATATTGCATCTTTTGCTATTTGGCGACTTGGCCATATTGACTTTTGATAATATTTCGATTAATAGTACAGGCCTAACTTCAATTAAGTACAAATTATGTATTGTTTTGCGCTGAATTTAAACAAAATAAGTCATTTGTTATAATATGTTAAATTATTTCTCATTTTTACATACGTAAAAAGTACAATATGTTGGGTAGGGGAGGTAAAAACTAGCATAAATAATAAGTGTACTTAAATGAAAATAGCCAACCTCAAAACAATATCCTAGTTGAGTCCAGGTCACAACAATGTTCTTACATAACTTGGCGAAATATTACCTGTCATCTTTAGCATCAACTAGAAAATCATTAGCAAGCTTAGCTGCATTCTCTTACGAGTCTATTACTTTGCTAAACAACATGTGAGAGTTTTGGGCCTGTTTTATGAGTAAATAACCGACTAAAGGGGAGTTTTCACCAACATTTGGGTTAATTTTAAACTGTATGAGTCACTTATGGGGGTAATTAAAAGCCACCATTGACTGAGGAATGCGCTTCGTCATCACAACTTTCCCCTGGGGGTAGGAGGAAGAAGAAGGAGGGGGAGGTCGGGGAGGGAAGAGGAGGAGGGCTGTTCTCAGCTGGGACTTTCCTCACTGCCCTCCAGTAAAAAGTTTAATCACAGGGCGCCACACCGGAGATGTTCCCGAGCGTCTCCACGGTGGAGGTATGCGGACCTGTGCGCGCGGTCTCCCCCTCCGCTCGGGAGCACTCCTTCTTCTAGTCCCAACGCTTCTGCTCGCGCTCCAGCTCCTTGTCGTCGGGACACGGTTACCTCGAGCCGCTCAGGCGGGGCTGGAGGAGCAGGAGGTCGCCTTCTCCGTTATTAGCATCGAACCGGAGAGGAACTCACGCCAATGGGGATCCCCGTCCCGGCGACCGGGTCAGGGGGAGGAGGAGGAGAAGAATAAGGAGAGGGGGGCGTATGAGGATGAGAACGAGATGCACTCGCGCCAGGTAAGTTCAATAAAGTTTGATTTCAATGTGTCTGAATACATTCATTATTCCTAAGGAGCATATTTATTGAATAACACATATATTTTTGGGAATAAATTACAATTCCTCGCCTTCACTCAATATCACCTATTTACTCATAACCTAGTTGATTTTATACCATATTACTACTTTTACGCCTGGTAAACATAATTTTTAAATGTATTTTTATAGTTATATATAGTTACTTATTCATGATGCAGGGTCGGTTTGCGCACAGCGCTGTGAATTACTACAGACATGAATGAACAGGTGAGGGCAGGGGGTGAGCGCAGCACTGACCCCAGATCAGAGAGAGGTGACAACTGTTCTCTCTCTCTGTCTTTACCCTTCAGCTGCAAAGAGCTTCAACCTTCACCTGCGTGCGCGTGTGTGTATGTGTGTGTCTATGAGCTGTGCGTGTGTGGGTTCATCTGTCCTCTGATTACCCCGAACCCCCCCCCCCGCTGGATGCTCACCCCCATCTCTCTTTCATTCTTTTTTTCTCTCACTGTCTCTTTTTCAGCCCAAGGCTAAACTCTCTGACTCAGAGAGTGAATCATCATCACCCCCCTCCTCACAAGGTTGCCATGGTGACCACAGGGTTCAGTTTTAGTAGGGTGGGGGGCTTTGCGTGAATGTGAATGTGTGTGTGTGTTTGTGTGTTACAGTGCCTCAGGCAAAACAGGACTGAGGTCAGAGCCTGTGACCTGCGCCCCCTCCCCCTCGTCACTCATACCTGGGGCAGGGGGTGCACACTCCCACACATTACTGTCATTCCTATGCATTATTCACATTGAATCCGTTAGTATTCCTTCCACTGTAGTATCAATATATTGATATGTATGTGTGCACATTCCCAGGTGGGACCCAGAACGTTGGAGGTGCAGCCGTGGGCGGAAGACAAGCCGTCCTTCACAGCAGAACTCAATCGTATCATCTCTTATACCGCCACTCCACAGGTAGGCTTAACAGAATATCACCGACTGTAGTCAAACCACAAGTTGTCATCAACTGAACAGAAAACAACAAATAAAACAAAAAAAACCCATCTCATCAAACAATGTTTGAGAAGGTGCGAAAAGTGCATCAGTGTGTGAATTGATTGAATTGGCAAATATCCTGAAGATAACATTGTGAAATGTGGACACTTCTAGTTTATATAAAAGGTTACATTTTAAATGTGTAATACTGTTACATTCTGTTTTTTGCTCTACTTTATCGACTGCAAACAGCGTTTCCTGTGTCGTTTTTTTCTAGCAGTGGAGCAGAGCAATATTTTTGTTTTTTGATCGGTGTCAATGGATACAATAAAAATAATGAGCAGTTGAGTTTTGGTTTTAGTGCTATCAAAGGTTGCAGCACTATTGTTCATATATGGTATATCTGATCATGATTAAAGGGCTAGTTCTACACATTTGGCATCATGCTTTTTTGTGTTTATTGTTTTGTTTCATTTTGTTTTGTCATCTGGGTTGAAATTTCTAATTTCTCATAATGTTCTGTGTAATGTTCTTACTTCGGTGGCCCATCCCTCCTGAATGAATGTAGAAGCAAACAAATAACTGGCAAACAATAATACAGACAAGCAGTGAGAAATAACAGGATGAATGAGGGTAAACTCTGATATGAAATAAAATGTAACATTGTTAAGGAATTATGGACCCCATGATCACACATAAAGTACATATGATGCATTAGATTATACACTGTATAATCTAATGCATGACGCCTCATCCCAGGTTGCAAAAGACAGTGAGCTGTGAAAGTCGATATTTTTCACTCGAATAATGTGTATATGCTGGGAAAGGTATCATTTTGAGTAGCAGAGATGTTTTTCTTCTTCTTTTCTTTCTTTGTGATTAGTTTATGAATCCTCAGATTTATCTTGCCACCCCTTGGGGGAAGTTTATTATCTCCACCAAGAATCCATTTGTTTGTTTGTTTGTTTGTTAGTTACTACTGAACAGATTTCCTCAAAACTTAGATAGAGGATGGGTCTCAGCCCTGACAGACCCCATTAACTGTATTATTTCTCACTTTTTTTATATTGAGATATATGCTGTTTTTCAATGTTTTCTCAGGGAATAATGCATTGATCTTTACGATAAAAAACGGGCATATGGAGTTGGCTGGATCTATGAGTGAGTACAATTTAATGCGGATCCTAGATCCAGTGACTTAAAATTATGGTTAAGTAGTTAACTTGGAGCGATAAAGGAATATCAAGTTTGATTTCTGTCATTAGATTGCAGGGGACTGTTGGGTATTGGCGGAGATATGAATACATTTAAAAAAGAGGCTAATTTCCCAGAGCCTAAGTTAACATCTTCATATTGCTTGTTGTGGGGCGACTGTAGCTCAACAAGTAGAGCAGGTTGACTAGTGATCGGAAGGTCGCTGGTTCAAATCCCAGCTCCAGGCTGAGCTGAGCTGCATGTCGCAGTGACCTTGAGCAAGATACTGAACCCCAAATTGCTCCTGATGTGCGGTTGGCACCTTGCATGGCGGCCTCTGCCCTGCGATGAGCTGGCGACTTGTCCAGGGTGTACCCTGCCCTCGCCCAGAGACAGCTGGGATTGCCTCATTTAATATCAGAAATGGCAAAGAAAAGCAGCAAATCTCACATTTAACAACCTTGAATAAACAAATCTTGACATTTTTGCTTGAAAAATGACTCAAACAATTCTGATTATCAAAATAGTTTCTTTTGCTCGACTAATCGATTCATTGCCTGAAAGTCAAAGCCCTAGGCCCAACCCTCATGTTGGGAACCACTGGTAAAACATTTTGGGCCTTCCTTGAAGGGCTCCAACAACACTCGCAGCACATAAGGGACCAGCAGGAACTGTAGCCAGGAGTTAGATTTTGCCAAGCCTGAAGAGTAATCAATAAAAACTTCACTTTTGCAACTTCTACACTTCTACAACTGCAGACTTCCAATGTGGGGGGTTAACATAGCAGTAATATGATCAGTCAGGCGCTGTCAGTATTCTGGCAGCAGAACTCTGCAAAATCTGGAGCTAGTGAGGACTTTCAGTTCCAGACTGGAAACTCCCATATGAGAGCTGAGACTTAAGTAACACCAAGTGCTGGGGGACTGAGAGGGAGAATGATTAAAGTATATTGTAAGCGTAAGAATATAGTGTTGACTTAGTTCTGTAATTATTCCATACCATACCATTAAAATGACTCTCAAAGTTGCTCAAGTTGAATGATAAGCATCAACTGAAACTTACATTAAAGAGTCAAAATGACCAGAAAATAATTTGCTTTACTTTAAGGTACTTGAAGACACCAGTCACCGTGTGAAATGCATTTCACAAGGCGAGCTCTCACACAACTTCTTGTTTTTAACTTCCTCTCCACTAAGTTGTATGCTAATTCTGAGTAGGACTGTTCTCAGTCCTCCGAACCACCATCTCATGTGATCTCCCCTCTCCTGTCCATCCGCAGCTAAACTGCTCCAGGGTTTTGTCTCCGGGTCAGGCTCAGGCATCGCAGCCCCCTGCAGACTCACCCCGCTGGCTGCTGTGTGCTGAGGACTGGCTCCTTCCAGCTGCAGATCCACCGTGTGTTGCATACTCCTTTAGGTGTGCCCATATGACTGTATACTACGTGCATGTGTCTGTGCATGTGCCATGATGCTTATGCATTCATATCGCCGTGGCAGAGTTGGAATAAACAATGCAATGCATATTTAATCATGCATGCAATAATCTTCAAACCACCTCTGTGCTCCCCTGCCTCTGTGTCGATTTTTTTTCTCGTTTGTCTTTGTCTCTCTAGTATGGATCGGGGAGATGCAGAGTTTCTAAAGACTGTGTCAATGCTGGGATGTGAAGTCCACAGTTTTGATCCCAGCAACTCCTATGCATCTGGTGGTCACCTTGGCAACAGTTTGGCCAGTAACCATGGTGATGGAGGCGTGGTCAGCCAGCACAAGATGTGGCTGGAATGGCGAGCACCAAGGAAGCGCAAGCACAAGACAAGAGGCAACCTGGGTAGTGTTTCTCAAACACTGGCAGACATCATGGCAGCTCTGGGACATCACACAGTAAGACACACGCACATGCAAACACACACACACACACACACACAAACACAACACAACACAACACAACACAACACAACACACACACACACACACACACACACACACACACACACACACACACACACACACACACACACACACTTAGAGAAACAGTGCCAAACAAACATACCTTAGAGTCTTTTCGACCCAACATACCCAGAAAGCTCTCTTACTTGTACGTTCCCATAGCAACAGGGCTCTGCGCCATCCCTGGCTACCATGGCAACAATTTAAGTGAGTGAATCACACACTGGCCCAGTTACATCTTGCAGCCACAAGAGGGAACTACGTACCTGCAGTTGAACATGGTGCTGGCTGACATTATAAGAAGGAGTCTGCTGTCATGAATTAATATTCAATCATGATTACAATATTTACAATATTTGGCTCCTGGAGGGGACGAGTCCAGTCCAACATCTGAAAATGTGAAGTTTTCCTCACAAATAAATGATTTCTCAATAAATTATGTAAAGGAAAATATATATTTAATAGAGGCCGACACCGCTTTCGAAATTATTCACACAAACAAAACACAACATTTTTGTTTTATGCTTATCTTACGCCGGGATTTGAACCGTTGCTTGTACCGAACTAGGTTGGGAAATTAGAGTTCAAAGTTTAGGTCATCATGATACCTTTACTTGCTACTAACCTAAGTTCCCCAATTCCATCTTTGTAGCATCTATTTGCAAATTAGTAACGTCTTTAATGAGTGAATTTAGTGACTAATAGGTTCTTGAAATAGTACCCTTTTCTGAATCGAAGGCGTGAAAAGTAATTTGCAGAACACATTGTACTTTAATTGGTATTGTGAATATACATTAATATATAATTATTGTACAATTGCACAGAACATTAAAGAACCTGTTTTTTCTGTTTTCTTATCTCTTTAGGTTCACTTCCTGTATGCTGACCTGCTCAGTGCTGAGTGGCGAGTTTTCCAGAACTGGATTGAGATAGGAACACTGCAGAGTGTCCATCATCTGGTTGCAACAGTGCACCTGCAATGGGCAGGGTTTGAGGTGGGCGGAACCAATGAGGAGGTTCTCCGCTATTGGTTCAGCGTCCTACAGGGTCTCCAAGCTTCTGGACTCAAGCTGGTCCACAGCTCTGCAGGAGAGGGTCACAGCGTCCTCAAACAGACTGCAGAAAATGCCCACAGCTCATACACACTCAGCTGGGTCAACACGGGACACTGACACGAACGGACACAGGTGTACACACATGACCAGACAGTGTGGATGAAACAAGAAGGAGGAGGTCAACTTTTCAAATACTTGGTGGAGTTACATTTTTCTTCCAATGAATTGTTTTCCCTTTTCTCAGGCACACACAGTTGTCTCCCTCTAGTGGAGATAGAAGGATCTGTCTTTTTATGACTCCGCCTTCAGAGGGAAATACTGCTGTCTCTCTGCGTGACACTGGCTTTGACCAAATATGGAGCGGAAGGAAGGATTGCTGATTTAACTGGGCAGTGATATTATTATCAGATCTACTGATTGCATAAAGAACAGCAGATATTCGTATGTAAATTGTAGCCACAGCTTGATTGTGTCCTCTTTGCTCCTAAATAACAGCTGACGGGTGCCAGCACATCTTTTATTTGTTTTCTTTTTTTACTTGAACTATAGACCTGTGGTTTTATCAATATAATAACAATAAAATGTAATTAGTTCAGTACAACCCCTTTCATCAATCATTATTTTGATCCAGCTGTAATTTGAATGTAGATTGAACAGATTATGCAGCAAGATATTGTATGTATATTTTGTACATCTCTGTAGGCCTTGCAGTGCTTTTATGTGCAATAATTCTTGACATTGAAGAGAAGACTAAATTATATTGAGACTAGTAGTGCCTACTGTGACATATATTGAAATGCGTCCATACACTGATGCAGACTTTGACCACATTACTGTGTATTGTATGACAACGATGAAAACAACAAAGCCCTGTTTGACATAATAAAATACAAAATAGAAATCCTTGACTGCTATTTTGTCTGTCCTTGGAAAATCCTGATCAACAACAGGTTGTAATTCCGTAAGAAAATGGGTTAAATTTTACAGTTTTTGTTATTTTAACAGATGTGCATTGCATAGTTGTGAAAATGGGTAGAAACAATGCTAAGCAATTCATTTTGTTTTAAAACATTTTTTTAAACGAGAAATAAGATCATTAATAGTCCCTTTTGCTCTGTAGATACTCTTACTCCCACGCCTTTTGATGTAGTAGTATACAGTTAAAAGTCTTAACTTCATAGAGAAATGTATTGTGTTATAGAAGAATAATTGTGAATTATGTGATACCTACATTGATCTAAAGTGTATGTATGTGTGCATCTCCTTGAATCGTAAGTCCAGTAACAGTGCTTGTGTTCCCTTTCAATATATTTGCACATAATCCATAAAGCAAAATAGTGGCTATAATGAAAAATCGTGGCTGCAACAGTGGCTTAACTGTATTTTGCAACACAACGAAGCTTAATATAGGGACTGTGCTGCAAGACAAGACTATAATTGCTATCTTATTGCAAAAGTCAAACAAGTTGGGTAGCCTCAATACTTTTACCACAGGTTCCTGCAGTCTCCTTGGATAAATGATTTGACCTTTATCGTCGCCTCCCTAAACCCTGTGTACTTCCACTGTGCAGGCTGGGTTGAGGTTAAGGATGCACTTAACACTCCCCCGGTGAGGCTCGCAGGACAGTTATTCATCTCCGTAAGTGCTTTTCCCCACAGTGAGCTCTTATTCATAAAAGGCCAATGCCAGTCATTCCTCGGACGCGTTCCAACTCGCTGGAGCGCACATTGGAATGCGCTTCTGCCTCCACCCTGCGTTACGCACATTACGGACAGATGTTTGCCACTAGTCAGGGCGGAGTTGCGCTTTTTACGTTGAAATTTCCACATCCTGTTCTCGGCAAACACAGGCGACAGGCGCGATGGCCAATCAGCTTTGAGGAACCCGGCCGCTCGGCCAATCAGAAGTTCGCAATCCCGGGACTTCTGTGATCGGTTTCGCTCGTCCGCATACAGTACCGCTCTACATTTCTTGTGGAAATCTTGAGACAGGACAACAACCAGACAATAGAGAGGGCTAACAGTTGGTAGTTTTGACGGTAAGTAGAAAACGATTCATAAGTATTGTTTTCATAAACTGGAAGACGTAAATATACGTTTCATTGGTTGTTTCTTCGAGTTAAGAGGCGCCTGTACGTTACTTCCTGCTCTGACAAGGCCGAAATCCCAAGATACAGTTTAGCCTGTTTTAGCTAATGTTTTGGGCGTAAACGTGTTACATTTCCGATTCATTTGGTCTTCAAGTTGTTACTGATGCAGGAAAAAGTTCAGCTCAGAGTTGTCCGCCATATTGAACGTATCAGTTAAACCCTTACAATTTCAGTTTCGTCTATTTAACAGAGAGCGGTTGATTGTACGTTACTGTCGGAGCATACCACTAACCACACAGTGCAGGGTTGTGCCTCAACTGGGATTCAACTACAAGCTCGACTTCTCCTAAAGAAAGGCACAAACACGACACTGTTCTACTGTCCTCTGTTTGAATATACGTGCCTGTCAACCGAGGAAAAGTGCAGACTAGAATCCACCCAGAAACGCTTGAGTCGTGACCTCACCATTCTGTGAAAGCCCCAACGTGAACATGAAAAACTTGTAATTAGGCAGCCGAGCAGGGGAATAGGAATCACTGCAGGGGTATACTTACAGCCAACTAAAAACCTGCCTGCCTGCACTGTGTTGGTAGACAGTGGAGAGGGACAGGGAGAGTCTGAAGTCACTGCAAACCTCTGAGCGCCTGTGGGAGTTGTCATTTTCTGAACAGATGCCATATGGCACTGTGGAGATAATGGTTTGTGTGGGGAATTTACACTGACACACACTGGCAGTGATTCGTCCAATATAATACAATATATAAGCACAATGGAGAAGAAATCTTTAGTTATCCTTTTTTTTGCTATTTTAATGCTGATTTTTTTCCGGTTTCACATCAGCTGGGTGGATGCTGGGTGTTTGCTGAGCGTGGCAAAGCTTTAGTTTTGCTTCTGCTTTAGCCCTGTCTGTCCCAGGATTTATTTATACATGCATGTCTGGGTGTCGCATGAGCATGTGACTTGTATAGGGATGGAAGTAACGAGATAAAAATCATCATAAAGCAGTAAAAAAAAAAAAAAAAATGTGATGAACCCATGGCGACATGGCGAATCTTTATTTGTTCAAACAAATGATTCCAAAACAAAAACATATTCAATTTACAGTGACAAATATCATAAAAAAGCAGCATCCCTCCCCTCACGACTGAAATTCTGAGACTAGTGTTGTTTGATACATTTTGCAAGAGAAATGTAGAGCCCAACTGATACTCCGGTATTTGGAAGTGAACAATTCCAATATTGATATATCCAGCCAATGCACACACATTTTTTGCTCCCTGAAATGTGGTTATCAAACACTTGAGACAAAGATGTAACAAAGGCAGGGTTTTTTACAGTTTACTTAATAGTCTAAAATGACATCAGTGCACTGAAACAATAAACTTCAATTTTATAATTATAAATGAATACAAAATTTTACATGTCTGCGTTATAATCTCTTTTTAAAATAAGGTTTGATATCGGCTCATATGGGACAGCATGAATGTCAGTACTGATGTATCTGTGATAGGCTAAAACGAGCCATTATTATCAGTTGGACTCTATTAAAATGATTGGCAAATTTTCCAAATGGTTGTTGATTGAGCTTCTCAGTTTATTAGTTTCACAGCTGTGTGTAATACATAGTAATACATCTCTCGTCTTTTAGTCCTTTTATGTTTGCATGTCTTCGGCTTAACTGACCCACCTTCTCTTCCTCCTTTAGGGTTTGGCCCCCCCTACCCACGACACCCCACCATGCCTCTGGTTACGAGGAATATCGAGCCGCGGCATGTGTGTCGCCAGACCATCCCGAACAACATTCGCAGTGAGCTGGAATGTGTCACCAATATCAGCCTGGCCAACATCATCCGCCAGCTCGGCAGCCTAAGTGAGTGAATGCTGTGTGTGTGTGCTTGGGTGTCATTAAAATACAGTGTGCATTTGCATGTTTAAGCAGCGTTTATTATAATGTAGTTGTGAAGATTTTGAGACAAATACTTTAATCGATACTAATCATAAACTTGTCTGTGTAGGCAAATATGCAGAGGATGTGTTCGGGGAGCTGTTTGTCCAGGCTGGAGCATTTGCAATTAGAGTGAATTCACTGGGAGAACGAGTGGATCGCCTGCAAGTTAAAGTCACCCAGCTGGACCCCAAAGAAGAAGAGGGTAAGTACACCCACATGTTACTACTTGTGTTAATATCACAGTAGTTCATTAGTGTGAATACGACTGAGTGTAACATAAAATTGTATAATATATCTTCAGTTTATTCAGTAAAGCAGCTTTTACACTGGAGACTATAATTCTAATTAAAAATTCAAATTACTTTCCCAATAAAAGCTCCACAGATATTCAGTAACATCCCCTCTGTTTCTCTCTCAGTCTCTCTGCAGGCCATCACTACCCGCAAGGCCTTCCGCAGCAGTCTGACCCAGGACCAGCAGCTGTTCACCAGACCTTCGCTGCCCATGCCCATAAATGATACCTACACGACCTGTAATCCGCCGCCGCCGCTCAACTACCTCAGCCAGTACCGGTATGGCTCAGCAGATGCACAGATTCACACCCACGGCTCATATTCATTCACTGGAGCATAAAATGCAAGGAATGATAAGGGGACATGTGCATGCACATGTGCTCACACATGCATTCTATAATTCTGTCATGACTATGCATTATTTAAACTCATCTCTCTATTGCATATGCTTTCAAACATCATCAAGGAGTGGGTATCACTGTTGACTGTGTTTATCTCAGTGATGTTCAAGAAAAGAATCACGATTTTTTATGCTACTAAATATCGAGTAAATGTCCAAAATTGTGTTAGAATGTTTTTGCTCATGCTCAGGAGACATGTGGCCAACCTTTGTGAAACCCTGTAGGTTCATCATGTTGATGAGTGCTCGTTTTATTAGTGCATCAACATGTGGAAAATCTTTTTGTGATCAACATCTAACCTGTTTTTGCTGTTCTGAAAAGCATACATGATGACAAATCATGCCAAACAAATGGGGTATTGCTGAGTTCCAAGTACTATAAACATAGGGAAGTTTACTGATAGTATCATTTCACTGCTTCCTGATTTATCAGCAACTAAAAAGACGATAGTAAGAAAAAGAAAAAAATCCGGAGGGACAACAGGCTTTATTTCAAGGTTAAACATTATATTTTATCATCAGTAAGCTAACTTTAGAGTTCACCCACTTCCTAGCTAACAGTACTGTTTGATTACTTTCAGTACATTTCTCTTCTAGGCTTGGATAAATGTGTCCAAGACAAAAAATAATTTTGAGAATAACATTTGATAACCCATTAGCTTTGATTGGACAACAGCTAATGTAAGCCTTCAACCACTTACTAGCTAACATTACCATTTGATAGTATTACAAAAATTATAGGAAAAGCATAAACTAATTCTAAAAAAATAAACACATCGTGGACATTCATTCATTTAAGCATGGAAGAGACACGCACTGGAATAAATCAAACCACAATGTTTGCCACAGAGGTGTTTGCCAATCATCAACAGGAAGTGGTGAAATAGTAATGATTTGTCAGATTTGCTATTTTTATGACAGCATAACATTATCCCAGCATTTGAGCTTCATATCCTAAGCATGACGTCACAGGAATATTGCCGCCTTGGGAATATGGTCTCTGACCAAACAAACTGGACCGTTTATATTAAATGTAAATGGCTCCGCTTGTAAGGATGTTCTTCAATTGAATCAAAGCAACACTGAAGAAATGCTTTGAGAAAAATGATAAGCTTATGTGTCACGACCCAGCTGACACATATCAGTGAGATCTTGGATATTAATAATGCATGAGGCATGACATTTCATAAGGAGTATGATTAATCCAAAACCAGAACACGGTGACATCGTGATAAGAACAAAGTGGTGTTAATTGGACCATGACACGTTTTTACACTTTTTGCATGCTATGTAGAACGTGACTGAAGAAGAAAGCCTGTTTCTAAAAACGGGAACTTTTTATTGAAACATATGCCAGTTAAGGATCTGTCAGCATAAACTTCATGCTATTTTTGTCTGTGAACACAAGATAACATAAAGTGTTACCTGTACCTAGACTGTAATTCTAATGTTTGTAAATGCTTCTCTATAGTGATGATGGAAAGGAGGCCCTGAAGTTTTACACTGATCCCTCCTACTTCTTTGACCTGTGGAAGGAGAAGATGCTGCAGGACACCAAGGACATCATGAAGGAGAAACGCAAGCACAGAGTGAGACACAAAAACATGCTGCTACACACTAAACAAATGAACAGTTAATACATTGAAACAAACAAACATTAGCTGTATCAAATTTAAGGATTTTTTATCAAACCCTCCATGACACGTTTTCTCCATTTCCTGTCTGAGTAGAAGGAGAAGAAAGACCATCTGAACCAACGGACGCTCAATCCCCGAAAGATCAAGACAAGAAAGGAGGAATGGGAACGCCGTAAGATGGGGGAGGAGTTTGTGGTGCCAAAGAATGATTTGGGGTAAGTTGAGAGAGATTGACTGAAATGTTGTTAAGGTCTCTGCAAGTTGAGTTTTAAGATTTACCGTAGTTTCGTTTTTGGGCAAGCTAATTTTCAATGGAGTGCTGGGGCACTTTTACGCTAAGCATCAAAATCACTATTCTTAAAACACTAAGAAGGCTCGACACAACATGAAACTTTGCTCGTAGTATCGCCAGGGACTCTACACATGAACACGAACATTGAGAACATTGTTTGTGTACATAGAGTTTACTAAAAAGGTTTTTGAATGACTCACGGTTGCTGCTGCATCTCCAGCGCGCCGCCGTAATGGCAGACAAAAAGTGTCGATCCCCGAGTGCGACCTAACAGGTAGGAGGTCCACCATTACTCTCCTACCTGTTAGGTCTGGTGTTAAAAGGCATTTAATCAAAGAGGGTTCTGCTTCTTCTAATCTTCCGTCCACATTACTCCCAGCTCCTGCTCTGTTCTGCTCAGTGGTACAAGTACCCAAACAATGACTTAATTTAACTCATTTTAGTAGATATAATCAGTAAGTCCAACCCTGGATACCAATAATACAATATATCCCCCTTAAATGTAGTTAGAAAAGAATAAAGACACGTAAAGGAGAAATACCCAAGCAAAGTAGAGGCACCTCAAAATTATAAGGTCCTTGAGTAAATGTACTTAGTATTCCACCACTGGCTGTAATCATATGTAAAGGTTTACCTTGGAAATACTTGTTTTCATAAATGGGGTGCCTCGTACCAAAGCTGTTTGAAAACCACTGAGCTTGACTAGCTAGCTAGCTATCTAAAGAGCCCTCTACTTCACCCCCTCACCCCGATAGATGAGATGTGCTCTCACATCCTGACACATCTGCTGCTACGGCAACAGGAGACAGCTCTTCCTGCTCGTCCTCAAGCTTTACCTGTTGCTTTTGAAGCTTCTTCTATCCATAGCCTACACATTTTTAATTGGATAGCTAACCACCACAGATGGCTTTATTTTTCTCTGACTAGTTGCCACAGTAAAAGCACAGAATTGGCCCTCTCATGTTAAATTCCAGTCTCCCTTGTCTTATCGGCCAATCTGCACACAGTGATATGGGTGGTACATCCTGTTAGAAAATGTTCTCATGGGGCTGGGTGTGGCGCTGGCTGCCAATAGAAAAGAAGTGTGTGAATCGCACCAGGAATGTGATGTATAATGATCACTGTAAACATGTAAATCAGAATTAACATAAAAAAACTACTATCTAAAAATCTCTGATGCATTAAAAGAGCAAATTAGAGTCTCATTGGTAGGATTGACTTGACTGCTTGCTGTTCTTCTATTTTAAAAGTGATTTACAGTTTCATTTGGCCGCTTGTTTGTTTCTCAATCACAAGCCAGCACTTATGAGGAGAAAAATATTCACGCTGTTAAACTGAAGGGTGAGCCAACCTCTTACTGCTCTCTAAGTGACTGCACTCTGTGTTATTTTTATAGTGGTGTGAAGCAGTCACCACCAATGTCACTGTTACTATTTGCGTCATCTGCTTTAAATGATACTTCCTCATAAATCTTTACAGTGTCATTTCTCATAAGCAAACTGTTGTGTACTTTTTATATGCTGATTAGATCTACAGAAGCTTGCTGTCACTTTCAAGGTTTACATTTCACGGTTTCAAAGAACATTGATAGCACTGTATTTTGGGATGATTAAGATTTCTTTAATATGTTTTTAAGGAATTCTTCGGAGGCTCTAAATGGCAGTATTGGATCTGGGGATGGATTCACTTCTGAAGGCCTCGAGCAGAGTACCGGCTCCTATGCCTATGACCCCGGCTCCCCACCCGGTGATGACTTCCTGCCTCCTCCACCTCCTGACATGGCGTAAGTAGCCTAGTGCATGTCAGCACACATGCTGCCAGCACACACATGCCGCCAGCACATTGCTGCCCCTGCCAACACGTGCTGAACGTACATGTACTACACAGCTGCACTGCAGATTACAGGGTTCAACAGAACCAAAATAGATTATGAACCTGCTGTTCACTTTCTGAGCCTGTGATTCTTTGATGTACATGAGCTGCAGCTGAAAAAAAAATATTATTAAACCACATGTCTAACATCCTCTCCTTCACACGCAGGTATAATGACGGAGGGTACGGAGCACCAGCCCAGAAGCGTACCAGTGTGCTGAGTCCAACCCACCCACCTCCTGCACCCCCCATGACCTCTCCCCCACCCAACTCTCGCCCAAACCTCGCCCCTCCCCCTGCACCTCCTCCCCCTCCTCCATCCTCTGGCTTCGGGGTTCCTCCGCCTCCCCCTGGCTTCGACACCCCACCTTCCCCTCCTCCGCTGTCCAGCTCTCCCAATGCCTATCCTTCCCCACCTGCTCCCCCTCCTCCACCTTCTATGTCCGCCATGTCTCCTCCTCCTCCACCGCCTATGCCTGCAGGTGGCGGTCCACCACCACCTCCTCCTCCTCCACCTCCTCCTGGCCCTCCTCCACCATCTCACATCTCTGCCCCCCCTCCTCCCTCTGGTGGTGGTGGGGCACCCAGCTCTACTCCCAAACCACAGCCAGAGCCGGCTGGTGATGCTCGCAGCGACCTGCTGCAGGCCATCCGACAAGGTAACAGGAAACGGATATTTACAGTCCTCACTGCTGATTGGATGAGTAAAAAAGTAAAAGTAAAAGTGAAATACTCTAACAGCATCTATATACCCTGAAGAACATTGCTGAGTCTCTTGTACTGTATTTTGTGCTGCCATATATTTCTACTCCACAACATTTCACTGTCACATTAATTTGAGAGGTAACGCTAAGACATACCTTTAAGGTTAAGATTTAAAATCTCTTAGTATTTTGATATATCATTGTGTGTCTGTGACTACAATGACAGAACACTGCTTGCAAACTATTACACGCACTCACGATAACTGTCCTCCCTTTCAGGCTTCAACCTACGGAAGACGGAGGCACAGCGCGAGCAGGAGAAGAGGGATCACTTTGGCAATGATGTTGCTGCCATCCTGTCCCGTCGTATCGCTGTAGAATGCAGCGACAGTGAGGACGACTCGTCCGAGTTTGACGATGATGAGTGGTCCGAATGATCACTTTTCACTCTGTATCTTTCCACAGCTGTAAACAACATCAGTGTATTTCCTTTTTTCAATTACATTCAAGTACCAGTGAAGCAGGGGTCCATTTTTCTGCTCTCAGATTTTGAGTGTTTGAACACATTGTATGTACAAGTGACCTGTTAACAAATCACATTCCTCGACCCATTTATTTGTATTTAACTAAAATTATTCAGATCAGCGGTGCAAAAGTCCAAAGATTGAGTTTTGAGTGTGCCTTATTGTGTCCAGATTTGTCATTACTTTCACTAGATGACACAGCAATGTTATTGATGTGAGAGTGTTCTCTGTTGTAAGTCTGTGCATCACCTCAGCCTTTAACTTGGTGTCTATTAGAACAGCAGATACCCTTTGCTGCCAGCCAAATGTCTGATTGCTTTTGTATGTTATGGCGAAGGGTAATGGAGAGGGAGAGAGACAGAGAGTGCGCACACACCCAAGCACACAACTTCTTCCATACACAGTATTTGTACGTAGTCAGTGGACAGATGCAGAAACATTCTCGCTCATTTATAGGTTATATGATATAGATGTAAAGTTTAAATTACATGAATCATATCTTAAAGATAATTGATACTATTCTTTTTAAAGCACAGTTTCTATCACTTTCACTTTCCTCACTTTATTGGTTTTTCTGGGAACAGTTCTAGGAGGAGACCTGGTCGTAGCTCATAAACAGATTCATGAATGAATTATTCAGTGTGTTTTGTATCGGCTCATGCCAGACACCTGGGGTGTTTGATGAGATCACTGCACTGAACATATGCAGACATTTAACACCATCAATCATGATTCATTTTGTACTATGTTTTCTGCTCTGTTCTGTTTTTCTTATTTTCTAGGGATGGACTAGGCTCTGATGCTTTAATCATGGTAGAATCAGGCCGATTTTTGCCTCATCCTACTGTCTGTTAAGTGCCTTTTTTATATATTGCATTTCTGTGTCAGTGCAGGTTTATTTTTGTTATCCACGCAGCCCGCTGATCAGCGTCTTCCAAAAATATTAACAGCTGCTGCGGATGAGTCAAACGTAGAGCTGACTGATGTTTTAGCGTGGACCACATATTTTTCAAGTGCCTTTTTATTTTCACACACAGCATGCTTGGCCAAAGCTGTTTCTCCTGCCTTAAATTTTCCAAATGATTAGTTATTTCAATAAATAAAAGAGTGACTTACACTGATTGTTTGTATGTCTTTTCTGTGAGAATGAACAGTGTGTATGCTGTCATGAGTGGGATAACAAGTTCTTGGCATTAAGGCCCCTCGTGCTTTAACCATGACTCATCGTCTCTATGTCAGCGCTGGAGACTTCTTCACACTGCCCCGTGCTGACTGTGTAGGGAGTGTGAAAACAAAACGATTGGATAAAAGTTGTAAAAATGAGTAGGCGGAGAGAAAAACCTCTTGCATAATCAGTGTATTCTTGAGCCAAGGTTGCTTTGAAGGTTTTTCAAAGGATGCCGTGGGCGCAGAGTGATTGTGATGAAGATTTCTTTATCCACCAAATAATTTAGGATACAGAGAGCAGCAGTCTGTGCCTAATTGAATTAAAAAAGTGAGAGATGGAGAGACAAACGCACTAAAAGCCTCGACTGCGGTGAAGAGAAGAGTACTGACATCACCCAATAGGAAAAAAAGCATATTTATTATTCATCAGTATAAAAAATTCATCTCAAAAAGGTTGTGCAACACGAACATATGGTCAGTACCTTTCAAAGTGCTTATAACAGCATGTGCAAAATAGAATCTCAAAGACCTTTAACACTGTGTTTTCTCAACATTCAAGTAAATAAAATTGGGCTTTGGATCACATATGTCATTACTCTGTGATAGGCTTACATGTAAAACCCTTCCTTCCCTCGCGTCTTAAAGTGCCAACACATATAAGATAAACTTTTTTATGATTGGGGACATTAAGAGCATCCCTGTGATTTTGCCAGTCTTCTGATCCAGTGGATCTACAATTGATTGAAAATGAGGCACAAAGTACATACAAGACAGTATGTATAGTCTTTTATCCCAAATTGGCCGCCAGCCAGGACAGTCCAGGACATTCTGGTTCACAGAAGGACTTCTTCTCTCGGAGAATGTGCTGATTGCACGTGTGGGAGTGTGTGTGTGTGTATGTGTGTGTGGGGGGGTTTGTTTGACACTCAGTGTTCTGGATTTGGATGATAGTCAATGCAGCTATGTGTGTATCTTGGCACACAAACAGTGATATGTCTGGCATAGATTGTGTGGTGGTTGGAGTCTGGCGAAGTTTGGCAGTCTACACATCAACAGGGTAGTGTATGTGTGTGTTTTGTGTGTATCTGTGGGGGCAGCAGGCCTGGAGCAGCACTTTGCGAATGTCCTTGTTTCTCAAACTGTAGAGTATCGGGTTCAGCAGCGAGCTGCCTGCCGCCGGCACCAAGGTGGCATAGGTGTAGAGAGGAGGGCTGGACGCGTCTCCCAGCAGCCCCCAAAGCGAGAAAGGCATCCAGCAGCCAACAAACACACTGAGCACCAGGATCAACCGAGAGAAGCCTTTTCCACGGCCGTGTTTGCTTGCATATGATTGGTTGGCAGGGAGAAAGTGCCTCTGGGTTGCGATGGCGTGGGCATGCCGCTTTGCCACGCGGCAGATCCCAACGTACAATTGTAGGGTCACCATAACGACCACCAGGAAACCACCACACAGCAGTGATAGGTATGTCCGGGTCAGAGGTCGTGCTACAGAACAGGAGTTTGGATCATCAAGACAGTGCCATCCCATCGCAGGCCCCGCCCCGATGATACATGCACCCAACCAGACGAGCAGCAGGAGGATGGCGGCTCTGTGACGTGATTGGCTTGAGCCGTAGGTGAGGGCGTGGCTCAAAGACAGGTATCGGTCCAAAGCGACACCCATCAGGCTACAGAGGGAGGCAGTCAGTGATGTCACCAGCAGTCCTGAGGTCAGCAACTCTGACCAATCACTGGGCTCCACGCAGAACAGGAAGAGGAAGTGCAGCACCAGAGCGACACCCGCCAGGAGATCAGCCAATCCGAGGCTAGCCAGCAGCAGGAAAACAGGGGCGCGGAGAGATGGCGTGGCCAAGATGGTGGTGACCACTATTGCATTTTCAGTGGCGATGAGAGTTCCCGAAACACACAGGGCGATGCCCCACACTGTGAGGGGCGGGACTTCATATGGAGGTGGACTGTCCATCTGGTCCAGAGGGAAGAAGGGGTCTGTGCCCGATGACTCATCCCAGCCCAGGTCAGAGGCGTTTAGGATCATGGCTGATCAGGGGTCACACAAACACAACCTGGGAGAGAGAAAAAAGGAGAGAAAATGTTGCTATTAGCTCTAATGGCCCTTTAACATCTCCATCTGCGCATTAAACAGCCTTGACTTGGAAGCTGTGGTTTGAGCCTGTGGAGGCCGGATGTGGCAGCAGAGGACTTAAGATGTTAAACTCATAAAAGCAGATACAGCCATTACTGGAAGGTGCAATTGTTCTTGCCCTGGCACTCCTCTGCTCCTATCATTTATAATAATATATTGTCCCATATTGCTGTTTAATTATGATTATAAAAGAGGGATACTACATAGATTTATTTAGTCAGTACTGTGACAAAACATTCAGCGTTCATTGATTAATCTACTACCGATTCAGTTGTTGCATTTTTTCATGTGCAGTATCATGTGCACCATTCTACTGTTGTTTGTACTGTTAACTACTGTCAGTTATTACAAATCACTATCTCTCGTTGTATTTCTTTTAATTACTCAACTGTATTAGTTTTTCATATCAATTTATATAGTACATAGTCTCACTTACTCTTAGGTCTTATTATCTTTCTCTGTTTGTATTTTCTTATTATCTCTTCGCATATTTCTTTTCTAGAAGGAGCAGCTGTGATCTACCCAATTTACCCCTTGGGGTTCAATGAAGTAATTCTGATTCCTATTCTGATTAAGCCCCATATCAATCTATTTTTTAGCCGAGATAATTTAGAGCCAAAGCCTTTCTTGGTGATATTTAATTTGAAAAAAGCCTCAGGGTCATAAAACAAAAACAGCACTATACAAAGATAAATACCACGTTTCGATCTCACTGTGAACTTGCATCATTTTCCCAGTTTGTACAAACATCTTCACATTTTTTTTAAATCGCCACAAGTACACTTTATGTAACAATCCTGCTGACTCCTGAGGTGTCTGTGACGTCAACATCTATAGTCTTGCGGGAAGTCACGCCAATTGTAATCCATAAACATTCAGGCGTATTAATGCAACGCACTATGTAGAGTTACCAGAACCTGGATGCATCAGATATTGATCAACCTGACATTAATATACAACAGCTTATATTAATAATATATGGATTAATATTGCACGTCTCCTTAAATCCAGGCTGTCATTGGCTTTCGTCGTCCACCTTGATTTTTAATCCTGCACACGTTTTCAGGAGCATCTTTGACAAACATCTAAAATATCATTTTAGTATTAATATTCTGTACAGAGTGGCGGGCTAAATCTTCCAGATAAAGTGAGTGAGCTCCGGTCTGAGGCTTCCCTCAGACATGAAGCAGCTCACCGTGAGAACGCGGGACAGAGTGTCCATGTACTGTGCACTGTCGTGTATCTTTAATGAGAAACCCTGTGCTGTACGTTAGACCGCGATCAGGATATTTCAGGAGATCTCCTCGTGCTCTCTGGTGTGTTATCCCCTTGTTATTTAATACACGCCATCATCCACTGCATGCCTTCTATACCATATACATGTTATTTTAAGATGTGCCTGGTCCCACGGGAGGAGGATTGAGCCCTGTCACGTCTCAGAGTGAGGAGGTATATCCCACCTGCCTGTGCGGAGGTCCCTGTTGTATAACACTGTTACAGGTTCATTGCACCAGAGGAGGATGTCCCCGGCACATGCACGGACACATGGCCACGCAGACACCGCACAGACACGTATACATGCATACGATGGAGTATCAATCTCACCTTGTTGGCACGATTTCTGGGTTCCTTTGCAGCAGAAGCCCAGGTCTGTTCTCTCTTCCGATAAGATCCAAATGATGGAGATGTGGAGATGCGGTGACGGTGTCGGCAGCTCGGTACCAGTATAAATAAGGACAGTCCCAGTATGTGACACCGCTCCGCGCTCCTTCTTGTCCTCATCAAAGTTGCACCAAACTCTCTCTTGGCGTCTCCTGCATCTCTTCTTCTTCAGTCTCTTCGGAGCGCTTATGGGAGGCAGAATGGATGCTCTTGCGCGCGGACACATCCACAAGAGAGCCTTCCTGACGTCAGCGACTGGGAGGCTCGACCAATGAGGGAGGGGAGCATGGAGGATGCGGGGAGAGTAGGGAGGAGGGGGGCGTGCGCGGAGTAATTTCATTCAGAAAAATGCGGCATCTCAGTCGCCCCTCCCACTGCGGTTCATTCTTGTTCTCGTTTCTGGTAAATAATAATGACCACCACCGCCACCCCTCCACCCCACCACCTCGTGCTCAGAGTCATTTTCTCAATCAGACCCAGGGGCCCGGCTGAATGAGAGCGGATTGTCTCGTGTTGGGCTGGGCTCAGAGGTGGCGGGCTGCCGGGACGGAGCTCAGCGGAGCTGTCCACGGTGCTGAAACGCATCAGGATGACTCATGGGGAGTCGTCCCGCACTGTAAAGCACACACACACACACACACACACACACACACACACACACACACACACACACACACACACACACACACACACACACACACTGAATACTGGAAAACTGTCCACTAACAACGAGTTATGTGACATAACTTCCTTTTCATATTAAAAAATCTAGTTTTTAACAATTTTTAAATGGTCTTATCTTTTATGTATTTCTATGCTTTAAATTGTGTTTGAATGTTTCTTTATAAATAAACTTGCCTTGCTTTGCCTAAACACATCATTTGTCTTCTTCTTGTTACTATAATAGTAATATGTATTATTATTATTATTATCACTTATGATCTACGTATTTTCTCTATCATATAATTTCTACTATCTTATATAGTTGCTATAATATGATATGCTATGGTATGATATGATGTGTTTCGATATCAAATTATATTATATTGTATTATATTATATTATATTATATTATATTATATTATATTATATTATATTATATTATATTATATATTATGATATTATATTATGTTATATTAATGATATCTTAATAAGTAAGGACAGCTTTGAGGTGAGACTGCCTCCTCAGCACACATCACTTTACATCTATTTTGTATCTACATTTTTCTTAACATCGAGTACCTCTTGCGATATCTTGTGTTTTTACTGTACCCTTTAATTCTGTACCTGCAAGCAAAGACACACGTCTGCATCATTTAGACAAAAATATTTCCCATTCCGGTCCATTATGAGATTCACACATGTGATCTAATAAGCCCCGAAGCCAGTGAGGAATCGTATCTGCCTGTATGCGAACACATACGATGTGTCATATTGTTTCTTTGATAATCGAATAAAAATTGGCATATGATTAATAACGCGTGTTGTCTAATGTGTTGATGCTCCGGGGGCCCCTGACACCTGCAGTGTCCTAACAGCAGCGGGGAAATCATGGCTTCCCCGGTTTGATAGTGAGTGGGTGCTGCAGGATGGGCTGTAACGATTGACTACGTGGTCGCGCATATCAATGCGCCAACCGGGGGGAATCTCTGCAGCCCAAGCCATATTAGGACACGCTTCCTGCCGAAGATAGACCCCTCCTACGTCACTACAAGTGCAAAAAAAAAAAAGCACAGTGACACCTTCCAAATTACAGCTGTTTTCATCTCTCTCACCTCAGGAAACACTTTGTCTGCGTCCCATTTCTCATGACACATAACACCACCACAGACATCACAGGTTTTAAAACAGTTCCTATAAACATCACAGACAGACACGTTTCCAAGGAATATTATGAATCCAGGTTAACACACACAGTGGATTCCTATTTCCTGTGTCTAAATGATGCATTTTGTTACATCACATGCAGCCTACATTTGCACTGTTACTGACAAGTCGTCTCGCCGCCGTCGGCTGTTAAATGGCAGCATCATCCGCTTATTTGTCCCTGGTGTGTCGGGTTTTTTTTGGGGGGGGCGCGAAGAAATCGTGGAGGAGGGAAATCGTGTCCGACAAGACTGCGGAATATCCCTTTGTGTGTTTTTTTTTTAGACCCGCCGACACACAAAGCAGCCACCATGCAGAGCAGCCCCAGACAATGTGTGAGTGAGCATATGAGAGGTGGGAGTACAAGAGCCACGTCGGTGTGATGGAGGAGGAGGTGATGGTGATGGAGGCGGTGATGGTGGTGCTGGTATTCACTGCACAGAGCTGAGAAGTGTGTCGTGATTCTGGGCTCAGTGTATCTGATTTCGAGGGCTTGGTCCGCTGTTACTGCAGGCGGTGACTCAGAGCATCTCCATCACAAAGAAACACTTTGAAGGTCAAAGCACTTGTTCCTTTTGGTGCTGGTGCATTTGCATGTTCGTGTGCAGAGGTGCAGCTGGGAGTTGTGGAGCACTGTGAGACCTATTTTTGTTCTTTGTCATTCCATACAAAACGATCAATCAGACATTAAAGGATGAGATTGATCAAAATTGAAAATTCAGTGATGATCTACTCACCCTAATGTTGATCGAAAGTCCATCACAACACATTTCTGTAGCGTCACAGCAAAACAACATCTCAGCATTCCCCTAACCAACGTAAGTGAATGGGGACTTATCTTTAAACATTAAAAAACAACCAAAATACAAAACAAAACACATAATGGCTCCAAAGAGGGCGCGCTGACACTTGTAGCTTAGCAGATACAGTGAAGATTTCAGCCTTAAAGAGGTGTGAAAAGTGTCTCTTTGAATCAACTTGGGATCTCAGGGCATCTAAAGACTTAGATAACCCTGGAAGAGTAGTATGGAGCCATATTCTGTTGGTTTTTTTTGCTTTTTTTTTTCCAGCTGTTTAAAACAAGCCCCCATCCACTTCTGCCGTTTAGGAGAATGCCACAACGCTGTTCCACTGTGAAACTCCAGAAATGTTTTAATCATCAGTGATTATTAAACTTCACCTAACTTTCCATCGACATGGGGTGAGTAGATAATGACGGAATTATCTTGTCCAGATGCTGCACATTTAGCTCTGATCATAATTTGTGTGTTTGTCCATCCATCCATCCATCCATCCATCCATCCATCCATCCATCCATCCATCCATCCATCCATCTGGTAATTAGTCAGTATCTTGCTTCATACATGGACCCTGAAACCTTGTCTGAGTTGTTTGTCATAGACAAACTAATTATGTCTGGGAGGACTGACAAGTTATGTGGCAGCACTTCATCAGACAGTGACACATTTGAAGTGATAATGAGGGGTGATAGACTGTTGACGCACAGACTGTGTACTGCACGTTGGCTATATGGGTTACTGAGTAAGTTCCGCTCAAACGTCAGTGTATGTTTGCATCGACAGTATATTTAGAGCCATCTTTACTGGACTGCATCCATCAAGACGTATTTTACTAAGTACTGGATCAGATACATCGCTGATTGAAATGAGTGCCCTGATAGTGCAGATGAACAGTCTTAATCTGACTGTATTTGTTCCAGTGTTAACATGAAAAATGCTCAATAGATTCCTGCTTATTTTAGTTTATGTTAAGGAGGATTAAGGGGGAAAACTAAAGGATGGACCCAAATGCAGATTAGGATAGGAGGAGGACGAGGAACAGGTGAGGTGAGAGGAGGGAGGAGGACAGGTGAGATAATGAGGGAAAGAGGAGAAGGCATGAAGGACACAATACTGACAGACAGGGGGAGACAGACAAGAAAGGAGGAATGGGAAAATACAGAGGAGAGAACAAAGTGGAAAGAGCAGGGAGGGGAACACTAAGAAGACACAAGGAAATCAAAACACAAGACAAGAGACATAAGACACAGAAAACATGAAACATGACAGTTTATGGTTGCCATTGGTTGCCACCTTCGTTTGGCTTGTGAGCACTTAACAAGAAGCATTTTGACACCTTTTGTCACAGTGTTTGGCCTCGACGTGAACATTAGTTGTGTTCAGTTTGCTTTCTTAGAGGGTTTCAAAACGGCCCAGGTGAAAGGATCTAGTATTTCACTTGATAAAGCACTGAATAAAATGTAAGACGGGCATATTTTAAGCCACTGAATGATCAGAATCCAGAGGGTTTTTAGAGGTCATGTACAGACTCATCTCTGAGGTACGAGGACTGGCAAGTTATGAAAGGCAGGTCGTGGGCATACTGTATATTGTACTGTAAGTAAAAATGAAAAGACAGGGACTGAAGGTACGTGCTTGTATGTAGAAATGATTGGTTTTATCCTATCTCTTGTTCAGTGCGAATTAGCAAATGCTAGTATGCTTTAACACTAAACTAATGTGACAGTCAATCTGCTGCCTCTGCCTTCTCTCTACAGGTCCACAGACTTACACCTGGGCTTGGAATACCCTACGTATAACAGCTGGAGTGAAGCCAGTCCACGATGTTCCCCCGTCTCACACACCTCCACATTCGGTTTTGTACTGTTTCCTTTGTTTTCACGGCACCGCACTCCCACAGCGCACTTCCACTCGCCCACTCCCTACACGACGGATCATACAGATTCCTCCTACCTACCAGAATGCTTTTTTCTATCATGTTCTTTTGGTTTATACTTCGTTCTTTAGTTTTACTATGGTGCTTCTTACTTCTGTTTGAGCAAGATCATATTACTAAGATTGTAAACGCATAAGCATTACACCTGCTTAACATTACTGGCATTGTCAATGTGCGTGTGTTAGCATGCTGAGACTCTTTGTAAGTTTTGTTTTCTGTGTTATCCTTAAAATTAGCGTGTGACCCCCTCAGATTTTTCTTGGGATCACTTGTAAGGTCCCGGCCCCATGCTTGGGAACCACTATCCCTGAACATATAACCATTTTGAACCTCTGAGCAGTGTGACAGGAGAGTACAAAATAATTATGGCTTGTAAAGAACTGGACTGGGACCAGATCCCTGCAAAAAGAAGATTGGCACATAGCAAAAAAAATGCATCTTGTTCATCTACTATCAGCCAGTTTGATTTATTCAAACAAATTATGAAACATTACTACTGGAACAGCGCACTAACACTAACCCTCTTAAAACATGGGAAAACTCTTATGGACCTCTGACCATCTCTCCAGTTAGATGTGTTTTAATGTAATGTAGGAAAGAGATATAAATGCACTGTGACCATAACTGAATTTTTTGTTTATTTGCTTGTTGGTTTGTCAGCAGGATCACACAAAAAATACTAAACGGATTTTCACAAAACTTGGATGGAGGATGAGTCTTGGCCCCATAATAATGTCATGGATCCTGTTTAAAAAAGTAAGGCATATTAAGGTGGCTGGTATCTATGTGTGAGTATAATTCTAAGCAGATCCAAAAGAACTCTGGATCTAGCAGATTTAAATGTGTTTTATTTGATATTGCATTAGGCTTGCTTGAATTAAAGAGGACTTTTGGGCTTTGGTGGAGGTATGCACTCACATGACTGAGTGCCATTCTAGTCTTATCTTTATCTCAGATCTTATCTGTACTTTCTGAACAAAGAAAAAATGAGCTTAAATATGACTTTAAAAGCTTTTTGATTGCAGATTATTTGAACCTAAGTGACTGTCTGTTCTTTTGTTAGTGTGGGTACCTCTGCAGTCAGTACTGTCATTTGTCCCACTGTTGTTTATGTTTGTAACGATTTATATGTATATAAGTGTGCATGCACTGCCTGTTGAGATAAACAGGTATCACTCCATCCAAACCGGTGTGTATTTCAGCAGGGTGGAGGTGGTACCAGTCGGTTGCCAGGAAACCAAGTTTGTGTGTCGCTCATGTTACACAGATCTCTGTGTCTCCTGCCTTTCTCTCTGTCCCTCTGTGTCTAAGCCAGGAGACATATATCTCTTTTTGGAACAATTGGACGCTATTTTTTATTGAGATCCAAGCAAAGTTTGCAGCTGTTGGTGCTCTGTGGCTGTCAGGATGCAGCAGCTGGTACTGAAGGTCCTCTGCTCCACACTGCTGCTTGTTGCAGTGGTGCCCACTGTGTACTCACAGTCAGGTATGGGTCCATCCTCATCCATCTTACATTTGTTTTACTTATTGTGTGAACATCTCAGTATATCTTTTAGAAACTTGTTTGTGTGTCTTCCTACACTTCTGATGTTTCCAGTATAATTCGATCTCATTCGAGGGGCCTTTCCTTGATAACTTCTCTCCAGTAACTAACTCTGGTGATGGCCTGTCCTGAAGTATTTCTTACAACCTGAAAATAAGCAAAACTATGAGACATGACTAAGAATCTGCTGTCTTTTCTCTGGCATCACTCTATTTGCCTACTCACTTTTGTCTATTTTCACTTTGTCCAGACTCGTGGGAAGTCTTGCAATATTTAAGCTGTAAAAATGTTTCTCTGGGAAGACTAATGTGCGTTGGCCAATCACTTAGTTTTGAGTGACTCTTCCAATTGACTGCCAGCTTTATCCCTCCTACAGATTGTTCTCAAGCCGACTCATGTGACCTATGCGTTGGGGACTCCATGCTCAACCTGACTGGCTGTGTCTGGAGGCTCTGTCCAAATGGTGACACTCACATGCATGCACACACGCACACACACACACGCACACACACACCCCTGACCTCTGATAGTAATTCAATCATCACAGCTGCTGTAACATAAGCTTCCCAGGTTTGTACAAGATGACTGAATTATTTAGTACGCCAGGAACACACATGATACACACACAATTACACAGTGGCAGACTCGGAGCGCTTTAGGGGAAGGGGCAGGGAAAAAAGGGGGCACCAGCTGTATGAGTTGGGGCACCATTGAGCAGAGAGTCGTGAGACACTTAAAGTGAACTGGAAGGGCACCCTAGAGGGCACTTCATCATGTTTTATCTACCATGGGGGGCATCCAAGAGGGAACCAGTGCACATACACACACGTACACACACTAAAACGCTTGTTATTTCCCTCGCAGGTAATGACACAGGCACGTGTGTGATTGACGACGGCAACTCAGCAGACAACTCCATGAATTGTAGCTGGACCAGAGTGTCTGACCTGTGCACAGGTAGCAAACAATACACTCCAAAATGAACACAGGATGTTTCCCAGCAGCCTCAGTAACTCAAATATACTTTTCATGTTTTTATTTCCCAGTTGTTGAGACTGTAGCTGAAGGAGGAGGGGATGCTGTCTCAGGTAAATTATATCTTCTCCCCTCCAGCACCCCTTTACACCCCCTCCCCTCTTACTTGCGTCAGACATTTATGATTCCCGGCTTTCATCTAATTTCACTGTAGATTAATCAAACCCCTTCGTCTCTGTTCCCCCAGGTGATGGAAGCAACACCAGCTCACCCCCACAGTTCTCCCAGGCCAAGTTTGACATGTCCAGTTTCATTGGAGGAATCATACTGGTGCTGTGCGTGCAGGCAGGCGGCCTCCTTGCCATGCGCTTCCTCAAATCCAAAGAGCAGAGCAGCTATGACCCCATGTGAGTTTGTGTGCACGTAGGTGTCAGAGAAAAGAGAATTTCGCGTGACTGCATCAGTTTAGGTACCTGCATGTAAATGTGTCGCTGTGTGAAGAGATTTTCTGTTGGTGCAACAGTGGCCTCTGGTGGCAGGTGTGAACAACAGCAGCCACGATAAAGTGATTCACCTTTAACATCCCTCTAGATTGTATTTAGATTCCGTCCACAAAACCCATCAGTCCATATCAGGATTCTGTGTGTTTCCATACAGAGAGCAGCCACAGTGAAGTCAAGACGTGTGAAGGACAAGAAGATGAGGCTGGAGGACAGCAAGCAGTGACTCATCCAGTTGTGACGACAAGAATTTTTTCTTTTTTTTTTTTTCCTTGTCCCTGTCATTTTTGGTCTGTTCCCCATGTGTACCTCTGGAGGACTGGTGTGTTTATAAGAGGACATTTCATCCTGTAATGAGAGTATCTGCATGTGTTCACTGTGTTTGTATTGTATTTACAATTCAGACACATTTTATCTGTCAGTGTGCCTCCAAGGAGCAAAAAAAAAGGCTCTGATTTTCTCTCCTTTGTGATGAAACCCACTGTGAGTTTTCACCAATACTACATGTTACGGGTTTGTCCTCTTACAAACAACAAGCCACTAGCTGAATCAATGTTTCAACTGTGTAAATAGTACAGTGCGGCTGTGGAAAAGGCTGATATAATCCCATGTAGAGAGAAGGTCAGACAAGGTTATAACAGACGGTTCAAACTTTTTTCAAGATCCCTGCAATAGACCAAAATGAGATTTTATTTAAGAATATCTAAGTATAGAATACACTGGAACAAAACGTGATTATTTACATATGTTGTACATTCATTCTATGCATTAAGCTGCAGTGAGTTAGATAATTCAGATTCAGGAACCATCTTAAAGTTTAAAGTTCACAGGTCCACAGAAGTATTACTGCATGTGTGAAAAAAAGGTAGTATAAAGCCTCTGGTGGCTCTATGTAATCTGATAAACCAGTGATGTCACACAATGCATCTGTTCCAGCGATTGACACAAATGAAGGCAATTTATACGGCTTTTTTTCACATTTGCAGTAGTACTTCCCCAAGACCTGTAAACACAGTTCAATGTGCGAAATTGGTGGCATTACCCTTTTAACAACTCATAGGAACTTAGAAAATTACAACTCATCATCGAACACAAGGCCCAAAGAGCAGCAGTAATAATAGTAGACCTTTACACTTCATGAATAATCCTCTGATGTGCGTGTGATATTTGTTTTGACTTGTCAATAGCTGAGTCCTTTTTTAAAACACATTTTTGTTTCGACTGCTTATATTTATACTTCATAAATACATATCAGCTTTAACCCCTCTATAACAGGTAAAAGAGATGTGATGTGACCCTGCTTACTCATGCTAATGCTGGTTGAATTGATCGATATGAGTATGTTTGATTTTTTCTTGTGATGCCACTAGAATGAGAAATGCTTAAAAAGGCTGGCAGTCTCAATAAACTGAAGACAAACACCTGTTTCTGTCTCTGCTTGTGTGTGTCATGTCTGCTTGTTTGCATGCAAATGAGGAGTTGGTAGCAGCTAATCACAGTAAGAGATTGTACAGTATGTGTTGAGTGTGTATTTGCAGAACAAGTGAACTGATTCTGGGTGCGTGCGGGGACACACCCCCAGTATCTGCTGATAAGAACCACCTATTAATCTATAAACCAGCGTGGATTCCCAGTCTGCAGCAGGGTTTGAGCACTGGTAGAGGCCTTCGGGGGAGCAGCAAGATGGCTGGTTGGATGCAGCAGTCACTGTCCGAGCCAGGACCTACAGGCTTGAATAAGCCCACACAAAAAAAAAGTTCCCAACAGGGCAGACTGTGGCTGTGATCCAAGTCTGATGACAAAGGACAGGACTGAATGCAGATCTTTTACACTCCAAATTGACCCTCCCCCAACACACACACAAACACATTTCCAATGAGAGAAAGGGACACACACATTACCACAGTGCACACTAAACAGTTGAGGCAGGCTTCATGTGCTGCTGGCTATTTTCTCTTCTGCTTTAAAACCAGTGATGGCATTTAACAGATTAGATTGACGTATAAGTATTGTACTGAAGTACCCTTTTTTGGTAATTATACTGAGTGCTTCTATTATCTGAGGCAAATGTCCAACTTTTCACTCACTACATTTATTCAATAACTTTAGCTGCGAGCTATTTAGCAGATTACATGCCGCTTCAGAGCCACAGTGGCGCAAATTTAAATTAATTTATTCCAACGGCAATCAGATAAAAACAAAACTGATTCCTATAATCACAAAAATCGTCTCTGAAAGTCCGCCAGGTGAGTACTAGGTCAGCTTATAGTACACAGTACATTCATGTACTATTAAAATGCAGGTTTATTTGTACTGTTTACACTTAAAGGAGCAATTTGCAAGACATGACCCGCAGCAGATTGTCAAGAAAGAACAGTGTTGACATCGTGTCAAAGACGTCTATGTACTGCGCTGCAAAGATTTTTGCTGACGTTAGCACGCAAGCCAGCTAGCCAACGAGCCCTGGCCCGCCTTTCACTAATACAACATTGTACTGTCAGTTGTTAGCATGATAAATTACATACAACATAAACTCACAAAATGTCAAGAAATTAAACGCCCTTATTTCTATTTTCTTTGCTAAACAGAAAAATTCACCATACACCATCTGAGTACTTAACTGCCTCACTAGCTCATCTTGAAACACAGGTTATTCAGAGTTGACGAAAACTAAATCAAACTCACCAATACAGTCTTCACAGCTATCCAGGCCACAAGCTAATTAGCAGCAGCTTGCTACAGCCAAGCAGAGCTAGCAAAGAGGAGCAGTTGTCTGTGAGCCGTAGCGACTCTGGTGATACGCTGCCCCCTACGTTTTTGGAGCTACAACTACCATTGAATTTTGGCCATGTTTGACAAACTACACCTTTAAGTTATTGTTAGAAAATTACTTCACTTACATGAGTACATTCAAGAGGATATCAGATACTGATATAAACTTTTACTCAAATATTATGTGACTTTCACTTTCCAAAGTATGTTTATTTATCAATCAAGTCTGCTTTTAGGGTATTTTTCTTCAACAAGGTTTAAAACAAGCAAGACGTTCTGTTTGTGTACGTGTGCAGTAGACGTTGTAGGCTACAGGTGTGGGTGCAGCAGCCTCAGTGAGGGGCCAGGTGTGTGTTTAGCAGGTGTGGACAGCTAAGAAGAAAGTCACAGCCCACCTCCACCCTACTGTTCGCTAAAACATCCGTGTTTTATGTGAGTCATATCATGCAGTCAAACAAACACACTGTCTGACGCTCCTCACACACACACACACACACACGTTTGTGTGTCGTGTGTGTTGTGTTTGCTCTCGCTCGGCTCCCAGCTGACCGCGGCCTGTCAGGAGGGCGTGTTCACGGCGCAGCACACGGAGCTCGACACGCACACACCGCACACGGGACAACTTTTTCTCCAAACTTTCCACGCATGGAACGGGCGGAAGCTGACGAGTGAGGTAACAGACTGTTTTTGGAGGGAGGGAAGGGGGATTTACGCTCGTTTTGTGCGTACTTTTAAGAAATGCGAATTTAAATTTTGTTCCAAAGGCGGAAAAAAGTGGTAACAGGTGTCTTCTCTCTCGCGGTAGCCTGTTCGTGGTGAGTTCAAGTGCTGAACCGGCCTGTTTTACCTGAAGGGAAACTTCATTTAAATGGTCATGAGCAGGCACTCTTGACAGCTTACGTTGTGTTTGAAAAAAAAAAGAAGAAGAAGAAGAAGAAGAAAGGAACGGCAGCTGTTAATCAATTTCAGATCAGTACATCACTGCATACTGTCAAACTGGAATATCATTACTACTACTGCTATTATCATTATTATTATTATTATTATTATTATTATTATTACTTCGTATTACTTCTTATCTTCTCTACCACACGCTACCATTTGAATATTTCTGTGTTGTTTAGGTTGTGAAAGCTGTGGTACATTCGTAGCACTGTTTACCAAACTCCCAACCGCTTGGAAAGGATAATTGATTTGCGCATGCGTTAATTACTTAAAGGTAAGTAGCCCCAAGGCAGGGAACACACACACACACACACACACACACACGCCCGCACACACTCGGTCGCTCACTCACTCAGTCAAAGAGATAAAAATGATTGTATTGTCGTGCAGCAGGGTTTATTTAACCATCAATGTGTAGTGGCAGTTTAAAGGGACAGTTCAAAAACATACAAAAATCTATATTTTTCAAAATAAATCCTTGATCCTAGACAAAAATGTACGTTTTTCTAGTAAAGCGAAGTGATATTTATCCATCTAGACTGTTTTTGTGTGAGTTACAGAGTTTGAAAAACCTCAACAGCAATGTCTCATAACCCTGACTCAAAATGCCCTATTTAAAATACATGTAGTACCATGAGTATTAAGGTCACAATAAGTGTAATTTGGTAGAGAGAAAATAGTTCCGACATTAAATTAAGTTACTCACAACAAAGTCTGTGGATTATCATGAGTAACCTGGTCAGGATTTCTGGAAAGAGACATTACTGTTGTGTTTGAGCTGTTTTGTTTTTGGCGGTTTGAGCACCACAAACCAAATGATGTCTAGTTCCTTTATATTCAAGAGGAGGCAGACATCTCTAAAGCTGACATCTCCAAAAGTCTTCAACTCACAGCGAAAAAAAAAATAGATGGATAAAATCGCTACAGGTCAAAGGGAAAATATGTGTTTTTGATTTTGGGTAGAAGTGTCCCTTTAAATACTATTATTAGCATTTATATTCAAGGCATTGTAGATGAGAGAGTCTATACTGCTTTTGAAGCAAGCCTGGATGAAAGTAATGGAAGCAGACAGGAATAGCCTGCCTGACACAGCATGTGTCCTCACCCACAGGTCCCAGAGGTACTGGAGGAAAACATGATTTCAGTGCATTGAAGGGTTCAAAAAAGTGTCTCCAAACCACAGGAAGAGATGAACCTGAGGGATAATTTACAGGATAAGACAGAAGACAATAAATATGTCTGTTACACAGAATATTGTATATTTTCCTGACCGTTCTAGTTTTTTTTCTTGTGAAAAACTGGATACTTTTACCTCTTCACGCCCCAAGAACCTGAGAAGGGAACAAAGGGAAATCTTTTCTGAGCTCACTGACATATCCAACATGTGACAGCAAATAGATAGCAGTGCTTCATTTGAAGGGGTCATAGAGCAAAAAAGTTGGAAGCACTGTTTAAGCAGATACAACAACAAGAGTAGTACTTTTTTTTGCTTGTTTTATAGTAATAAGGGATGAATAGGTGCCGTCTGTTTAAGGCTTGTGGTTTTGCTTCAGGGATGGAGGAGGAGCAGGTTGACCCTTCTCTTGACTTGAGCCATCTGACAGATGAGGAGCAGTCCACCATCCTGCAGGTCTTGCAGCGTGATTCGGAGTTGCGTCGTCTTGATGAAGGACGTGTAAGGTCAGAGGTGACTGTTAATCCTTCTTTAGTCCAGTTATGTCCAGTTATTAACAAAAACATACAGAATATCAAAAGGGTACAAGACAAGTCAAGTCAAGACAAGTCAAGTTAGAGAGTGTGATAGTATAATAATGACTTAAGTGTGTCAGGCACCACAGCTGGAAGGATTCTTTGTTTGCCCCCTTAATTATTCAGAAGTTTCCTTTAATTTCTGCTTGTATGTTGTAGTTTTGGTTGAAAAACAATTTAACTGAATGCGGATTTGTTGTGTTTCAATTTGAATTGTAATAGAGACATATAAGCGCAATACCAGCTAAAAACAATTAAGGTTATGATACAAGATGGTAAAGGGGCCTAAAAATGAAGTAGTAAAGCATGGCCCACTTTAAAGCCTTTATCATGTTACTCAGCTGCTAAATGTAGCTGCCATTAGCTCAGTTAGCTCAGTTAGCTGTGCAGCTATAGTGATTCAGGCCAGGAGCTCTGAGCACCAGAGCAGTGTTGGTGTTTACACCTTGCACAGGCACTTCAGACTGGGACAGGCTGGGGCTACCTGGTTAGCAAAACTGTTAGTTCTGCACATTCTGATTTTAGTTAATTTTAGAACCAATATCTGCCATCTCCACTCCACATTTTTTTAGATGTCTGACTTTTCAATAGTTTCACTTTATCAATGGGGCACCTTGTAGTTTTAACAAAGCACCTCCATTTAACCACCACTTGCTGCGAGTCTGCCGGCTGATGAAAGCCAAATAACTGGGCTTGATTGGTCATTCAGCGTTTGCCTCAGTAAGGGAAGCTCACGAAGTACGTAGTGAAATTATTTCTGCCTACAGTGCAGAGCAGCTCCTGCATGTGAGGAATGTTTGTAATGCTGTTAACGCCAGTGACCACAGACCACATGATCAGAGAGCCCCATAGTACCTCTGATTTAGTTTATGAGAAACCTGTTGTCTCCTGATTGTGATGCTTGTGTTGATTAGTCTTCACCCAGTGATAGTTTATCATTATTTATTGCGTTTTTGATTAATTGATTAATTGTTTAGTCTATAAAACATTGGAAAATGATAAGAAATTCCCATCACAATGTCCAAGCTCCTAAGGTAGACAGCCAATCCTTAGTTTTTAGAAACTAAAGAATATTTAAAATTTTAGCTTAATGACTGACTTAAACGATTGATCATCAAAATTGTTACCTTCTAATTCTAGTGTAGATTGGTTCGTTTAGTAGTCAGTTGATCGTTTCAGCTCTTCTGTCAAGTTGGTGCAGGTATCAAAGAGAAAAGTGCATGAAGAATCCTGTCATTAATGTACATGGAAACCTGGCGAGTCAGATATTGTGTGTTTTTCCTCTTAGTATGATTGACACAGGTCTTAGTGCTTCATCTGCTCAGTAAGAAGTGACAAAAGTGACTGTTTAGTTTGTGACCTAAGTTATCATCAGCTGACTTTTGCTGACAGGAGGTTGTGATTGTTTGCTTTTTAACTCGGCCCTGTGTCAACACCGCAGGGTCCTCGGGGAGAAAGAGACAGACCCGATGCGTCTGCGCTCTCTGTCGGGAGCATGGTTCACGGAAGAGCGCAGCAAACGCCACCGCAGCCGGTCAGGCAGCTCCCTCGTCCACGCCACCATACGTCACAGGAAGACAAAGAACAGAGGTCTGTTTGCAGTTAACACACCACCTCTAGGCCATTACAGACCTGTGGGCGCCTGTTTTCCTACTGTTGTATGGGATGGGATATCCCAGTAATGGTTCTGTGGTTGTTGCTATGGTAACAGATGTGCCCCTGAATGTGCTGTTCAATGGCGAGAGAGAGGAAACCTCCCACAGCAGCAACACGTCTCCTGAGACTGAGAGAAGACTGAAGGACAGCAAAGATGAGGAGAGCGGTGATGGAATGTAACTAAGTACATTTACTCAAATGCTTTACTAAAGATACTTAAATTATTCAATTATTTGAGTATTTCCATTTTCTGCTAATTTATACAGAACTGAAACTGCCAAGATCATAAATAAATAAATAAAGCTTTCATGATACACAGAGAAACAATAAAAAAGTCACATTTTAGAAATGTACATCAAAAAGGAAACCAACACATTGAAAACTTATCGAAAAACCGACATAATCAGAGCAGAGAAACACATTAATTTGCAGTTAAATGCACACAAAATAGAATTTAAAATAAATGTATGATGATGGAGATAATTATTATTGGCAGCTTCAGTTGTCTGTAGAAATGTAGATACATGTATTATATGTGTAATTTACTTGTACTTTTCATACTCACGCAAATTTTTGATACACAAAATGTATTGTCAGATACTTTTACTCAAGTAAATGACTCCTTGTACAACACTGGTTGAGGCGTCTGTCACAGAAGAATCCCCCCAAATTTCAGTGTGTGTGTAGCTGCATTTCCCCTAAAATCACGTGTGTTTTCAGGAGTGAACAAAGTTTTAAACCGAAGCCTGCGCCAAGAACAAAAAGTCCCGCAGCTCAGGTCTGTGTACACGTGCTTATTTTTCTTATTTCTGTTCTTGACAAGGAAAAAATTATTTAAATACAAACAATCATTTCTGATTCCAGGTTCTTAATCAAAGACATAATTCCACGTCATCCAAAGGTATGAAAGCTTCTCTCTCTAAGTGTATCTGCAGCTCTCTGTCTCGTAGTTTTGATATTAATGCATCCTTCTGCTCATAGAGTCTGAAAGGAGAAGTAACGGCCATGCAGAGGAACCTGAGGTGATGACAAGGCACACCCATCCTCACAGATTACCACTGCTGATGGTCGTATTGGGCTATTTATTTCACCTCCTATTCAAAGAGTCCATATTCTTCAGTATCTAAATGCATTAATCGATCACATTTTGACTTTTCACATGCAGCAGTGGAGTATAAATTGTTGTTAAAGGACAGGTTATATAGAGAGAGTAGTGGCGGCTTGCACATAAAATGTGTGCGTGTTTGTGTGTTTAGGATGACTTTGACGGTCACAACGGGGAAACTGACTCTCTGAGCAGCTGCCTGACAGAGCCAGAGCCAGAAAGCTCTCTGAAAACCAGCAGCTCCACTGGCAGCCTCCATTCAGGCTACACGGTAGGTGCAATACATGCATACACACACTCACACACACTTTTGATTAATTGGCCATCCAGTGACGCAAGATGACTCAGCTCTGGACTATGACGTCGACGCTGATCTCTGCTTTGCGTGTGTGTGCTAAAGCTCAGTGGAAGCATGATGAGTCTGTTCAGCTCGGGGGATTTTGGAGTGGTGGAGGTGAGGGGCCGCATCCAATTCTCATTGGTTTACGACACCCAGAAGGAGGAGCTGCATGTCAAAGTGAACCGCTGTGAGGACATCGCATCGGCACGCAAGAACCGCTCAGACCCGTAAGTGACAGTGTATGTGAAAGGGCATCATGCAACGACAAGGTCACATAACAAAATGGGTCAAAAGTGTGTGTGTGTGCGTGTGTGTGTGTTTTTCACAGATATGTGAAAGCCTATCTCTTACCTGACAAGTCGAGTCATAGTAAGAAGAAAACGTCAGTGAAGAAGAAGACACTAAACCCGGTCTATGACCAGACGCTCAGAGTGAGACACACAAATCCCTTATTTGCCATTTGTCCCTCAGCTGTCCTTCACGTGTCCTGCAACACGCTCTTGAATCTGTTTCATGAATCACCACATTTCCTGTTTTCTTCTTGTGCTGGAAGATAACGTGTTTTGCTTCCTGCCCTCGCCCCTTCCATTCATATATTTCTGGCTCTTATCTGGCAGTATAAAGTGCGGATCGGAGAGCTGCGTAGCCGGACCTTAAACCTGTCTGTGTGGCACGCCGAGCCCCTGGGAAGGAATGTGTTTCTTGGGGAGGTGGAGGTGTCTCTGGGCCTCTGGGACTGGACCTGCAGTCAGCCGCTGTGGCAGGACCTGCAGCCACGGGTAAGCAAGTGTAGACATGCAAATACACAGTGATGTAGTCATGTAAATTAGAATGCGAGTTGGAATCCTCCCAGACAAATATTTACCAAAACGCTATGCAGCCTGCATGTACATTTGCTTAGCATCTGAGTGTCTGTGTGACAGCAGTTTTGGCAGCTTTGTTTGAGACACAGAATACTGGGAGGAGTGTCTCTTGTGTCTGGGAGAGCTGAAGGGAGACGAAGACATGCTGTGAATTTCAACTAAGGTTTTTATGTAACCTAATCTTTTCCTGCTTCACACCCCCCCTTGCCTTTCCTCTCTCTTCCCTTCTGTGTCTTCTCCTCAACCTTTATCTTTTTGCTCATTCCCCCCCCCACCCCCACCCTCCATCAAAGGTTCATATGAGCCCAGACTCCATCAACAGCCGCGGGATTATCGTGCTTTCTATTAAGTTCATCCCAGATGGATACGAGGGTGAGCAGAGCACACACATCATGGATGCAAGCTGTGTCCCAACTCAGTCACACATTGTCTGTGTGTCTCACACATCTACTTGTGTTTGTGTGAAGGTGGTGGTCTGCCTCTGACAGGAGAGCTTCACATCTGGCTTCGGGAGGCTCAAGGTCTCCTGTCCAACAAAGGGGGCCCAATAGACTCTTTTGTCCGAAGGTCAGCGCCACAACATGTATATTCATCAGTAGACTGTCATAATTCTCCACCTTCACATGCACATTTATGATTATCATATTTAGGTCCATCTCCATCATAGTATCAATGATTTGACAGAATTTTGGTTTGATTGTAATATAATCATAATCTACACCCCACAAGCTACATATTGCCAGACGCTAGTCGGCAGAGTGGTCAGAAGACGCGGGTGGCAAAGCGCTCCATCAGCCCTACCTACAACCACACCATGGTGTATGATGGCTTCCACACCAGCGACCTGAGGGAGGCCTGCGCTGAGCTGACTGTCTGGCAGCGCGAAGGGTTGAAAACGCACATCCTAGGAGGGATTCGTCTGAGCTGTGGAACTGGTGAGTGTCCCTCTCTTTTATATATGTCCACATTATACATTGGTACACATTGTTTTATGAGTGACGTAACCTTAGTGTCTGTGTGTGTTTTGTTGCTTTCATTATAAGCATACAAAAGTGAAAAATGAAATGACCGGCCATGTGTAGGGCGCTGTTTTCCAGTTTCAGTGAAGGCATTTGTGACAGATGATGTAAAAAGCGACCAGAGAAGGGAACAGCATTCGTATCTCGACTTTGTTCTGAAAGCAGCCGTCAGTATTTGTTCTCTTGTGCCTGGTCTATGCAGAGGATCGTATCTCTTATCTCTTACCTCTCAGTTCCGGTCTGATGTTTGCAGTGTGCTTTTTAAATTAACTCGCTCACATATGTTTGTCTTAAATCAGTAGTTGAGTGGAGATTTGACGCAGTATGGCATTAGGTTTACAAGGTGGTGAATAAAAGCTCCGCCATCTCATTTTAAGATTCAGCTTCACGTCCTATTTCCTGTGTGCTGAGCTGTGATTACAGATTCATTGCCGTCTCATGGCTCCCCTGACATTTTTGTCGCCTCGTAGGAGGGCAGCAGTTTCTGCGTCAGAAGATGTGACATTAAAGTTTTTGTTTGACTCTTTGGTTTATTTTATGGATTTGTAGATGGTGCCATAAAAGCAGTTTTATGCTTCACCTACAGTGGTGCTTAGGAGTTTTGTGGTTACAGTATTTCAGACGAGCGCTTCACTTTGCAATTTGTCCTGTTGGCATTTCAGGCATTTCAGATGGTCGTGTCATCAGAGCGAGGTCATTTCTTGGTTAGTTTGTCACAGTGTTACTGTGTATTTAGATATCTCATATTGTGTTGGTGGTGAAGGATGAATCACTAGCAGAGTTCTTCATGTGAGCAATGTGCAAAACGGTTCTGGCTCAAATAATTTAGCTTTTGTGAGCTAGTTTGCCTCAATATTGATGGTGTTGTTTTGCTCATAGTTGGTGTTTTGATGAGTCGTGTGTGGCACTGACGAAGCAGCAGCCTCGATCTCATTGTGGGTTTCCTGAAGGAAGATGATAGCATTAGAGTGGTGAGAAGCGACAACCTCAATGAGGTTTTGCTTCTTGTAAACAGATATTCAACATAACATTTCATGTTGAGAGGTCAGAGCTGACTTGAGTAGACTTCCAGGACACACACACACACACACACACACACACACACACACACACACACACACACACACACACACACACACACACACACACACACACACACACACACACACACACACACACACACACACACACACTCACACTCACACAAACACACACTCTTCAGTCACTCTCAGTGCATTACTCGATTGTTATGCAGCTAATTCCCTATACATTGCTAGTTACCTATTATTTACATGTCACCACTCTGAATACTATTGTAATCTTACATGACCGCCCCATATTTATCATTTTATACTATTTATCTACTATTTATTAATTTTTTTACATTGCTCTTTTTTTCATCAGGTGTTCCATTGTATTTTTGTTGTGTTGTTTAATGATACGATACGGTATGATACGATACAATACGATACAATGTGATATGATACGATATGGTATAATACAATACAATACAATATGACTCATTACATATAGATATGATACAGTATGATACGATACAATATACTTTATTAAGTTGTAATGCACAGCTTTGAAAAGTCAAAAATTTTATTTGTCAAACCCAAGCCAAGAGTTTTGCACAGTAGTACAAAACATGGCAATGGAGTATCTTAAGTATTTTGTAGGTATGTTTACGAGTAGTGGTAAGATATTGGGATTGTTTCCATGGCTTGATTCAGAAAAGCATAATTCCCCAGTGTGTGGACTGTGTCGAGATAATGTCCTCAACATAACTGCTGAATCCTTGTGTGCTTTCTCATGCCAGGTCAGAGTTACGGGGAGGCTGTCAGCTGGATGGACTCCACAGAGGAGGAGGTCACTGTGTGGACCTCCATGATCGAAAACCCGAACCACTGGATCGACACATCACTGCCAATCAGAACTAACCTTGTGCACCGGTCGGACTGAGGCGCTTTGTGCACAAAAATTTGTTCATATAATGGCTGGACTGAAAGAATACCCCCTCAGAACATTTAACCTCAAGCTGGTTATTTCCATTTTTCATTCATACAAACACACATACACACAGGCGGCAGTAGTGGTGCAATATTGTGAGTTAATGGTGTAGGTTAGAAATATTTAGTTTGGAAACCAAATCAGTCTGCATTTAAAATGTTTTACTTGCTACGTGTTTTGGTTCAGTCTGTATCTTATCTGACAAATGTCATTTGTAATCATTGTAGTTTATTAATTAAATTTCAGACCTGAACTGATGAATCAGCCTCTATTTGTCTTTACTGACTAAATGAAATATTACACCAAGGAGACAAAATAGAGATCATTTTATGACATCAAAAACCACATATTTAATTCAAATTGTTTCCCACGCCTCTTAGACTCTTTGGAACATGCCAGAAAAACAGGCCTTATCCGTTGTTCTCTAAAGGAACAGGAACATGTATTTTGGTTATTCCTTCAGGCAAAAGTAATTATTTAATTCTTAGGTGTCACTTCTGTAACTGGATAGGAAAGAAAAAGCCTGCAGTTGCATGCGTTCATTTTTGCTTTTTTATGGATGAGCTGACTGCCATCTTGTGGTCACATTTTATACTAACCACAAATGAGGCCGTAAGTGGAGCTATTTGGCTTCAAAAACAAAGTCTTCATATCGACATTTGGATTTTGTGTCTCAACTATTGTAGGTTATTAGTCTCTTTACATGGGAATCAAATTGAATCAGAATCTCCGTAACATCAGACATTGTCTTAACTTTAGAACATAACATAAATAAAAAAAACATAAATTGGCCAAATCATCATTCTTAGAATAATATCTGATGCTAATAATTTTATAGACTTTGACCAAATTACTTGAGTAACATGTCTGGTATGTACTGGGTGTACATGTTATTCAGTATTGTGTAATTTGGCCAAGATCTGTATGATTTTGCACGAAAAGGTCTCTCTGAGGATCCCGTATCTGTATTTGATATGTTAGACATTGTTAAGTGATTTGAGGTCACTATATTAATGCAAAATAAATGGAAATGAATTTGGAGGCTTTAATTTAGACTTAACTGGCAGTTGCTTACGAGCGAGTAAAATGGTTGTAGTTTCTGTTGAACTGCAGCCTTCTGCACAGAATTCTAAACTAATTTACTCATTAACACTTTTACTTTAAAGGCTATAGCTGAATGCAGTTATATGTCATTTCTATGCCGCATAACATACTGACAGTGCTGGACTGTGTGTCGTCAGTGAGGGCAGACTGCTGTTTAGAGATGTCTGAGATGCTGCTGCTGAGGCTGCTCATCAGTGAGCGGCTGAGTGTGGCTGCTGAGGAGATCTTTGCAGCAGTACAGACGATGACTACAGAGAGTGAACAAGACAGGGACCAGCATGGACTTAAACAGGAAGTGCATTTACACTAAAGTTTTTTTTTTTTCTTTTGTTGGGGCCTAAAGCAATATTAAAGGGGAGCTCCACCCATTTTCTCACTTTACAGATCTACTGCATATGTGAGTATTTTTACTGTGTTGTGCTGACAGGTCCATCTATCATTTTTTCCCCACACACTATATAAATCAATGATCAGAATCAAAGTAACAGGTGTACAGCCCAGTGTATCTCATATCAACAGCACTGAACATACCCAATATAATGTAGTATACTTTTGAAGCAAATGTTCTGAAGTTTATTGTCATTGTAAAGTTATCGTTTAGTTTACAGCTGTGCTAAATGATGAACAAGTCTTGGAAGTGGACTCTACTTTTGAACCCCTATATTATCTGTCTTTCACACAAATCAGACTGACTAATCAAGTGCTGGAACTGAAGAAGAACTATAATACACAGATAAGATGTAAATGTGTTTAATCAGCGCTCTCACACTTCCCTCTTTACAGACACACCGCAGGTGTAACTGATCAAACTTTGTTAACAAACCACAGAGACATATTATGTTAATTTTCAAGTTCACAATTTTATTTGGGGTTACTACTAGAATAGGTTTACATGCTTTAGTGCTCAGAACACACATCAGATTTCTCATACTGTCCACTGCCGCAGCACTGTTTGAAATGCTCTGTTATAGCTCCTGTTTCTTTAAGCCCCTCATCCCGCATACTCAGCCTACTCTGATTGGTCAGCCCACACAAATCTGAGCCAGCACCACTAACAACCACAGAACAGCTGTGCTAAATAAATTTTTATGTGCCACACTAGCTGCAAGGCATTCATCTTGAAAATATGTGACATGGTCACCGAATTAAAGAAGAGACTACATGCACAAGATGTGAAGAAAAAAATTAAAAGCATAGTAAGTGATTTTAATTCCATTTTGAATTTAGTTTTTATTCAAGCATACATAGCTTAATATTTCTACAGGTGCTTCAGCTTCTAGAGAGGCTGGTAAGGGGCCCCTGAGGAGATAAGGGGGTCTGAAATAAAGTTGCATGTAACTTCCTGCAATAATATCCTAATTCATGCATTACTTTAGTAGCCTATTTGTACCATTATTGTAAATCTTACCGGAAATGATACAAGCCAAATCATCTCATGTAGTTTATTACCTATTTTTCGCTTTTTATTTGTTTTTATTTCTCTACTGTCCACCTCGCAGAGATGTCTCCTGTGAAGCTACTTGGTTGCTATGGCGACTGAATGTAAACATCGCGCCTGTCTGAGGTTTCGCGCTGTGGCCGTGCTGCGTCCCAGCTGTAAACATGTCGGAAATGACCGCTTTGGCCAGAAAGTTGATCCAAGCTCAGGCTGATACCATCTCGAAGCAAGTAGAGCACTGTGAGTATACCTTTACATTAATACATTAAGCTAAGCTAACCCGCGAATGTTGCGTTTCATTGCTTTTAATTGACGGTACCGGCTAGCGATTAGACCATAACGAACTCTGAATGTTACACAGCGAAAATAACTCATATTTTAATGACCCCAGTTAGTAAAACGGAGGTTACGTGTCTCATCCGACACTATAACCAGCTCCTGGGGCAGCCGGCTGTCCCCGGAAGAGCAGTTAACGGCCTGGACAGAGGGAAGTTCAGGAGCATACTGCACAACATCTTCAGGATGACCGATGACATGATCATGGATGGAGGTATTATTCTGTCTGTTGGCGATGATATTTTTGCATGCTTTAAGTATTTCACATAGACAGTAAAAGGTTTTGAATGGTCACAAATTAAGAGTATTGTTCAATGACCTGGATATGCTCTGATTGTCTGTCCTCCAGTCTTCAAGACATTTGACAAAGACAATGATGGCTACGTCAGTATGAAAGAATGGATCCAGGGACTGTCTGTTTTCCTTCGAGGGACCTTGGATGAAAAAATCAAATGTGAGCCCTCATCCCAAACATGCAAAAATCAGACTTATAATCTGTATGATCCAGGTAATAACCCTCACCCCTCTGTGCGTCTCTCAGACTGCTTTCACGTGTATGACTTCAACGGTGACAACTACATCTCCAGAGAGGAGATGTTTCGCATGCTGAAGAACAGCCTGATCAGTAAGCCCACAGAGGAGGACCCAGACGAAGGAATCAAAGACCTGGTGGAGATCACGCTCAAGATGATGGTGAGGCATCTATAAAATGTTTATTAACTTCTGTGTTCATGTTTTCCCCACACTGCCTCCACACTTCAGATTTAATCTGTTGTTCATTTCTTTCATAGGACCATGACCATGATGGCAGACTATCTTTTGCTGACTTTGAAAAGGCAGTGAGAGAGGAGAATCTGTTACTTGAGGCTTTTGGAAACTGCCTCCCCGATGCCACGGTAACCAATTTTTGGCTGTTTGAATCTTTAAAACTTCTTTTCCAAAAGAGAGACTTACTCTTGCATTATATTCTCTTTTTTTTTTTTTTTTACAGAGCGTTGAGAAATTTGAGCACGATGTAATGCAGGAACAACTGGAACAATGAAGAAATCATATTCATGTGTGTTTTCATCTGTCGTTTTTAATAAAAAAACATGTTAAAACAAGCTGAAGAGAGAAACTGTTTGAATGATCATTTTTTGAAACTAGTTGCAGTAATATCTGAATGTCAGCTTGCTTGATCAAATCCGCCGACGTGGTTTCACCTTTTTCGCCACTGGTTTAACGTCGGGTACAGATTCCACCTGAAAAACATGACACAAACGATTTTAGTGAGACAAATGAGAGGATTTGGAGTGCGGCGAAGAATTTGTTTCATTCTGAATTTACAGACTACCTGTTTCATTGTGTTCCTGATCAGGCTCACAGTTGTGTTCAGTGACACATCCTCCATGTCTAGTTTAGCCGGCTCTGGTAGCTTTGGCCCAATAAGTGGCTCATTGCTTCTAGGCACGTCAGTCAGCGAATGCTCGGCAGCCTCCTCCATCTTGCGTTTCCTGCTCTCCAAGTGTGTGGTCCGTGGGACAAATCTGACTGCAGGAGGCTGATTTGAGGCGAGTCTGTGTTCTGTGTCTCTGTCTTTGTGGGAAGAGGTCTGGCTGGAGCTTGAACCCTGCAGTGGCTGCTGATTTGGGTCAATGAAGGCATTATGTAATGTCCCCATTTTATCCTCTGTTGGTCTAGTCCCATGCTGATTTGTATGTCCGTAGTAATGATATTCCCGAGGAGGTAATGGCAGTAGAGGAAAGCTCGAAAAATGGCTGTTGTCTGAAGTCTCCCCTGTATCATCACTGCGAGAAGTTTTATCATGTCTGGCGGCGGTCATCTGAGATGTGGTGGCTGTGTCTGATGAGGCTGGCTCCTTGTTTACCGCCTCCTTCTGTTCCTTTTCTCTTGCTTTGTGACAATAATATTAGAGAAAAAAAACAGAATCAGAAAAAACATAAAAACGTCTACAACATATGAGAGCTTCAAAGATGCAATACGAAGTCTACAAGAATAGAGGGTATTTTTTAAAGTGTACCTTTATTATGAACAGCCCTGATTACATATCTCCTCCTGTCCTGCAGCTTCAGCCTGGTGTCTTCCACAGTCTCATATTCTGGGACGTAGCACACATGTAGCACGCCTCCATAGAAACTCTTCTCATCCATGCGTCGTTTGGCTGCTCTGAAACACAAACAGTTTAAACAAAATTATCCAGCAAGCCTTTCCAGTGTTACGAACAAGTTTAATGGACAATAGGGTAGGTCACATCCTGAACCTGGCACTGGTGAGTTTCTGGAACTTGACCAGGTAGACCTCAGTGAACTCCTCAGCAGGGTACTCGTCCAGTGGCCTGTATTCCTCCACGGCTCCGTACAGGGCACACAGCTGGATCAGCTCTGTCATCACTCCAATAGCTGGGACCCCTTGGATCATCAGGTAACGAGACTCTAAGTTGATGGTGTAAACCTGATGATGCACAGGACAAATGTAATCACATCTGCTTTACGATGTATTAGCAACACGTAGCTATACATATTGTTAAAATGAATTATACGCGATGTTTACCTTCTAGCTAAGAGTGACACTGTCATAGCTAAAGAAAAGTCACGTTCTTTCACTAATACTTTCACATTCTTACCTTAACAGCTTTAGCATTCCTTCCCTCTCTATATTTTGGTCGAGAAATGCACACTCTCCGCTGTTCGTGGTGTTTATAAATCTCTGGGACATCCCAACAGCCTGAACTCTTCCTGACAGGGGCCGCCATGTTTCTGGTAATAATTTTCCGGTCGACACACTTCATAATAAAAGCACACTATCTCGGATACGCAGTCATGTGTTGCGTGTCTGTGTGCAGTATCTTATTTTGAAAATTGATCCGGCTCTGTATCAGCTGCTTTGGTCTAGCTGGGCACACACAGAGCACATCGATTAACTATGAGTCTCTTGAAGAACTTGACGCTAGCAGTGCCGTCTGACTTGTATTCATTCATGTGAAAACTATGTTCTGTAATCAGGGCATTCAACCCGTAACTGTTGTTTTTAACAACACAAAAAACTGCTTTCTTCACCTCCCCTCGAAGTTAGCGTTTCATCTTTCCTTGAACGAGGTAAGTTAGCCTAGCTAGCTATACAACTGTCATGGTATCAGCTGCTATTAGTGGAAGTTCAGTTGTAGGTGAAAACCCTCAGTGCTTGTTGGGTTTGTTAACGAGTGCCTTTCGTTTCCTCTATTTATTTATGTTATAAATGTTGCCGTCAATAAGAGACTTTCTAGTGTAAGTTATACCCATTACAGAATAACTCAAGGCTAGGCTCATTATGTCAACATGCTCACTAGCATAACGTTTATAACTCCATTACATGCTGAAAACAGACCTATCAGAGGATTTGATTTACAGTTAAATGTACAGTATCTCAGCCAGAAATCCCCCTTCAACATAAGGGGGCAGAAAAGCTTTCGTAGCAGTGTGAAATGAGGATTGAATTCACGTTGTGTCTCCTTGGGTATAATAACAATTCAGGTAATTATAATTAGTAACAGATATCGAAAAGTAGATATTAGCCCCTTGTCATATCAAAGATCCCAGTGGTATGGTTTTAAGTATATCCCACTATTCTTGCAGTAGTTCCCTTGCAGCCTCACTTGGTGGTGACAAACCTTTACATTTCAGATGAAACAGGGGGTAAATGCTAGTGTATTCTCACAAATTACTGCATGTTTGGATCCTGTGTTGCTGTGATCAATGAGCTATAAAAACACCAGGTTTCAAATGTCAACTGTTTGATAAAGTTTGAAGGAGCATACAGGAGGATGTTCCCATGATACTTGAACAAGCCTCTCTGCTTGTTCGTTTGGCTTGCGGGTATGGAGAATTATTGACTCAGCCCCCCAGTGTGACATCTTTACATAGGAATCAAACTAGTGTTAGCTCCGTCACTGAGTGTTAGTTTGATCTGTGTAAAAACACTTACATTAAAATTATATTATGAAATGAGATTGATAGATAATCAAAATGTGCAACACTATACTATATGTGTCTTTTTTCAGAATCAGGCTTTGGAGTTGTCCTGGGGCCATGGATCTCCAGTTTTCCTCAGCTGGACTCACAACAGGACCTCCTCCAGCCTGGACAGCCATAAAGTGGAGCTATGTCGACAACTGGGAGAAAAGCTAGGACTGAAAGATGGAGAGCAGGTATGGCTCCACAGTGAGCAGCTGTTTGGTCTTTTTTGCCCTGTATCCAACCTGAATCGTATACAATGACTGATCCTGGTTAACTGGCTGGTTTTGTGGTTCCTCTCAGGGTTTCCTGAGACCATGTCACCAGGTTTCATCAGTGCATCAAGTGTTTGTGGAGCCTTTGTCAGCTGATGATTGGGAAATCTTGGTGGGTGAGGATAAGTGACTTACAGTAAATTGCAACCAGAGATAGAAGAGGACTAGAATATTTTACTTAAGTAAAAGTACTTTTACTTTAAAGAAATATAACTCAAGTAAAAGTGAAATTAGCTGTGTCAAAATGGACTCTGATAAAAGTCAGATAGAAAGAACAATGGACATTACAGCTGTTAAAACAAGCATCATCGAGCTACATAAATGAATTCACATGCACTTCCACCATTTCAAAGGATTTGTGACCCAGAACCTCATCAAACAATATGTTACCATCTGTTTTCTATGAATCACCACCACCAGGAGCTCCACAGTGCCGCACTGGAGCAGCAGCTGCTGGATCAAATCAGAGTGGTTTTCCAAGATGCTGTGTTTCCTGTGTGGGTGGACAGCCACACAGCCATCTACATCCAAATAGGTTAGAGTTAATACAATAATTATAATCTTTTGTCTTTAGCAAAGAGGTCCTTTAAATCTGCCTTGTCTGTCTTCCGGTTTGAGAAATTAAATAAGACATGTGGGTTTGACTGCGTTAAGCCTACTTACTCAACAATTTCTTCATCTCCTTTTGTGTGTTATTTATATCCAGTGACAGTATTCCTGAACACAGTGTGATCTGTTTTTAACTTTGTGCAGCATCACTTTCACCATCTGTGCCCTACGGTCGCCTGGAGCAGTTCACAGAACTAGTTGTCTCTCCAAAGATCCGCCCTGGAATTGGCAACCTCAGTGGTTCTCCAGAGAGAACCAGCGAGAAGCAGAATTTTCACAGACAACCAAATATGGATCATTCTACCCGCGCAGGACCATCCCCCATTCCTCAAAACCACCAGTGGGGTGGTATAGCTGACCTGAAGAGCCTACTAAGCTATATGATAAAGGGTACCTATGGTCCAGTTAACGAGCTCCAGCCTGTACCCGACATCCCAGCCCTCTTTACTGACTCCATCTACAGAGTGTGTGCTGCACCTCCAGCCTCTCTTTGCACTATAAGCCATGTCGCAACCGGTGTCATTCACTTATTTCCTCTGAGCCATAAGTCAAATGCTGGGCTTACTGGAGGTCAGTCCCCAGTGACTTATGGCCTGCTCTCGAAGGTGCCCTCGCCTAAAGAGCAAAGGGACAGAGCCAAGCAGGCCATGGAGAAAAAGAAGAACGCAGGAGTTACTAAAGCTGCTGCTACAGCAGATGGAGGAGAGGGGATAAAAGAAGAGGAAGCTGCCGTGGTCAGGGTGGTGTGGCATGGTACTGGAGAGGAAAGACATCTCAGGAAGGGAGAGATCCATAGTGGAAGAGTGTGGGTGAGTTTGCCGTCTAATAAAAGAATAGTTGATTGATTCATCCACTCAAATTTATCTCGGTCATATCTCTTGAACAAATTGTTAATTTCAGATTCCACAGCCCCTTGCCACGAGTTTGGATATCATCCCACATTCAACCGTTAGAATTAAACCAGTCAAATCAACTATCAAAGTCGCCTCCTCTATTCGCCTACAGCCCCTAAAGCCACTGGTGAGTGCTGGAGTAGCCGTATGTGGTTACTGTGTGGTGTAAAGAGATTTCTTTTTTTGGTCATCTTCCTAAATTGTCAGAGCTGATTAAGATTTAATCCAACTTTTTCCCTTATGTCCATGTGATCTTTGATATTTTCTCTTTAGCCTGAGGAGGAGGAGGATGAGGAGATTCAGGCAGCTTTCCTTGGTTGGCTCCATACTCAGAGTCATGAACCTTTAGCCTGTCTCACTCCACGGACTGGCAACATCCTCCTACATGGAACTGATGGTGATTCACTCGTCTCTCGTCTCTTAAAAGTTATTTTACAAATCTGCTGATGGCAGTCTGATAAAATTGCCATTAAACTGAATACCAAAGAGGCTAAAAATCACAAAATGGATGCATTAAATTGTAGTATGTTCAGCTGCACATTTTTGCTTTATGTTGGCTCAGCCGGGTTATATGGGATGCCAAGTGACATATGTTGACTCATGCAGCTTGTTTTCCTTTTAAGGTCCCATGTTGTAGAAAGTGACATTTCTTTTTTGATAATAAAATAGATGTAGTTGCCATATGAATACTGCAAAAGGTTCAGAACACTCAATCAATGGAAAAATGCATAACGTCCGTATTCAGAAACTGTGCCTTCAAATAAACCGTCAGGACTTATGTTAGGACATAACACTGCCCTCAGCACAGCTATCGGGAGGGGGGCCTCAAAGAGACAGGCACTAAAACAGACAAAAGGTGAATAGAGCTGCTGCAGCAATGGACGGTATGATAAAATAATGTGTTTTTTCAACTTAAATGCATGTAAACATTTTCCAGTAGGCACCGGTAATGAAAGTATAAACTTGAAAATGAGCATAATATTGGAACTTTAATGTGTCACACTTCTGTAGAGTGCCATCACAAAACATGATTTTTTAACATGTGATTTAATGTGACGAACTAATGTTTACCCTAACTGTTCTCCTACTTTATTTCTTATTGATAGCAAAGTTAGAGTTGGCTTTGACTGTGCTGAAACCAGAAGCAGAGAGTGACCCTCCAGACCAGCTGTTTTTATTATCACCCGCGGTTATCCAGAAGGAACACCTACAGGTACAAGCATGCAGTTTATCTGTACCGTAATGGATAAAACAAATTCTCTCAAAGCCTCTGGTGCTGCCATGGTTTAAAAAAAATAATCTCACAATTTCTCACCACTGTGCGTCAACTGCAGTTAGACAGAGAGCCAGTGGCCACGTCGGCTGTGACATCTGTAGCTGAAACACCCAAACCAGATCTTCCCTCCCTCGGTATTCTTGGGTAAGCGTGCAGCTATTTGTGAGCCTGTGGATGAGCAGCTTTCATTCCTTTTTTATAAATCTCATTTCTTCGTCTGTCCCCAGTGGGATGGATGAGCTCAGTAGGACTGGGTTCCAGTTCATCTCCCACAGCCTTCTGGCTAGTCCCCTCTCACGAGAGCTTGGTACCGCTGGACGGGGTCTCCAAGGAGGCAGTCTACTCATCACTGGTGCTAAGGTATCTCTTTGAGTGCTGATAGGATTTTTACAGCCTGAACTCGCCGGAGAGCGAATAAACAGTAGCAAAATAAATATACTATTTTGAATGCATTTTTATTGTATCGTTTTGTATGCATTATATACACATTGTTATGTATCCTTAAAGGGAAGTGGAAAGAGTACCTTGTCCCGAGCCCTCTGTGGAAAAGCTAGAGAACATCTGGATGCACATGTGGAGGTGGTGGACTGCAAAAAACTACAAGGTTAACAAATGTGACTGAATTTGTCATGTTTCTCCTCTCATTCATTAAAGTTTTCCCTTTAACTGTCAACCGTCTGTATTTATGAAATTGTGTTTATTTTTTTCTTTTTCAGGCAAACGGGCAGAAACAGTGAGACAGATGCTGCAGGATATTTTTGAGCAGGCGGAGTGGAGGCAGCCTTCTGTTGTTCTGCTTGACGACTTGGACCATATGACAGGAGCACCATCCTCACATGAACATGAGCATGGTCCTGAGGCGGTGCTGCAGCAGCACATTGCACAGAGTAAACCACTAATGCTTTATTATTTTTTTTTATGTGTATGTGTGTTTTGGGCGGTTGTGTTTGTTGTCATGTATGTAATGATGATTATAATAATCAGAGGCCCTGATGCCAATTGTTCTCGTCTGTTTGTGGCTGCAGGTCTGAAGGATGTGGTGGATGAGCTGGTGCTTCACTCCAGCCTGGTGTGTCTGATCATCACCAGCCAGAGCGAGCATTCCCTCCACCCCTCCCTGACAGAGGTGCAGGGGTCCCACTTCATCCAGGGCTTTGTGCACATCCAGCCACCAGACCAGGTCAACACACTAATATACACAAAGATATGCAGACACTGGTAAAGGTAAAAAGAAAAAAACCCAACAACTGTCTTGTTCGCTCTTGTTTGTAGGCTCAGAGAGCAGAAATCCTGCGGCGTCTGATCCTCAGAAAAAACAGCCTAGCAGAGGAGACCTTACAGACTCTAGACCTAGCAGCTGTTGCCAAGGAGACAGAGGGATACATGCCCCAAGACCTGGTACTGCTGTTGGAACGGGCCATCCACGCCAACACTGTGCAACAAAGACACAGTGACCAGGGTACCAGAGGCTTTGGCTACACTATGCTACGAATGATAGAATTCATGATTAAGTTCCATTTTGTTTATTTTCAGATTATTTGTTTTGCACTTCGCATCTCTCAGGTGTATGTCTGTCGTCGAGGGACTTCGTGCAGGCTCTTAAGGGATTCACACCTCCCTCTTTGTGGGGTGCTGACCTCCACACCCCAAATGGAGTTGGGCTGGAGAGGGTGGGTGGGCTGAGGGAGGTGCGACAGCAGCTAATGGATACCATACTGCTCCCTGCTAAGGTCAGTGTTCATGTGACTAACCTCAAGATAACCAGGTGTGTTTGCAGTCCGATGGAAGAAGGGCTTTATCAGAAAGGCAGAACATAAGATATCAAGTTAAATAAAGTGAATGTGATGACAGTGCATTTATCATTTGTCGCCATATATCCTTTTAACATCATGACTGCTGTTGTAAAGATAGACGAGATTTTAAAGCGTATCTTCGCAACACAAATGGGAGCGAAGTAATGAACACAGACAGCGAAAATGAACACTAATTGATTTTAATTAAAGGAAACTGATGTATTTAGCCAGAGTCACATTCACCAGAAGACTTATCTTCACCACATTCAATTTCAAAGCCTCTGAATTTATTCCTCTCATGTCTGCAATTCAGTTTCATCTGCAACCATAAATGTGTGAACAGTTTCCTTGATGATATGCTGTGTGACAGTAAGGCGTGATGGTGATACTGGATTTCCTTTTGGATTCAGCAGATCATCTTCCAATTTATAACCTAGTTTTTAAGTTCCATCACAACATCATGCCTTTTTTTTTGTGATTACATTTTTCTTACTTCAGTTGTACTATTGCACAGTTATGAGAAAACACACTAGGCTGTCTGGAAATTGGATGGTTTTATTTGATCTGTTTTTATCGCGTAATGAATCTGCCAGCTCTCATAGTCTTCAATCTCAATGTCTGTCTGTTGCCGACCCACGAGCAGGCCTTAATTTCCAGGGCCTGCTCGTGTCTGTTGCCGACCCACGAGCAGGCCCTGGAAATTAAGGCCTTTGGGGTGCAAGTCTTATAACACTTAAATCTGTCTATTTGAGAAGAAGTCTGTGCTTTATACAGCGAATACAGAAAAGTTATCGAAGAGAATTTTGAAATGAAAACTGTGTTTATTCACTGTTTTGTGTAGTAACACCAAACTGTCCAAATTACAATTTACTCATGGTAAACTTAATAATGTCATGTAATGTAATTTCATGCATTGTGATACCAAATAATTCTTTGTATTTGTGTGTGTTTGGTGTGTTGCAGTATCCCATCCTGTTCGCCAATCTTCCTATCCGCCATCGCTCAGGAATATTGCTGTACGGAGCTCCCGGTACAGGGAAGACCCTGCTGGCCAGAGCTGTGGCCAGAGACAGTGGTATGCACTTCATCAGCATCAAGGTGAGCTGGGCTTTTGCAATGACAGTCGGGATAAAGAATATAGGCGTCTCTCTAAATCAGAGCAGCTTGTATATTCAGTGACTCAGGATATTTACCTCTCTGCAGGGACCTGAACTCCTCAGTAAGTACATTGGGGCGAGTGAGCAGGGAGTCCGTGATGTCTTCCAAAGGTTAGCGATCATCTACTCTCCCTGTATTTTTTTTTTTTATGACTGCGGGAGACCTTTATAGTTGCTAGTTCTAATGAGTGAATCATCAAATGTTAATAGTATTTGCAAGCTCCACCAATAGACATTCCTGGAGATGTAGTAATTTCCATTCATCTGTTCGCTCCAGGGCACAAGCTGCCAAGCCGTGCATCTTGTTCTTCGATGAGTTCGACTCTCTGGCCCCCAGGAGGGGCCACGACAGCACAGGTGTCACCGACCGTGTGGTCAACCAGCTCCTCACCCAGCTGGATGGGGTGGAGGGACTGCAGGGTAGGTCACACAGAAGTATATTACATATTATGTGTTCTCTATATATTGAAACAATGCTAGATTTTTCGATTTAACTGATCTGTGCTACAGTCAAGGTTTGAAAGGATGTCACACGTTTTGGAAAGGTTTATATGATGTCGTCATGTTGCTGTGGTTGTGCTTTTTTGAAGATGAACTTGTAGAGAGTTTGATGACTAATAGCTGGTTAGCTTAGCATTAAGAATGGAATCAGAGGTGTTGGTATGCAGATTTTGTTGCCTTTGGACAGAGCCAGGCTAGCTTTTTCCCCTTGTTTCCAGTCTTTATGTAAGCTAAGCTAGCCATCTCCAGGATTCAGCTTCTTATTTACCAGATAGATGTCAGTAGGGCTGCACAAAAAATCGTTAAAAAACCGCGATCTCGATTCACACATACACATGATCTCATTTCTACACACAGCGATTCTGAAGCATTTTATATTTCGAGCTGAATCACAAACAAATGTTCCTATTTTCCTCCCGGATTTTTTGAAGCGCCTCCAAACGCAGCACTGCCGATGCCTCCTCCCTCAACCTGTGGTAAAGCGTCTTTCCAACACGTGATTCAGTGGAGGAAGCCCGCCTGCAGTAGAGTGTTTGGAGTGAGAAGCCGTTGTTAGACGGGGAAGCAAGCCGCCAATTTGCCCATCCTTTTGGCGGCTAGGTCCGCGGTTTTAGACAGAGGGCGGCAAATTGGGGGTCTGTTTTGGTCCGCCGATTTTCCGCCTCGGAGGGTACACTTATTTCCACCTTGCCTGCTAGATGGGCAACTGGACAGCCGCTGAGATCTCTAGCTGTATGGTTGTTAGCTTGTTGTTGTAGCCACAAGCTAGGAACGATCGCTACTTTCAAACTAAAAGCCCCCCGCTAAGAACCCAGCTCTAAACTCCAATGGGGTGCAATGTAAAGCTCTTATTTTGAAGACAAATTCGTTGTTAACTGTTCACAGCCCAACTCAGCTTCACGTCATGTCACATATTTACGCCTACCTCAGAGGCGGCTTTTGGAAAAGGAGGAATATTATGCCTCCGTTTTAGAAAGCCGATCACAGCAGCTATCACATATAGCCTAGCCAAAGATACGGCCCCAATAAACACTGTGCAACATGAGGTATTAAAGGATGCCCTCTCATCTTGGGGACTAATTTTTTTTTTTCTACTTTTGTAAAAATCATTTCTCATCCAATGATAGAACTTGAACAAAACAAAAAAAACATTGCTTTGGCAGAGGCATAGTAGTATGCCTCTGCCATACTACTGTTTTTTTTTGTTCAAGTTCATCAGTGCAATAAACATTTTGTGAAAAAAATCGTGCCAGAGAATCGTGATCTCAATTCTAAGCAAAAAAATCGTGATTCACATTTTTTCCGGAATCGTGCAGCCCTAGACGTCAGTGATATCTTTCTTCTCATGCAGCCCTCTGCAACAAAGTAAATGTGCATAGAGGTATTTCCTAAAATGACAAACTATTCCTTTAAATGAAATGCATGACAGTCTTTCATGTTTGCTTTTGTAGGTGTTTATGTGCTCGCAGCCACCAGCCGTCCAGATCTAATTGATCCGGCCCTGCTGAGACCTGGAAGACTGGACAAATCCCTGTACTGCCCCCCTCCTGACCTGGTCTGTTGAATCAAAATCAACCACGAATCAACACTTTTTATTGACACTGCACTTTATACTGTAATTTAGATATGTATATGTGCAGAAATCCCTAAAAACAAAACAAAAACAATGTTCAGTGAAGAAGACCCAAGACAGTTCCTTGATATCAAATCCAATTGCTGACTGTCACATTTCCAGGAGGCTCGTCTGGAGATCCTGAAGGCTCTGAGCAGTGGCATCACCCTCGCTGCTGATGTTGACCTGGAGCAGCTGGCTGCAGCAACGGAGCAGTTCACCGGGGCTGACCTGAAGGCCCTGCTCTACAACGCCCAGCTGGAGGCAGTTCACAACAGCCTGGGCTCCGGCACACCGCATGTAAGTCTGTTCTACTCAAAAGAGAAGTCACTGTAGAGCTCATTTTGGTGAGACTGGGTTGCCTCTGGCTATTAAATCAGGAAGGCAGGGAACTGTTGGCTGGTCCATTTTCAAATAATTTATGAAGCAGCCGGTTTTCTTTGTCCCTGAAGGCTTATTAAATGAGTTTTGTATGCATCTCGGCATGTGTGAGTTGCTCTACTTGTTATTTCATTATCAGTTCACTACATAATTCAAATTATCCCCAACCATGGAGTCAAGGATATGATTTAATAAGTTAAACACATACCAGAGGCAGAATGAACACAGTGAAGCCACATTGCTTGTTCGTACTCTTTGGGCTCGTGTATTTAAACTTTGGCCTTCTGTTTCTGGTTGATAATCAGGAGTTGACCTCTGGCTCAGAAAGTGACATGAGCCTGTCCTCCATGATCTTCCCGAACAACTGCAGTGGCTCGGATGATTCAGTCGGGGAGGGAGAAGCAGTTGCGGGGCTGGATCAGTCCATGGTTCTCCTGGAGCCCAGCGAGCTTAAAGTAGAAGACGAACATCTTGGGAATGTCTGGAGACTCTACTTTGGAAGCTCCTACGAGTCGGAATTAGGGAATTCGCCAATTTCTGGACTGGTGAGCTGCCTTTATTGAAACCCTACCTTAAAAATGTTCATACAAACCCAGTTCTTTCACAACACGCTATATAATTTCACATTGCAGACACTGTCAGCCATGCCTTTATGGGTAAGTTAGCCATGAAATTACAGATTTCGTATGTCCTTTGGCAACTTTTCAACTTATATAAAAGAACAGCTCAACACCTTTGGGAACTCTTATTTGCTTTCTATACAAGAGGGAGATAAAAGGTTTGATATCATGATCATGCCTGTGCATTAACTACAGAGCTGTGGTCAGGACATAGTTAGCCTAGCATAGCACAAAGACTGGAAACAGTTAGCCTTCCTTTGAAACCACTGACATTGATGGTCTGATTGCTGAATAATTACATAATAAGTATGGTTAATGTTTTTGTTTAATCTATAGAATAATTAGTTAGAGCTCATAACTCTAAAAGCCCAACTTGTTTTTAACTTAACATTTTAGCTTTAATGGTGTTATGAATTGGATTTTTAAACAGAGCCAGGTTATTTCTATGGTCTTTCAGTCTGTATGTTAAGCTAGACTAATGAAACCCTGAGCCCAGCACTGTATTCTTTCATTAGACTGATATCGATCTACTCAGATTACCTTTAAGAGGCTTTACAACTCATTCTCTCTCAAGCAGATACAGTTAATCAGGCAGACCTGCTACAGGCTGATATTCAAAATTAATTTCTGATTCAAGTTATAGGAAGTTTTAACTTAACAAGACTTATATTTTTACTACATAGTACTGAAAATGCTACATTGACTGGGGGAGAATTTGTTATGTGATTTTCACGTCCAAACTATCGAAGCATTTACAGAATTCTGCCCTGACTTCTGCAGTGATATTGATATACATATACACCAAATTAACAAAGGCCTCTGTAATTACGTTACCCTTAATGCAGTGGTGCAATTCAGTGGCTTAGAAACATCACCATTTTTGTATCTGTTCATTTTCGCTCCCTTGACAGATCTCGCAGTGCGCCTCTGGACCCAACTCCATGAACCATGACTTTTCAAGGACGTCAGTCCGTGACCCCGGGGGCTTGCTCCCACCTGCCTACATGTCCTCCCTCCGGAGCGGATACGAAGAACTCGGCCCGGAGCAGCTGGAGCGTCTACAGCAAGACGTTAATAACATCAAGAACAACTACAGGAGAGGGAACGTAAGTGACAAGAAAATATTGAAATACTGTGGTATTCAGATTATTTTGTGTCATTTTAACTACTTTCTATAAATTACATTCTGTATTATTTTTGTGTCTTTTTGAAACTAGCTTATTGTTTTCTCTACTATTCTACTCATGCTATTGCATCGACCAGTGTTGTGAGATTGCTTGTGTGCGTGCAGGAGGACTGTGTGCGGGTGCGTTCAGCCTCGAGCCAGCCGGGCCTCCTGCTGTGTTCGGCTCATGTGAACTCCGCCCTGGTTGCGACCAAGCCATCTCTCAGCAAAGCCGACTGGAACAGATACACAAAACTGTGAGTATGACGAAACCAGACTGCAACAGTAACGCAAAAATGACACTAATGCAAATGTACGAAAACCATTGTCCTTTTAATCAACAGGAATATATTAAAAATCTTTTCAGAAAATGTGTCTAATAGTTTCAGCTGGTTAGGAAATCTATCAGGCGTATAATGAGTCATTTAGCGTCTCACCTACAGCAGGAAATGAGAAACTTTTGACAAATGGGTGTTTCAAAGGTGTTGCCAAGTAGCAGCGATAGAAGGAAGTGATTCATTATTATAATCACCCTCACAGTATTCAGCATTTTTTTTTCTCAAGTTGAATTACTTTGTTGTGTATTTTGCGAAATTACTAGAATTATAGCCGAGCTGGAGGAGTGGAGAAATTGCACGGTCAGCTATTTATAGCTGCTGACTCATCTCTCATGTGTCGGGAATACATAAAGTTGGTAAAAACAAACCAAATATTGTAGATCCTTCCTTGTGTTAGATCAGTCCTTCAAACCTATTATAAATAAACTGTATTTGAATTCACCTTTCTTATTTTATTTTCTTTTTTTAGGTATGAAGCGTTTGGCGGTGCAGGGGACGGAAAACCTCCTCAGTCTGTCACTTTTACACCTGGGCAACGTGTGACTTTAGCTTGATCGGACGCGTTAGTTTGACACAGCTAATTTCTTATTTTGATGCTCACTAATGAAAGCTGTGATGGGTTTATAATTTAACAATCAGTGGAGTTTAACAGTTGAAGACAATGTAAACGAATGAACGAACAAACTGTTTAAATGTTTCCTACTGACTTGATTTGAAGACATTTGTCTACTTAAAATGTAATTACTGTATATATGTATAATGAGTATAAATGATCTAATTGCTAGAATTAAACATGAATCTTTGTACTCTCTTGTCTGCATTGGTTTTGTTGTTTTCTGTTTACAGCCACTGGATGGAGACAGTTTTCCTAATTGTATGACCTTAATATATTTACAGGTGAGTTTTTGAATATCCTCCTTTTTCAGATGTAGTTTTGATTTTAAACCATGTTTTGTTTTGCATCATATTGAGAGAAATACTTCAGTAATAGGAGGACCTGCCCACCCACATACGTGTTTTCCCTTCATGCTTCTTAGTCGTCTGCTCAGGTTGAGGTTGGGTGGAGCTGTGCTGGAAATGACAAACCTCAGTCACTAATGAGAGTGATTAAAGTTAACCTGAGTTGTGCCGCAGTTTGTACACAGTCGCACACTACTGAGAAGAGGTCTAATTCGACAAAACACCTGTGTGGGTTTAGCATCAATGTGAGGAGTCTTAATTAATCAAATGCATATTTGCACAAATTTAGGGGTCCAGAACCTCTCAAATAGCTATTATCCATAATACGATTTTTTATTCTGCTCCTTGGAATTCTTGATGAAGTTTTACAAACTATTCATTTAAAGGGGATCAGTCTTAATCTATTAATATGGCCTCACATATAAATACATATTTGACTCCATTTTAAACTTCCTGTACTAAAACCAGAACAACCAACGTGGATAATGGTGATTATGGATTAAATGTCACAAGTGGATAAATGTTTTTCTTCACATTTTGATTTGCGGTTTAATCTTCCTAGTTTCACAGGTGTCAGGTTAGGCTGAATGCCCAACCTACCTATCACAGTATTTTGTAAAATAGTGATGAAAATGCAATTTATCGAATCTGTGTACATGGATACGTCCATTTTTGGTGTGAAACTCAGCACTGATTTAAAAATAAAACCCTGCACACCTTCCATCCACACTGACAACCTCTCTGCACCTCTGGTGTGATTCATAACAGAAGTGACTCTTACGATATTTTGAACAAACACCACTTAAGATGGGCAGAAATATGTTTGTGCTAACAGAAAATTAGAATCTCTTAATCTGTAACTTCTGTCCTTTTTAGCTTTTTTTATGAACACTACACCCTGATAATGTTAATATTCTGCTCTAATTGGTATTTTATTTTATATCTGAACTTTTTGTTTTTTGTTTACATCTTTGTTTTATTTCAAATTAATCTCCCAATTCAATTCCCTCTCTGTCTCCGTTCAGGCGCAGATGACATACATACTTACAGCATGTGTTATAATAATTAAGGCATCATGATCCAAAAATAAAATTCTACAACCTAAACTGATAAATCATTAAATATCTAAATAAATTATTATTAAAAATGATTATATGATGATTATAGCACACCATGACTTATGGGAAAGCTAATGCTTTTCAGACTTCCTTTACAGTCTAAAACAGCTTTTTGAACATCAGCCACTGAAGCACCTGAGATTTAAATTAAGAATAAGCACCCATATTTTAGAGAAGAGGCAAAAAGAAACTTCAAAGATTGCTTGTGTTGTGCCCTCAGCAGGATTTAAATGGAACAACTGACTGGCAAAGTAAAAGAAAAGAAACAACATGAAACAGGTTTTCAAGTTTTTAGAGCAGGAACTCTGCAGGTCCTGAAGGGTCCCGGGGCATCTTAAAGAGCTGAAAGTCTTACCTGAGATTGCACCAGTAGTCTTTAGCCTCTTCCTTGCAGTGAGCTGTCTTGACGATTTTCCTTATTGAAGCGCTTTGCCCGCTGCCATCCTACACATACCGGCACTGGCAGGTTCTGCAGTGGTAAATATAGACACACTGGGCTGGATTTGGTTCACATTAGTCTCGTGTCAATTCAACACAATGCAGCATGAAAAAAAAAAAGGCCCTATGGGAGACTTTTTTCTCTCTATCCGCAATGATGGATCTATTGGTGTCCCTTTTTGCTCACACATGTAGAACTGTCACTCAAGGAAATTCTATTAAAATACACAAACAGAGAGGAAACAAAAATGACATCTATGACTTTGAAGAAAAGCATTTTTGGCTCATGGTACTGTCTGAGGGACGTACAGACGAGGGAAAAGGTCTGATTTGTACCATTTCAGATACACCCATACCGATACTGGTATTGGATATTGATCTTATACTGACTCAGATAGGTGGATTGGGAATTTGATAATGTTATTTTAATGAATAACACTTAAGAACATTTGTATCCACGTATGTTTCTTCTTACGTTTACATTTGTTTAAAAAGTTAGGAAAGCAATGGTTAAGCCGAGCCTTATACATGAAAGAATGCTTCCAGGCTCCTCCACACAGTGAAGCAATACAGCTACCTCTGAATATTCCTGGAAATGTATGAAAAATGATCCTAAAACACCTATCTCAGTCCAGCCCCAAAGTAAATCCAAAGCTGTTGCACCATCTGGAGTACGGGCATCGTTTTGGGCTCTTTTGGAAGGTTGCAGTCTGAATCATAAGAAGCTCTGAAAGCGCTTCTGGCATTTATCTATAGGAGTTTAAACGCACTGAAATATTTATTATTTTTCCTCGATGGAATATTTTAAGCAGAAATAAGCCTGCAGATCTGTAACTGCATTGGCTACATGATGCGTCAGTCAACCTGTGGCCGGTGTGTAAGTGGCTCAGGAAAGGAGGGATGGAAGAGCGATTGGGTGTCATGTCTGCATGATCACTCGTAGGCTGTTGTTGGCTCTAGGGTGGGCATAGAAGCTCATATGTACTCATTTGATGAGTGCATTCAAATGTGCAGAGGTCGGTGGCCATCTTGGTGTCACTCATATTCATGAATATTGGCATATGGAATGTAATGGAAGGTGTTTTTGATGGTTAAATTGCAATTGGTTGCTTTTTTGTCACTATTTATGCATGGAATATTGTGTTTTCAACTAAATATTTCACTGAAATGTAAGTACTGGACATCAGAAGGCTTCTCGGTATCAGTAGATATCCAAAGTCAGATTGGTGCACCCCTATGTACCATGAAGCGATTATATTGATTGTGTGATGCCGTATTTATTACTCTTTGCTGGCTATCTCCAGAGAGGGTCAGCTAGGAGCAGCACCAACTGGGCATGTTGACCCCATTAGGTCACCTAGTTGGAGGACAGTCCCGCTTCCCATCAGGTTTTCATTTGGTGCAGCCTTGGGTGGGACTGGCAGCGGGGAAATCTTAGAGATTTATTGGTGCATCACACAGACATCTCCCGTGGTCCTCAGTACATTGCCATCCATGTTTGATTTCCTCCCACACGTCTTCTCTATCAAAGCCAGACACCCCTGAACATATGGTGACTTTCAGAAAACTCTGAAGCAATTAAAGGAACAAACCTCACGGCCCAAAAACAGACTCCCGAGGCAAAGTTCAGCTCATTTGTTGCCACGCTAAAAAAGTCTCCTGTTATTCCCCCTTTCTCCGTGATGCCTTGTGCTCTTCAAACCATCCCGAGTGATTCACAGACTCCGGTTGACAACAAAGTACCCGTCCATTTTATAACATCAAGAGGTGTCAGCCTTCACCAGAATTAGATCCTGAGCGCCACAGCGGAGAACAAAAGACTTGCGTATGACATGTTCTCTTGCTGAGACTGCTTTTCACCAAAATAGAAAGTTTTACGTGTGTTAAAGTGGGTAAAAGGGAGAGACGAGGGTGGTTTAGTGACATAAAGAGGACATCAAAATAGAAAATGCCATGCTGGGGTTTGACTTAAATGTATGCTTTTCTTTAAAAAATGAATGAGAGGCAGAGATGACAGGTGACTTTGGGACCATTTTAGCTCCGTTAGGTTTTGCTTCTTCTTGACAGATGGTTCCTGGTGTGCAGGAATATGATAAAAAAAAAAAATAAAAAAAAGTGAAGCATTTCAGAAATACAGACACCATTGTTCTTTAGAATAATTACAAGGCAAACACAAGCTCTGGATGAATACATTTCCCCAGTTCACGTAGTTTTTGATATGTACTTTTTTCTAACTCAAACTTTACCCAACGAGGAAAGACATCATAAATATTTCTGAATTGTTGAGGGAGTCTGGTTTCCAAGGTCATAGAAAGAAAATAGAAACCGAGGCATCTCAAACCCAGTGATATGATTGGAAGCTCCAGATCAGCTACATGATATACTCTGTGAGGGGGTGTTTCCAATAGTTTTGTCGCCTTTATAAGGGAAAAGGTGATACAAATAAACCTGATCGCCTCTAATCTACAACAGTTTTTCTCGGAGTTAATGCATCTTGGCGGGCTGTTCCTCTTGCAGCCTGTTAGAAATGCATTAGTCCTGGTGTGCTTGTATAACTCTTGTAAACACTGACTGACTGCAGCAGTCCCTTCAATCAATCGCCACACCAACACCAGGGAAAACTTTCAGATTCATCACCGTGATAGCTGAGATTAAGCAACTGTTGGGGTGGACGTGGAAATCAATTTCAGAGTTGTATCCGTTTATCTAAATCACAGTTTCCCAGTCTGCAGGGATGATCTTTGTCTGGGTTAATGCAATCATTTCGCCCTACTAATCCTGGCCCAGGGCCCCAGGTGCTTCCGTTGGAGGAGCAGGCACAGCCGTCGCTCAACTTCCTCCATCCAGCGAGGAAGTTTACCGACCAACTCTAGGCTTACCCTGTTAACATGTGTGACACCTGAGTTACCACGAGAATATGAAACATACAGTAAATATCTTGCAAATGTAAATGGTTTGCATTTTTATAAATGGTTTGCATTTATGTAGGAGGGTAACAAATCCTACATCATAATCCTACTACAGATACATGATCTAAGGGCGCTAAATTAACTTTAATGTGGTGGATTCAAAGAAAATTACGCCACCCTTTGTACTACACTCCCTGCTGCTTTTAAACCTTAAACGTGCAATACGTTTATGGCAACTTTCGAACACAACATTGACATATCACCTTTAATGTTGATACGGCAAACCTAAACAGTTGCTTATTTACATATCCAGTTACTTTGTAGGCATTTTTTTAAACTGGTGAATGCAAGGACCAGATCACAACAACAAATCATTGTACCTTAACAACTAAATAGGTTGAGGAATAGGCCACTGACACCCAAAATAACATCTATCACCGTTTATAAAAAGGATAGAGGTTCAGGTACTAAAATGACTTAGTTAGGTTCGCTAAAACATCTGGCTTGGGTCAAATATCTGCATTACGGCTTCATGTGCAACCAGGTGATCAAATGAAATGAATGGAAATAAATTTGCCCATATATTTTTTACCTTGTCAGAGCCGCGAACTACAATGTTAACTGTTAAATGCTAAATGTCATAATGAGAAGGGGAGCAGCCAAATCGGATAGTAACTTCACAGCAATTACATTGATTTGACACTTTGTTATTATAAAAATATCTATTATGGCCCCTTTAAGTATTTTTTTTATAACCTTGAATATGAATGGACATGTATTCTGAATAAGGCCACGTTTGATAACACCCTTGGGTGTTAAAGCGATAAAACAGAAAAAAAATAGATAATCTGTCCTACTTTATCAGGACTTTTTGGGATGGAACCAAAGCAAACAATCCCTCATTGGTCATCAGATTTAACCCAAACATTGCCACACTCTGATTGGTGCTCGGACGTCAGTGGCATCACCTTTTTTTTTGACTGAGCCCCGCCCACCTCAAACCTCGAGTTAAGAGATCAGACAAAAACAACACGGTTCTCAGGGCCTTTCTTCAGTCTTCTTCTTATTCAGAATAAAAAAGACGAAAACATTTATGTAATTATGATCCATAAGAGTTCAAATCTGAGCTATTAATCTGTAACTCTCTGCTCTCACCTGATGTGTCTGCAGCACCCAGCATCGCTCAGTCTGCCCCACGCTGCCCGCCATCTTGCTCTCAGGCTGGGTGAATAACAATGTACGAGGGACAATCGATCAGTCCCTCCACCAATCAATAACATCAGTGTAGCAGAGCTCCTATCTGCCGCCTCTTGATGGGTCCACAAACGTCTCCGGTAATGAGAGACTGAGAGACAACAAGCTGAGAAAACAAGTCAATACGAGTGATGAGCAGGAAAACTTGGAATGGCTCTCGCACATTTCTCCTCTCTCTGGCCCGTTAGCTGCTCTTTTTTGGCACCATTAGATTTGTGATTTACTCGAGTCGGATGACGGTTTGTCGATAACGCCCTTAGGGAATGACTGAACTGCGGCATCGCATCCAGTAGCGAAAAAGACGAGAAATAGCAAGTATAGCTCCTCTGTTTGTGTTGGCTTCACCTTTAATCCCTCTCCACTTTGAAGACACTTTGATGATGCAGCATAAAATCTTTAAATGTTTCACAAGCTTCCTGACCTAAAGTCTGCTGTTACAGCTGTAAATATAGAAGCAAGACAGCAGCAGCGACCAGTGCGGGATGTAGTCCGGCCTTGAGGAGGATAAAGGATTCGAATCACATAAAGACAGTGACTGAAGTGGTTTTTATATTTGGTTTTATTCACTGAAATGTTGAGATATCTGCAGCTGATACATCTGCTGCTTCCCTATATGTGGAGGCGAAATTTTATTGTGAAAAATGAGACGACACCCTGGACAGTCCTCAGACTATTAGAACCGTTGCCCCAGTATAAATTGTTTTCTGATGCCGTGTTGACCCTACAAACACCATCAGCAGACACTAACGAGGGCAGAAGGCTGACGAGTCTGGATGTCATGCCAACTTGTCTGAGAGGCTGCTCTGGAAGAGCGTGTGCCCATATAATCAGTTCCTCCCTTAATCTGATTTGATTAGTGTGTCCTGCTGGATGAGGAGAGGAGCTGCACCCTGCTGGCCGCGGCCCCTTCGGCTGCTGTCACACACTCTGCGTGAAGTCTCCGAGAAACTTGTAATGAGGCCAGCCAAGTCCTCTTCCCTCCTGTCTCTCTGCCGTCTCACACAAACACATGATGGCAACGAGCGCCACGGGGAATCAGGGTATGGTAAGTACATAAAAATAGCTCTTTCGCCGGCTTGTTTCCTCCAGCAGCGGAAACACACACACACACACACACACACACACACACACACACACACACACACACACACACACACACACACACACACACACACACACACACACACACACACACAGACACACACAGTGATAATTGACGTGGATTGATATCGCCATAAGAATCCCACAGAGGTGTATAAGCGAGTGTCAGAGGTTAAATCTTGGTTTTAGTGTGTGTCAATCAAATCTGGATCAATATCTCAATGAAAGTATGTAAGTACAAAATTCACAAGGAGTGGACAAAATAATAAAAACACTTGCACTTTATAGTAGTCCTGCAGCTTACGTATCAGTTTTCAGTCACTTTCCCAGTCTATTACATTATGTTGTCATGACATTTCATACAATTTTACGGCACTTGTACCTTACTTGAATATTTTTATTTTCAAATACTTCTTCAAACCCTAACCCTGTACTTAAGTATTGTACTTTTTAATCCACAACAATTATTTGATTACTTTAGTTACTAGTTAATTTTCAGATTACATGCTGTGTAAGAGCCAAAGCAACGCATTTTCAAATCATTGTATAAGCATCAGACTAAAAACAATGATTACCAGATTCAGAAAAATACTTACCTTTACTTGTACTTTTGAATTGACATTTATCTCCAGAATATTACTATTAATACCTAAGTGGATACTTATTTGTATGACTTTCACTTTCAGTGATTTCTTACATAGTGTCTTTACTTTTACTTAACTATGATTTTTGGGTGCTTCTTACAACACTGATTTCAAGTACATGCTGTTTTTTGTATTTTAATTTAAGTTGTTATATTGTGTTGAGCTGTGTACTTACATTATCCCAAATGTTTCCAACAATGTTTAAAGCCAGAGAAATCTGTACATTTTCTGAGGTAACTGTGCATTTCATTTCGGTCACCTGTCACTATAACTTCCTGGAGGGAGTGAGAGCACAAACGTGACTTGACATAATGTGAAGAAAACTTCAGCAACATCACTCTGTCTGTGAACATTTCTGCCAGGTCGTGATCCCGGCATGATCCCTGTTTTATTGCAAGTTAATGGTCTGTAGTTTGTTGGTTGGTTTGTCAGCAGAAACTACTGAACAGATTTTCACGACACTTGGATGGAGGATTGGTCTCAGCCCAGAATAGACCCCATTAACGTTTGGTGCAGATCTAGATAAAGGGATGATCTATGAATTTTTTCTCACTTTCTTTAACCATATGAGATCCGTTTGCTAATTTCTCGAGGAACAATGCACAGATATTGATGGAAAAATCAGGTGTATTTAGGTGCCTGGTACGTGTGAGATTTACAAAAGGGGACTGTTGGGCCCTGGCAGAGTTTTGTGCGCTACTGAGAGCCATTAAAGCTCTCTTTTGTATTTGTATGACCTCCCTTGAGCTCTTCCCCTTTCTTCCTCCCTCTCCATCCTTTTAACTCTTCCATCCTTGCTAACGAGTGTCTAATAGACTTTCATCTGAGAAACCGGCTCCAGCGAGTAATCCACTTCACAGAGTGGCCCGCGACACGCCACAGCTTCCACTCCCAGGACTGGAAACCATTTAAGTGTGACAGTTGAAACATCTGCATGCTGTGTGTGAGTGTATCAAAGTACTGGGTGGCAGGCAGGAGAGAAAAAGAGTGCCTTTTCTTTTTTGCCCAAGAGAGTGTGAGACAGATGCTGTTAGGCTCTGACTTACATTTCTAATGAGCACAGGGGCATCAGTATCCATTGGTGAGTAAACAATCTTCCCCTGAAGAGTGAGCTCAGTGGAGGTCTCTGTGCTGGCTGGAAGATAGAGCCGTCAAGCAGGAAATGGTGTCACACACACAGATGAGTAAGGGACTGCTACGACCTGTGTGCAGGGGAATAAATATCCTGTGACACAGCCATGCATGTAATGGGAAAAACCAGGCACCAAAACCAAGGACACTCACACACACAAAGGCAACCTGAGCTAAAATATTCAGCTTAGAAACCAAGGTAGACCATAACTCAGTCTCATGAATCACTGTAGGGTTTGACAGACTGTTTTCCATATAAATATTTAAGGACGATGACATGTTGCTTCAGTTACTGTCGCACTGAGATGAGGAGCGAATTCTACGGTTTAGAAGTGGCATTACCTTTTAAAATGGCATTGACATGTAGAAAGTCTAACAACTTACATTTGCACAGAGAAACTTTGATTTATTAAGGATAAAACGTGGGCAATTCAAGAATGTGCCAGAAAAGAACGGTTCGGAAAGTGACACAAGACAGTATCACCGTATTTTCATCGAATGTCCTTAAGTTTTGACCGGTTTCTGCTGAGGTTACGGTTCGATGCAGCTGTGGCTGCAGCGGCAGCAGCTCAGAGGACGCCTGTAGGCTGTGCAAGCTGGACAGGAGGAGATGAAGCTGGAGACTCTGAAAGAGGAGGTGGGGTGATGGTGGAGAAAACTGTGTCACTGTGCGCAATGCCTCGAGCCTATCAAACCACGAGGTGTGTGTGTGTGTGTGAGATGAGCAGTGGAAGTATTCAAATGTTCACTTAAGTAAAGGTATGTACGTTTCATCGGGAAAAAGTGATTAAAGCGTGAAAAGCACTCAATGCAGAAAAATGTCTCCTGTGAGTTTTAAACTACTACATTTTGTATCATAAGCTTATTGTTATGAATCCATTAAAGGACAAGTTCACCCAAAAATGAAAATTCAGTCATTAGCTACTCACCCCGAAACAGATGCAACAATCAGGCGAAGTGTCGTAGTTCACAAAACATTTCTTGAGCTTCACAGCAAAAACAGCGTTGCAGCGTTCACCTTTACACTCCTTTTAAATTCAAAATCTTCACTGTGGCTTCTCTCAGCATATAGAAGTTTTAATTGTTTTTTAAACATTTGTAACCCACAGAAGACAATCCACAAATCTGTCCCATAATCCACAAAAAAAATGTACTAGCCACAAAAGAGTATTTTTCTTTTTATTTGTTATAAAAAATATGGAGTGATTTGCAAATATGTAAAACCATACGTTCACCGATCCACAAATATGACTTTACATGAAATTTTGTGGTGCAACGACTAACATTTGTGCAGCCTTTATCATTATGTGAAATTAAAAAGGTATTTACAGAGTCAGTTATGCATACTTGCACATTGCTCCATATTTTCTTGGATACGACTTTAAAGTATACGTGTTGGTTTGGTTTCAGTTGGATTCAGGTTCAGGTTTTGGGTTTTTCAAGTGGTGGAAAGTTTAAATGATAAATGCACAAATGAAAAAAACTCCTTTACAGGTATATTGTATATACCTCAGTTTATACAGTCATAATCATTTTAAATAAATATACTAGAGACAGAAGAAGAAGACAGTCGTGCCCTCTGATGGTCAGTCACCAGTCCAGAGAATTTGGTTAATAATTTAAAGGTACAATGATTGATTCTTCTAACATAAATTCGGTTTTAGATTAGTTATGACTTGTGACAATAATAAAACGGTTAAACAGACAATACAGATGGAGATTGTCACCATATTTCTATATTGATTAGCCTGGTCTTAATCAAGAAGCAGTCGTTCACCTGCATGTTTCAAACTCCGGCATGGTCCTTTAAGTGCACGTGGTTCGCGAATGAAAAGAGGAAGAGAAAGAAAAATAAGTTACGGTTCTTAAATCTTTAATGTAAACAGCAGTTTTGAGGGGCTTTGAAAAATCCTAAAGAAAAAACATCCAAAGGTATTAAATAGGAAGGAGGGAAAATATATAAATCATACTAGAAATAACAACCATGATTTGTTTTTAAATTAAAAAAATACATAAACTTTCAATTTTGTGGCCATCTAGTCCTGAACACACACACACGCAAAAAAAAGACAACTTCCCTTTTACCAAGCACACTAACATCCCCTTTGTAATACCAACTACTTGGCAGTTTCACAATTTTTTAAATCACTGAATTATGACAATCTTACAAATGATAAACAAAAAAAAAAGCTCAAATATTGCTTAGGAATGTTGTGTACAGCAGTCATTACAACGAGAGAGAGACTCAACTGAGGGAGAGACGAGTGTGTGTCTGGATGTGTGGCGGTGCTTTTACGGTCATTTTGGGCAAAGCCACTGTGTAGGTGTGTACAATATGCGAAAAGCAGCGGTGGGATAATAACATTAAGATACCAATATTCAAAAGTAAAGGCTTGTTACCGTCGTACAGTGCCTTGATTTTGAGGATCGACTTGTTCTAACAGTCTTCAGTATATGTGTAGCAGGACAGAGGACATAAGAGACCATTTTTTCTGAAGTATTCGCCTTAAAATGTACTTCAACCTTCCTTCCAGCCTCTTGGGAAACATTTAGCTGCCACAAATACTGTAAAGTGAGAATGTGACAGAAAATACTGCTGGAGAAGCTGACGACAAAACACAAAACCCCCCGTCCCTCCCTGCTCCTACACAACCATCATCCCTCCCCCCACAAAAGCCCTGAGGAAAAATAATAAAGTAAACATAAAGCCAGGACAACAAGGAAGCTGAATCAAATAGAATTTTCTAAGCATTTGTCTACGACATTCTTCAAGCAAAATGACAGCGGGCGCCTCGGCCGAGAAGAATAAGTGAAGGTTTTTAAAACATCAGACACAGAAAGAGAGTGAGGAAGAAGACGCAGGGTGACCAATGAAAGGCCAAACGAGCACTTCCTGTTTTTCTCTTCTCCAACCCGATGACTCTGCGTCGACCCCAAGTCCCTCACCATTTTCACTCTTATGAAGCCAGAAGCAAGAGGAAAATAGTTCAATAAATCCCTTTTTTTTCTTTCAATCACAGTTCATTTTTTATATTATGTGGTTTTATTTGTTTTTGTTCCAGTTTGTAAGAAAAGGGGGGGGGGATTGGTCCAGTGAGTACAGTAGGTGCCGGGTGGGGTTCGGGCTCGTGGGGTCGTTCGTCTAGTTACAGTCGTAAACAAAGTCATAGTTGCTGGGTTCTTTGGGAATCGGGGGCGGGGCCTCGGGAATCTGGATGTTCTCTAAATCCAAGAGACGGAGCTTCATCTCCATGGAGAGGAGGGTGTCCATGTCAGATTTGGTGTAATCACTGGTCATCTCCTTCCCCAGGAGGGCGTTTAGACCGTCTGTCCACACGCAGTACTGCAGAGACAGACAGGTAGATCCATACATTTGAACAAATCAGGAGCCACAAAACCAACAAAAATCCTACACATTATAATTAGATGACATGTTTTTAAACTGAAAGGGAGCTGGTGACTCCACCTGCTGCTGCAGGGACATGGGGAGGAAAGTGTGTGTACACTGTGACTCAGGAGAAATGGAGCAGGGACATCTTCTTCTCTCTTGTCCTGAATACAACTTCTACGTTTAAAAAAAGGTTTCTGGCTTCAAGCAGGTGTGAAAATGACGTGAATTATCCTTTGAAGAAGTATTAGTACATTGTGTGCAATGGGTACTAGTACACTATGAAACACAAGAGCACTCCCCTTCCACTTGTTGCCATTACAGCTATAGAACAGTGTCGGAAACTCTTTGAGGTAAACTCCAAGTCTCACATCGATGTCAAGTTGCTAGTCAAGTCCATTCAAAGCTGAATACATATTGGGTGATTTTTCTACACTGCTCATATCACGGTAGCTTAGATGTTAATAGTGTATGATGCCATTATAGAATATGTCACAAATCAATGAGACATCTCTAATGGAAATTTGGATTTTCTAGAAATGTACTATACTATCAAGTTAAATATTAATAACGTGCTATAAAAGGTGGCTATACCAAGTGATTTTATCCATATCCCCAACTCATACTTGCAAATTCTTAATGTCCCTGAATGCCTTTAAAAGCCGTTAAAATGACTGCATTTTAATATTATGTGAAATTGTGGTATCATGAAATATTATATATTATATATGGGTAGCTATTTTCTGCACGGTTCTATTCTGTCATCTCATCTCATGTTACTTCCTTGTTTCATCATACCCTTGGTGTCATGTGTTGCTGCTGTATAAGGGAGGTCACGCCTATACTGTTTGTTGTTTGAAACCCTAATGAAGAGAGAGTGATCATAACATGTTGACTTTTTACTGATTCGCACCTTTATGATTTAGCCACTTAATAAAAACTTTTTATCATCTCTTTCCTCGTTTGACACATTTTCTTTTATGTCGACTGCCTGGATCGCACTTTCCTGTTAAAACCTGCTGAGCCCCTAAAAGTGACATTTTACATCGCTGAGATCAAGTCCTTATAAAGCAATAGATATTGTAATAATGAATTATTATCTTCTTTAAGTAAGTTTTTATTACTTGGGGATTCCACCTAAGACTTGGTGTGTTTTAAGAGAAAGATAAGGTTTGGTTTGGGTCAGGCATGCACACGAGCACGTAGCTGATCTGATACACACCAGGTCTGAGAGGGTTCTCTGCAATATGAATATGTACTTGCATTTCTTCCAGATAACTTGAATAGCTCAATTTGTAAAGAATTAATCACTTTAGAATGATGGGTGGGGATTATGCAGGGGAGTTCATTTCATCAAACTGATCAAGAATGATGGCAGTTCGCTGTGCATGTCTGCCTGTTGCTAACTCAATTATGCATGACGGACGTTTCTTGGAGATGAGTCATGCGAAATGAGAGCTGAGAAAGTTTGTTTCTTAAATCAAACAGCAAAGAATTTGCTCCTGCGATGTGACTATTGTGCGCGTGCACATTGCAGTGTTGATGCTGAAACTGTGCATCGTGCGGCCATAACACACGCTCGTGCTGATTCTCTCACACTTTTCTGCTGAGCAACAATTTTTTAGGCAGTAACAGGCAAACAAGCAACACAAAGGCAGTGAAAAACACAACTTAACAGTTCAGGTTCAAAATGTTTAAATAAAATCTGCTTTTCAAATGATTCACTTCGAGGTAAATGCATTAAACATGTTTGTTAAATGTCAAGAATACACACAGTGTGTTTGGGTGTAAACCTTACAGGAACTATCTGAATCTCAATTTTATGACTTCTGCATGAATTCACGTTGTAAATCTATAGCTATGTTTATAAGTATTATTGTATCCCTCTATAGATTTGTATGCAATTAGCATTATCTAATCTTAACTGGCTGCTAATTTATGCTCACATTTATGCTTGGACAATGTGTGCACGTGTCCCCATAAAACTCAATGAACTGAACTCTCAGAGCAAGGTTGTAAAAAAAAAAAAAAATAAATACAGCACACACATTTAATCTACTGTGTGTGTCTGATAAATTGCTTAAACACACTCTAGTGATCATTTCCAGGACAAAACAGACAACTGCATATACACAAAACCGCTCTCATCGTGCAATCACATGTGTTCATTCTGTCTTTCACAGTCTACAAACACCGCCGGCTTACCTCGTGTTTGTCAGGAGCGATAAAGTTTAAATACTCGTCGGACTCGTAGAGGACAGAGAAGGCCAGCTCCAACACCTCCTGGAGAGAGGACAGAGTGAGAGGCAGAGAGCGAGGGGGGGGGTGAGGAAGAGAAAATGGTGCAAAGACAGAGCAGAGCGGGAGGTACAGATGGTGACAGAGTGGAGGAGGAGGTGGGATGGAGAGGGGAAAGAAAGAAAAGAAAAAAGGTACAAAGGAAAAAGGAACAGGTGAGATTCACACAACAATACTGTCATACTGGCACAATCTCCCTCTCCTCCTCACGTCTTGTCACCATCTGTTACATCAGCTGCACATCAACTCATCAGGTATCAGCGAGCTAGGACGCAAAGAGAAACATCTGGGATGCTCTCAGATACTAGATATTGAAAAACGCCCAGGGAAGCTGGGAATATGATGTGGTGTGATACGATATTCTGGGTGTATTCCCTCAATATCTACTACGGTCTACTGTGGGGAATGAATCGGGTGTAGTGTGAGGACAGAATAGAGACACGGAGAGCCAGATTTGTATACATGAAAGCAATTCATTAAAGGCCTGCTTGCAATTTGCTTGAAATTAGCATCTGATTTAGTAAGGCAGCAGGTAATTACACGTTCAGAAGCTGAAGACTGCAGCCGAGGTGCACTTCTATCTGACGGAGAGCTTAAAAGCTGCAGATCAGTGGAGGGCTTTGTCTCAGATCAGGAGACTCAGAAAAGATCAGTGATAAAAATGTAGCCGAATACATTTACCCTTCCATTTTCTGTTACCTTATACTTCCACTCCACTGCATTCTGGAGGGAAATAGTGCGCTTTTTACTCCCCTACGTTTATTTGACAACTTTAGTTACAAGACTTAACAGATGACACGATGCATCAGAGCCAAAGTAGTGCATTTTTAAAAAATAATTGACATTATCAGTCATTGGGGAAGGAGTCATATGTTCCAGCCGGCCTGCTACCAAAAAAAAATTGGTGTAACTGAAATTTGTCAACTTGGTACTGAAGATCTGTGTGTGCTACTTTTATAACTTTGGGTATTCAGCACTGCGAACCAGGGGTGTAGAAGTAACTAATTACAGCTACTCAGAACACTGTAATTAAGTCAATGCAATTCAAGAAACACTGGGAAAGTGTATTTAAACTAAAAATCGGAGAGCTTTTAAAACCCCAAATTAAGTCAGAGAGATGAAGAAATCTTAGGAGACACAAAAGAAAAGGTTGTATAAAAACGTGACCATCGGCATGTTAGCATTGACACTGTGAGCATGTTGTTAATAAGGTAAGTTTAATCCCCACAGTGAATGAACAGCTTCTTTAACTTCACAGCCACAAAGACACAACTCTGCTCTTTATTTGGTGTAATAAAACGTTTATTGTCTTCATTTATCAATGTTTTTTTTTAAAACTGTTTTTAACTGTTTATTTATGAACTAATTAAGTGCAGCTCCTCTCTCTGCCATTATTGAGTTTTCAATAAAATACTGCTTAATTAGATCTTCTTTTTCCCCACCGCAGCCTTACTTTAATAGAGCTGCACCAATCTGCACCTGCTCTTTAGACGCAGAGGATTCTCCACACGAATCAACCCGTCGCAAATCGCATGAATGTAAGTAAATGCAGCAGAACATGCAATCATCCACACTTATCATACAGTGTATCCTCCAGTCATTTGTGTGTGTCTGTATGTACATACAGCAGAGAGCCGTGCTTCGGTGATGAGATGGAAAACTCAGCACTGATGTAAGGCAAACTGGTGAACCCGTTTGCTAAAAAAGGCACGCATGTCCTGAGGCACAGAAGGTGAATAAGGTAAATATGGACTATGCCTACGGAATAATTACAAGAAACAACCTTTATTGAAAAACTGCTCTTGATGCATACATGTAGAATGTAAGAATTTGGGAAATACAGTCTGAAAACACAATCTGCCACCTCACTCTCCCGACTCTGTGTCCCACAAATGGTCCTGACGCCAGCTCTGCTCTAACGCACGTAGAGGTGACTTTGGCCCGGCCTTGTAACGGTGAGTAATGAAATGTGCTCGTGTTCTCATTCACAAGGCTGGGACAGGCCTTCTAGACGGCCCGCAGACCCCCCTCAGGTCATTCTCCTAGACCGGCACTTATCGACAAGGTAATAAAGGAGACAAAGCGGGGAGGAGGCGTGCTCTTTGTCTTCAAGGCTTTTTATCCAAGATCCAATATCTCAGAGTCCTGCAGGTGGAGTGGGTGGAGGTTTGCTGAGGCAAAGTGCAGGAGAGCAAGGGCTTGATGTGTACACAGCCCCAGACAAGATGGCTCTCTCATCCTGGTTAAAGCAGCGCAGAGGGCAAGTCTGCCGATGTCTTACTTTCAAATTTAAACAGCAAAGAAAAGGCATCAGCATGTGTTTGGTGGCTCCTGTGTGAGTTGGTGTCTGCAGCTAAAGGACTATTCTGTGGTTTATTTTTACACATCGCCGCTGACGGATGCGTCTCCCTGCGTCGAGCACGGAGACCCAAGTTATCGTGTTATTTCCCAAAGCAAATTTATGTAACTGGCATCACGTTACGCAACTCGCGCGCATTGAGAAACGCATTCTCTCGCCTGGTTACACACCCAGCAACCCACACGCGTGCACGTGTACACACACACGTGTGCACACAAACTCACACAAACACACCTTGTTTTGCTTCAGGGCTCCCTTCTCCTTCATGTGAGGACAGTCTTTGCCGGTGATAACAGCTTTGATATCAGCCACAGGCACTGCAGAGAGGACAGAAGTGAATGAACAACAACAACAACAACAACAACAACAACAACAACATCAACAACAACAACAACAACAACAACAACAAAAACATTGTCATCAACATCCCAGATGGGCGGCAGCTTTGTTCAAACGATTAAAAAGTTAAAATTCTCTCCAGATCCATCAGTTTGCATGTACCGCAAGTAAAACTGGTGTTATCACCGACTCTCAAAGCCAACACACAATGCCATGACACTGTCCATACACACTATATGAGCCTTCAGTGCAGATAGAGACTGTAGACTTGAAGAGAATACTTATTTGAATACGTTTCCCTTGACACTCACGTTTGTCCTGCAGAGAGTCGTGGGGCACCTCACCCTGGGGGCTCTCTTCCAAATCTCCATAGTGCAGGACTTTATGGTTTGGAGAAAGACGGCAATACCAAAACTTATCTGGAGGTAAACAGGAGGAGGAAGACAGAGGGGAGGAAACAGAGAGAGATCGAGATTGAGAAGAGTTACGAAATACGTCTGCGGGCTGGCACAAGACATCATATGGGATTTCATGAGTCATCAACGGGAGAGAAAATTAGCACGGCGAAATAGAATCTGTTACAAAAAAATGGGGGGAAAAAAGAAGAGAAAACAGCCTTGAGGAAAATCCACAGATGGGCCATGATGCTCTGCATGAGGGAGGGATCTTGATGGGCAACAAAACAGACAGTTGGCCTTCATCACTAACAGCGATTCAACATACACACTCAAGTCGAGATCACATGAGGATTTCCCGGCTTTTGATTTCTCTGCCTCGGATGAAGCAAAGATGAAACCGGGAGCGCGGCGTGATGAAACAAAGTTCAACAATTCACCAGGTCCTCACTAGAGGTAAGGAAGTGCAGACTCTACCCGCAGGAAATATGACTGAGGTGTTTTATGAAAAAGTTTTTTGATGGTAGAATCTGAATAATTAGCAAGGCAGTCAAGGCAGTCAAGTGACCATTTTACACCATTGTGTTTAAGCTGTTCTCCGGAATACAAACAATAGCCCACCTGTCCACATATAAATTCTGTTTTTTTTCATACTTTTCATACGCACTTGTTGTGTCAAAGGTGAGAATTCAATTACATGGACACTTTCTAGGCTGCACTTGATGAATTGGTACTGGACCATGGATGACATTATAAAAAAAAAATAGCACAGATTATATAAAATATGGACGCAGCTTCTGGCTCTGTAAAGTGAAGCCAACGCAAAAGTGCCTTAAACCTGCATTCAGCAGGGGGCAACTAGTTTCAAAAAGAAGTCTGATGTATGTAAGCTTATGAGAAAATGACTTCTCAAATGATTTATTACCTCAGTAAACAGTTTACTAGTGAGGTTTTAGTCTCAATCGATACTTTCAAGTCTTTTTCAATACATCAATACCATAATGCAGAGAATGCTTTAGGGCGTGGCTACCTTGTCCAAATATGGTCACTTCTGGTACCAAAAAAACAAGGTGGAAACTGTTTTTTTAAACATGGCTTAAAACAGGAGTCCACAAACCACAGGGGACATCAGGGTGGGTTTACACTTGGGTGCAAATCACTAGTTGATCTGGCATTTTAGTTATGGGCATTTTTCTTTCTGATGATGTGATGTCTAATCCTCCTGCAGTGGAGGTCTGTAACTACCAGCTGCTGCTGTAAAGCGCTGGTCACTGCCCTACACCACCAGCCTCTGCGGACCAACCTGGTGTTCCCCTGCCAACATGGGCACCAGGCTGAGCTGGCAGTGAGCGGCCACAGACTGGGGAGGTCTGGCTGGCGTGTGCCTGGGTGGCATGGTCCAAATCCTAATTGCTGAAAATAGACAGTTGGCTGTGCCAGGCTGGTGCACAGTGGCACCGGTCCACAGTGGGGGGGGGGGGGGATAGAGATGTGTGTGACAGCTGTGAGGGGAGCGGTTTTCTGAGAGAGGACGTTTAACTGATTGCGAGGCGTGACTAGTTTGTATGCGAGTATGTGTGACTATACACAAGCACATATGTTCATCTGTTGGCTTGAAGACGCTGTGTCTGTGTCTCGGATTGATTCTCCTATCACTTAAACTATAATTGTCTTAATCTGAGTCAGCTGCCGGGACGTGGGTGAACATACAGTGAGATTCAACAGAATCAGGCCAAATTTCCAATTTTAGCTTTGCTTCAGTGCAGATTTTACACAGATTTTCACACAGAAGTTACACTCTTCAGAGCCCCGAGTGCTGTTACCTGCTGGTAACCTGCACTTAAAGGATTGCACAGGTAGTGCTTTTTCTTCCAAATCTTCCAAACACCATCAACCTGAGCTTTTAGAGAGAGAAGCATCCCTTCGTAATGGGCAGACGGGCACTTTGGAAGGTAGAGAGGAGCGTCATCTGCACTGAAGCCAGCTAAATTAATATTTGATATAGTACTCGTGTCTCTGCAGGCTGGACAACTTTGAAATAGTCGTATAAGATGCTGAGGGAGAGTGTGAGAGGGAGAAAGGTTGTAAGGGGAGCGCATTTTGTGTATGTTAAAAAAGAGGACAAGACACGTAACAGTCGGACAGAGAGTTCACAGGAAGTACAAGCACTGTCAAAGTTTATCTGAGGAACACATAGAAGACAGGAAAGTATGGCACCAATAATCCAGTTCCAAGTTTCAGTGTTTTGCATGCATCACCCTGCTTTTGATTTAAAGTTTCAATTCACGCGAGCACCAAGAGAGAATTATATCTGCTATAGGGCTCAGTTTATTCTTCGTCAGCTTGGCTTACATCTGCAGAAGAAAAAACGGTCTTCACATTGTCGGTGCATGGATATACTGCAAGCACCAGCATTAGACCAGGGGGGATAAGATGCAAGGGATTAACATGTATGTGTGGAAGGAAGAGAGATGAGAGTGGATTGAAGGAAGGAGCACATGAAGGTGGTTCAGACAGGCACAAGCAGAAGGCTGGAGTTTATTCTGGAGCGTTGTAGAGAAACAGCATGTCCTTGACTCCTTCAAGAGTCCTCCGAGGCAAGGACAGCTCCGGCTAGCTCGTAGCAGGCAGAAGACTCTTTAACAGTCAGTGTGCTATTGCAGCAGATTAAAGCGGGTGTAGCCCTACAGGCTAGTGTGCCAAATTAAATCCAGTGAGGCTCATGAATTGCTTCATATACCACTGTGTGCGGGTGTACTGCTTCTGAATGGCTAATGGTTTTGCTTCTGTGGTTAGTATGTGTGCCGGTGCATGCATCCATGTCACTGCGTGAAAGCCAGCATCAATCAGCCGACCACAAGCGGAGAAGATGCTCAGATACTCAGATACTCAATCTCCGGTGATGCTTTCCACCTGAACATCTGTCCTGCAACATCTTTTCAACCCAGATAATTTTTCCCCCCCCCCACTCCTACACTCACTTTTCTGTCTGTAATCCGGCTTTGACGATATCTGGGTGACAGCTGCCAAGGCGAATAGTGATCAGGCTCTCAAAATGCCAGAATACATTGGTGTCAGAAGAGAAAAATCCACCTGGTTGTGCTCAATTTGATTTGACTTATTTGGAAGTTCCTGCAGGGAAGCTGATGACAGTAATGCAATAACAATAAACCTGAGCTTGTCACTGGGATTTTTTCTATTTTGTGTATTTGTATATGCACACAGAGAGGGGGTGAAGAAAAGTGGAAGAGGGAGGACAGAAGAGTGAAGGGATCAGGTTTCAAACAGATTAAACCCCCTCTGACTGAGGAGCAGTATATTATACAGACTTAATGCTGCCGCTGCTGCTACTCCTTTCTCTTCCTCCCTCATCTCCTTTCTCTCCTGTGGCAGCCAGTGTGAAACACACACATCAGGCAGAGTGATTCCGATACGCTTCTATCTGAGCCGACTGCTGCTCCTTTTTCCTGTCTCCTCCACTGTATCACTCAGAAGGAATACTATTAATACTTACACTAAATTAAGTCAGAAGTCAAGAGATGCCTTGCGTACAGGGCACTTTACTACCAAAAGCTCAACACATCGTGGCTTCACAGACAAATCGAAGACCTATAACATCTCTATATATCCTAAGACAACACGTTTTCACTCCCAACTCGTCGAATACAGCATCTTAGTCAGTGCCACTGAGGTTCAAACTATGATGCTCTACCTACTCCTCTAGCATCAATTTTGCAAGTGAATGGCTCCATGGTCAAGTGAGCAATAACACATGCGCAATGTCCCGTTTAACTTTCAAAATAAAGCTAATAGACACTTCCCGTTTGACACATCGGACATTTATATCTGGAATGTTACTGACGTTGTGACATTTTTGCGATTTCATTAGGTTTAGGCACCAAAACTACAAGCAAAACATCATACTTAGGGTTAAAATGAAGTATGATGTAGGAAGACAGCCTGTTTGTGCATCTCAAGACATAAAGACACGTGTACTGCATTTTTGTATGTGTTTGAGTAATAGAGGCGTCGTGTCGCTATATGTCTCTCCCTCGAAGGCTGACGGAGCCAGAAAGACTTGTGTGACCAGCAGCGCCACAGCAGTCCAGAGCTTCAAAGATCCTGTGATATTGTTTCTCCTGTGGGGTTTTCATAACGCAAAGGGAATAAGGCGATGAGTGGGGGTGCAGAGAGGAGGGATAAAGAACACACGGAGGGGAGAGAGAGGAAACTGAAGATCTCCCCTCTTGAACACTGCAGACATCTGCCCAGTTAGGATCTGTGTATGTATGCATGTTCAGACGTGAGTGTGTTTGTGTGTGTGCGCGCATGAGAGTACACTGTTTCTCACCTTGCCTCCTGCGACTACTGATTTTCCTGAAGCAGGTGCCCTCACACAACCTGTTGAGCCTCTGCTGTTTGATCAACTCCATGATCTCGGGCTGGATCTTCTCTCTCAGCTCCCTGGGAAAATAATGTACAGAAACACATTTTTAGTTTAAAAGAATTACCTCACTCCTGAACACTACTGCCATCCATATGTTGCAAGCAGGCGGCACAAAGTTCCGTACTTAAGTGTAAATTCTTTTACATATTCCAGGTTTTCTGGCAGCGTGCAACATTCATCTGACGAACAAAAATCTCCGTCAGGAGGAAACACAGAATGCCAAAAACACAGATACACTTCCACACACTCAGAAATATGTCATGCAGCGTCCCAAAAGGCTGATCAGTGGGAATCTGTGCTGCTTCAGCTCTCGCTGTCATTTATTCATGCATCTACATGTATGTGGTCTGTGTTGCATATGAATGTGGATTCAACATGAATTATGTATATTATCTACCCAAGCAGCACTGCTGCTCCCAATCTTTTATTTTGTTGTCTATTCTCTTCCATTTTACATTCCTGTCAAAAGTCTTGTTCTTTTCCTAGAACTGAATAAGAACAAGAGTTTAGACAGGATTCCAGGTTTTTTAGACAAATACAAGCTGTGCATTTAGAACATTTTCTTGTATTCCTGCTTGTCCTTGATCACATTTTTGTCCTTCCTCCTCGAGGCTCATCCGCTCTTGTCTCCCTTCATCCGTCTCCCCGCTCACCCTTTGCTGTCTATGTGTTTGCCTCATCAGTGACTCATTACATTGATCTGTGGTCAGACATTCACTCTGACAGCGTTAAAGAAACAGCTAGTGGGGAGGGCGTGGCTCGTCGGAGGAAGGATGGATGATGATAACTCGGCTTTATCGCCTCGTGTGCTATTCTTCCTATTGCGCTGGAAACAGTTTTTTTTGTCTGAGAGCTTGGATGGTCTTTTGAGGAAGTAGCTCCAGTTTCAATTTAAATGGATTCTTTCTGGCAAATGCAGAAAATCACAGAGAATTGAATTAAAAGGCTGAGGTTTGACCTCTATTAAGGAAGCACTCTGGTTGGTATCAAGTGTTTGAATGATGAAAGAAGTGCAGAACAAAAATCATTCCCACCACCTGCACAGTAAATTATATCCATGGGACATCCATGAGGTAGAGAAGGGTTCAAACCTCTCGAATCTTCTGGCTACTGCATTCATATTAAGTTGTGTATTGACATTCTCTCATATCCTCAGCAGTTTTGAGTTGACCTGCTGCATGAATTCTTTATGTGATGTTTTACTTTTCTGGTGCAAGCAACCTTCAGTAAATACAAAAATGTTGGCATACGTTTCAAAAATTGCCTCTTTACTAAACATCACAAAATGCCTCTAAGATGTCCTTTCAGAAGTAAAATGGCTTTATTCAGGAGACACAGCTTTGTTCTGATGCCATAATTGTTCCTCCTCAACATCTCTTAATGTCTAAGGTTGTTTTCTGCAATAATCGAAAGCAGAAAACTGGCAGCGAATGCAGCAGGTAACACAGAGCTCCTTTAAATCTGTCGCCTGACATGCTCTCCCCATTATGTTTACAAGTCATGACTATACTGTATTGATTAGAGGAAAATTCCACCCTGGGGCAGTCTCATGCTGGTGAAGAGAGACGCGTCAGCCTGTGATGTTTCCAACAGTCATTCTGCGCTAAAATCTTAAAATGGGTCTTTTCATTGCAGCGTCTGACTCAATTACTTATCGCCTGCTTCTCACAGAATGCCTTATGACATCAGCCTGAGATTTGGAAACTTGTTGCATTCTCATATACTCTTATTTTCAAATCGAGGAACAGTAACTGATTTAGAGGCGTTATAAAGAATGAAAGTGTTTGTAACCTAATTCTACAGATGACTGAATCAAAAGCTAATATTAAAAGTATTTCAGGTTATATTTTCTCACAGCTTCCTTCGCCTTTGTTCTGCTTTCTCCCCTTGGATTAATTGGCGGCTAAAGTTTGGTCTCTACCCTCCCGATATCGATTCAATAAGCCCTCGGCTCAGCATTGATTACTGTTCAGAGGGACAGGCTCTCTCCGCCAAACGGTTTTTCAATAGTGCTGGCTACTCCATTAACTACAAGCCGGTCAAAACAATGTTCTCCATTACAGGGCCTGCATCCACGATCAGTCAATGAATGATCTATTACACACTCTCTCTCCATGCTTAGTGAATTGGAGGGTCGTTTGTGGAGCATTCACTGGGAATGCCATTTTACAGACAATTTGAATTTAATGCATATTTTCAATCATGAGAGGGGAGCTCGGGTGTAAGCTGCTTCAGGCCGGCAGCTGGCATTGAGCTTACAAATGGAAAGGAGAAAAAAGGAAGTAATTACAAGCATATTAATGACCACGGTTTCTTTATGTAGATGCAAATTATGTAGATGCATATTACGTCCTCATTTGAGTTCTGAGCAGGTTGATGAGGAAAAGGGAAACTGCAATTAACAGGAACATTATACATTTTTCCTGCCGTACAAAAAATGTTTTACTTTTCCATTCCAAGTTTAATATTTCATCGAAACATAGCTGTCAGACTACATAATGCGCAGATTGCCACCAATCAAATACCCCTCACTTCACCTTCCCGTACGCAAAAGACATTCTCTGTCGTCAATGTTTTGTTTGTGTGCTCTGGGCTATTGTAGAAACATGGCGGATTCTGTGGAAGGGAACCTGCTCCCTCTGTAGATACAAATGCCTAATTCTAAGGTAACGAAAACACGGTCAGGTGATGATACACAAACATGTATGAAGTATGAACATAACATTCCATTTCTGCCCCTAAATTAAATTCAGTAAATTCTACACACTGGACCTTTAAGTTCAGCATTTTCTTGCCGTCTTCACATCCCAACAAGCTTTTATAGCTTCAGACAATCAATGCAACCCTTTGACAAAGGTGTGCAAGTTTGAATATCACACTACAAAAACATCACACTGGTCACTGGTTGGTTAACTCACAGGATGGGGCGGGACTGGAAGTCTTCTTGATTCATCCTTTCGGACTGGCGTATCTTCAGGATCTCTGTGTAGCTCAGGTTCTGCAGGCGACTCTTGAACTGGTCCAGGGAATTAGGCTTGAGTGTCAGCGCTCGCATGATCTGCTCCCTCACCACCTGCATTACCTGCAGAGGAAAAAGAAGTGCGGGGTGAGATCATCACACATGCAGGAGCAACACAAGTTGTGGAGAGACCGTGAAAGCAGTCAGAAAGCCAGAGCTAACCCCCTGCCTATTTTTGGTGGGTCAGAGGAGCATATAAACGTCTGTTCAGTTCCAAACAGGATTAATGATGAGGTTTTCATTTTTTCTTTTTTTCCAGAGCTGGAGCCTTTAATCCAGTCTGGTGCACTGAGCCTTAAGAGGAAAAGAGCAAAGCAGAATAATTCAACAGTGGCCAGTCAGCTGTTAGCATCAGTGAAATGCATGACGGAACTTGCCTATAATACCCCAGCTAGCTAATACCATTAGTCTGGCTGTGGCTGCAGAAGCATGACACGAGTGGTGTTCCAAGTCATCAATCCCACTCAAGGGGTCTTTGTGATCAACGGAGGTAGCAATACAATAGGAGAGCGCTCCACAACAGCACATAAAACACATCATGCATGTCTGGATCAATTAGCCTAGCGTGTATGCGCTGCTGTCAGGAGATAATTAAACTGTACACACAGAGGCCGCAGAGCGCACACACATTTAAAACTTATGCTCTGATATTCACTTGGCTCATCATCATCAGTTCATCATCAGCACTGTAGCAGACATATTCACGTGTTTCGTGTGAGGAAATTCTAACTCAGAATTTCAATATTTCATATGATATCACAATATTAATGAGGTCATTATACAAACTCAACAACTGAATAAACAAGCTGTTCTCAGAGGAAAATCTGTCCTCAGAACACTGTTTGAAGCGAGAAAGGTAGTAGGGTCCAGTATGATTATTGTGTCCTTTAAGGTCAGGTTGTTAAATCAGTTTATTCAGTTGTGAAAACAAAGAGGGTTTGGTTTATCGAGTTTGTTGTGGCATAAACGAAAGTCAGTCAATGAAGATCTTTCTGTTCTGATCAAAACTACATAGTGCACCTTTAAACCTGGTGTAAAAAAAAAAAAGTTTGGCTACGCTCATGGAGTATAAATACCTATTAATAAAATCAATACTTAGGATTAGGATATAAAGTGCAATTAAATCCCAGTATGAGTTGCTTTATGACAAGGCTACAGTGATTTTTACTACAGTTAATAAAGCACTGATTCTTTACAAAGTATAAAATCTCAGCACGTACGCTTGAGTCTCCAGAAAAAAGACCTAGGCTGAAATCTTCAATGACAGCTGCTTCCATTAAGCTGTGCACTCTGATTTGCATTTGGCATAATTAGTATCTGAACACTAATATATCTGAAAGATTGATTCTTTATTTGTCAAACGTATTCAGCCTACACACGGAGGACACGACTGAGAGCAAACATAATTCCTGATGGGTTGAAATTGTGCAAACCCAACAGAACTTCACCAGCAGCAGCGGTTGATGTGAGCCTGTAATCCTGCCGAGACACTCTGTGTGATATTTGGCCAAAAATGTTTACTTTTTCTCCAGCAAGGTTGAGCTGTGCTGTTCCATTTGTTGGAGATGTTGGGACGCTAAACGCGACCAGCAATGCTGATTATGGATCGGCCTTGTTAGCAGCCGCCTCTCTGAGCCTGCAGAAGCTGATTCACTGGATTAGATCATACTGAGGTGACAGGAAGAAATAGACCGTCTTCCCTTCTGTTCTCATTGATTTTACTCTATTTCTGTTTTCTCCGCTTGCCTTGTTGATCAAATACTTGAAGACATGCAAGTATTTCCAGCCTCACTTCTCTCCAGGATGTGTGAATGACAATAAAGCGTGAGAGAGACTTTAAGGTGTATGTGCACAGAAAAGTAGATGTTTTTGGATTTGCCTTATAATTTGTGTTATTTCCTGCTCTGTACTAGCCTGTTTCATCTGGGCTTCCTAAACCTCAAAATAATGCCAAAATTCAGTGAGCCAAGATTCCAAACATGGTCTTATGTAATATTGTTCTTGCTGTTTGTACTGCGAGGCCATTACTCATCAAGTTGCTAACCCCTGAACTCTCACTATTCAGACTAAGCCAGGGGTGGGAGCGGTATTAATAGAAGATTTGAGTTGACAAAAATGAATAATGAACAGCGTAAAGCTCAGCCCATCATCAAAATGAAAAAAAATCTGAAAAACTCAAGACAATAAAGGCGTCCTAAGATAATCCTCTTGAATCAGCATTGCATTCACTGTGTAAAAAATGCATGAAGAAGTGGTCTGGGCTTTAAGTCCCCTTTTGAGACGCTGTCGCTCCACGGTGAGGACGCCACAAAAATGGAATTAACCCATTTTTTAATTTTATATCTGATAAGCCCTGAAAGTAGTTCTCAGCTCCCACTGCAAAAGAAAATGCACAATTTAATCTGAGGATTAGCTTTAAGAATGCAAATATGTTCAAAGACGTAATCACAGAGTATTTTCCGAAAAACGGGCAACGAATTGACCTTGAAAAATTAAAAATACAGGCCGACAGCGACGACAGAAAAGAGGATGATCGGGTCAAACGAGCAGGCTTTTGGCTTTCTAGCACGTTTGTATGGTCTGACTTATCAACACAACTCAGTCACAGACCTACATTGGTGCACACAAAGTCCTCTCTAGTGTGATCCCAAATCTAACTGGCATTAAAGTGGATGCAGAACATCAGTGACTCAGCACAAGGACATGCTTCAAATCGCTTCTGACAAGATGCAGGGAAAGGAAGCTCTGCTCTGTGTGCAGAATATTAACCTCATAATATCATTGTTCAAATTCGGCATGTAGCAGATGGAGAAAACTAGCTATGCATTGTTTAACATTGCTGGACTATTTCTTCTGACAATTCTTCTATCAGGCATTTTAAGGGTATAAAATAATTTGGTTTGACTTCTCAGGGGGAAACAGATAAAGTTGATCTGTTTTCTAGATCATCTCCACCTTTTATTTACTTCTTCTAGTGGAAACAAGTAATGTGTAAAACAGTTCTGACGGTAGCAACACCATACTGCAAGTCAGTTAAGTGCCATTCTATGTCTGTAACCTGCTCGGATGTCCAAACCTCAACAATACCAACAGAACCAAGTAGAAAGACCTTATTCCTGACATGCAGGTCGACTGTGGTGCAATATCAATTGTTTTTCTATTATAAATCTCAGCTGATTTTTTCATGTAGAGGACAACTTCAGCAGCAAAGTGAGCCAAAATGTAAACACCAGCCTACAAATGACCAACGATTAGAGGGCGAGGGTCAGCAACTCTCCCTCACCGGTCAAGATTTGTTCTAGGTGACGATGTGCAGGGACTCATTATGAGTATGGTGGAGTAGTCTGTCGATCCCTCCATAGAGACAGCTGTCCGTTCCTTCCCCAGCTGACATATTCATTTTAACTCTCACTGCTGGATGTCATCTCCATGGATGGTTGTTTTCTACATACAACCCTCATCTGTCATTCCCTGTATTTTGCATGCCATATTTTCACGAGGAGGGACCACAAGTGTCCAGCTAACAGCAGATTTACAACCACCAGGACCGGCCTCTTCCTCCTGCTCAGGCTGAACAGGGTGCAGACAAATGGAAGAAGCCACAGTTTGCAGTCATGCTACGACTGATTCATTACTCCTGTCCACTACTTTTAATCACAACTTTTGGTGATACATTTCCATACACACACAAACACACACCTTACAACCAGATAGTTAAGCTTCAAATTAATGTATTTTCCCATTAACATTACAAATGGTATGTCAGTGTGTCTCGCAGGAACATTCTTCCCCTAAAGGTGTAATTTGTAGAATATGACCAGAATTCGAAAGGAGCTCCAAAAACACAGGGGGCTGCATATCACCAGGGTTACCAACAACTGCTGCTCTTTGCTAACTATCCTTGGCTGTAGCTAGATACAATTAGCTAATTAGCACATTAGCGGGATGAGCCAATGTTCCTAGAGTTTGATCAAAAGGGAATCACCATGTGCGAATGGATTTGACAACATGACATGAGATTCATCACTGTTGGACAACGAACAGGGACTGAACACAGGCGGAGGCCAGTTTTACAACAGAAGATACAGAATGGAGGCGATTTACAGCTCATCTTGATAGAAACTCATCTTGGAGTATGCCCTATTTCAATTCTTGACATTTTGTGAGATTACAGGGGGCTATCGGACTATCACTTCTTGATGGTACAAAGTGGTATTCGGAGACCGGGCAGGCCAAGGGTAGCTGGTTAGCATTCTTACTTCTTTAACACTTCATAGACAAAGCAGTCAATCAACAGAATAATCAGCACTTCATTTCAAGGATTTACGCTGTTGTAGCTTAGCTGCTTTTCATAGCACATCTCATCGACACCTGCACCTTCCAGTCTCTTCCTGATCTCTGGAGACCGACTGCCATCCATCCCTAGTGCCTCAGCAGAGCCTTCCCAGGGGAACATTCATTAATATGCCTTGTTTGCAGTCATGTCTCCAGCAGGAAAACAATTCTGTTGGCCCATGTGGCTGCACTCATGCTAATTAACACTGCGGATATTCATCACATTTAATACGAACACATGGTCCTTTCAAGACAGGGCAGGGGGGCATTATGAATATTTTATCTTCATCCCTCTTTTTCATCCCCTGACTGCTCGGAGAGCACCTTGGTAGAAGTGAGATGACGTCAGCCCTGAATCAAACTTTACAGGCTGCGCTCACGCAGGGGATAAATTTAGGCTCGGTTTTTGCACTGGCGTCATTATGGTGCAGTCTGTATGATCTAAGTGCAGAATTGTTCATCCTGTGCTCTTCTGTCTATTCAGTCAGAGCCGTTGATCCAAGATTTATCTCCTCTATCTTGTCCACCTTTATTTCCGTCTTTCTCTACATTCCCTCTCATGCTACCTAATCTCCAGACAACAGGCTATCATTCTTTCGTGTAGCTCTTTGGAACAGGAAGTCAGATGGCAGAGCAAGTGTCAGCGAAAGTAATTAAACGGCATCCCATGAGCCATCACGTACACGTAATGAAGAGCTGACCACAGTGACTCATCTGCCACACTCCCTCATCACCCTCCTCTTCCTCTCAGTCTCTCCTCAAACAGGACAGTCGGGCAGTTCCTCGTTCCTGGAGTCGCCCCGCCATCCATCATCTACAAAGCATCAGCCGTAACAAATTACCCAACACCCCCTCCGCCCCCCACCGACCAATCGACTGTCGCTGCTGCTCCATTTGCCTAAGAGGATGTTAATGACATCATTTACCAGCTGTCAGTCAAACGCTCACCCGCCACTCAAGCCAGGGTGGTGAAATCTGGAGATTGCACCAGAGAGGCGCTTTGGTGGGCAAATAATAAGCCGGTAATCACAGAATAATGACTTTGCTGATACTCCCTGAAAGCAATCAAAAAGTCAATCTCACATGGTGATAATGGGATCGTCAGTAAAGAGCGTTTCTGCATTTAAAGCACAAAACATGCATGCAAAAGAAAGCTTTCATGCACAAGTGAGAACACATAAAAAGTACACATGTTCACTTCTGTCACAGTGCATGTTTTATAGTAATCAGCAGAGTAAAAGAACACAGGGAATCAGTTTCCCTGTTATTGAAATGGTAATTATGTCTTCCCTCCCTGCCACCATGTCCCACGTTCAATCACTAATTATCTTCTTCAAAATTGACCATGATGTCATTCAAAATATAACAATGCCACAAGTTGGACATGAAAGGATGCCTGTCTGTTATTATCAGGCAGTACAGTGAGAGGAGTGCTGGTGTGCGCTGCAATAAATTTAAGAAGCTGATACAAATTATTTGAACAAAGACACAAAAAATGTATTTTGGAAGCCTGCAGGACTGAGAAGTGATGAAGCTGTGGTGCAAGATTTATGGTTTTAATACCAAACGTAGGGAAAAGCTACCATTCTCAAATGCTTGCCACTAGTTGGACTAAAAACAGTTCATGTCATCCTGTGTTTCAGCTGCTTCTGCCATCGTAGATATGATGGTGACAGAGATGTCTGCCAGGTTATGTTTTCACCTGTTTCTGTTTGTTTGTTGGTTTGTCAGCAGGATAACACAAAAACCGAACGGATTTCCACAAAATGTGGATATAGGATGAGGATGGTCTCAGCCCAGAATGGACCCCATTAATGTCTGATGTGGATCCAGGTAAAGGGATGCATCCAGGAATGTTTTCTCAATTGGTTTAACAATGTGAGGACAAGGCGTTTTCACACATTTTGGGATCTTGATGAAAAAAACTTGGGCCCATTAAGGTGGCTGGTATCTGTGACCTTGCAAATATAAAATGTTATATACGTTATTGTATTAGGCTTGATTGAATAGGACTGCTGCGCCCTGGTGGAGTGCCTTTGTTGTTTTACATGAGATGACGATAAACTGGGGTAAACTTTATCTCCATTTGGATTATATACTGCCATCAGTAAGGATGAAGATTGTCAGAATTAAAATAGATCACATAACAAGCTGCAAAAAAAATACTGGTTATTTTGTATTATTTTATGGCATTTTACAGACAAATGAATAATCGATAATGGAAATAATGGCAAGATGCAGCCCTACTAATGATCTCTCACAGCACTTCATATAATATGAAAATGCCAAACAAGGGACAGTCGGAGAGCCATTTCATAGAGGGCGAGGAACAAGAGGTGAATGCTGCGCACTCAGCTTCCCAGATTATATTAAGTATATTCAGCTTTTCTTGTTAGACTCTCCTGACACCCCTGTCGTGGCTCCATGTTAAGTCTGCTGAGAGCAACTAAGTGGAAAGGCACTACTTTCATCCATTAAAATTTCAATTATGCATATGCACCCCACGGCTGGAATGTAAGGAGCCACTGCATCTGGGTATCTCAGTAAAATAAAATAGAGCGGTGAGGGGTAAATGCAACTTTAAAGCACAGAGAAAAGCAGCTCTTTTCTCTCTCAGTAAATGCCTCCGGGACCCTTTTGACAGCATTACGGCACCGCAGGGAACAGCACATACTGTACTGTGGGCAGGACAGATATACACTTTCTCAATGCACACACTTCTGCTGCAGAGAAACTAATTAATTCCTTTACTTATATGCATTATGCAGTACGAACAAGCACCAACACACCAAACAAAACTCTCCCATGTAAATTCCCAATATTCCCTCATATGCACACGCACAAAACATCTGCAGACCTCCCTCCATCAGTCCTATTCTTCCTTCTGCATGAGTGAAGCAGGGTCGACGCCGGCTGTTGCTGCTAGCTGTTGTTGTTGCCATATTTAGATTCCCAGCACTGCATGGCCAGACAAACTGTCAGAGGAGCTCTTTTTCAACAACCAGCTCAGTGTGAGGCGCAGCACGGCCCATATGGATGACTGGAGAGCAGAGTCGCCAGGGAAAATGGCCATTTACGGTGAGTCAAGAAATGCTGATGAAAGCCAAGTGCTGACCTTGGCTTGTGCACAGCGTTGCATTAATGAGTGTTTTATTATGACAGGGATGTTGCAGGAAATATGAACATTCGGCATTAATTGTCCCAGAGGAGGATAGGTAAATTGGTTGTGATTAAACATCTATTCAAGGACATCAGAACAGGTATTATTTCATTACATGAGATAATGACTCTCATTAGATCCTAGAGTCTACCCATAATGCATCACTGTCGAGGAGAAACACATTCCGAAAAATTAGTTTTATGCCTTTTTGGATTTGATTGATGCTAAAAACTGAAGTCAGCAGGTTCACCATGAATAATGTACGGGGCATCCATTTAGGACAGTTATGGGTTTTTTACACCAAATGTTTGAGATTGCACAGGGAGAGGCCATCTTCGGCTTTGAACAGAGCTGAACAAGTACATCCTCCACCTGGTTTTGCAGCAAATGCGCCGATTTCAAGAGAAAATGGCATTCACAGTTATGGCAGCTACTATTCTACAGAAAACTCAGCCTGTCCTCATCAGGAACGCAGCCATATAGGTCAATTATTAAAGGAGGTTATTACAATATTATTACAACATTACACATTTACATTTCTTGTTCAGTGACAACTTCTGGTGGCTGCAGTAACTATTACGGCAGCAAAGGAGGAATTGAAGAGAAACTGTACAAAGAGCGAGGTAAACTAACAAAGTAGTTTTCCTGCCTAAACCCAACCAAACTGCGACTGTACTAAGACTGTTCCATGTATGCTTCTACAGTCATATGGTTTTAAGAATGGAGACATATACCGTTTTGGTCGAGTAGTGAATAATAAAAAACGTTTTGTGTACACGTCCCATGGATTCAAGCAAAGCGTGCAAACATTTAACCCTGCAGATGAAGCCACTGGCTACCCAGAGATTGATTGATGTCAATTTGGGGTTAGCTAGGACGATGGCCGAGGAAGGAGAGAAGAGCTAATGTGGACACTATATATTTACTCATCGCAATATTGAACAATGTTATTGCTCATTGAAGATTTTCTTTATATCATGGAGGCCTGTTACATTATTTAGTAGCCTGGCGTAGCCCTTTGCATCCAAGTTAGCTGCTTCATAGAATTATGTGCTGCTCTACCATTCGTGCGCATGGTCTGACACCGCCATTAGGCAAACTGAGAGAGTCATTTCAAAGAGAGTAATTGAAATTGCACCTCTTGCCTTTTTGTTGTAGTGTGAAGCAAGGTGGACTGACTATACCCCAGAGAATCTGTGTTTGTCTCCCTGCCTTACATGCGTCATCACCTTGCTTCAAATTAAACCCGGACTCATGCAGTGATACATCAAAACCGGATTATTATGTGATGCTAATGATAAGGCCTGCAGCAGCCATAACCCAGCATGTTTCCACAATAAGACACACCCACACACACGCACGCACACACACAAACACACCACAGCCTTTATGGAGACTTTATTGTCTTCAAGGAATCTAAAGTACATACTGTGTGGACTGCTGTGCACATATGGGTCACACACACACACACACACACACACACACACACACACACACACACACACACACACACACACACACACACACACACACACACACGTGAAAGAACACTTATCAATAACAAACAGACATGAATATTTGAATAGATGGATAAATAACTAAAAAAAGATGCGTAAACTTGAGATTTCTTTCTCCCTGCTGTATTCCAGCAAGGAGACAACAGTACCATCATCTTGACAGACAAGAAAACAAAATGTTAGCTCTGCATGTCTGCTCAGGCAAAACTCTGATGGTTTTGATGCTAATGGCTGATGATCTCTCTGGTCTGATTAGTGAGCTCAGCTTTGGCATTCACTGTGAGCGGGCCAACGCTGCCTGAGATCAGAGATCCCCCCTTTAGGCACACACACACACACAAAAAAACAAAACACACGCACTCATGAAAAACTAATGCCGAGAAAAAAAGAGAAACAAGCCCCCTGCACCGACACAGAGCAAAGCATTCACAGTCTGCTCTTGCTACACACTCATAAAACAAAGCATGAGGAAAAATAATATAAAACAACACCAAACTTAAAGCCGTACACACCCCTACGAGGACTCCAACACACCAATTTGTTGCGACGCATGTGCAAACACATGGTCACGCACTGTCCGAGTGCGCATACACGCGTGCAGAAACAATAAAGCAAACCTTGTTAAGGGAGTGGGAGGTGAGGCAGCCAGGCAGAAAGATATAAATAGCCTGTCTGAATTCAACAATAGAGGTGGAGGGGGGTCGAGAACAGGAACGAGAGGAGAGGGAAAGCACAGGAGGGAGAGGAAGGGAAAAAGAGAGAGCTTTAGGGGATGGAGGGAAGGACAGCAGTATAGACAGGTAAATAAAACCAATAAAAAAATAAAAAACAGCAGGTCCCATTGCAGGAGAGGAGAGGAGAGGAGAGGAGAGGAGAGGAGAGGAGAGGAGAGGAGAGGAGAGGAGTGGGGGAGGGGCTGCTTTACTGTGTCATACATGGACCGCTTCATGCAAAGCACGACAGCAGCAGTCACAGTTGTGGGCATATGGCGCCGCGTACAGCACCTTCACCAACTGTCCCAAGCTGCTTCCGGGAATCCAAACATGGCATCCACCCAAAACCTTTGGCACCTGCACTCACATTATTATTGTCACATCACTTCTGACTGGACATACCAGCACCCATTTCATTAATCATGTATGCGTGCGTGTTATAACCTTCTGGCGAAGTGGAGGAACTGTCCTGCTGCTAAAGAGCAGAGCCAGAGATCATTTGCATTGATTTGCATTAAACGTCCTTAATTGATTTGCGGTGAGCGGCCTTAAATAAAAGCAACCAAACGCCAAGTTGGATATATTCTGTAATAATAACAATAGTAGCTGCACACAAAGCGATGTGTAATGGTTGACGAGGGGGTCGGGCTGCTGCTTCTACGGCTTTGGAGGATTGCCATGTGAATAATCCCACATGGGACAGGGTCGGTCTTCAACCTGGTTGAACAAAGCAGATTATCTACTCTCCTCTGGATCACCCTTAGCCAGAACACAAATGTCAAACATCAATAAAATAGGGCATTGCTTTACAACTGTGTTCGTGCTTCCAGGGGGGCTGACAATAAAATGGGGGACCAGGTTCAAGGTCTTTTGCTCAAGGGCACTGATACAAACAGACAGTGGGTTTTCTTAGCGTTTGAACTTGGCTTGTCTTCGAGGGAAAAGTATCATTAACAGGGCTGCAATTACTGTTTATTCTAACTGTCGATTAAAGGAATATTTGGACATTTTGGGACATATACTCATATCTATATTTTTAAAAATGAAGCCAGAGACAGGAGGCAGTTAGCTTAGCTTAGCATAAAGACTGGAAAAAGCTAGCTGGGCATTGCTTATAAATAGTACCCTGGTGACATCACACTGATTTTAGTCATAATTAAACACATTATATATATATATATATATATATATATATATATATATATATATATTATATATATATATATATATATATATATATATATATGCGGCGCATTTCATTTCATATTCTGAAACAGAGAAAAAAAACTGAAAAATCTATACATTTCCGTCAAAATTCAGATGTATCGTCAAAAAAACTACGGAACAGCGAGGCCTCTCCATGAACTGTGTAGTGCAGAATACAAAGATAGAAAAGATATAATTGTTACCAAGAACAGAAATAGTCATCAAAGCGATTGTCAACAATTAATTTGAGAAGCTGATAGAAGTCAGTGTTTGTTCTGAAAAATGACTAATGATTCATCACTTATCAAAAGCATGTTTCAATATAGGAAGACACCAGGTAGTCGAGACATATTGGAGTTCCCTCAAACAAAGCAAGTGTTTGAAAGGACAGTGATTGATTTCAACTGTTCTATGCATTGTCCAAAACTAATGAAATCAGGTTCCTGGCAGTATCTCACAGACTCCGGGCTCTACAGTCTGAGGCCTGACCTCACTCTAATCCTGTGTCAAACCCCTCTGGCTAAAAACACTGGTTGAAGCTCATCCAAGGCTGAGAGACACAGTGGAGTGGAGGAGATCAGTAGTAGGGGGCATTGAATTCCTCTGGTGACAAACTATGGGTGTTGGTGATGTGGAGTAATCCCATTCACAACAACAAAGCCCAACCCCCCACCACACGCACGTGCACACATGCGCAGGCGCGCGCGCGCACACACACACACACACACACACACACACACACACACTGTACACTGGAATACAGATGATGCCTGTTGTGTGATTGGGGGAAGGTGAACAGGAGATGTGTGCATGCATGCATGTAGACGTGGGTGTGCATTTTGCGAGACAGGGTAAAATTGTAATCAAGCAGATTATACGTGTCTGATGGAGTGTGTGTGTTAATGAAAAGGCTGTGATCTGGGTCCTTGTCTAACCTGCTTACGCCTCGCCGAGTCTGCACGGCCCCATCTGTCCCTCCCCTTTCTCTTCCGCTGTGCCCCTGTCCCATCATCTCCATCCTTGTCTTCTCCTCTCCATCCACCCTCTCCTCCTTCGCAGCTAGGCAACAACACAAACAGTCGCTCTTCCTCCTTTTACTACCACCTCCCCTTGCTCCATCCACCCATGCTAATCAAAAAACACTCTCTGCTGCCTCTTCCTCTAATTTCTGTTCTTAGTACTTACATGTCACCTCCATGTTTCCACGAGTGGTGTGATACTCTCCACAGTGACCAGTGAATCCTTGTGCTGTTCTCAGAGGAGTTTTAAGTGCCCGACAGGAGACAGGAATGGATGGAAAGGAGGGATGGAGGTAGCAGATGGCTCCAAGGAAGAGCGGTCTAGCTGATTGTGGACTGCTAGCTTTTAGCGTTAGCCACAATAAGGGAAGACTCATCTGTCAACACTGCTCGCACCTCCTCTCCTTCCTTCCTTTTCCCTTTTTTTCCTTTTTCCTGCCTTTTTCTGGATATGTTTTCTCTCAGGTCTCCTGTTTGCTTCTCTCTTTCAGCATATTCCCTTTTTTAAAAAATAAAAAAACAACTACAAACTCTGCCCGTTTCTTCTTTAGCTCTGTTCCCTCTACTATGATATTTCTGTATGCCTCTCTGCCTACCTCCCTCTGTGACTCTAAGAGCATCAGCCAGGCTGCACTGCTTCGCTTATGTTGATCTCCGGGCTTATGCCCTGATTGGACAAACGCCACGATCAGAGACGCCAATGGTGGTGCAGCAAGTGGATCACATGATAAGTGTGTGTGTGTGTGTGTGTGTATGTGTGTGTGTGTGTGTGTGTGTGTGTTTGTGGGGAGAGAGAGGTTCAGATGGAGGGGGAGGGATGAGAGAAGAGGAGGAGAAGGAGGAGGAGGGGTATCGTGAGTGGCTGCAAGCCGCTACATCAGTGAGGGATTTTTCTTTTTTTCCATCCAAGCGCCTGAGCAGAGAAAGAGATGGAGATGTTTTTTTCTTCTCTGGCGAGGGGAGGTGGAGGAGGAGAAGCTCTCAGCACAGACGTTTGGGATGAAACAGCCGTACAAGACACAGTCTCTGATATACACGCACATAAACACCAGCGTGCACACATGCATGCAGCGGAGAAGTGGCTCCATCTTACCGAAACAGAGCAGCAGTGGCAATTGGACAGAGGTTGCTATGGAAACAGGGGAAACGGTTGCCTGACGGTCGTAGCTGTGCCCTGGGAGCATCAGACTTGCCTCCATTAAACACATACACACGCACACATGCACACACGCACACACACACGCGCACACACACACACACACACACACACACACACACACACACACACACACACACACACACACACACACACACACACACACACACACACACACACACACACACACACACACACACACACACACACACACACACACACCTCTTGTTCTCTGTAGGCACATCCTTTACTCAACTCTACATTCAGAAAGCAAACAAGGCAGAATGTATAGTGGCTCCACCACAATACATGGTGTGTGTGTGGGCGCTTAAGTGCCACGCTGTTTTTAAGCCTCATTTAAGCCTCTATGCCTTTGTCTTAAATGAGCATAAATTCCTGTCAGAGCCTATATGTGTGTGTGTGTGTGTGTGTGTGTGTGTGTGTGTGTGTGTGTGCCTTTGCGTGCGTGGAGGGGCACATGCTCAGTCAGCCATGAAGAGCCGTCGGCCGAGAGAGCCTTCAGCGTTTAAGAAACGCCTGCACCCTCGCGGGTCACAGCAACGTGCACAGTCAAACATTGATAAAAAACCTGAGCGAGGTGTTTTAGTATTCCACACCTCGGAAAGCTCAGTCGGGCAGCGACTGTGGGCGCTGCAGGGAAATCTAGCCGTACACTGGTCGTGTTTTGAAGTGGACGCCCTCAGAATTATCCTCGACACAGCTTGTTATCCTCACACACACACACACACACACACACACACACACACACACACACACACACACAGCGGAGAGGATATATCCTCATGTATGTACATGAGGAATTGAATGGTTTAGAGACATTATAGCTACAGATTAGTACCCTTACAACGCAGGATCACTGTTCTAGGAGGAGGAATGTAGAATTTCTTTGACAAAATCAGTCAGTAGTTTTAATTGATAAATAATTTCTCACATAAATGTTGCCTCACAGAGGCATCTTTTGAGGTGTTGCGCTTACCAAACACAAAAGCGTACGCGAGAAAATCCCTGTGACTATTATATTTTGAGTAATGACTATTTAGGGTTTTCATTAAGACGCCATAAAAAATAAATTACTCAGTCGACGGAAATGCCAATAAACAATTATAAGACAGATTGCCTGAGACGCAACAGCTCAACTTGAATGTTAAATAGTCCAGTTTAAATGACTAGTTGTTGGTAGTTAAAATTACTTAAAATCAGTGGGAGCAGTGGGGTGTACAGCAGTACAAGTATGTATTACAGATCCATGGCCCCTCGTGACAGTAATTCTTGCACCATCCATCATTATCTGAGGCAGCACTTAGACAAATCAGTACTATCTTACTTCAAATCTGCATAAATCTTCTTACCTTTGTGGAAAGTCAGAGTCTAATCCTTTCAAGTTTTTTTTTGATTTTATCACAGTCCGCGATCATTTCATGCACCCAAAAGAGCTCATCCTCTCTCTACTTTCCCATCATTTAAAGACACAGTGAGACTAAAAAGTTTCCTGCGCCGCTGTATGAACTCTTTAGTTATCTCTTGCCAAATATGTCAAAATTACATTTTCTACTACAAAATCCCTCTCTTTTGTCTTCCCGCACAATGATTTAATGTCTTATCTCCGGGGCTTAAACATATATCTTCCAATCAAATGCGATAATGTAGCCAACTCTCACGTGTTAAGAGTGTAGATTTTCACTTGCAAAAAGGTTTATATTCCTAAGAGAGTGTGGTTGTGCTCAGTTAATGCTATTACAAATTATTATTTGAAGCTGCTGTAAGTACTCATTCCTTAACAAAATAAGTGTTAAATAGCTCCATATATTTCTTCAGTAATCACTATTATAGAGTTTTTAGTCAGTAACCTATGTCTCTCCTCCCTTTGCTCATGCAGTAAAAGAGAAGAGACATGTTCTGGTATCCCTGACCACTTTATCCAGTCAGGACAGAGAACTCCATAAAGAGACGGTCCTGTCTGCTCGTTAACATGCAGAGGGCAGGATCCTCCTGTTTGCTGCCATGTCTGGGAATTACCACTCTGTAATCCCTCTCATGTGGTGACGTAGAAAGGAGGAAGGGGACTGCTAAATGCTAAACTGACAGAAATTTGGCTAAAATGATGACAACGCTTACAGCAGCTTAAATTCTATAATTATTAATAATTATTATTTTATTTGAACTCTATTTCACTTGTGACACAGAGAAGAAACTAAAAGACGCTTGAGGGCAAAATGGGCGAAAAAGGAAAACTGCTTGCATTATTGTCATCCCACCGCGGGCAGCCCTGCTATGAATGTTGATGTGTGATTTGCATTTTCCATCCCCTCCTTTACTTACTCAATTTATTGACCCAACAAGCACCTTAATTTAAACTATTTTTTTCTCCTTCTTCCTATTACTGGTAATTTATCATTTAATCTGCCCATACTAATGCTAAGGATTATGCTAATGATAAGGATTTAGCAGGATTCACACTGAGCTTTCCCAGTTTGCACTTTAGGATCATCTCCCTCCTCTCCATCTTCTTGTCACTTTGTTTTATGAAGTGTGCAGTCAGTGACCGCCTCATTTAAGGATGGCCAACTCAGTTTCTCCTCGACAGAATTAGATAGAAAATGGCAACTTTCAGTGATCATCAGAGGGGCTGATGTCTTGGGAGCGCTTTAAAGTTCATGGCGGACACAAACTGAGTCTCAGCATTAGAGGCTGCAAGCGCAGAGCTCCACACGCACCATTTAGCTGATAGGAAGCCCTTGAGACCAAACAGTCTTGCTATCGACAAGCTGCTGCTGAATTTCAAACTCCCGAGGTGCCGTGTGATGAAAGATGAGGCCGGGGAGGGAAAGAGGGGAGAGGGGAGAGGGAAGGGAAGCATCATCTATCCCAACTCAATCGAAACCGACTCTCGCCTTCAAGGGAAAGGTGTGAAGGATGGGATTGGATAATAGGATCGCTTCCTAGGGGAGGTATGTGTATGGTGTGTGTGGTGAATTCTCCCACAAGATGAACTAGAAATACAGCTGAACACGAGATGCGGAAGTCAGTCCAGGCCTATTAAAGATGGTTGCATCACTCCTGGTACATCTCAGACTAAATAAGATCAAAGTTTCTGTTCATTATTTCAACATTTAGATCAGACAAACTGAACATTTCCTTTTTCCCTGCTCTGAATTCATGAAACTAAAATCATGCTCAGAAGTATTCCACTACCAAAGATTTGTCTTAATGAGTAGAAAATGTGAAAACACAGATGGTGATGAGGACTTCAATAGACTGTAGGTGGATTTAACATTTATTCAAGAACTGGCTACAGGGGATGACGAGATTTTTAATCTCGACTAAAACATGGTCTGATTCTTCTTTTATACCATTCTGCAGCAGATCAAAAATGCCGTACCAAGTCTCAAAACAACAACAAATACACTTTTCAAATCACCCAGGTCTTCCCTCTGTGCAAGCTGAGAACTAGACGTGATTCACAACCTTGCATCTGAGCACCAACTCCTGTGTGTAATGACAGACTGGCTTATGAAACTCACGCTGCTGTCTCCCGTCATTTAACTTCCTAGCGACATCACATGCGGATGTCAGCATTGGCAGCATTGCTTCATTTACGTACAGGAACCATCCCTCCATTCACAAACAAAAGGAAGATGTGCGAACTCTTGAAGATTTATGTTGGGGATGCTGGATGCTGAATGAGCAATTACAGTGTCCCTTTAGGGGTGGGACATATTGGACCGAGAGGAAAGGGGACCTGCAGGGCGAGTGTAGGAGCTGGGGACTGGCTCAGTCGTGTGTGGATCTGGACCATAACAAATCAATGTGCAAACAGTGACTTGGACACGGCATGGCTTGTGTTTTGTGTCGGTCTGTTTGGTGTTTGACTCCATAAGATAATCATAATTTGCTTCACCAATCAGGGGAAAAGGGATACAGCATCTGTTGACTGCAACATCAGGTGCCCAGTCGAATACACAACACACAATATCTCATTACTATCGCCGTCTGGCAGTGCACACTCACAAACATATTTCCTGCGTTAGCCGACTCAACATTAGCTTACAGGAAGTTTATCATCTTCATCCAGACTCAAATGAGCTCCAAATGAAGATGTAGTAGCTCAATCAGTGGCTCAGCCAAAAGAGGCAGCTAATGTTTCACATCAGAGGTAAAAAAACAACGTAGGAAACATTCAAAATGTAGTAAGCCTCCGAGATGTGTATGCACTTCCCTCTCTCAATCTGCACCCTTGAAAAGGAAATGCCTAAAGCATGCTCGTCTGTGCAAACTGGAAGAAAACATTTTCATGTCTAGGTACCTTAATCAGGCCTGATATTTGCGTAAGAATCAAGGCGATGACATTTTAATAACCAACATCATTTGAGATATGGTTAACACTGTTGTAATTAAGAGTGAGCTGCCAGCGTCTACTACAGAAAGTCATTGAAGTCAATGATGTACCATAAATCTGTATGAAGTTCAACTTCAGATTCAAAAAGTGCCCAGTTCTGTGGCATCTTCAGTGTTATCAAAGCTTTTTACCTCATGTATCTTATTTTGTTTGTTGGGATAACTGCTTATCTAGATTATTGATCACAAACAAACCAATACAACTTAAAGGTACACACACACACACACACACACACACACACACACACACACACACACACACACACACACACACACACACACACACACACACACACACACACCACACACACACACACACACACACACACACACACACACACACACACTATTTAGCTGTTTTAAGGGCTTAACTAGGGAAATTTGCTTCAACTAGACATACATCTATAGACATCTATACCTATATACTGTACACAACATCTGTTCCACTGATTATGTGTTGAAAACATTGTTAAACAGAATGGTCCCTGTTAAATAAACGACTACACAAATACATAAATAAAGTGGTTGTTCACAATCAAATATGAAAAGGAGATTTTCTAATAGCAGATGTCTCATCAAAAGAAATTTATGCCATGAATTGTTATGATGTTGCATCTGCGTGAAGTTCGGTTCTTTTAATGTTTTAATTAGTCACAGACATAAGATGTGTCCCAAATCTCAAATCAACTTGAGACTCAAAACAAACCGGGACTGTGAAAAAGCTACAGCCATTTTCAAATTTGGAAACCTTTTCATCCTGGAGCCGTCTCATCTGTATTTACAATGTGTTTCAACTTCCACCAGCAACACACTCAAAAATCAAACAAATTTAGAACGCAAACTGGCAAGTGAACCCTCATACTGTCAACTTTCCACACAGACATGCAGTGTACCTTGTTGAAGTCTTCACTCGTGGCCCTCATCTCCTTCCAGGTTTTGTTGAGCAGCTGGATGCAGATGCAGAAGAACTCCTCGAAGGAGCGGTCGTGTGTGAAGAACATGGGGTGGAAGTCATGGCAGTTTTCGCTGGCTGTGGACACAAAGAAAGGGAAAGGTTGTCATTCAAAGTTTGGCAGCAGTTTGAATCAAAGTTGAGAGCAGTGAATGAAAGCTATGAATGAGTGACAGCCATCCACTTAATGGTTACATAAGACAAATTACTTTGCTTTTAAATCATGCAAAAATGCATTCACTTGTGCCATGAATAATTCTCTAATGGGGCAGTGATTACCTCGTGTTCATTGTGCAATTATCGGGCTAGTACTTAACCTATTGATATTTAGCACTACTATAATTATTTATTGAAGTAATGGGTAACTTCTTTGGTACCTACAAGTTGTTTCAATTCAGTGTTCTGTTGCCAGTAGCAACCACTAGTAGCACAGTCTATAAATGGCAGTTTAACAGATACTGGTATTCTCCATTTTATTTTTGGCAAAAAGTCAGTACTCACAAGGATGTTTTATCTCCTCCCCATTTCCCTATATTGGAACATTATCTACAAATCTTCTTTTATTGCAGCTGTTTTTTATTGTTGAATTGTGATTTGTTAATTAGTTTAGTTTGTCTATAAAACGTTTAGTCAACTGCTTCTCAATAAGCCAGCTGTGAAAGGCTAATGTGTTGCTAATACAACACTGTAAGTAATTTTACTGTTTGGCTAACTGTTTACTTTAACTCTCTTAGAGTCTATTTGGGTATTTATTAGATTAATATCTTGTTGAATTTTACATATTTTGAGAAGTTTCGCTAATTTGTTTCTGCTATAGGTTTAGTGTAATTCTTGGCTAAGGTAGGCCCATTTTACCTTTATCGGATCTGTAATGACTATGATTTTATTGTTCAAAATTGTTTTCACAGGTCCTGAAATTTCTTGTAGTAATATTCTAAAGGGTGAATCATCAGCCTTAACAGTGAAGAAGTATAGCTAACACTAGCTAACTATGTGAGCTTTTAGAGTGGTTTAGCCTCGACTTGCATAGAGGGCAGAAGTTAAGCAGTAGGCCCAACCATGTGACGGGATAGTTATGCAGTAATAACTGTCGAGAAAGTAAATGTCAAGTGAAAACATTTCAGCATATCAAAACACAGACAGACACCACTACCTGGTTGGACAGCTAAAACAACATCAGAAAACACACACAGGGCACCTCCACTCGTATCTTTGAAGGAATAGTTCGACATTGAGGGAAATACACTCAATCTCTTTCTTGCCAAGAGTTACATGGGAACATTGATACCACTCTCATGTCTGTGCGCTAAGTCAGCTAAAAGCTAGAAACAGCAGATAGTTAGCTTATCTTAGCACAAAGACTGAAACTGGGAAAAAACAGCTAGCCTGGATTTGTCCAGATGTAAGAAACACCTATAAAACTCAACATTTAACCATGTATATCCTGCTTGTTTTATCTGTAGAACTATTCCATTATATACTGTGTAGCAGCTCAATAAATCTAATGCCAGTAAACCTGTCCTGTCTTTTATCCATTGAATGTCCTCATAAACTGCCACACTGATAAAAAAGCAGGCATTCAGCCAGCAAAGGTGCATTTACTTTTTACCTATCTCCTCTTTTAAGCGACGTGTGCCATATGGTGGCTTTCATTTTATAAATATGTAATTGGGCTTGAAGGAATGTGACCTCTAGCCTGGACCTGAACACCTGACTAATGCACAACAACGGGGACATGCGGCCCACACACACACAGCTACTGCCAGTAAAAATCACTTGGAAAATGGCTGCAGAAATGGTTAAAATGGGTATGATGATCATATATGGCCATTCTTACACTTACGCTTAAAAAAATGAAATAAACTTAGGCTTGTGAATGGTAGATAAATGTTTGAAATTTGACATTTTACAGAAGATAAGGAGTATGGGGTAATACAAGAGAGGTTATCCAACCTTAGCCTTGGGGAAGATTATGATTCATCATTACAGACATGGCAGAAAGCTGAACAACCACTGAGACTGAGATACAGTTCCTCAATAAACGTGCGTGATATTAAAAATTGTGCTCCTCATCAACACGAAACATAGAATAGAGAGAGATAGAGAGACACATTTTGACCAGAAAACACTGTTCCAACTGGATTAGGCTGAGATTTTTTTCCAAAGCCAGAGGTGGTTTATTGTGTTTGTTAGCCGTGCACTGAAGCGCTTCATTCCATTCTGTTTGTGTGAGAGTGTGTTTGAACTAAGAATGAGAGGAAAGAGGGAACACCAGGGCTCTTGAGTGCCCAAATCATATTAACCAAGCGGTAGAATAACAAGGCTTGACATTCATTTGAACTAAATTCGCCACCCTCGCGTCATCTTGCCGAGATGAGTGGCGGCCTTGAGCCAAAGGTTGGTTCGTTTAAAGAGTTTGAGAGCGGAGCAGCGGGGATACCAGCCCACCCCAAGCAGCCATGAAATTGGATGGAAGGGGTCAGGCAGCAATTGAAACTTCACAGTATAATGAGTGATGCCCACAGGCTACGGGCACAGCGACCTGAGCCTTGATTTGGAGCGATGGATGGGAGATTAAGGGGAGGGTGAGATTGAGAAATCCAGAGGGGGTTGGGGGGTCAGTGCCGGTAGTCAATCAGGAAACTAATGGAGGTGAGCCAAAACAGATGCTGACTGGCTGCTTAGTCAACACTACATTGCCCTCAGGGAGAGAGAAGGTTAAAGACAGGAAAGGGTGAATTTAAAAAAAGATCCTAAATCAAATATCGTTTTTGGCCGACTGGTAAAAGTTTTTGGGAAGGTTGAAGTTTGGAGTGACCTCTGAGCTAAATGGGCTGTTTATTGATAGGACCAACAGAGCCCTGAGGTGGGGAGGTGAGGGGAATTACATGTCAAGGCCTATTTGGGAGATACAGACACTGAGCAGTCTCATGTGGCCCTGCAGAAATTTCTCCATCTGGAGTATTTTGCAAAGCATGCTGAGTTGCGGACAGTTTTATTAGCTCTCGCAAGGCTCAGCAGGTCTGGAAACAACAAAAAGAAAAACACTATAGCTTGTTGATGCTCAAAATGCTTCACAAACAGTGTTGTGCATTGTAATACTCTTATTGCAAACTCACCCAAATGGTAACAGAGTGTCGATCACAGAATATTTAATCAGACAAACATTAGTCATCCATGCTGAGGAAATAATTCAAGAGGGGGAAGTCATTTTAAGGTAACTTCTGAGGTAAGATGGCAACATGAAGAGGGTATTCGGTAGTTTTCATTTGACTCCAGCACACTAGATGTTAACTTGTAAATGTTTCATTTTTACCCTTGAGGATTTGTTTAAAAAAAAGGCTAAGATTTCTACATTAGCTTATTCACCTTAAATCAAAGCTGAAAGTCAGCATTTTAACCTCACAGGTACTGCTTCATTTAAAAACCAATGTGCTAAAAGACAGATGAAAACCATACTATCCTGCGAGTTAAAGATTGCACTATATTTCATTGAGTTTTCAGAGGTACCAGCTGTTTGAATGTATATTTTTTTATGAAATGAGTAGTGCACATGGCAAGAAAGAACTCAACAATTTTGTACAATTCTCTCAGCATTGCAGCTTCTTTTCCAGCTAGCTGAAATGTCATGACTGAATCATTCTCACCACTGCACAAATGCACTTAAAATTCTCCGCCTGAACTGAGATGGCACCATGTGAGTGCAAAGTCATGTTACTGTGATTAGGTAACTCTCGCTTTAAGCCTTGCTAGCCTTAAACCAGCCTCATTTTCTTTTTTTTCTTTTTTTTTTACTAGAGCAAGGCTTTAAGATTATTCTGACTGACACTGAATGATGAAATACAAACATCTGCTTTACAATAAAACACTGTACCACCCAACACACTGACCGGGCTTAGTGGCTGGATTGGCTGTACTGAAGGTCTGTATCGAAGAAAAAAAGAATTACCAAGCTCCCCTATACTCTTGCCCCAAATCGTTAGGCTGTACATGACCTTAATCTGAGGCTCTGTGTGTATGTGTGTGCAAACTGACAACAGGAAACGTTACAGGATTACGTTTGAACTACTTTCAACACCACAAACTGTCATGTTTTTACCCTAAAGGGCTAAAAATAATGTCTTTCTATAAGAAGACAAATTGGAGGGACTTACAACCTTTTAAGAAAAAGAAACAGAATACTTGAGGATATCTTTTACCTTATGGGCCATAAAGGGGACTTACTATGCTTTTTTTTGTTTTCTGACTTGTATATAGTGTTAGAGCAGATGGATGGGCTCGTCCCTGTATTTCGTTGGTATGCTTTTCCTGGAAGAGATGACCAAAAACAAGCTGATGTTATATGGCCATCTGACATTCTGTCTGTCTATTGCTACAGAGGCGATTTACAGCAGCCTGACCAAGACCCTGATGAGAATATTTAATGGAGAAAATGTTTGCTTTATGTCCCTCTGACCTCCTCAGTAACTTACCTTCCCTGCTGGGTCCCACCCTGGGCCTGAAAACCTCTAACCTAATGTGTCTGCAGCACAGACAACGTGAGGATATATATGATTGAAAAAAAAAACACTGGATAAAGTGGGTATAGTATACTGTCATTGGAAAGCAGCGCAGCAACAGTTTTCACTCTTATGAGATACACTGTATTCTTACAGCACTCTCCTCTGGTCTTTTTCAACTGTGTTGTTATTTTAAATCCTCTTTTATGTGAAATTAAATAGACATTGAAAACTACATCATGCCACAACACTTGTTCCTTAAAAAGCTCAGAAACCTGAGGTCAGGCCCTCCTGAAACACTGTCAATGGTACCTCTTAATTGGTCAGAATCGGTTATGTAAACCTTTCATCCCCACTTCCGCTGAAAAACAGCCTTCTCTGCCACAGGCAGACTAACATGGTCATGGAGATGGGGTGGGCGACTGGACACATCAAGTGCCGGAGGAGTCTGACACTTTTCGATGGATGAGTCATGGCACGCACGCACGCACGCACGCACGCACGCACGCACGCACGCACACAGACACCAACACACACACTGAACTCTGCTTGTAGCTGGATGACATGCCATGAAACAGCAGGGTAGATATGAACTCTCTCTCAATTTAAGACACAATTTATGGCTCTTTTTGGCACAGCATATGGGACCACAGCAGACAATTTAGATGGATGGAAAATGGGCTATGATGAGTTTCTTTTGTCCTGTATGCTTTTCATCCATCTGCACAGCCAGATGTTCAGTGCCAGCACCACCCACAAAGTAGGTAACAGGATACCGTGATACCGTGATGACCAGTTTTGGTTTTGCAGGACCATATGCCCACATGGATCGTCAGAACTTGATGCTTTACAGTGAATTACTTTGTGACCATATGCCACTAAAAATTATGACAAATAGGTATGATTTGGTGGTACAACTGGTTGCTTCTGTATTGGCACTAAATTGTTAGAACTATGACACAACCTCCCTCTGAACATGACAGTATATGTTTGTTTAAGTTCTCCTTGGCCCGCTCTGTCTCGTAACACCACTTTGTATCTCAAGAGGCGATAGTCTGATATAGCCCCCGTAGTTTAAGCTGGGAGATATGTGCGAGTACCAGGTTTGCACGTTTCACAAGCTCTCTTAGGTTTTCAGTGTAAAACATAAACAAAAAGAGCTCACAAAATCTCCAGAAAGGCCATATTTTTAAATCTGTTTTCCTTATTTAACGAAAAAGTACAGCCATACACCTTCTTAATTCAATTTTCTCTCTTATATCGAACTAAGATGAGCTAAATTGCCTTGATTATTCATCATAAAACACACTTCGTTCAAACTACTATCTCCCAAAAATTGTCTTTGTTAGTCTTAAATGGATTGTTTTGCCTTGAGGTCCTGTTTACCACTTACAATAACATTCAGTACATTTTGGAATCGCCTGCCACAAAAGTTTGATTCTGTACAGTGAGATGGCAGAGAGGACTACACTGTATTTTCTTAGGGTTGCTGCTTTGAGATTGTAGTAAGTCCTCTTCACAAAATAGATCTTATTTGGATGAAAGATGTGCAAAAAAGTGTATTCTAGATATCTGTTACAGCACTAGTCCCCTCTCAAGTGTTGAGAATTAATTCAATTAGCTCAAGAAACTGTTTCAGTCGACAGGACCATCAACAAGTGAAACCAAACGGGAGTTCAAAAAATGACTTAATTATGACTCTGAATTACAAGGAGGCTGATGTTTTCAAGGTTGCTCATGATTACAGTCTGAAGAGTATGATGAAGTGAACACGTCATAAGCTCTGTAGGCAGAGAGGAGTTCCAAGTCATTGGCTGCTGACTAAATTAGACACATCGGCATAGTGATTTTCCACAACATCACACAATCATCATGACGACAAGACAACTCACAACAGAGTCTCCTCTTATTTCCTATCCATCCGTCTATATTCTGTGTAGCTGGGCTGAGGTCAGGGGTCATCATCATCCCCCTGAAGTGAATGTGCAACTGTGTTTTCACGTGTATGTGAATGCAAGCGTGACTGACTGCGGGACAGCTGTCGCCTGTCGCGCCCTTTTCAAAGCCCTTTCAACATGAGGCCTCTGTGACGTCAACCAAGAGCTAATTACTCAACTGGCCACAAGACAGATACATTCTGCAGAGAAGAGGTGACTAAGCATGTGTGCAGTAGTGTGTAAGCTCTGTGAAGGCTGAATGCCACCCTGACATCTGTCAAGGTCCAGTGTGTATTTGTTTGTGTGTATGTGTGTCGGTGAGTGTGCACAAAGTAAGCGAAAACAACCCCCAGAGTCACCTTGCAGCTAGGCCACATGATGGATACGCGGCGAAAAGTGTCATCCTCACTCTAATTACAATACCAGCATGCCCTGATGTCCAACTGTGACAAGGGGAGTGTGTGTGCGCGTGTGTATGCATGTGCGCGTGTGTGTATGTCCAGCGAGCGGCGTCAGCACCATTTTTCCGGTCCAGACGCTGTTTGTGTGTATGTGCAGGATGCCAGAGCAGCAGGTACAGAGAGACGCAAACCACGGCTGGCTAGATGACTTAGCAGGCTCTCTGTGACCTACTCAAACAAGACCAGAGCACCAATGTGCAGAAACTGCTAATGAATTTAAGGCTCATCCCAGGTTAACATAAGCTTCTAGTAAATATTGAAATCTTACCAATTTATTTACTTTCATTTTCACTGACTGCTGTTAAAATTGGGAAAAGTCACGTACAAAGATCATTTTCATCCATTTGGTAATTTGAACCCTTGTCATGCATGTCCCCAGGAACATGCTGAGATGTAATTAATAATGCTCCAGGACCATAAGTATTTTAGTTCCCTCGACCTAACCAAGTATTTTTGTTCCCTAAACCTCACCAGGTTTACAGAGTATTTCCCATCTCTAAACTTGACCGAGCATTGACTGTTCCCTACACCTAACCAAGTATTTCTGTTCCCTCAACCTTAAAGTACATTTGTTGCCTAAATATTAGAAAGCATTTTTCTTGCCTAAACCTAACCAAGCAGCACCAGAAAACTGACAGGAAATGGAAAATAATAAATGCACAGTGGTTTGCTTGAAATGTGGAGCAACATTAATTATAACATTCTAGGAACAACATGAGCAGCAGCGCTATGACTTGACAGAGTTACAGATCACTGCAATTTCAATATGATTGCAATGACAGTTCTCAGCAACATTTATTATGCTCTTCTGGGGACAACACCAACACGATGATATCAGAAAGACTGTAAAACAAATACGATATAAGACTTTTGGTGGTTTGAGTCATTTGGTTCTATATACATTTTCTATATATAGAATAAAATTGTTCATAAAATTGTTTTCTTGCCTGTAATGTGTGGAGGTAATTGGCTTGGGAAAAACTAATTTTTACATTTGCTCTCTGGTCTCACAAACACAGAATCCTTTAAAAGTTTTCTAACCATGGGGAGCAACTTTATTTGGAATAAATGGTGGCACTATCTTGGAATCGGGATCTAGTTCTTTAAACACATACATGGTCTCAGCAGATAAATAGAACATACAGCACATAGGCCACACACACCCACACAAAAGATCAGCAGGGAAACTAATTAGGCTGCAGGCTAATGAGCATCTTGCCAGCACTGTTGGGGTAGATTGTGGGCCAAATATGTCACATTAAAATGTAACGTCTCTGTTTTTTTTCTTAATGAAAAATGTGATATGTGACTCAGTTTAATGTTTGCTGGGTTGTACTCGCTCCTCCAATTTAGGGTATACTTAATTTTATCTCTACACTGAAACTAATGATCATGAAACAAAAATGTCAGAAAAATGCGGTCACTGGTTCAAGCTGAAATGCAAGATAAAAATAGGCTGTATTATGGTGCACAAAAATAAACTACTATTTGTCCATTTATGACAAATATTTAATTTGAGGGAGGAAGAAAAGCATGAAGGATGCTCATTAGATAAGGAAGAAAACAGGAAAAGTCAAAGCCTTATCTCCTCCGTGGTTTCTAATTATATAACTAAACCATCTTAGCATGCATAGTCTCCAACAATGGTCAAGATGCATTAGAGGACAGAGGGAAAGCAAGGGGGTGGCAGCATATGGAGGGAAGGAAATTTTGAGACTGAGGGAAGCATGTAGTGAAGCCATCAGTGCTTTGACTGAGCCAGTATCCAACAAATTTAGCCGTACATCTGTTTTTACAGGCTCATATGTTCTCAAATAAAATACAGCCTCATCTAGCTGTGAGTTGTTTTTTTCTAAAGTCATAGCCGCCCATGGTTGAATTTTCAGAATGACAAAACAACTCTTTCACATCTCAATGCACCAAACATGGGGGTTTGAGTACTGACTATAATATGCATCTCATGTAAAATTCTTCTAAAGGAAATCACAAGTCAGACACCGTGAGTCATGGTTAAGCAAACACACACACTGTTTGCCCAAATTCAGAAAAAAATTGTAACAACACAACAGAAGATTTACATGCACACGCAGAAGCATACAAACACTGCCCCTACTACATGTGCATGAATGATAATTATAATTTTTAAAAGTAGAGATGCAGTGGAAACATTTAAATTATGCAAAACGTGGCTCTCTTTTAAGGGAGGAATGCTCTCTGGGTCTTTTCTTTTTAGAACAGAGTGATAAAAAGTCTCGGAGAGCAGCTTCAAGGCTCTCCTCTGCTCTCTCTACTACCATGTGGTATATCCAAAGCATAATTTGAAGGATTCTCTTCGAAGATTGGTTCCATACAAACCTTGATTTCACCATATAATATTGGCTGCCACCAGGCAAAAAATCTCCCTGCAAAATGAAGGCTGGCGCTCGAGTCAGGCCAGCAGCCTGGCACCAAATCTGCTTTCACGTCTGCATTATATTATGAATGAAAACTCATGTTTTGTCATGTGTTGTTGGTTTTCACTCTGAGGAAAAGGGAAACAATCCAGTTTTCTTCGTGACAGCAGCACCAACTATAATACGACTTGGAAACGCTCAACTTTAAAAGGAGATATCGTTTTTTGTCCTTTCAGTCAGTGTTTTATATACATTCTTTTGGATGTCAGAGATCTTGAAAGTTAAAAAATCCACATCAAAAGAAATGTGACTTTGTGACATCACACTATGTCACACGTTTGCAAAATGTATGCCTGGTGGTTACTTTGGCCCCTGAGGATTAATTCAGCACAGCTGCTCTGCTGTTGTTGGTAGTGCTGTTCAGGCCTGTTTAAGCTGACCAATCAGAAGAGACCAGTTTTCAAAAGGGGGCCTTATAGAGACAGGAGCTTAGACAGAGCGGGAATACAAGCCTGCAGCACTGGATAGTATGAAAAAGCTGATGTGTTTTGTGAGCACTAGAGCATGTAAATCTATTCTTTTAGTAAACCTTATAAAACTGAAAATGTGCAAAAAGTGTCTCCTTTGAAGATACACTATGTAGTTTTGGGAAAGATCAGAGGAAAAAGATCTTGACTATTTTCTTCTGCCCAAACTCACCTTCGTTTCCATGACTGAATAATCTGAATAAACAAACTGACATTAAAGGACAACACAATTTCATACCCTTACATCTGAGGAAAGCATATTAACATTGTATTTGATGTGCAACAGCTTACTTAATATAAAGTATTATTGAGGGAAAACTCTTATTCCTTGGCTGTTGTAGAATATGGTCATGCAGATAAAAGCATTACTAATTATAATAGATAATAAAGAGTCCATATGCCACTAATATGCATGCTTGCAAGCAATGAGTTCATGGTTATTATGTAAACCCCAATCTAAAGTGTTACCAGGAACTTTCTTCAATGCTTTAATCGGCTGCACTGTAAATGTGTTTTTGTGTGTGAACATCACGTAGTGAAAGCCTTGTGTCTCGACTGATTTCACCTCTGACAGGGTCTGCTAGTAAGGGGCCTTTTGGGAAAACAGCTTCAGTTTGTTGAGAACACAGTGTACAGTTTCTGAAAAAAAAAAAAAAAAGTTTGAGGGTGTAAGTAAGGGTGACGGGTTGGTGAGAGTTTGATGCTAAATTACATCCCGGGAGCTCCTTGGAGAAAAACATGCAAGTAAAAAAAGGGTGGCAGCGCTGTCATCGGCTGGGTCACGTTTCATCCAGCACACTGCCTCCAGTCCACCAAGGGCTGCTGAGAGGTGACAGGGGACAGGCGTGTCTGGAAAACTCCAAGGATGCTCGAAACTTGAGATTCTTGAGCACCAATCTGTCAAGTTTGTTGTTATTTGTGCACTCCAATTTAAAAAACCTTTTGCTGGTGTACGCCCGAGGCTGCAAGGCAGAAAACCCTGAAGAGCGCATCCCCCTTTAACACAACTGCAACTGACAACCGTGTGAAGTGACTGCTGACTGCCAAATAGATGCTCATGTCAGGACTCGAGGGATTCTAGGCTCGGCCTTTCCTCCTCCTGCAATCATCCACTTCGTTCATGATTCATGGAGGAAGACTTACGGGAGGAATTAGCAGCTAAAACCTTGAGACTTAACAAGTCATTTCAAATGGGATCGGTTTCGAGGCTGATGTTCAGCTAACACTAATGTTAGCATACTAATGTTTGATCTCAGACATTAATTCTCATCGCAGTGAATCTTCATTAGTGGGAGGAATCGCTTACAGAGGGCGCTCAGTGAAAATGATTATAAAGAAAGGACACAAATGTCATGAAACGTAAATTTCACGTGCTATAGTTCAGCCTCCTGTTCCCTCATGTTTCCTAAAACTCTTTAAGAATTCCATTTGAAAACAAATATGGAAAATTAACCCTGACATTTATGAGGCTAACAAGTTATACGCTGGATCATATTTCGCCCTGAGCAAATGCTAATGTATAATAATTACTGGATAATGTAATGACTTGTCAGCATGTGAGCAGAACTTCTCTCAGTGGGTCAGAAATGTGATTAATCCCATTAAAGCCATACTTAAAGTTTATCGAGTTTGAAACACTAAGCCCCTATAGGCTGGAAAGGTGGATGTTTTTAAGATGCAAGTCATCATGCAGAACTACACACATGTCCTCGAGCCCGTGTGAAGCTCTTCAAGGTGTCAGTAAAAATATCTCAAACAATCCTGCAGACTAATCTGCAGTCCTCCAGTACGCTCATTATGAGTCACACAATCATGTTGTCAACACAATCTGACTGAAAGCACTGCTTCCACATCCCAGTTTGGCACACTAATCAACTAATTGTTTGAGAACTAGTGTGGTTTTAATGGTAGCAGTCTGATTGAAAAGTTTGGCACTTTTAGAAAGAAATCTTTTAGTACAGAGCTGCTGACAATGCAGAGGTTTAAACATTTCATTGAATTAGTTTTAAGACAGAAAACATTTTAAATAATAGTAATCCTCTGCCAAAAGCTCTACTTAATTAGAGGACCTGAGCTGAACAAAAAAAAATGATGTCATTATAAGTAATAAATACCTACAATGACAATTACAGTTTACTGTGCCTGATTGCAGTACGTGCCAGAAAATGTATACATTTGTAATTTGTATTTGGTAAATGCTAAAGTATATTGTTGCATCTCAAAATCAAAACAATACTTAATGAAAAGGAATAGCTTGCAAATTAAGTAATAGATATTAATGTTAGAAAAAAAAGTGGTTACAAGCACTGCAATCATATTTAGCTTTTCAGACAGACTTAAGGGAGAAATCAAGATAACTTTAGAATAATGTGATGTAAAACTATGTGAAAATACCAAATGTGTACATTTTCAGATTCAATTGGAAACATTTTTGCCCGTTTTTTAAAACTCACTATGTGGTCCAAGAATCTGAGATATCACGTTCTCCGGCTGCTGTTTGCTCTTCAGCCCCTCTTCAATGTACGAATGCGTGCCCAGACATGGCATTTTACATTGACCATGACTGTGAGTGTGTGTACAAACACACTCCAGCATCTCGATCTCACACAGGGACATGACTCAGGTGTGTATGTGCATGTGTGAGTGGGTTTATTAGGGGTTTTTATTGGAGCACAGTGGGCGACTCGGGAATGTTATCACAGTGGGAGTTGTCCAGTTAATGAGTTTGGATGACTCTGGATCACCTGCTGTGTTTAGACATACTGTAAACACAAAAAAGCTCTAGCCCCCCCTAGTTGCCTGCTCTTGACCAGTGTTACTCTTGACCTAAAATGGGTTGTAGGCAGGTACTGTAATGGGAACTGCATGAAAACAGATTTACACAGCAAAATTGCTCTGAGGATATAATTGTGTCTTATTTTTCTGATTTAAGGCTCATAACTAAGCAACTCAAATTGAAGATATAAACCGTATTACTGTCCCTGAGGACAGACAATCTTTAAAAGAAAAATCAATAAATACTGTCCACCTAAATAGAAAATCAATACAAGTATTCCACATGATGTATTGTGTACAACGCTCATGAGCTAAGACGTACAATGGAGCTGTCTGTGGTGCTGAACGTGGCCTTTTGTTCCGACCTCAGCTGATGGCTCCATGATGGAAGACACAGCTACAAATATGAGGACATCATGTGACTGTCAGTCTGGAGCCGGCCCAGACCTGCCTTTATGTGTGTGTGTGTGTGTGTGTGGGTGGGTCTGGTGTCTTTTCTCTTTTTGAATTTAATGCGTCTGTTAGCGTGTGTGTGTGTGTGTGTGTGTGTGTGTGTGTGTGTGTGTGTATGTGTGTGTGTCCATGCCTGGACCTGCCACAGCTCGCCACCCGGCTCTCTGTCTCAGCAATGAGATGCCACACCGTGAATCACCAAGCAGGGCCATAACTCACCATGCCGGGCCCTTTTCTAAATAACTTCATAAATATTCCATAGGCCGACTTAAACAGGAGAGCCTGAAAAGTCATGGCTTGGCGCCTCAGCGACGCTGATTCCATTAAGCCCCGTGTTGCAGCAGAAACATGGTGGGACAATTAATCTTTTAGGATCTGAGGCAGGGCAGTGGCAAATGCAGGAATGCGAGAGAGAAAGAGAAAGGGTGAGAAATAATGGAAGAAGGTGAGACAGAGTGACACGGGGAGAGTGAATTATGTAGAATCTAGCAGCATTGACAGCTAATTCAAGCAAACAAGCTCCCCCACCTCGTTTCTCCAGACCACATCTGCATAAAGATAAAATATCGGAAGAACAACCGAGAGGGAAAGCTTTATCAAAAACGAGGGTAGTGTTAAATGGAAAAGTGGAATGGAAGAAAATCCGTTGACCTGAAAGAGCGCAGAGACGGAGTGGAATCCCTTTTATTTGTTTTAAAATGCTAAGAAGCTACTTGCAAGTATATTGGTGTCACTTTCGTCAAATTCTTGGGATCGAAAAAGAGGAAATCAGAGCATGAAAGCATGAGAAAGGACTAAAAGTCTGAGGGACAGAAGTTCTGTAGACCCACAGAAAAGGGAGACCAAAATGATCGAAAGGTGACAAAAAAGTAAGCTCGAAAAGAGGGGGAAGAAAGTCAACTTTCGACAGCCACCGGCAGATCCAGAATCCCCCCGTCTTTCATCCCCGTGGGAAAACAAGAAGAGAGTGTCTGGCCTCTGTCAGTGCCGCACTGCCGTCTCAGACAGACGGAGAGAGCAAATGAGCCACTAAGATGTCACTGCCGTCACCATTAATCCACTGTCTCTTTCTTCTGCCTTCATCCACAAAGAAACGCAGAGAAGAAACGGGGAGAGTCGGGAAAAAAGACGCTAAAATTGTATTTTTCTTCTGCATCAGGGGTTTGGACTGCTTTTATACAACCTGAAAGACAACCATGAGTTTCTGATGGAGAATTATAAAGTACTTTTGTTCTGGTTTGGTTTAATGAAGTTTCCACCGGCAGCTTTGTGAGGCAGTTATGCTCTGCGCATTTAAAGTGTGCAGATAGCTTGACAGCTATATTATCTACAGTAGCTCTCGCACACTTTGCATTGGAAGCAGTTGCAGCTGGAATGATTCAAGCCTAGACTAAGAATCTACAGATGTGCTAGCAGCTCTGCAAGTTGCTTTTGCAGTAAATGCTAATTGTATTCACACGCTCCTCGGATGATGACTTTTCCAGAGTTGACAGGTTATTCTGTCGACACCAGAGTGTGTTTATGAGTGGTGTGCACGGGGGGGCAGTCGCTGTATGTGCCCTTTTTTTTTTCTTTTTGCCCCTGTCCTTCAAAAAGTCTGTGCACGCCACTGGTGTTTATGAGCTTTGAAGTTGTTATGTGGAAACAGCATGGACTTCTCAGGGTTTAAGGGGCTCTGTGGAATTTCTGTATTGTGCTGGAAGCCGGCTGTTAGTTTAGGTTAGCAGACTTCTAAATTATTAAAAAAAGTTTCTTACCATCAGCCAAACATTTAGCCTCAACCACCATGTTTCCGCACGTATGATGTCAAAGTTGGCAGGTCTCGTACCAAATTGTTCCAACCGGAAGACATTTTGGTATGTCAGGTGTAAATAATTGAGCGAGTTTTCGGCTGAAATCAGTATCTGGTACGAATATCATCAGTAAAATGTGTCAATTTCATACTCATGATGAAGGAAAATCCTCCTTTTTGTATCCTGATTACTTAATCCCATTAGATGGATTCCGTAGTTCCTCAAACCCAAATATAACAGAGTCCTCCTTGATCTGATAAGAAACACCTGTGCTTTTCTTTATACAACAAGTCAAAATGGCTGCTCTAGAAAAAGGCCTATGGCTGTCGAAAATGCACAAATGTCAATCTAATGCTGCAGCTAAAGGAAAGGTAGAACATCAAAGTCATTGGATTACATTGTCTGGGAACAATGGCTATCTGGACAGAATTTCATGGCAAAATGCTGAAATATTTCCACCTGGCCTATGAGTGACAACAGCCTGAAGCCCTGCCGGTCTGGTCAAAAATGATTAGATTATAAGACGCTGCATATGTTGAATGAAGGACAAACAAATAAAAAATAAACAGGCACAAAATGTCAACGTTACACTTTAAGTTATTGGTGAAATAATGCTAATAATTTCTAATATTATCCTGACTCAAATACCACCCTATCAAAACTGATAAAATGTTATGCAGACACACCCTCAAACATCCTCATTAGTGTCAGACATTTCATTGTTTCTCTGCTGAAAGGTCAGTTGAATGATGACGGTCTGTGTGGAGCTGAGACTCATTCCTCTCCCTGCTCTACTCCGGGAAAACGCACGCTCAAGCCCCGGAATCTCTCTCTCTCTCTCTCTCTCACACACACACACACACACACACGCACCCTTTTTCTAATGATCAGCCGTTACCCACTAAGCATTTACAACACCTGGCTGGCCCATGTTACATTCACCCTGCTCATACGTTCATTCATTAGCGCATGTTAATGTACGTAGGGCTAATGGGGCGTGTATGAAAGTGCACTTAGCTGTCGAGGAGAGAAGATGCAGTGCGGCTTATGACTACTCTGGGACACGTTGGCTTCCTCCCATAAGGACAGGATGCATATAATGCTCTTTGGGCGCCAGTCTGTGCAAATATTTACTGGTGTTGTGGCAAAGATGGATGGGGACATTAGGATGTGGGACGCAATAAATATAAATATATCAAAATGCTGTCCGTTTCTCTCCTGTCCCCTGTGACTTTCTGCCAGGGATTTGTTTTATTTTGTGACTTATGTATATCATTTTTAAACATGTGCCCAGAGATGACCTACTTGTGTATACATGAATTCTGTAATGTAGATGTATATGTTGTTATCATGGCACCGGACAGTATATCATACAGATAGGTCATTCTCGCAGGTTACAGATTCCCCTTAGCAATTTATATCTGTCCCCGTATTTTACACACACACATACACACACGCACACACACACACACACACACACACGCACACACACACACACACACACAGATAAACACACTGTACCACATCATAAATATTAATGGTAGGTTCAGTCTCCTGGACTAACAGCCTCAGTAAGAGGACAAAATACAGCCAAAGGGAATAAAAAGCCCCTGATCTATGAGTCAAGGTCACTTCCAAGATTCAACTGAAGTGTTCAAGTTTGCATAGACTTTCAGTGTCATAAACGAAAATGTTTATCATGAATAATTTGGATCAACATATTGATTAACTCATCAGCGATCCGATATCATCGATGCAAACTGAAAAAAATTGATCCATGTAATTATCTTTAAAGCAACATTATGTAGAACATTTTTTTGTAGAACATTTTTTTGAACGTTTTTTTGCTGCCCCCCCCCCCACTGTCGTGGGGGGGGGGGGGGGGGGCAGTGTGGCTGCGACAGAGAGACCATTCACCCTGTTACAAGTCAAAATGACTTTGAAGCTGCTGTCACTATGTCAGGTGAGCTGGCAGCAGAGAAAAAGATGACGATATTTACTCGACTTTCAGGAATAAATCCGGAGTGTGGAATTTTTTTTTTTTCTTTTGGAGAAAAGACTGGTAAACAGATAAAGCCTGTGCCATATGTAAACAATGCCATTAAAAGATAAAATAGTCAGGAAGCACAAAGAAACTGGCAGGGCAGTTGAATCATCAGTTGCTGACTTGTCGCTTGAGCTACGACAACATTAGCTGCTCTGTTGTTAAGCTGTTAGGAGGCAAAAACATGTATACAGCCTTTAATTCACCAATGGTGTTCGGTCGGTATCGCTGTGACTTAAACCGACAGTGAGTGAAATAAAGTATATAAAATACATTCTATTTGTAGAGCTATAAGTAGAGGATAGGTCCACTCACTTTTAGGCTAACTTGTGCAATGCAAAATGATTTAGGCTTAAGATAATAACAATGTGTAGACTGTTCTTGCTGTTAAGCCATGTATTAGGTGTGTTGGTCAAGTTAATTTATCTATAGGTAAACTTTACTGCACACAACAGTATACATTAATGGCCAAAAGCAGAAAAAGGTGTGGCATTGTCTTCTGTAACTGATTGTGTTAAATAGGCATATATGATCTATAAGTCTAATATCGCTTGCAAGCTCCTGAATCGAGTCAAATTGAAAACATGTCATAGCAGACACTTTGTGATACCAACAAACATTGTGTTGCTGTCCAAAGAATCAATTTAATGATGTAGTGTGATGAAACTTGAGATTCATAGCCCTACAAACCAGGAGGATCACAACGTGCCGGAGCAGAATTTGTACGTCTGGTTGCATACTCTGTTCAGTTAGTTATGTGAAATCCTGCACTCAGCCCAGCTCTATTTATTTGAACAAGAAAGTCTCACAAAAACAAAGTCGTATTCATTATGCTGTACTGGCGTTCATCCTAGGGATTTTAGCTTTATTGCATAAGCTTTCAACTACATGCTTAGAGAAGCCTTAGAGATAAAGATGTTTCCCTATTTGGAGACAAGTCTGGTGGCTTAATCTGCATGTTGATATGCATGAGGTCAAAGAAAATATTTCTAAGAGAGACTAAAGTGGAGCAATTTCAGTCAGCTAAGAGAGAAGATCAAAAGGGCATGTGCAGTGGTGCACATTTGGATAAAAACTAATGAGACACTCAGAGTGAAAATAAAGCCCTGAGACCAACGGCACAGAAAAACAACATCAGAGGCACAAGAAGATGCACACGGGCACACAGAATTAGGAAGACAGAATCACCAGATCACTGAAGTGAGTAAAACTGAGAGCTCAGCGCGTGTGTTCTCATGTCACAGAACCACGGGAGACGTGGCCTGTCCTGCTCACCTGTCCCCTCAGCTAGACTCAAACATATTCAGCCGCCCCGGCTCTCCAGATCAAGGCACGCCTGTCAGAGAGCTACATTTGAGTAATAGTGTAGACAGCATCTTTCTGGTTAAAATGAAATATATAAATCCATTTGCCTTTGCCGCCTATGTGCTCCGAATTTGATGATGATGGGGAGGAAAGGTGGAGACATTTTGCATTAGAGCAGAGCAGAGTCTAGCAGAGATAAGAGCATATAAGAAAAAGGGGACGTGAAAATTACAATATGCTTGGAAATGTTAAATCAGTATTTCTGCTCCGTCTTATCTTGTGTTGAAACCTAGCCTGTCACCTTTATCAGCAATGTTGAGGACAAATGAGAGAATCTGGATGAATGGTTAAGTACTTTTAAAAGGAGTGGACACTATCCTTTCATGGATAAAAGTCTAATGTCCTTGCCGCAATTTTCAAAAAAAGAACTCTGCAATGCAGCCAAGTCTAAATCGTCTATGAAAAACAGACACATGAAAAGGGCACATCAGTTTAAAACTGAGCTAAGAATGTCATCTTGCTCCCTACAGGGAGCAGCAGGGGTCAGTCTGGAGCGGAACGGAAACCAACTTCCCCATTTAAACAAGTAAAGACAAATGAAAAGGGCACATCAATTTGGAGTGGACGTGGGCACAGCATCTCTTTCTCTGCACAGTGTGCCTCCCAGAGGCGGTATATTAGGCTGAAAGGGGCTCAATGGGGGCGAGGAGCATCACTAAATAATGAACTCCCAGCAGCACAATTACTGAACATAATGGCTGCTATCATCTTAACAGGGATGGTGTGTGTATTGTGTGTGTGGATGTTTGTATTTGTGTGCACATACAGTAAGTGAATGCATCTAGTGGGTAAAGCGGTCCCTGAGCTACTTTTCCGAAGCTCAAGATGTTGAGAGCAAAGTGCAATGGGATGAAGAAGAACTATCAGCAACAGTACACTGGAGTCTTGTGTGTGTGTGTGTGTGTGTGTGTGTGTGTGTGTGTGTGTGTGTGTGTGTGTGTGTGTGTGTGTGTGCTGATGTAGACTTACGAAGCTCGCCAACTTTGAGAATCTCACAGAGCATCTTGGTCAGCTCGATGCTGCTGCGGCCGAACGGACACTCGTGCTTGTCTTCTCGACTACTGTTCTCCAGGACGATCTGAAACATACACAATCAAATCAGGGCTAGATCTCCACATCGATCAGTGGTTATAAGTCTGACATTTTGGTCGGAATATTCTCATTCAAAGCCCCAATATTTGGGACTACGCAATGAGTCTTTATATGATATTTCATTAACATTACAGTATGAAATTGTGTTGTCCTGTAAGGTCAGTTTGTTTATTCAGTTTATCAATCGAGAAGATTTTTCTCCTCTGATTAAAATTCCTTCCTCAAAACTACATTGTGTGTCTTTAAAGGCCTCGGGTTAAAAGCAAATACAAATTGTAATGTTTTGCATTGTTATGAGGTGTGTTCAGACCGAAAGACCAAATCCATTTTTTGCATATCCAGATTGCATGTGGATTGATATTAAGGAGTCGTGACAGCACAAAACCACATGAGATAAGATTTTTGCAAACCAGATCAAAACCAATGTTTGAAATGTGATTCAAATCAGAGTTTCTACAGATGCATCACAGTCCGTACACTTTGCTCGCTCATATTGGATTTCACAGTGTCTTTTGAGAGACAGATCTCATATAAGAAAACAAATCTGATTTGCCTGCAGTCTGAATGTAGCCCAAGGATCCCACATTGCCCTACTGGAGTGACTTCCCGTAGAAAGTGTCACTAATAATAAGGGATCCTATATTTTTAGAAAGAAGTTTTACTTTGCAAAAAAAAAATACCAGCATAAGAATTATTATAATTTTTTAAGTAATCTGGCAGGCAAATGTAGACCGTAGACCCCACTTTCAGCAGACTTGCTCTAAAACTTTCTGCTCAGAAGCCAAATAACATAAATGAAAAAGAAACAGAAAAAAAATCACTCTACTTATGTGGAGGGTGGCAGTGCGCCATAAACGAGGCCATCAAGGTCCCAATCATTTAAGCTGGTGACAGTTTAATTTGGGAAATTGGAGGCTGTGTTTTCTCCCTCGGGTCGACTGATAAAGGCTGAGTCTGCACATTTAAGACATCTCTTTTCTTGCTGTTTAAGGTCTAGACGTGGTGAGAATTCCTCATTAACACTATCATACACACGGATTTTGCAGGAGCAGGCAGCTGATATTTAAATACACAATTCTGATTATAATAGTGCTGGGCAGCTGCCATAAAATGGTAGACTTCAAACAGACCTGACACACTAATCACCGAACCAGATCCCATTACAGACATTCACTGCAGTTATACTATATCTACAGCAGGAGTCTATTATCCAGGAGGATAAAATCATGTCGACTGTCACGTGAATAAGACAAAATGCTAAAAGTCATTACACGGTTGCTCAGAGACTGGCACTGAAAGAAATGGAATCATTTCTATTGTCTGGGCAGAGAAACTTCAAGAAATGCAGTTTTAGCAGAAAGGAAATTTGGGAACGTGCCAGAAAACTACAAACAAGTGAATGAGCTGGAAGGGAAGACGGTTTTGGTAGGAAGTGAAGGTGACGATGAGAAACATAACACCACAGATATTACTGGAGTGAGTGAGTGTGCGTGAGTGTCTCTGTATGGGGCCCTAGCTGCAAATGAAAGTGTACGTTCATGCTCACCCTGATGTAGGCGTCCTGGTGGTGCCTGGCAAAATACAACATGTTATCCAGGGCCAACATGCCGGGAGGAATCTGGGTGAAGTCCACAGCTGGATTCACATGGTTCTGAGAGACAGAGGAGGAGGAGGGTGACACATGGACTTAAAAACACCACACAAACTCTCTTTTTAACCCTTTTTTCCCTTGATATAATTCCAGTGAATGTGTTCTTTTGCCCAGCACAAAACAGCAGCCAGACAATCACACTGGGAGTTTCGCAGGACCAACAGTTTCCTGCTGTTGGGGGAGCAATTCTGGGTTCAAGATCCTCATGTAAAGCTGCCAGGTGCCCGTTAGTATGAGCATGAAGTACAAAGTATGGATATTGACCTACATTGTAGATGCGTTGCTGAGTGGTTTCCTTTTTAAAGCCGATAACATCAAAAGCGGCACCACGTGGTTTTTGGTGAAGAAATTCAAACTAAGAATTTTAATATCGACAATATTAATGAGGTAATAATACAAACTCCTAATCATACAAAATATCTCCTTTTTCCATCAGTGAATAAACAAGCTGTTGTCAGGGGGAAAAAAAGGTGGCAGGGTCCGCCACGTAGAAACAAAGCCAAACAGTATGACATTGTGTTGTCCTTTAAAGTCAGTTCGTTTATTCAGTCATCAAAACAAAGACTTTGTTTATTTAGTTTGTTTAGATATAAACAAATCTGTCAATGAAAGTTTTGAAGACTTTCTCTTCTCATTAAAATTTCTTCTCCAAAAACTACATAGTGCACCTTTAAAAGACAAAACACCAAAAAACAGCATAAGCCTTAGTCAGTGTTAAAGTTTAGACAAGGAAATCATCTTTAAGCATCATTCATTAACGAGGATTTGATTGATGGAGGATTGGCATCATAATTAAAACAACCCGACGGCTGTGATCACATTAATGTTCACATGTTGCTAAATCCTGACTCATGCAGGGAAACTCACAACATCAGCCTTTTCTCCTACTTATCCCCGCCCACTTGAAACCTGTGAGCCGAAGTCAAAAACACAAATAGATGTTGGCCTTTTTGCACTTTCAGTTCCCCTCGTCTCGAGAGTCAGTGGGAGAAGGTTTCGGTTAGATGTCTGAAGTATGGTGTGCGGTTAACACGAGATTCAGAGATTTCCCTTTTTCCATTGGTAAAACTCATGAGCAAACAACTAACAGAACATTGGATTTACAGGTCACCGGTTTTTGCCTTTCCCCACCCAACCTACGAGCCACAACAACAACAAATTGCAGAAAAGCGTTTGTTCTATGATAGAAAACAGGAAAGACCCCACGCTCGAATGTTGAAGCTAACAGTTGCTTACAAGTAGCTGAATTAGACTATAGAGGTTGTTGCGGATATTAAATTTATCAAGCTGAGCATGGAGACTCATCGACTCCCTTTTCTTGCATTTTCTAAATCAAACTTTACAACCTGTACATGTATTAACTTACAATAAAATGTGTATAGTATTGTGTAGCAGGTTTTTAGACAAACTGCCCTGGATTAGATACTCTGCATCGTGGGCACCACCAATAAATAATTAATTGAATCATCTAAAGAAAACCGCATTGATGCTTTAACAACAGTTAAGGCAACAAGCTGTTTTTCTTTTTCCAAGTCTTTGCAAATTGATTTTCAAAGTGTACTGAAATGAATAATAAAAAAACAGCTGCTTGGAGAGAAAGCTCAGCAGTAAAACAGTTTGAAAACTTGCACGATGGTTTGCAAAACAGCCAGATCCAATTCAAGTATACACACATTTTGAGAAGGAACAAACCATGAACAAACCCAAAACTTTGCAATGACAACCCTGCTCCGCAAGCCCACACACGACTGCGTCCTATAACATCTAAATATTGTATGCGATATCCAAATAGATGCTGCCTGCGCTGTCATAGTCTATCATACTTAATTCCTCCGAGATACTGCAGAGAATTCAGTCAACTGATGATTAAATCCACAGATAGACATGCAAACGCATCACTCCGAGACTCATCTTGAGCTTCAGAGGTGAGACAGGATGTTGAAGGAGGAAAGCGACAGGAAGAGGAGGAAGGAAAGCAGAGGATGAAAGAGGAATGGAGGACACCGAGATCAGGCTCATCAGCTTTTGTAATTCTGCCTGACAGGAAGCAGGAGACTTATAGGCTTAAAACAGAAACAGACACCCAGGCACATGCATATCTTAAAAAATATCCTCGTATGAACAAGCGAGAAATATTCCAGCATGTGCCACAATCCCTTCTTAAAGAACCTGGAGGCAGACAAATTATCTCAGCAGTGATAAGGCCTATCTGGAGAATTATGACTCGTGTGTGTGTGTGTGTGTGTGTGCAGCATGTTTGTGTGTCTGTCTCTGTGTGTGCGAGTCTGAAAGCTGTCTAGCATGGAAAGCAGACTAAGGATTTTAGGCTGAGTTTTCTCCACACCAGTGGAGACAAGGCAGTCCAATTGTCCTTATCTTTGCCGAGCACACTGCAGTGGGAGTGTGGATGGGAAGAGCCCCGAAACATCTCTGGGCTTACACCGAGCCACAGTGGGTTTAGTTCAAGTTCTTATGCTATATTAGACCACTGTGTTCGACATAAAGTTGCACACACACACACACAGACTCACATTTACTGTTTATTAAAAACATGCCTGCCTCAAGGTAGGAAGATGACAGAATAAGAAAGAGAAGTAGTAAACATTTTGGGGAGAACGTGAGGGAGGGGAAAACGCCTGAGGAGGAGATATTGACGATGAGTGAGAGGGAACAGAGAAAAACACACTTCAAAGTTCAAAACTGAATCAAATTGCTTTTCAGGGGAAAAAAATGCACACAACGGGGCGCCTCTGAAACCGAATTGTGCCAAATAACTGCATGACGCCAGCTCAACATTAGCTGGCGACCTTTGCTGCATGTCACCCTTCTCTCCCCTAATGTTCTCGCTGCTACTTCACCTTACTCTGTCAAAACAAAGGCATGAAAGGACCAAAAAATGTATTTTAACAAAATATAGGTGAGTAAAATAAATTAAATTGATCATATATAGTATGTAGAATTTAGCGGGATTTGTGAACATAAATATAATATTCATAATTATGAATAATAATTAAAACATAATGGAACTGTTGTGTTTTTGTTACCTTAGACTGAGCCTTTTATATCCACACAGGAAGCACGTCCTCTTTATGGATTGATCAATTAAAATCTGACGACGGCTATGAACGCTGCTCAGTGGCGTACCACGCCAAAAAGGTGAAACCAGTGATTTTGCAGGGGGTTGTGACGCTTACACAAAATGTATCTACTGTTTTACAGTCATTTCTTTCACAATGTAAGCTTATGGGAAAAAAAATTGCATCATGTGACGTTGCAATTTCATGGTTTAGCCTCTACAAAAGTTGGCCCAAAGCCTGGTGCCGTTCTTCACAAATCAATTGCTGTTGATGGAGTTGTTATAACCAAAGAGATAAAAAGTTGTTTTTTTTTTAAAAAAAGTAATTGTGGCTTAACGAGTGAAGTGTTCAGGGTTTCACAGAAAAAAGGGGAGAGAAACAAACACAGATGTCTAGAGCAGAATTTCCTTTGTTTCCAACCACATGAATCATCTCACGACTCCTCAGATTTATCTTTATCTTATCCGACCCTTGGAGGGGGTGTGACCCACAGGTTGGGAACCACTGAACTAAAATATCCAACAGGACATAAAGCAGTGAAAACGAGCTCCACCTCGAGCAGCTAGTAAAACACTGCTTAGACACTGATGCATCAGTATTTTTCTGCAGAACGACTGCTTTTACGCCTTATAATTTAATTATATTGTGCTGATAAAACTGAACTGCTGCTGGCAGCCGAACTAAAAGTACTAACACAACAATTTTGAAAAACTCCATGTAAATGATCTGAATTCATTCTCCACCACTCTTCAAACCGTGTTTCTCTGGGTGTGCTGAGACAGATACACATACGCTTTAATCTGCCGATTTTGAAGTGAAGGACAATCATGTCCAATTAACAGCCGTCCTGTGTAGACTCGCTGGTGTTTGCCTCTCTGATCTTCAGTCCCGTGTGTGTGTGTGTGTGGTAGATCTGAGAACAAGTGTATTCATGAGACCCTGTGGAACACGAGCCAAACTTACAATAAAGCCCAGCTTCTTGTAGTCGCGGGTGTACATGGACTTCCTTTTCTCGATGCTGCCGCTGTTGTTGGGCTCCATCTCCATGTCGAAGGCAATTCTCCGCAGCTCAAAGATGATGTCCCTCTGAGCCTGCACACGCAGAGAACAATATTAAAGTGCCACTCATAAATCCATCTGTCTTTTCTTTCCATTCACCATTTTAGAATTTAAACAAATGCTTCAGCCTCATCTCTGCGGTCTTGCGGTGCCCAAGGAAACCTGGCCGACAGCCACTGTTTTTATTACTTGGCCAACTTAAAATAACTGCTTTTTTAGGAACCTGGCCGGATCGGGGCCAAACTGCTGCTGAATAAAAGATTAATGATTGTTTACTCATGGCAGCTGGATCATGCGTGACTGTCCCGGTGGAGGATTCCTTTGTGCGACCTGTACCTCTGAAATGTTTGCCACCTGGACTGTTCTTTGCACACCTTCATGCTCTGAGGTGACTTTTGCAATGTCAGCTACAGTTAGACGACCACTTTTTGACTGTTTACTATTCTGACTTGCTAATGTCTAAACTTAAAAGACAAGTGTGGTAATATTTTTCTCACCATCAGCAAATCCCACAAAAAGACCAAAGCTACCAATTAATTAATCCTACAGACAAGTCACGGCTGTGTATGTTATTCCTCTGTGCCATGGAGCCCTACTGTTGTCCAAAAGCCACACAGTTGCAGCATGTGGCTTGTCTTCATTATGATGAATATGGTCACTGTTGTTTTGTTGAGTCAGTCCCACATGCAAGTGTGCAGCTCAAAATATTCTCCCCAGCAAAAAACCCCTATTTAATCCTGTTTGAGTAACATTTGCTATGAACTAAAATGCTCAGCTGTTTTCAGAAATAACTCAGAGTATCTCTTAAAATGAAAAAGATGCATTTTTGTGACCTGTTTTAAAGTTTAATGTCTTGAGTAGGAGTGAATGAGTGCTGGGCTGAGAGCAACAGATCAGAGGCTGGGGAAGTCGAAAAGTATTAATCGATGGACAGACTAAAGTACTCTCAGTTTTGCTTTATGGGAGCAGCCTTATCCTTTGAGTCTTTACACATTGTGTTACTTCATTTTGTTGTGTGATTGATTGCTAATTAGTAGATCCAGATTGCTTTCTGCATAAATTCTTGCAAGGCGTGTCTGCAATAAAGTGCTTGTACTTGCAATGGAGCATTTCACCGAATACTTATTCTTTCAGACAAGTTATACGGAGAAAGCAATCACAATCAGTCTTGTTGTTCTCATTTCCCTCTATGTTGGTGTATTTACCGCATGCATCATACCTTTCCTTTGCTCTCTGAATAATCGACTCAGGCAGAACTAAGCCGATTCCACCCACTTCCTCTTGTGACTCCACCAAATCTGTGTTAATGACGTCCCCCACTTTCTCTTTCTGGCATCTAGCCATTTCTCTATCCCTTTGACTATCTCTCTGTCTCTCCATTTGTCACCCATTGTTCACAGTCCGTCACACCCACTTGGTCCTGGGGATCCATCTTGGTCATCATGCGGTCCTCCAGCAGGTTGAAGGTGAGCACCTGCAGCACGTACAGCTGGTGGGCCATCTCGTCGTTGATGGGCGTGGGGCTGCGGATCACGTTCTATGTGATGTGAAGGACAAAGTTAAGTCAGAGGATGTGCCAGAGGTGTTAGGTCCAACCAGAAGGGATGTGTTTCAGGATGAGACACGGATTTTGGAGGAAGATGGTAGGATATAACAAAGGAGAGTAAGAGGATTTTGGAGCGAATGAGGAGGATTAGAAAGAATAACTCAGGTGTGGGAACGCGAGAGGGAGGAATAAGATTTATCGCAAGGGAGAGGATGAAAGAGAGAAAAGGGGAACAGGTGTGATAGAGTGAGTTTGGTTGATAATCAGAGGCAGAGGTGGCAGATGTCATATTCCTTTGTGATATCACACACTGGTGCAGAGGCATAACCCCAAACAGAGACAGAGATGGGGGGGAGAAGGGCATGATGGGACTTACACTGAGAATGATGGAGCGCAGCTGTTTCTGGGCAAGAATATGAGCCATCTCCTGTAGGGTGGGGAGAGAAAAGGAGAGAGAAATAGACAGAGAGAAGCGGAAAGAGAGAGTGAGACATATAGAGAATAAGATTAGATACCACAAGATTCCAACAAAATAAATACTTTTTTTTTTTAGGTCTTTCTATGTTACAATGAGGAATGAATGCAGGGAAAATAAAGAAAAACTGGCACGGAACACTGCAAAAAAAAGCAGTGACAGGCCGTGACAAAAAAAAGATAAGGAAGCCATCCCAAGAAAAGGAACGTAATCTTAAAAGAGGGGATACTAAATGCACTAACGGATGCCTTCTAAAGTGCAAACTACAAAGTGGGCTAATCAAGGGGTGCACTTACTGTCAGGGGACAATTAAGGATGTCCACAATGTGCTCATCAAACTACCATATCGTGCGCAGTGAGGAAACAAAGTCAGAGACAGAGAGACAGAGAGCGTGAGTGAGTGAATGTAGGAAAAAGAAAAAACAAAAGAGTCTGAGAGGAGGTTAAAAAAATTCTGCTTCTGTCAGCGGTGCAGCTTGTGGAGGGAGAGGAGGCGGGGGTAACGGAGTCAGCAGAATGGTGAGAGACTCATAATAATAGCTTTACTGATGGTTGAGTCCTTAACTCTCTCTCTCACACACACACACACACACACACACACACACACACACACACACACACACACACACACACACACACACACACACACACACACACACACACACACACACACACACACACACACACACACACACACACACACACTGCCATCTGTGCGTTGAGGCACACACAGCACAACCTGAGAACCAAAAGTGTCATTAGCCCATTGCCTTGTTTTAAATGTGTCACCTGTGATTGATCTGTGTATGAGGAACAGGTGCTGTCCCATAATTATAAAAAAAAACTGTCTCCCTGCAGAAATCTGCTATAAACTCATGTCAAGAAGCTATTGTTCACTTATCACCTAGAACAACCCAAGAAAGCTGCTTTAAGTTTCCGCCAGCCAGCCACATGATTCTGATTCCAGCCTCAACAAAAGAAGCACTACAAAATCTGAGTGTGCTACAGTCTGTATGCCGTGGAGCTGTGAAGCTCACTCCTGCATAGCGCGTCTTTGTATGCTGCATAGGAGAAAAGCTGAGGGTTAAGATCATTCATTATTAATGTCACAGCACATCGCTGTACCCTATGGTGCTGATATGAGGGATCATGTGATTAGCTTCCGGGCAGAGCGTGACATAGGTGAGAGAGAGAGAGAGGAGAAATGAGAGCACGGTCGAGCACATGACGTCACTTTCTGCACTAAGGAGTGGAGAGAAGGATGAGCGGGGGAAAAAGGGAGCTCGGTCGTAATTTCATACGAGCTTAAAGTTCACCCCGAAGTGAAATTTCAGTCACGATTTACTCAACCCCATGCTGATCGAGTCGAAGCGAAGATTAGTCCACAAAACATTTCTGGAGCTTACAGCGACGTAGCATTCTGCTAAACAACTGAAATACATTGGGCCTTGTTAGAAAAAGGGACAAAAACAACTGAAAAAATTACATAACACAGCTCCTTACAGCTTGATTAAAATTGATTAGAAAAGAGGTTTTTTACAACCTCAATACGCAGCTAGTGCAGCCACATCAGACGGAGTGCATGGTAGTGCTTTGAGCTTAGCAGTTACAGTGAAGAAAGGGTGAAAATGACGTATTTCCTGAATCAATTTGGAATGTCAGGGTTTCCAGAGACTTGGATTATACCAGTCAAGCTATGTGGAGCCAATCTATGTTTTTTTCAGGTTGTTTTATTACATTTTAAAACATACCCCATCTACTTCAGTTGTTTCAGAGGATGCTACAACACTTTTGGGTGAACTCTTCGATTAAATCACAACTGTTCTACTTTACAGTGTAATCTGTGATGTAGAATAAACACAAGACAAGTCATAGACACAAACATACACACACACAGTATAGTGTTACAGTAGAAAAATGCTGATGTGATCACATGTGAATGAACCGTGTAAAGCTCACTGCGTCTTGAAAATGATGCACAGCTCAGTGTGAAAGTGCTGTGTGTGCACAATGCAGACTCACCTGTCTCTTCTCCTCTGGGGCTTTGAGGAAGAGAGCATTGATGACAGCAATAGTGTAGGTCTGAATGTCTTGATCCGTCCTGGAATTGGAAAATGACCCAAATATGATTATAAACTACACAATAATCATCTTTTCATGTGGTCTGCAAGGCTTTTATGATGGGTGAACAAATCAATGAACATAAATCCAGCTCATTCTAATCCCCCTCACCCCTGAAGATGCGGGATGAGCTGTCCTATGGTGATCTCCTGTGCCACCTTGTGGTAAAGATCCTGACTGTTGAGCACCATGGACTCCAGGATGGCCAGGGACCGCTGCAGCACTGCCGTGTCCATGGCCGATTTGTTCACATAGCTGGCGATCTGCAGGAGGGACAGAGCAGAACACACCGAATCATTTATAAAAATGTCATTTTTACATGGTAATGGAGGACAACTAAAAAAAACCTTGCTTTTGACATGTGAGAATATAGATGCATTAAAATGTATCTATATTCTCACATGTCAAAAGCATCTGCATCCCTCATAATTCAAGATAATTCTAACTCATTGACTGAACCATGCCTTATGTCATGACTTGATCTTACACCGACGATTTATATACAGATGCTTTATTAATGGTATGTTGTTTACATGTTCTGTTATTGTTGCTGTGTTGTTCGACTTTATGTTTTTTTATGAAATAAAGTGACTTTGAGGGCCATGAAAGGTCCCTTTTAAATAAAATGTACAATTATGATTATATAGTTTCTGCACAAAAAAGTATAAGAACCACATTCAAATCCTTAGAAAACTCCTTCTCCCTCATTAGAAATTCAAGAATATATAAGAATAGGCAAATATTTCCCGCTGTCCTCTACTTCACTGTACAGTTCATTCTCAGTCTATGTGAACTGGAGGCACACACACGTGTCTGCTGATCACTGAACCACAAAAGTCTCCATAACGATTTGTGATGTCACAAATCCAGCTTGTAGCTCCGCCTTTTAAAATACAATTTTCGGTGAGCACAGACAAACATTACACTCTCAGCAGTGAATATGAAAACATCCTTCTTGTGTCAAACTCTGCATGAACATTATTCTACGCAGTGAAGCTCAAACATTCAAAAGGAGCAAGAACGAAAACATGAAGGAGGACTTGTTAAATGTTACTGGTTGGTTTCATGACTGCATCAACAGAAAATGCGAAACCTCCAACCTTATTGACCCTAAAAGCCATGAAGTAACTATTAAAACAAACATTTTCCAGCACATACAGAATGACAGCAGTATTATTTATGCAAGTTCCTCTCAAATCCCTGCTCTGTTAAATGAGAAATTTTCTTGGCTGACCTTCTTGATGAAGGCCACAGAGAACGTGTCCCAGGAGACGATGCCGTGGTCCATCAGCTCCACGAAGGCCGTCAGAGTGAAGGACAGCAGGTCACCAAAACTACAAGACAACACACACGCACAAAAAACACACACCATAGCAAACTTCACTCCAGCAGATGGCTTGGACCAGTGTTTTAGCTGCAAAGCCCAGATGGCTTGGAACATAACGAGGAATGAGCGGTCAGCAGAGACAGAGAGAGAGAGAGAGGTGGTGGGAAGCAAGAGAAAGAAGTTCAATGCTGCGACCAGGCTTGCTGGAGAAAGACAGAAATACAGAGACAGGGAGAGAGAAGGGGGAATGGTACAGCGGTTTTGCGATGCAGCGCAGACAGACTGGCCTTCAGGAGACAGCGGGGGGCCGTCAGAAGGCCAGCAGGAGCCGGGCAGCACAGTGCGGTTTTCAATCAGGATCAGAAAAAGCTACATAATAGAGTGAAGTCATGCAGTTACACAAATATCAGGGGAAATAAATCACTCCGCAAGAATCACAGGAGGCCAAAGCAGGAAACACATTAAACAGCTGTTACATTACTGCTGGAAGTACTTGATGAGAAATTCAGGAATCATATTAAAATGGAAAGTTTCTACTTGCACGTAACTCAAAGCAGAACAGACAGTTTAAAGTTATTTCTGCTGTCCTTGTGTTATAAAACAGTTCAGTTAAATTAATGTTTTTATATGTTTTATGGCTTTGACAATGCTGACCTCTACTGCACTAAAGTGGGACTGCAGAACCGCCCTGGACTGTTCGTTCACTCATCCTGTTTTTACTGCACTAATGCACTGCATCAAGGTACAGTGAAGATAAACATCCCAACTCAACTCTCCAAATTGTCACTTTCTTGTTTTATTTATGTTTTACTTTGCGTCCCATCTGTTTTGAAATCAGGTTTTGTACAAACCTATCTTGCTAAAACCAAGAACTCTTATTGAGAACTGAGTAGTATCCTGTTGATGCACTCAGGGTTAGAATAACTTAAAAAATATATTTTACAGTTAGCCTGTAGAGTTAGTTTGAACATGACAAAGAAATTCAGCAAAAAAAAAATCCCAAATCATACAGAATTTAAGATAGAGGCTTTTCCTACATAGACGGAGGATCAACAGAGAGCATCGCTGACAGTCGTTGCTGTGTGATGAGTGAATTAGAGATATCGGGTGAATGAAATGTTAGTAAAACCGCAGCTCTAGTTTGCTGCACAACACTACACAAGATCACAGAGTACTGAGATTAGTAGATAAGACTATTGATCGCAGACAAGAGTAAAGGAAGCCCTGCTAGAGGATGGATGAGGTTCCTATAGGCTACAAGCTTATCATAATGAAGAAAAAGTAAGAAAAAGTAGCTGGCTCACAGACAGACCCCTCACCCTGTGTAGCACTGTTTTGGAAAGAAAACCAAGATTTAATTGTAATAGAAGTAATATGCATGAGGCAGCGATAGGGCTGGGCGCTTGCCTTTAAAAATGATATTGCAACATTTAAAGGCTAGATCACTATACATGATATATATCTATATTATGTTATCTCCTCATAAGCACGTCCTATATTCTTTGACTGGGCGAAATATCCCTACATTTTTTGAAAGAAATCTTTGCTTTACAAAGGTGCCATTAAATTTGTAGAGATAAATCTTGGTCTTCTCTCAGCCTGTGTTGAAGAAATAGGATGTCGTCTGAGTCTGCTGCCCAAAACCACATGCATAGATTTCAACTGGAAGCCTGTCGGTGGCTGTGTTATACGTGTACAGTACATGGATCATTTCCCATACGGCACTAGGGCCAGAGTCTTAATCATGCAGACTCGGCCAGCAGGTTAGAAAGAGCACAGAGCCAATGACGTTACCCAGTCGGGCTGGGAAAGGGGAGGGGCTTACCAGGGCTTCATTATCTTCTGTAGTTTCTGATAGCGCCTGCAAAGATTTGAGAAACTTTGCTGTCAAAGTCGGGAAACAAACAACCAAACGTTTCAGCCAGCACAGAGCAGGGAACAACACACATCACAAACGGGTGATTCATTAATTCCCTGAAAGAGGAGACCACACTCCACATCATAAAAATGAAATTTTATCGGATAAATTCAAACATAAGCAAACTGAGATACAATGTCAATATTTCACTCAACAAACACTTTCATACACCCACTGAGCACACACTTTTAACCAGTGACCAATACTCATTAAACATTAAAAAGCTCGCCAAAGCAGAAACAGTTGAAAGAGCAGTTTTTGCTGCCAACCTTGCAGTCACACAGCAAGCTCGGGTAGAGGCGACGATGGACAGAAATGATCAAACGGCACTTTCATTTAATGAGAAGAAAAAGGAAGAAAAATCCAGGTTTTACACCTCAAAACACTCTGAGTGACAGGTGCACAGTATGTACCAAAAAGAGAACAAAACCCTTCACTCCAGGGTTTTTCAAAGTCCCCCCCCCACCCTCCCAGGGCGAAGCTTGGGGGAAAAAAAAGCTTTTACTTGCTTAGCTTTGCTCAATTCCTGGATGCCTATGGGATTATGACTATGATATCTTATCCCACAGACACTCAAGAATCTGCACCAAAAATATAAAGAGGTGTGTTGTCAAGCATTTATTAGTTTCTGACTATGAGACTATGATAAAAACAAACGGTGAAATTCCACAAAACTAGCAAATCTCTAAACTTTATCTCTTCCACCAAATCACACACATTTAGGCCATTCTATGAGATCTCCTGATGTTAGCTAATATAATATGTTTTCACTTCCATTCAATGAGCCTCACCTGAAGGTTCAGTTTGTATCAGGGAGGCCCACCTATCTTTTTAGTCTCCTTGTATGTGCCGTAACCAAATGGTCATACATACCGCATCATAAATAAAATGCTGCAATAATTCAATTGCACACAAATGAAGAAATAATCTGATTAACAAAGAATAAAAAACAAAAAATAGCTCAGCTTGATACTGTCCTCAAAAAAGCTCACAGAGACGGATTGCTCTCTAGTGTGAAACTGCAGGAATCCAATATCGACTATTTAATGCACCAAAGCAGTGTTACAAGAAAAGTCACTATCTTGGTGCATTAAATAGTCGATATTGAGCCCTGTAGATGTGTGCAATGTTTTTTCCCCCCTTATATTTTGACTCATCACCTACACTTTTTGGTTTGGTGAGTTTGGACACTCCAAAACATACAAATACAAAACTATCTCTTTCTCTATAAAGTAGTCCCAATTAAAACGTTTGACAGAAAGTAAGAGACTGCCACTTTTTTTGGTGTTGGTTTAATTGTTTTGTGTTCCAGGACGTGGATAGATATGATCGATATAACTTACTTATTCCAAGTAAAACTCTCAAGTATAAGGAAAATAAGTACAACCCATCCCCCAGAAAATAAATGAAGAAAATAATAAATTGATGAATTTCTGAACCACAATGACAACGTACTGTGGTGGCAGCAGAGTCACAAAACCCATGGACAAACAAAAACTGTCTGAATAACGAGAAATCACTAGAGGTAAGTAGGAAAATGTTTCTAAAATCTACCTTCCCGTCATTTTCTAAAAGTAATAACACCTCATATGAAGCTGTTTGAAGTTGCATTGCACATTCTGCACCACTCCCTGTGTCGAAGCACATTCATACACTAGTTCCATGTGTCAGTCAGTAGAGGTCGCTGTCTGCCTTTGTCTTGTGCAGCTCATGTGGGCAGCTGATTTCCACATGAATACGGCACATATCTGGCAGAGGCATTAGATCACAGCTCAGCTCTGCCCTCGAGAGTCTCCAGCACTGAGCCTCTTGAATAATTACAGTTCAAGTTGGTTTGCAGCACACTAATGAGTGTGTGTGTGCGCACTGTGTGTGTGTGTGTGTGTGTGTGTCAGACACCGATACCTTACCGCGTGTCAGTGTTTCATAAGCTCCCTCTGTTCAGATGGAAATATAGCAGAACCACTCACTCACACACATGCAGAGGCCACTTTTAAACTCTCCAGTGCTGAATAACGGCTGCGATGGTAATTTCACATAAAAATATATTTAATGCAAGAGGCAGCAGCAGAGAGGAGTCAACATCGGGGATGCTGTGATGGCTCCGAGCAGTGAGATCAAACAATGTCAAATATTTGCCAACTTCAGAACTATATGCAGAAAGGAAGAAGAGGCCTCTCACTGATTTCCTATCAAAGAGTGAAAGTGAGCGTAATGCTAGAGCGGCCTCTGCTGCTGCTGTACTCTGAAACAGCGGCTCATTAAGTGGTTTCTGCTGAGGAGAAGAAATGAAATATCTGACCGGAATCTGACCTTTAATGCACATGTGAAGCACTCAGGAGCACCAAAGTGTTGGGTTGTTTTTTTTTTTTTTTACCGTGCCGCAGTAAGAGCCTATTTGACCTTCTGAATGTGCGCGTTTACAACACGACTGTGTCCTCATGCGAGCAAACAATTCTTCAATCTATCTTTTTCTCTCGCAGGGTAAAAGGGATGAATAATGAGTGTTGCATGAGGCAGAAAACGAGAGAGTCCCGGCCGGCTGGCTGCTGCTGCTGCTGCCCTCCCAGCCAGTTTGCACCGTATGTCTGCTTCGGTGCGTGTGTGTGTGTGTGTGCTCGTTTGCTCTCCTACTGTAACTTTCCTCTGGGTTTTTACTCTGACTGGAGCCTTGCACTCACACTCGCACTCACTGACACACACACACACACACACACACACACACACCTCCCACTGGCATCACGGCTGAGAAACCCCACCTCAGCGAAAAATGTCCTCACTTTAACCTTCAGTTGAGACGGTCTCCGGGGCCCTCCACACAGCGAGCTTTTGGATCTGCTGAACAGTCCAAACAGGAGTGCAGAGCTCTCATCTCAGTTTTGTGTAATATCACTATCACGGTCAACAAAAAGGCGAACAGGAGCCCCCGGGCATGCTCTTCACAAGCCAGTTCTCCCCTTTTCACACTTGGATGACACTTTGATGAGCGTGTTACGGGGTACGGGGCCTGCTGTGGTTGCAGACAGCCTCTGTGGGCTCATCCAGAGCTGATGTTGACTCCTCAAACATATACAGGTATACTACACACAGGCAGAGCGATCTGCGATCTGTCAGGCTACTTGTGCTTTTACCCTACAATCCTGCACAATGGTGGTTAAATAATGTTGAATAAACAGCTTACTTTGGCTATAAATTATTTTAGCACAAACATCAATAGCTTCTTTTCACTAGCTGTCAAGACAAATGTTCTCATTGTCACACTAAAGCCCTATTTGGATAAGACTTGTTTTACCTAGGGACCTCGGGTAATTTGGAGTAATTGCAGAGGACGTCTGTGATCTTAATCTCGTGTGAATCTGTCAGTAATTTGTAAAGTACAAATTCTGCAAATGGCAAATAAACAGTCCTGTATGAATCGGCACCTTGGTGATTTGAGGTTATATTTCTCTGTTTTCTGCTGAACAAGTGAAATGTGACTGCAGCTCATAATAAGATGAACAGCAGTCGACAGCTGTGCAAATTTCAGCGTTTTGTTTTATTTTATTTGTATTTTATGTTGATTAGCAGTATGACTAACTAAAGTACTGACAGGTTGATATGCTGTTCACTTCTTCACAAACAACACTTTTAAAAATAACATAATTATATTAAATAAAAACTTTTAAATTAGAAATGTGTTGCAAAGAATGAACTGCTAACATAATAAGAATAGCAGACAATATGAGGTGCAGCTACTCTGTCACTGGTTCCCCTCCCTCTAAACTCAAGTGGGCTGCCAAGGTGAGAAATAACACTGTAATACGTTTTAATTCAAATGTATAATAAATAGAGTTTAAATACAGTCAGATTTGTTCCTTTCATGTGAAGAATCAGACAGCTGTTTGATATTGTGAAAAATATTTTCATCGGGAAATATCACAATATTCGATAATATCAGGCCAAAACAACGGTGAGATCGGCCATATTGACTTTGAAAGTGATGACAGAAAAGGTTTGGAGCAACAAAATGTTGTTCGGCCACAAAGCATCTTTTACTTGATCTAAACAAGAGCAAATCAACTCTTAACTACATCGGTAATGTGGCTGCTGGACAACAGATGCTTTGCTGCTGAAAGCTGCTGTTACACACAGCTTTGAAATCACATTCGGGTGATAATGTGCCACATGCAACACACAAACGTGGCATCGAAAAAATAGTCCTGTGCAAAAGGAGCCTCCAAGTGAATACATGATTGTAAACAAGACTACTTCAGGTACGGTGTATAATGAATTGTGCGCCGCAGTCTGATGCTGACACTTCTATCAAGTGTTGCAGTGCTGCTATGAAATCCTAAAGTTTGCACAGTTCCCACAGCAAAGACATCTGCAGAGAGCCAGCCGCAACACCTAATGCCAAAGTAAAAATCCAGTTCAATACAGTGATTTAAGGAGTGTTACTAAACTTAGGGCAGATGACTCATCTGCTTTGAACTTAACCAATCAGAATGCACAGTGCAACTCCAAAGACCCTCTGGAAACTAACTGACCTCAGACCTGTGTAGGTGGAAAACTTATCGGATATATACTCTTACAGCATCTTACACCAACCTTCTACTGTTCCCTATTTTCCCAGTAAAACCCATCATACAGGAACAAGAAGTCAGGGGATAAAACACAGCAGTGACGGAGGAAATCCAAAGCAGAGAATGAGATGGACAGACTTACTCAGTCCCACTCTCCACCATCTGTGTGAGCAGGGAGATGCCGTCCAGGTTGATGAACTCTTGGGCGAAGGTAATGTCACGGGACGCGTTGGCCAGGTCCTTCAGTGCCTCCAGTTTGGCATCCATGCTAGACGACTGGATCCGCTCATGAAGTCCGACTGCAGTCTGGTACTAGAGTGAGAGAGGGGAGGAGGAGGAGGTAAAATGCCTTCAGATAATAATAATAAAAAAGAAAAAAAAATTTCTGCCTGTGCCTCCACAATGATCATTTAACTTACAGGAGAGGTGGTCAGGCGCAAGATTGAGCCGTTCTTAATGTCATTGCGATTCTGTGGAGATTTACCAGGATGAAAGCAGTTAGTGAGCACTTGAGACATTCTTTTTTTTTTTTGAACCATGGACACTGCTGCCGGGAGCAAAAAAAAAACAAAAAAAAAACAGATAACCAAACCTTTTCTGTGATGTAGAAATTTGTCGCGTCAGCAATCTGCAGAGCAAAGTTTTCATGGTTCCCCAAGGACCACCTAAAAGTCATTGAATGGAGGGAGAAAAAAAAACACATTGCATAATTGGTGTTAAAGTGGAGAACATCTTAGTGTAAAAAACAGCTAATAGGAGAGAGAGACAGACTGGATGACAGAGAGAGACTGGGATTTTTGCAAGAAGCCCAAGAGAATTATTTTTCAAATCCAAACAGCGTGCAATTGTGCAGACTTACCCCTCGCACACTTCTTTAATGATGGCTGAAAGAGGCTTTTTCTGTGGAGAAAAAGGCAAAATTACATTTAGCCCACAGTCCAAGCTTGAGTTCCTAAAACAACAGTCAACTCTCAGAGAGCTGCAATTACTTTATATTACAGGACTGGCACAATGAGAGGCTGTTCTCCAGGAGCCTGTGTTTAACTCTCCGACTGCTCATGTGGGATCACTGACCATGTCTGTGGCACCACGTCATTCATTGTTACTGTATGTGAAACTGCTTCCAGATCAGCTGCTACACAGTGGGAGAAAGTAACTAAGTGTCTTTACTCATTTACTTTTTTTAGAATTACTTGCCAGTGCTGCCATGCTGCTTTTACTTTACTTCTGTTCCACTAACTTTCAGCAGGATAAACTTTTCACTTTATCTCGTAACATTGATTTGGCAGATACAAAGTCACATCCACAGTTACACAGTAGTGTTGTATCATTACTGGAATATCAAACTTCATTACAATACCACAACAATTATAGATATTGGATGCCATGTTTGATACCACAGGGAACTGACACAACATTGAGGGATTTTATTAAAAGTTAAATATAATAAGGTTTGTGTACTGTGTGTTAAGACCAACATAATCTAAGTTAATTTTCTTCTGTAGGGAGGTGAGGCTATGTGGGCACTACTGGAGTGTGTGTGTGTGTGTGTGTGTGGTGTGTGTGTGTGTGTGTGTGTGTGTGTGTGTGTGTGTGTGTGTGTGTGTGTGTGTGTGTGTGTGTGTGTGTGTGTGGAGAGAGAGAAAAAAAAAGCTGGCACTGGTTTATCGCTCCTGTGAAAAATAAGAATTGAAAGGGTTTCACATATTCAGACACGATATGTATCAACGTTTCTTTCTCTTCCACAACAATAGTATGCGATTTCTATTGATTAAAGTATTGTAAGTCTGGTTATTGTTTGAAAATGTGTCCATATTTGTGCCAATATAATACACGAGTTTGGATGCAGACACTTGTTTTGCCGAATATAATACTTAAACCCTTTGGATTTCGAGGTGCAACATGTGAGACTTTTAGACTGTAAAAACAAAACAAAAAACAACCTAATATTTTCCACAGAATATGAATGAATAACAGTTTTGACGTTTACTGCAGTTATGCATCCTAACTAGCTATCTCTGTCCCGTCCTGGTCCAAAGCTCTTTGCTTGCGTCGAGCTCACTGTGTGGACTTCTGTATCACATATGCTGCCTCCCCATTTGTTTTGAGTATGAATTTTAATCTTTGAATAAAGGATATTTACTTGTAGTGGAGTTTTAAAGTCTGGTAACTCATTACAAGGAGCACCAAACCTGTCCGTTGTAAAAAAAAGTACTCTGAGCTTCCCCAATATTTGAAAAGATAACCATGATGATGTCATCAGAGCTATGTTATACAGGGATTAAGACTTTAAACAGAAAAACAACATTACTATTCTGTTATTAGACTTTTCCTAATAAAAATGAAGAAACTTGTCTTACTTTTGATCATATATCAGCTCCTCATTTAACATAAAAGCATTGGGAAGTTTTATATGTTTTGTCAAATGAACAAAAGGTTTAAATATCATTACATTAAAAAGTACTGTTTTGTGGCGCGCAGGTAGTCGAGTGGTTAGCGCGCATGCCACAAACCAGCCAGCGGACCTTTGCTGCATGTCACACCCCTCTCTCTCTACCATTTCACAAATCTACCCACTGTCTAAATAAAGGTGTCTATGCCTTAAAAAAAAATCTTAAAAAAAAAAAAGTACTGTTTTGGCATCGGTACCTTGCTTGACCCATATTGACCCATACTTGAGATGGAGGTCAGGATATCTCAACCTCTGCTGCTCAAATAATTCTGACCATTGTTTGTTTGAAATGGTCTCTAATAAGTCTCATAACTTGAGGATGCAAAGCACTGGTATGCACAGTACTCAAAGATATGAACAAAGTACACACCAGCTCAGGTTACATTCCAACAAGAGTCGTTGTTAAGAGCCGAGACCGTGTTTTTTAAGGATGGTGAAGGGTCTCTTATCCCTGCTGTGCAAAACACAATCTGCTCAAAACACACAGGCGGCATCAGCATGCACACAAAATCAAACAGTCTCAACCTGGCACACTCAAACACACGCACACGCACGCACACACACAGCAATTTAGTAAGTATCTCTGTGGAGTCACAATGTACAGAGCATTGTGGGGATGATATGATAGAATTGCTGCTTCACTGGGATTTACCCGGAGCAGCGAGAGAGGCTTCTTCAAAGAGCACGAGCTGCAGTGATGGAGGACTTACAGAGAGAAGATAAAGCTGGCAGGATGCTGTGTGTGTATATGACAGGGAGAGAAAGGCAGAGAGGTGACAGAAGAAGAGTGTGGGCTGCTACGGGAACAAAGGAAAGAACAGCAGATACAAACAAAAGTGAGAAATAAGCAAACTGAATAAGACGAAGAGAAAACAACAGCAAGCACAGCACGGAGGAGAGTGGATGATAATAGTGGAAGAGAAAGAGGGAGCAGCAGTGTGGATGTTGAACGGAAAGAAGAAGGGACTGGAGGAAAGAGCCAGCGGGGATGAGGTGACAAATGTAAGGAGTGTGTGTGTGTGCACAGTGCCAGTCAGTATTAGCTTAATATCTGGGCGAAGGATATTCGCTCGCCGATGCCGTCATCCTCGGGGCGGGCTCTCTGGGACGTACAGTTTGGTGCCGGACTACAGCGAACACACAACAGAAATATCCAAAAAGTACTCAGAACTGCAGTAGTTTTTAAATTAAATGCCAATGCCAAACGTGCCTCAACATGACTTGAATAATCCAGGTCGACACAGTAGATGTTTAGCTTCTTAATATGAAGACAGCAAAAAAATAAACAAAACAAACAAAAACAAGAGAAAAGAAAACGCGCGCTGCTCAAAAACTTTAATACACCAGGTGCATGGTGGTGACAAGCATCAAAAAACAAATAAAACTCTGTGCTGGCAATCGCAGATAACTAGCTTACTTATTTACTGTGCACAAAATAGGGCCTTTCAGCTACAAAGCGAGCCATCATCATAGACCAAGCCTCCTTCTCAAGACCATTATCAGCTGACTGATGATGGCCTCGAGCTGAAGCGTGTTTGTTCTCTGCCCACAACAAATAATCAGACTAGTTACCTGTGAGTGCAGGAGTTTGGTTTGTTTTCAGTGTATTAACGTGCTCAGTTGTGAAAGGAACAGCGACGATTGCAATATTTCAAAAAGACATGAAACAACTTGTTCTTGGAGCGATTCCCTCTTTCATACAGGGTTGAAGCGTCATCCAGTTTTGATTTTATTCTTAATAACCTCATTTTTCTTTTGCGGATGTTTAAAGCAACATTATGTAACCTTTTAAAAAAAAACATAAAATAACAGCTTCTAAATCATTTTGCTGGTTTAGTGTCTTGTAATGGGGTGAATGGTGTCTCTGTCTCAGCCACTCCCTATCAAATGCTTCTGCACTATGCAACTTCAGTGAGAGGGTGGGATCACAGCGTTACACACATGTTAACAACACCTAACATTCTCATGACATTGATAAGTTTTTTTTGTGGTTAGCACCTACATCACGTCTGACAAACTTGTACAAATCTAAAACAGTGGTGTTGCACTTACATAAAACTGTGGCGGGCACCAAAATGGGAGAAAATACCAATGTCTCTGCTTTAAATAATCATAAAAGTTAAATAATGAACCATATGTGCATAACATTTTAGAACTTGTAACAGAAATGTTTTTTCAAATGTTTAGCTTCTGTGTTACCAGTGCAAACCACAGATCCCTTTCTCTCATGTGAGGTCTATCTAACATGCACAGTTCTATCAAGTCATTAATCATGAATCTATCAATTCAAGTCTGATTAGGTAATTAAGTGCAATAGTTGTGCATTTAAATGTTGTTGGATTTTTTTGTATTTCTTCTCATCAGCTTGCGTCTCTTCCCTTTCATCTGAGTTTTTTTCCTTCCCCAGAGAGCTCAGCTTGTTTAACATAAATTTGAATGATAAAAAATATCACGTACAGCTCGTTTCTGGTTTATAATCCATTTGGACTGGTTAAACATTTAATCTACAAATTAATTTATAAATGAATTCATAATTTATTTTCCCAGTTAGCCCTTCCACAACCCCTTTTTCTACACTCCCCTTCCAGTGGCCTCCATCTGCACCGTCTATCCAATTACCTCTGAGGCGTTTTGCTGCACCTTCATCATCCAGGAGGTACACCACCTGCACTGTCCTATCTAGTCTTCTCCTACTCCATCAAATGTCCCTGTCTGAACTCTGGAGCACTACGTCACACCTGGTATGAGTCGTATTCATCTTCTGCACGGGCAGAGAAGTGAAAGCTGTAATCCACAGTGTAATAAAACTTAATGTGTGATATTAAATCCGTACTGAGTTTATATTATCCATCAGCTCTGTGTCCCTGTTGTCTGACAGCACTCCTCTTTCTAAGTGGGAGGATAACAAGGACGCCTGATGTCTTTCTTTTCAAGACTGTTGAGCTACACAACAATCAAAAATTCACCAGCTAGGGCTGATGTCTGATGGCAGAACATTAATCACAGACATTTCAAACTATTAAAGCCCGAACCAATACTGGATGTTTGGGGCCGATGCTGATACCCATATTAGGGAGTCAAAAATCGGATATCAATACAGCGGCTGATATGCACAAATTCTTTAAAAGTCATAGTTCAAATGTGGTTATCAAAGCCATAACGGAGGCAGGATGTTTTACAGTGAAACAATAAACTTTATTGTCTAAAATGACATCAGTGCACTGAAATAGCAAACGTCACTGAAATCTTAAGTGCCCCAAGCACATTTTTCTGTAATTTAATTTCACGTATACGCCAATACCAAAATATCTGTCATAGGCCAATAATGGCTGCCCAGCAAAATATCAGTCAGGCTCTAAAAGAATCAATTAATTTGGGATTTCTCACACATTTTGTTCCCGTTGATAAAAATACCAGATTCAACTGCAGGTGTTATGTATCAGTAATAAAAGAAATACATATTTGTGCAGCACAGTAGTGCAGTGGTTAACGGGGTTGCCTTACAGCAAATCCAAAGACATGCAAGTGAGGTTAACATGTCACTCTCAATTACCTGAAGGTGTGAATGTGAGCGTGAATGCTTGTTTGTCCCTATATGTCAGCCCTGTGAAGAAGTGGCGACTTGTTCAGGGTGTGCCCTGCTTTTCACCCAATGTCAGCTGGCATCAACTCTAACCTCCCTATAATCGATAGTATCATATTAGCAATGGATCAATTGACTATGTCAGGGTTCTTCAAACATGCAGGGTAGATTGAAGTGTGTATGAAATAAGGTGTAGCTTGTAGTGTTAAATCCACAGATAATGATCATTACCCAACACTGCAGTTCTTATCTGTCCTACACCACATTTCAGCATCTTTCAGCTCATCTGTGTTGTTGTTGTTCAGCCTTCGCTGTTTTGATTCACGCTCAGCGCTCTCACGCTCAGTGTTTTACTGCTTCAGCGGGCAGCTATAGTTAATGAAAAAGCTCTGAAAAAACCCACTGTACACTCCCTGCCCAGCTACAAACGGCAGTCAGACAAAGTCAGCGACCAACCGATGAACATAGTGGAGCATTTAGCAGTGCGAGAGCCAAATATTTCCCTCAAGAGTTAGTGGAGAACAAAACAGAGCTAAAAAAAAAGACTTACATTCATCAGCTAGACACAGGTCCAAATCAATGCTAATGTTGCTCCTTAACTGCTACATTTGTAAATAAGCCACTGTTTGCCATCAAATTTGACAATTTACCTCAGAAGTAGCTAAAATGGGAGTGTACTCACATTCAGTTATTGCAGCTTTAAATAAGCTATAGAGCTTTGTTTTGAACACAGGGTTAAACTAAGTTCATTTTTATACTGCCTCACACTCTACTGTACTTAAAAGTTTACTGATTCATAACCAATAAAAACATCCATCCAACTCAGCTTGTTTTTGACTTGAATTCTCCTGCTTGTTTCCAAAATTTATTTTCTATCTGCAGGCATCAGCAGCCCCCCCACCTTGTCCTCCTCCCATCTTCTGCAGCGTTTCTGACAGGAACAATGAAACACTTATTGCAATTGCCTGCATTTGTACTGATCCAGTAGTGTTCATACACAAATGTCAGACTTTTGTGCCTGTGGGGCACTCAAGATACTTGGAGAAATACAGGAATCGTGATTTATTTATGCACACACACACACACACACACACACACACACACACACACACACACACACACACACACACACACACACACACACACACACACACACACACACACACACACACACACACACACACACACACACACACACACACACACACACACACACACACACACACACACACACACACACAGCAGAGGAGAAGCACAACACAAACAGACAGAAATCAGCAACTCGCACGTGAATCGTGAATCCCTATTCAAATGGATACAAGGGTACACACATACATACTGCCAACACCTAAGCACACACACATGAATAGTAATATAGTATGAATAGTAACAAGTATGCATGTTGCCACACAAACACGCCCACACACAATTTCACTTATGCCGAGTTTTACCCAAGACAACAAACAAAAAAATATACACACAAAATTTGCACACACACACACACACACACACACACACACACACACACACACACACACACACACACACACACACACACACACACACACACACACACACACACACACACACACACACACACACACACACACACACACACACACACACACACACACTCTTTCTCTGTGTCTCAAGACAGCGTGAGCGCCTGAAACCCACTCCCCACTGCATGACTCAGACAGCCATATGCTGCTGCAGGGCCTATTGTACAGAGGAGATGCGGAGGGAGGAGGAAGAGGTGGGGGTTTGACGGTGGAAGACAAGAGAGGAGGAGGCACAGCGCAAGTTTTCACAGTTGCAACAAAAGACGGGGAGGCGGAGTGAGAGGGGAAACAGGAGAGAAAGCAAAGAAGGACAAGGAGGAGGAGGCAACAGATAGGAGGAACAAGAGAAAGATGACAGGGAGAGATAAGAGAATTGGAGAAAAGGCAGAGGAAGGAGGAGGAGGAAGAAGAAGAAGAGGCTTCTTGAAGTGAAGACGAAAGGCAGACCTTTAAAATTCAGACTGCAGCAGCCCTGCTGATAAGGGGGTCATTAAACACAGAAACCCCATCCCTAAATCGACCTCAAGGCAAACCCAGAAGCGCCCGTACTCAGTAGTTCAATATTTCATTCAGTGGTTCATCCATTGACAAGGGCATTTGTAGCTCCAGTAGTGACTCATAGCTTGTACGATCATTAGCCCCTCCATGAGTCTCTCTCACACACACACACAGGCCATTTTACACACTGTATATGTGTAATCAAACAATGTAACAGTAAACATGTCAGGAGCCACCGATCGAGCGATCAGCGGAATGATTTTAACACCAGGAGTTGCACTAGTTTCATCACAACTTTTGCTGAAAATGCCCTCGACTATGAACATGATTTATAGCAACCACATTATGCAGGTCTGTGGAATCTGTTGTGATGCATTGTGGGGTGGTTGATAGCATTTGATCAAATCTAAACACAGTTTTAAATTCCCTATCAATTACACAATTACAAGATTAATTTATTATTATTTTAAAACTGGTGGTATGGCAGCAGATACTTTTTTTTTTTTGCCAGATGGCAGCAGGGTGAACAGACTGTGTCTTGGGCGTGTGTTGTCTTATAGTATCCTTTGGGCTCTGTGCAGACGCCTCACCTCACCGATATGACTGATGCTGTCGCTGAGTAACAGTGATGTTCTGGGTGGTTTTAATCACCTGCTGTAGAGCCTTTTTCTCCTGGGCCATGCACGAACCAAGGATTCTTTCTGTTGCTCAGGAATTTAGCCATCTTGTGCTTTATTTGGACGGAGATATAAGAAGACCACAAAAAAAAAAAAAAACTGTTCACCTGCTCCACCGATGTAGACAGGGCTGTGTGTTTTTGCCTCCTTTGCCTTGGTTTTGTTGGATGTTTATGGACGTTCTATTCTCATTTAAGTTTAAGCTTTTTACCACCTTTATGTAACCTAAGGTTATAATAAATACAAATCAAAGATTCATACAACTGTCATCTACACTCAAACACACCAGTTTTAAGGATAAGCCTTATTAATGTTCACAATCTGTAGCTACAACCAGAAAATTAGATAGGCCCCTGAAGTTATGAGCTGTTGATTAAATATTTATCATTATATTTTATTAACAGGTCTAGCCTTCTTACAGCTTATTTCTATGCACCGCTTGTTCCAAATACCACAGAGGCAGAATTGGAAATAGAAAGTTTGGGATCAGTTTATGATTGATAAACCTTTATGGATATCCATAATAAGAAAATATATTTAAGTGGGAGATTCTCCTGGAATTGATACAACACTTGAGCTGGATAATCCCCAGGTTCTTTTTTTAACCGTTAAAAAACTAATTGGCTTCTATTAATATAATCTGCAGTCTGTGTCATTTAACCACTGAAAGCGACTGTCAGTTTGAGCCTAAAAAGAGAAGCCCACTGCCTGAATGTCCTGCTAATTAAAAAAAAAAAGTGTATGGAGAGATAAAAGTTATATAATTCTATAAAAGTTCTAAAACTCTATTAACCCAAATTTGTCACAATAGCTGTTCTGGTGAAACTTGTTTTATGTAAGATTTAGCATCCATCATTCCGTCTTTAAAAATGTGTCAAAGCTATGGCTGTGTTGCCTGTTAAATGTCTTTAATTAAGGCACTTCTGTGAAGTAATTACTGTAATTGTTAGGAACTATGGAAAGATGCATCGTGGCCTTATCACATCCGCCAGACACACACACACACACACACACACACACACACACACACACACACACACGTAATTGAACTACTTACAGTGTATACACAGCAGCAGATTACTGAACAATAATGTGTTCAGACACAACATGCACCCTGTTCATGGTGTTAAAATCTGTACGTGTTGCACAGACAAGACATTTGCAAGGCTTGGTCTGCTTAAGTTTAGACTTGGAAGTGCAGTGTAGTGATAACAAAATGAGATTTGTTTGGCACTCAGACACCTACCTGGTCTATCTCCATGAGCTTGGGGAAGGCCTTCGGCCACTCAATGGCCACCTTGACGGTGTCTGCCGGCGGCGGCATGGCTGAGGGAGGGGGTGGTCGGTGTGGGTCTCACTGCCTCACACCTCTGTCACTACTACTGGAAGTAGCTCATCCAAACCTAGAGGACAAGAGTGAAAAAGAAGAGAGGATTGGAGAGGGAAGGATGGAGGGAAAAAGACAAAAATGGAGCATGTTAGAAAATCTTAAAGTTAATGTTTGATCAGTTCCTCTGAATTCAAAGAATATAACATTTGACGAAGGAGAAAAGGTCGATAAGGGCAGTGCTGAAACATGCATGGGTTATTGCAGCTCTGACAACTTCACAGTATAAGCACTAGCCTCTTTTGTTTTCATACCCCAAAACCATCTGAGGTCAGGCTGCCTCGCTGCAAAGCATGAGGGTCCATCTTTAGTGCTACTTTGGTTAAGAAACCACAGACGCAATAAGCCTACCTGCCATCTCGCGTCAGTAGCCCACAGCGAGAACACGCTACCCTGTTTGTGTCATGGCTGACCTTAAAAACTAAGCACATCATGCAAATTTTTTGCAGCCACATACTGATGCTAAAACTCTAATTCAAATACACAGTTCAACCTTGAACAGCCAAACGAAAGCAGACAAACTGTTTTTCTTTTTGTTTGTCCTGCGAGATTCTTTTTCCGGCAGCAGCCCTAATTTAATTTGCAGTTGTTGACACGGTGAACATAAGGACGTGCCGATGGGGCCGTCGCGCTCAAGAGGAGTTGAATTCAAATCAAGGTTTAACTGCTAATGAGGTCACAGCAGGTGAGTGAATCGAGAAGTTACGATGTTTTTAAAGACCCACTCTGTCGCACTGGCCTCAGTTCAGTCATTAAAAGAAACAAACCACCCAGCAGCTCCACGTTTTGATCTCCAGGATGACGTTTGAGACACCTTTTAGACATGTCCACTGTTATGGAGTGCAAGTGTTCCTCCTGCACCATCTCTCCTTTGGCAGCAGCTTAAGTCAAGGTTACCAGCACAAAGCTTATTCCTCTGCCAAATTCCACTCGCTTTAAAAGGGTATTCCCCCAATTTTACACATAAAAGGTCAGTTTACTCATCATGGGAAGCACAAAACAAGCCTTTAAAACCTGTGGTTCTGGATAAACTCAGTCAAGTCTGAGAAGAATTGGCTGCACTGATATATCTGCAGATGTTTGCATACAAGCTTTTTTCGTAGCTATATATTGTTTTACATGTTCTTTTTATTGAGGAGAAATTCAACACCATAAAAAAAACATTCAACACCAAACAAAAAGTCCAAAAGAGTGTGTGACAGAGAAGCAGGGGAGTTACAATATAACCAATGCTCTTTCATTTGAAATCTGTTCTGTATGGGCTGATAAACTTAATCCATCCTTTCCAACGACTACCAAATATGTTTCAAAGCAAAACCTTGTTTTTCCATTACAAGAACGCAGATATTTTCCAAATGCGTATTTGTCAGCGGATGTGCTGCAGGAAACTGCAGCAATGAAATGCTGAATATGTGCTTGAACCATTACACAGTTTATTCACCAAGGAGTAATGACAGGATTTCTTTTTTCAACTGTGAAATGTCACTTAGTGAATACAGCATGCTGGTCTGATGTTTTTAAGCCAAATTTAACTGATGCTTAACAGAAATCTGGCATTTTTACTCATGTTACATTGAATATTTGCCAGTATACTGTCATCTGAGTTTTTAGAAATTCTCATATATCATAATTTGTTTCTCCATTAAAGAAAAAAAAATCAGGCATCTGTCAGACTATATTCTGGAGACAACAATAAAAGCCGTCTTTACATCCAGAGGGTGAACTTTAAGAGCTGTTGACAGGAAGGGTGTTTTTGATGAAATTTTGTTCTGTCATGCCCCCCAGCTTTATGCTGCAAACAACATGAGTCAGTTAAAAAGACGCTAAGGAAAGTATACACTGGAGTAGGAGGTAATAGTTAGAGAGAGGTGAAGGAGGGATAGAATGAGAGAGTGAGATAACAGCATCTGTTTGACATTCGCTTCCCAGTAACCCGCAGAAGTGAAGTAATAACAGGCACGCTAAATAAAGACTGCGTCTTTTGACCGGTGAGAGACGGAGAGAGCCCGACAAACAGACTCAATCTGTTTTTGTCAGCATATGCGTCCTGGTTCATAGCAACAAGTGCAACACACACTCAAATATTGAACATGTGATCCTGGGGTGGTTCCTCCCTCTGCAGAGGACGCCTGCACGATGTCTGACTGGGACGTGGGCATCTGGATTGACCTGAAACCTTGTGGCTTTCTTAAATACGCCAGTTAAAAGCCTCGTGGTGGAAAAAAAAAACAGCTAAATCAGTCTCTCCGAACCGCAAAGGGGAAGCTGGGTAAAGCTACTTCTGCATGCTTGCAGGGAGGTCTAATAAAACCCACCACTGCCCAGATATCAAGTCGAAAATGTACCATAGATATCCCCAAAACCCACGGAGGAAGGCATCAATAATTTACCTTCCCAACCTTTCTGGAAAGCTTGGATCATCCTAGTTCCTGGTGGAGAAGGCTGGTTACATATTTAATCTCAATCCATAATGCATAAAGACCGGCTCGGATTAATTCCTGGGAGAAAGCTATTAAGGAGAGTAGTGTGAGTGTTGATATATACAGTGATATGTGTGCAGGCAGAATCGCGAGTGATGAAATGTGTGTTTTAATCTGGATGACCGGAATGTGTGTGTGTGTGTGTGTGTGTGTGTGTCCTGCTGTACAGCACAGTGTGAGTATGCATGTGTGTGTTCGATGAGCTTGGATTAATTTAAAGATAGTTTATGTAATAAGGCTGGCCTGGCGTTGTGTGTGAGTCACCCCATAATGATCCACATAGCCTTTATTCAAGGGCTCGTTGCCATGGCAGCCGCTGCATCAATAGCTCGAGATGGGGATGCATCTTTCCTTCCAAAGCGCGTCATACTCAAGTCACGTTTGTCACAACTCCATATAAAATATGACTCACTCCACCCATCTCCTTTGAATGCATCCGCTGAAATATGAACGAGTGTGTTCATTGAAGATTAGAGTTGTTTCGTTACGAATATGTTAAGTACTTTCTGAGAGTCGTTGCCTTGCAGCTGTGCATCTCTCTGTTCCCCCTACCTACCTACCTCCCCCCCTCCCTCCCTCCCTACCTCCCTCTCTGCCTCTCCCCTTGGTAACCTCATGCGGAGAAAATTTCGCTTCAGGTCCCTGTTCTTGGATAAGCAAGGAGGCAAATGTGAGAGAAAACACTGACGGATAAAAATCTGGATGAGAACAAACCTGCACACTACACTTCACAGGTTAACTGCTTGAACAAACATGTTCAATTTGATGAAAACAGCAGCATCCTCCTGCTATTCTATGTTTAACAAACAGACAAGCAGATGTATCTTATAGACAACGGCTTGTTATTCATCTATACGCAGGTTATCAGCCTGACGGAAGACAGAGATGCAGTGAAGGAAAGCTAAAGCTGCCACTCAGACTGTCAGAAGTTTTTAGCCATGCTACAGCGGCGCGGCTCCGGGGATTTAAATGCCAGTCTGTTGGTCGGTCAGTCCACCGTTTTGGTCCAGCGGGAAATATCACAACAAATATTGGATGGATTACTGTGATTTTTATGTTTACTTTTATGGTCCTATCGGGATGAACTGTAATATTGTTGGTGGTCCTCTGACTTTACCTCCAGTAGCAATATGAAGTTCACATTTGCGGTTTTGCTGGGTGTTCAGCATCAGCACTGTTAGCATGTCTCCGTGCTCCGCCCCTCCCCCATCACTTGTTTCTGTACTATGTAACTTCAGTGAGAGGGTAGGATCACAGCGTTACATACATGCTTACTGCAACATACACATTTTCAACACATGACATTGTTATGATGTAATGATTTTGTTTGTAGTTGACACCTACATTACATCTGACAAATTGTTGCAGACCTGGGACTTGTATCTAAGACAGCGGTGTTGCACTCAGAAACTGTGAGCGCCACCAAATCACACAAAATGCCAATTTCTACATAATGCTGCTTTAATAATAAAACTTATTATAGATTTTTTGGTACACTGTAGTTCACCCTAGTTGGCACCCAGGAGAGAAGCACTGCTGTGCACAGGGTATCTTTATGGTAGCATGTTCGCACTGTCAACATCTGTTGAGCTAAATGGAGCCTCACAGACTCACCAGCATGGTTGTATACTCTAGGTCTTGTTTCAACCACAAAACTTTGGTTCTTTTCATAGTTTTTGTCATCATTACGGAAAACAGAGAGAAACTATAAAATAACCAAAATGGCTCTTGGAAAGTCAATCCAGACCAATAAATCAACTATTGGATAACATCAGTCAAGTCAATATCAGCTTATCCTAGCAGAGGTAAAACTTTTCGCACGGAGCTCAAAAGAGGCAGAACACATTGGCCCAAAAATGATCTTCAGCATCATCAGCTTTGGTCTAATGACGATTTAGCCTTTTATCGTATTTTTAACTAATCATATGCAGATATCTGTGCAACGAGATAAGTAGTATACCTCAACTCAAACCCCATTCTCGTGCCTCAGGCTAATTATCAGATTGTAAACTATAATAAAATCTTGACAATGGAAGCCCCAGGCTATATCTTCAGCTGATGGCCAGTGGATTCTGAGATTGCTTAAATCAGTCTTAGCCTCTGAAATCCAGCCTTGGGCTACAGTGTAGACATTCATCATAATTTACAGTCAGACTTCGGACAAGTTCAACTTTGGCACACGTACTTGTCTAGGCAACCGGTTTTCCTGTGCAATGAGTGATTCTTACCAACAGTTTGGTTTACTACTTTTGGTTTTCACCTCCAAATACAATCGTCCAGACGATCTGGCTAAATTAATGTTTATTTAAAGCTCGTCTGACTGCTTTTTTCTTCCGCCCGAGTCAGACTTGTAGCGATGTTGCTGTGTTCCCACATTTCGGCAATTAGCTTTGCCATTTCTGTCGCATTATGACAGAATGCACTCACTGAAAAATCCAAAAATAAAGACCCACGATGTAATAAAACAGAATTATACTCGAAAATGGAGAGTGGAAAGTCTGTGTGTGTGAAGTCCAAACACAACCCTGACTGGGGATTTGGCTTCGGTTCTCCAGTAAACACAACGTGCGTGTGTATGTGTGTATTCCGAGCACCTTGTCATCATCTTCCGAGAACCACAGATGACTCAGAGATGGGCGGCCTTGAGTCTTATTGATTAGAGAGCAGGCGCGCACACACACACGGACACACACCTATCTCGTTGCTGACAGCCACCGTAAATCGGGCTCAAATGTAATTGAGAGACACAGCGGTTCGACACACCAGCACACCATGTGCAGGGCTACAAACGGCCCGGCACTCATCTGACGAACATGTTTTTCCTGCAGTCAACACACACACACACACACTGCTCCGGGGGAACAACTTCTGAGCAAGAAGGTCTCGCACTCGGATTTTTCTCAGGTGTGCGTAAGTTTGTGTGTTTGACTCCATATATTCTCTACAAGTCATCATGAGCGTTTACGATAGCCTCGGGGGCTGTATATCAAATCCCGATCTGTCACTCTGGCCTCCTAACAGTGTAAATGGGACCTTGTTATCGAGCCAGCTGCTGTCACAGCTCATCATGTCAGCGCAGGTGATTTGCTGAAAACCTGGTTCAGTTGAGTGCGAGTGAGTGCGTGCTTATTTTTCCCCTAGCCAGAGGGTTAAACAGGCTGACGGGACAAAGAGTTCACTCCATCTTTTGTGATTTGCAGAAAAACATGCTCCGTCACTGTTTAAGAACCTGATCCAGCATCCTTCCTTCCTCCGCTGTTCCTCTGTTCATTCATTTTGTCCACCGCATCCAATGTTTCCTCCTTCCATCGATCTATTCTCCACTTCCTGCCAAGTCTGTCCCCACTCAGAACATATTATCTTGTAGGATTTGACCAAAAAGAACATAAATCAGGCAATGAAAAACATTAAATAGACTATCTCTTTTTATTTGACGCACATTTATAATCCTTCTATTGGTTTAATTGCACTAATGTACTATATGCAATAACACGCTGCCAAAGCCATCAAACCACTAGACTAACTTGGCTCCTCTCCAGCAAGGTATCGCAATCTGTGACTGTGTACGGGTGCAGTTAATCTGTCTTCAAGCAGTCACCCACCTGCCGTAACCAGAGAGGCATGTGCCGCTGGGTTAAAGTTGCCAAAATTCCTCAGGATTAGCTCCAAAAGAGAGGGGAAAAACTAAATCTCATGTTACCCTCAGAAACCAGTGATTTGATCTGTAGCCAGAGGTCGACATTAGGGAAAGAATGGCATCAATAAAGAGGGGAGAGAGGGTAAGAGGAGAGGGAAACAGAGGAGGAGAGAGGGCCTGTGATTTGTTGGGCAGCAGACAAGTGCTGGGTTTCACCTCAATAATTCATGATGTGTAATGCGAGGGGTCACATCATCCGTAGGACCAGAGAGGAAAGGGAGGGAGGAGATGGAGGGACGGAGGTGAGAAATGTGAGCAAATATGAGAGGAGGCACGAAGGAAGAAGGGAAGGCAGAGGTAACAGAGATTAAAGGAAGGTAGACAGGCGGTAAACATGAAGTAATGGCATCACAGGTAAACTGAGGTTAATAAAGCAAGACAGATGGAGAAAAGAGGAAAAATCCAAAACAGAGTGAGTGAAGAAAAAGATGATGAAGGAGCAAAAGATAAAGATATGAGAGGAGAGAATAAGAGAAAAGAGAAAAAAAAGGTTAGAGAAAGAAAGGGCTGCTCCCTGATACTACACTAAATTGCGCATTTATGAGAAGAATCTCAGTCAACCAAGCTGTCAATGGTCTATACGCACTCGCACAAAAACAAAACCCTTATACTTGATTTAGAAGCTCTGTCTCATCATCAAGGCCTGGGATGCAAATATCGGGGGTCATGTTGCAACAGGGACTTTTTTTCCTTGCAACACTGAAATCGCCAGCTGCTGCTAACTGTAGTTTCTAGCTCAGTTAGCCATGTAGCTATCAGGAGAGAGTGTCAGTGTTCGAGCTTTGGACCGCCAGGAAGTGGAGGGTTTAAGGCTAGGAGCGGGGGAGTGCTGGCAGAGAGCTGCGCCGAAATGAGCACCGGAACAGGAGCCAGGCAAGTGGGACACGGAACTGGGCTCAGCGGCTACCCAGTGAACACGGTGGGACTGGGACCAATGGAGAACAGCTACATGGCAGGGAATACATACAGCACAGAGGCGATTTACAGCAGCTCCTACCAGGACGTTTGACTCAGACTCGACTTGTGCTGAGCGTTTATTCCTATGTTTTAAATGAGAATTGTGCGATGTTACAATATAAGGATACTGTATTAAAACGCAAAATGTTCAGAATGCTTGCTGGTTGTTCTAACACATTCATTTTGGTGGCTCACTTCGTGCCTGACCAATCTACATGAGGACGTTTGGTGCAGGTCGAGCAAACAACACTTTAAATGTTAAGAAAGTTTGAATACAGGGAGCACCACTCGCCACGAAAGCTGCAATGACCAATTAAAAAGGCCAAGCGGAGATCACGTGGGCTCTCGACTGAGATGGCGGCGTAGAGAGTTGCTCCGCAGAGCCCGACACAAAAAATCAATGCTATGATAATTATACCCACTATTTCACACGATTTATACTGGCTTAGTAACGGAGATATATCTTCTCTCCTTTGAGAACAAAATACTGATGTCTAGCCGAGAACTTCGGAAGCCTCAGCGCCTCAAAGACTCATCACTGCCATGGTCGGCGAAAGCTAGCAAGAAAATGGAGGACTTCGTTAGCAAGCCTTCAGACATGTTAGCTGCATCGGATACAGCCGCTGAGGAGCCCTCACTGAACTTCCTCGCCACAGAGATAAGAGCAATTCGTATGTCTACACAGAACATCGAGCAGGACACAAAGGTAATCAAGGCTACTGTGGAGGATATTGAAGGAAAGATTAACACATTAAGCTCCCGCATGGACGAGGCGGAAGAACGGGTCGTCGCACTCGAAAGCGCCGCTGACACATCCAAACAGCATGCCAGAGCTTTCCAGGAGAAAATACAACAACTCCAAGAACGAGTCGAGGATTTGGACAATCGAGGGCGACGCTGCAATGTCAAAATCTTGGGCATACCAGAACTAAAAGAAGGGGACGACATGATTCAGTTTTTACAACGTGAAGTCCCAGTCATGTTGGGACATCAGTTCTCAACACTGGAGATACAGCGCGCACACCGAGTTCCCACTGGCCCGCCGAGACGAGAACAGAGAGAGGGAGACAGACCGCGGCTCGTGATGGTCAACATGCTCCGCTACCAGGTGAAAGAAGAGATGCTGAGAGCAGCCAGGGCAAAAAGGTCAGATCATGTGGCACGGAGCCAGGATCATGTTTTTTCCAGACTACTCTAAGCAGACCATGGAGCGAAGGGCTTCCTTCAAGCAAGCTAAGGCTGTTCTGAGAAATGGAGGGGTCGAATACATGCTTCGCTTCCCTGCCACCCTGGAGATTAAACATAACGGAGAACGTCACCGTTTCGTCTCCCCCGAAGAAGCATCAGAGTTCGTCAAAAGGAAGATTATAAAAGAGAACTGATTTAAAGATATAACCAGGGGTAAATATAACTCTGTCTGGCTCCTAATTATATTTGAATGACTGTTATGCTGACACTACTACATTTCAAGAGAGCCAGTCTATTTTCTTAGACTTTTTCCTTTTCTGACATTATTCCATCTGCTGCTCTATATTTTACTTGATTCATTTATGTGCAACTTCGACAGCAGTAAGTCAAATTTGCTTGGTTATCCTTAGCGTTATAATAGCTCTCATTCCATCTCTTTATTATTAGAGACTCAGGAAAGCCTACTTTTTATTTTTATTTATTTATTTATTTTTCTCTTGGATCGATTTTTCCTTTCATATTTCCTAATTTACATAATTACTGAGGAGCTTTATTTAAGTGTTGATACTCGCCATATTACACAGCTGATATGGGTTTAAAACATCAAACAAGTGTTGGGTTTTGCGGTAAGTCGAGTTCGGGTGACATTTCCAGGTTTCCTAGTTTGTTTGGTTTTTTTCTTGGAGTCCATGACTTGTTCTACATCTTCATGTCCCGGTTGTTTGAATTTTTTCAGGTTTGTATGTAGTTTGTTTTCTTTTGTCATTTTGTTCACCACCACACTGTGCTGTTTTGGTAATGCGCAAGAGATTTATGTACACTTTCCTACTCAATGGTTTGTACGACTGATTTGAAATTCGCCAGTTGGAACTTAAAGGGCCTTAACAATGTAATTAAGAAAAAGAAAATCCTGACTTATTTGAAATCGTCTAGAGTCGACATAGCCTTTGTCCAGGAAACACACTTAAATATGGAAGAATCCTTGAAATTGAATAGATGTCCGTGGGTGGGGAAGGTTTTCTCAAGCCCAGGAAATGGCAAAAGCAGAGGGGTATCTATTTTGATTAATAAGGCAATTAACTTTATTGAAACAGATGTACTAGTAGATTCGGAAGGCCGATATGTGATAGTATATGGTCAACTACTGGATACACCAGTTGCTCTCTGTAATATTTACGCACCTAATTTTGATAGGCCAGAATTCTTTCACAACTTATCACAACTTCTCTTGGACCTTGGGGATATTCAAATTATACTAGGTGGTGATTTTAACCAAATACTAGATCAAGATCTTGACAGATCATTACCCAGATGCAATACAGAGAGCAGATCAGCGATAGCCATCAGACAGCTTGCCACTGATCTGGGTTTAAAAGACATCTGGAGGTTAATGCACCCAGATGGAAGAGATTATTCTTTTTTTTCTGCTCCCCACAATATCTACACGAGGATTGATTATTTTTTAATTTCTCACTCATTAGTTGATTTTTCTCTTAGCTCGGATATAGGTAATATCATCATTTCAGATCATGCCCCAGTTTTTCTCTGCTTAACAAAATTCTCACAGACTCCTAAAAGTCGGAGGTGGCGCCTAAATGTAACCTTATTGAAAGATAACTCATTCCTAGAGATGATTCGAAATGAAACATCACTTTTTAAGGAAACCAATAATAAGCAGGATAGTACCATCTCTATTTGGTGGGATACTTTGAAAGCTTATTGGAGAGGGAGAATTATTTCTTATGCCTCTTTCAAAAAAAGACTAGCTAATGAGAAAGCCAACAAATTAGAGAATGAACTTAAAGCGCTTGAAGTCTTATATTCTTTGACCAAAGACAGGTCCACACTAAACAAAATACTTGTCACTAAATTTCAACTTAATAAATTTTATCATAAAAAAGCTGAATATGCTTTGTTTCGAACCAAGCAGGCATACTGGGAAATGGGTGAAAGACCCGGTCGCCTATTGGCCTACCGCTTAAAGCAACAGGACAGCATGAACCATATAGCCGGCACGCGACAACCAGATGGCCGAATCTCTACTTCCTCTAAGCAGATAAATGAAAGTTTTAGATCCTTCTATAAAACTCTTTATTCATCCCAAGGCGATCTTGACAAGCAGAAATGTGATAGTTTTTTTGCTGATCTTAATCTCCCACAATTAACTGACAGAGACAGAGAACTTTTGGAAGCGCCAATAAAACTGGAGGAGATTTCTCAGGCAATCAGAAGCATGCCACCAAACAAATCTCCTGGGTTAGATGGACTCCCTGCTGATTTTTATAGAACATTCGAAGATATTATTAGCCCTTTATTGCTCGAAGTTTACTCCGATGCATTTAAAGCAGGCACCTTACCCCAGTCTATGCACACTGCAGCTATATCTTTCATCCACAAAAAGGGGAAAGATGATCTAGACCCTAGTGGCTATCGGCCTATTTCCTTACTCAATTGCGATCAAAAAATTTTAGCAAAGATATTATCAATTCGCTTGTCAAAAGTTATCGGAAGCATTATTCACATGGATCAGACAGGCTTCATCCCAAATCGCCATAGTTCTGACAATATTCGACGGCTAGTCAATTTACAGTGCTTAGTATATGACTCTACCCACCCAACAATCGCTTTATCATTAGACGCAGCTAAGGCTTTCGATTGCGTTGAATGGACCTACCTCTTTGAAACGCTAGAAAGATTCGGCTTTGGACAAAATTTTATTACATGGGTCAAAACTTTATATGATACTCCCTATGCTTGTGTCTTGACTAATGGTCTTATGTCTAACCCATTCCAGCTGCACAGATCCACAAGACAAGGTTGCCCCTTAAGTCCGGGCTTGTTTGTGCTTGCCTTGGAGCCTTTAGCGCAGAAACTGAGGAATAATCCTGATATGCATGGTATTACAGTGAATGGTATCCACCACAAACTCTTACTGTACGCAGATGATATGTTAGTAATGTTAACACAACCAGAAAAATCTATACCCACTTTATTAAACTGTATTGAAGAGTTTGCATGTTTATCTGGGTATCACATTAACTGGGACAAATCTGAGGCCATGCCTTTATCAGGCCATTGCCCATCTACCCTCTTACATCGGTGGAAATTTCGCTGGGCTTCGAAAGGCATTAAATACTTAGGCATTCGAATAACTCCTGATTATACAGATATGGTTCGAGAGAATATTAATCCATTGCTTCAGAAAATGAAATCAGACTTTGGCAGATGGACTAAAATTCACCTTTCACTCTGGGGTAAAATCCACTCTGTTAAAATGATGTCTGCACCTGTGATCTATTATATACTATCCCATCTCCCTCTGAACATCCCCGAGTCCTATTTCAGAGATTTTGACACCCTTATTTTAGATTTTCTTTGGGGCAACTCACATCATCGTTTAGGATTAAAGAAACTGCAGGCCCACACAAAGAGAGGGGGATTTTCTCTTCCCAACTTCAGATGGTATTGCTGGGCCTTCAGTATGAAACACATGAGAACGTGGTTACCGAATGACAGAGCGGGAGAAAGACCAAGTTGGTTCCAAATAGAGGTTGAAGTGAGTGGAGGATTGTCCCCATGGTTCGAGATATTTAGTTCCAAATTGTCATTACAGAAAAATAACCCTATTATCACTAATACTAAACTAATGTGGCACAAACTACACAGAGCAGGTCGTTGGGACTTTTTCAAATCCCCCCACGCACCTCTATGGAATAACAAGCGAATTCTAATTGGAAATAAAACAATTAACTGGACTATTTGGCAAAAAGCAGGAATAAACTGTATTTCTCATTTATTTGATAGTAACACTAAGCTGTGTTTCAGCTTTAACCAATTAGCGGATAGATATAAATTACCACAGAATCAGTACTGGAGGTATGTCCAACTACGAAGCACTCTGTCTAAATGGTTAGGAGGCCCGCTTACCTGCCCTACAGGCAGCCCAATTGAAGAACTTTTGAATAAATCAAGCTCAGGTAGGGGAATTACTCTTAAAATAAATAGTTTATTACAGGAACAATTATGTGATCCCTTTCTCAAGGTCAAGAAACAATGGGCAAGTGACTTGGCTATAGACTTATCTCCTGAGGATTGGAAATCATGTTTAAAGAACATCAATACAATGTATAAAGAAATGGGGAACAGATTTATTCAATTGAAAATAATACATAGATGGCACCGGACACCACAACAACTTTATAAATGGAACTTAATACCAGTAGACTCTTGCTGGAGATGTAACGGGAGTGGTGCCTCTATACTACATATCCTCTGGTCGTGTCCAGCACTTAAGGATTGGTGGAATAACATTAATCAGATTATATATGAAGTCCTGCATAAAAAATTCCCAATCTCTGCAAAACTGTGTGTCTTGGGATCTACCATTGAACTTTATGACAATGACTTTTCATGTTTTGAGAAGAGATGGATTGTTTTGGCTCTCACAACTGCAAAACGGATACTACTAAGACACTGGAGGAAAAAACACCCACCTCATTATGAAGAATGGACTACAACAATGGCACAACTAGCTGCCTACGAGAGGGTGACTTACTCCCTACTGGACAAACTGGATCAATATATGCTTACGTGGAGCCCTTTTACTGACTGGCTGTCAGTAAGTTAACGGTGGCCTTGATAATGCATTGCTATCAATAATTAGCATGCTTATTGTTGAGAAGTATCAGTGTGGTGGTCTGTCATTTTCTTTGTTTTGTTTTGTTGTCTCTATTGTTTGCTTGTTTGTTTTCTGTGCTCAATCCATTTCCCACAACTTAGGGAGTACATTACTGCCCTTGATGGCTACCTGATTGATTGAGTGAATGGATCTCTCCCTGTCTGTACTATTATTTGTGTGCTAAACGTCAATAAAAATGTTCATTACAAAAAAAAAAAAAAAAAAGGCCAAGCAATTGCACAGGCACATTCTGAACAAGCACTGCACTAGTATATTCAAATAATTAAATCAACATCATAAACATGTGACGACTCGTTGACCAGTGGCTCGAAGTAACAACTACTACTTGACACAGACACAGAGCAGAGCAAGTTTCAAAATGCCAAAAGCTTCCTCACCTTTACCTGAAAGTGGATTAAGCACAAGTTATTCAAGATTAAAGTAACACAAAATTAATGGATATACTACTAAACTATGCAATTTATGGCATTTGCCCCATTTAATTTTCACCAACACCACTTTCCAAGTCTGTGTAACCGTTTACAAAATTTTGAATTAAGACATCCCTGCATATAAAATGAAAATGCCTATTTGGTGTATTTAAGGAAATTCAACTCTTTGAAGTAACTTTAATTAGAACTCCATCAGGAGTTGCTGATAGAGAGAGAGGGGGGACAAATTGAGTGAGACTGGGGGCATGAATACGAAGGGGAACATGATCTAAGTTCCGCAGATCCTCTCCTACCAGCTCCTCCCGGGACCTTTTTCTATGAACTCTAACGGTGTAAAAGAACATGAGGCAGCAGTTTCTTTTACAGACGATGTCAGTGTGACCCACCAACACTCAACCCCAATAAACCTCAGATTTTAAAAGCATAGCCTCTGTTAACAAATTTACTAAATTGCCATCCTTCAGTCAAGGTACAAATTCTGGGTGATTTGTATATGACTATTTGACACTTAATTTGGAGTAGTCAGAGCAGCCAGATGCATGCTAAACAGCACACCTCAGACTCCCCTCCCCTCCATGTGCAGTGCCAGAGTCATATTGACCTGATACATATAAGTGTCAGAAATCCATTTTATTGATGCCCTTGACTGTCACGTCAACTTTACCACAACTAGTTTCTTTTCCCCGGCTTTCATACATCTCCCATCCCCCGTGTTAACAAATCTTTTTAAGCTTTTTTTAGTTGCAGCTGCTAAAGCATGAGCTCATGAGCTCCTTCATCCAAGTGTTGAAGGCCTTGGTTTAAAAGTTAATAAGCTAAAAACTTCTTCTAGTATTCCTAAGATCTCTAGAAGAATGTATCTGCCTTTTTTAAACTTACTGTTAACAGCTATCCTCCAGTTCTACCATTGATCACCCAGTCATCAAACTCCAGCTGATGTCATTCATAGAAGTTATTACCATGGGTGAAATATCTTCCCTGCTGACACGCTTTTTGACTTTTCAAAAAAGAACCAACTTTGTGTAACCTCAACCTCCTACAGCAGGCCACACAGGCCTCTGACCCAACAGTACTTGTTTCAAAACAAGCAACTTCTTGCGAAACCCTCATTCACTCCATTTAAAACAATTTTATATTCAATTTCAAGATGTACTTATTATGGTTTTAGAGAACATTTTAATCTATTATTGTCATGCACAGCAGCAGCATATAATCAAAGTTGGGGGACCAGATATGTGAGCAAAATAAAATCGTTTTTCATCCAGTTTAACAGCACATACCATAAAGCCACCCTGACGCTCAAAGTCTTTTCTCTTGATCTATAAAAATGTATCCTTTTAAACTTCGCTCTCATGAGCTTAGATTATGTTCAGGCCATCACATTTCACAGTAACATGTGCATTAAGTGTGGGAGAGTGTGCATTAACGCCTACAATTGTACATGCAGACATCTGTGTCTGTGCCCGTGTGTGTGGGTGTGTCTGCAGCCTATGTGCCGGGTGGATTTCAAAAGGACCCCTTCAAGCTCTTCATTTGATGACTCTACAAAGGGCCCGCCTAGCCGCAGGGGCCTGTGTGTGTTTGTGTGTAAGAATGTGTGTGTGTGTGTGTGTGTGACACTCTACAAAAAGAGCGCCATCTTTTATCTGAGAGCTGAGACTAAAAGGCCACTGGCATGGTGCACAGGACCGAGGTTATTGCTGCTCCGACCGTGACGCTTTCACACGCCTACACACATACTAGCTACAGGATGGTCGTGTTACACCCCTGAGGAGAGGCGTGTATATGTCAGAAACACACACAGACAAACTTAAAGAGTTACTTAACTCTAATCTGAGAAGCAGTGTTTCACTGCCCTTTTAACATCTGCATCAGTGACACTGATGGGTGTGGTTTGGCGGGGTCAAAAGTATGCTCCTTTCAACCTCTGACTGCACCCGACAGTGATATCATGATTTACTGACACAACCTGGACTACACCTGCACATCACTGCAGCAAGGTGAGAAGTTTAAACCACTGGATATCAGCAAGGGGGTAGTTGAGTTGAAAATTCTATTATTTCATACCATTTCTTCATGACGTGGAGCTTTATTTTAACAAACTCTGTATTATTTTAAGCTAATTTTACTGTTACTTTTCTATTTCTCCATAATTTTCTTTGCTATTTCAATTATACCAGCTCCTGTTAGGAAGCTGCTCCATCCGTGCCATGTTTTCCAAAATATTTAACCATCACTTCAATGCAACTGTTCGCATTATAAGTTATAGTTATGTCCTTTACCACATTGTAAGCTCTTTTTTACTAAACGAGTTGAGCCACTCCACAATCTTTCCGTTGAACTCCTGGCAACTGCAGAAGCACTCACTGGAGTGCAGGGTGCCCTTACTGTGAACTGTTGAGTAGAACAATCAAAACATCAAGAGTAACACACAAAAGGAAGGGTGCATTGAAACTGAGAATTTTTAAAATGCAACTGTGTTGTGCCCAATCCCTCCCCACACAACACACACACACACACACGCACACGCACACGCACACACACACACACACACACACACACACACACACACACACACACACACACACACCCCAGCCCACAGGAAAAAGCTGCTGGCTCTGAGACAAAGAGCTGACAAAACAGCTACAAATAAAGGAAGAAGACAAAAGGAAAAGGGGGAAGGCTGGGGTCAGGGTTTAGAAATATGGCTTCTAGACTCAACCAAAGGAGGAAGTGCCATGCTCTGAGAGACTTAACATGCATAAACAAGCTACCAAGAAAACATTTGGTCTAAAAAGTTGCCACACAAAAAGAAAGTATCACATGAGGACATGTTTTGTGTAAGAGGACATGTGCTGCATCCTCCAGAGTTTGGGGATTTGACTGACAAGCATCACAGCAGCGTGATGACTTCTCTGCATGTCTTTCACAGCAAGTTTGTGTCACAAAACCGCCCTGGTTCTCACTGAACTGCTGCAACCAGGATATCCTGTCAAATGTCAGTACCAGCACGCTCGTAACATCTCTCAACAGCAGTCAGCCAACCAACCAACCTCCCACAGAGGCCTGAGCCATCTGACAGGACACAAAGTCCACTCTTGCACTACTATCTAATCTACTGCATGCGTGTCTAGATCCATAAATGTGCACACGCGGGAGAACGAGTGAAGCATGGAGCGACAGCGTATTGCTGAGCAAGGTACAAGTGTAGCCTAAATAGTGTGTTCCGAGCAGAGCAAGCCAGCAATTTGAGCAAAACAAGTGAGTCAGAAACAATTAGAGGTACTTGGATGGCATTCTGCAACCCAGATAATCAAAACATTGGAACATTTGGAGACAGGGACACAAAAAGACAAGACGCTCGCGAGAGGAGAAGAAAATGCAAGGCAAAAATAGGCCTACAACTAATCCATAATGCGTATTATGAAGAGACCGAGTAATATTGCCAAGTAATTACTTTCCAATACAGCAGATTTATCAGCTGCCTAAGTATGGTCTTTCTTTATCCTTTCCAAAATCATAAACTACGGACACCACATTTCCACCCCCTAAGCCATCAGGCCACAACGCTCAACTGTCTTAAAACACATCCGTTCTTTGACATTTTCATTCTTCTCTGGTCAGATGTGGAAAAACCCATACCGAGTCCCATCTCGGATAAGCCAACAAGCATGTACAGTACGTACCAAGACATTCCCTACATCCACACTGCAAACATGTTAGCCACAGTGTTCGTGCCCACTGATGACACACTGGAGAGGAGAGGAGAGGAGGCAGGAGGGTGCACAGAGCCGCACCCTGAGGCCTACTGCACCCTGTGTCGCGCAAAGACAGAGTAAAAAAAAAAACAACACTATGACGAGAGGACTCACCCGGAAAACTTGACGACAAACGGGCTTCGTGGTTCTTCTCCCAGTCAACCGTCTTCTCGTGCAAACGACTGCTGATAGTGGAGAGAGAAGGCAGCTCTCTTCTAAACAACTTTAGTATCTGCCTGCAAGTGAAGTGCCTTCAGCATCATACGCCAAAGACAAAGTCTTCACAATGGTTTGTGCAGTGCTTCGCCTCAGGCAAAGGAGCGACCAAGAGAGCGCTGAGAGAGAGACAGAAGGGGGAAGTAGGCGTTTGTCGAGTAAAGAGGAAACAGGTCTGTCAGTGAAAGAAGCGGGAAAATTTAAAGATAAGATGAAAGCGCGCAAGAAAAGGATCAATGGATTCTAAAGTCAATGTTTTAAACCTAAAATTGTTATTGCCTCTAAAGCCGAGTTTGTTTCAATTGATAATTGAAAACCGTTTAATATTGTATTGAAAAAATGGCCAGAAATTAGATGATCACCACCATGCTACACACTTTCACTTCTGCCCCAATCACCACTGATGTAACGGAGTCAGAGCCGAGTCTACCACAAGCGCCAACACAGTGAGTCACACAGTTTACACTGTCACAAAAGACCACTGATCATCCGCTAAGAGGCTAAATGCTCATATGAAACATTTATTGTTTGAGCATTGGGGCGATCATTTTCAGGCTGTGAGCTCAACAGGCCATCTGTGCGAGTGTCACACACAAAAAAACAGATGTTTACTCCACCCAGGCTGAGGTCAAACTTGGTCCGTATGAGCCTCATAAATGCAAACACCCAGAAATTTCACTCTTGACACAAACTCCCAGAGAGCCTCCGACGTATCCAAGAAGAAAAACATTTCAACACAGCAACCGGAAAAAAAAACGGATTATGTTATTATTAAGATTTTGTCTCAAGCTGAGATAATGAGAAGACGGCAGTCTGCATGAGTTGAGCCGTCATGTGGTTAGTCGCTTTGCTGAAGCCAAACCTCGAGTGTCATGGAGACCTGAGGAAGTGAAAAAGTTTAGAGGACCTTTGTCACTAATGACTCCCTGCTAGCCTAGAGAAGAATACTGAGTGTGCTCCACACACAAATGTCTGAAGTCTGCTGAGTCAGAGCACTCACTGGGGACTCGGCCCAGCTCCGTGTCAAATGCTTTAATAATCTATCCAAACGATCTCAGTTCCCTCGTGAGGCCCCCACCTCTCTACTCTGTCTCAGCACCACTGAACCATCGAGGAGGCTGCAGCCCGTCTGTCGACAACCTTTCCAAGTCCTTCTCATCACTTCTTCGGCTCTCGCTCCACAGGATGCTCTTGTCAAAATGTAAACCTGTGTGTTTTGGATTTCACATCTCCTGACTACAGAGATGAAGGAAGGAGCTTAACGCCCTTCAAGCGGCATCAGGAAAAACTTCAGGAATACAGTCCGAGGTACACTGAAGGCAACAAACCTAATTCAACAAGTATAATATACTTCAGACCGCATTTCTGAAGTTTTTTCCAGACGAACGAGGATTCAAGCTGACCACAGCTGTTGTTCCTCGTGAACAATAATCAAAATGCCAGCAGCCAGCCTTTTACGCTTAAAAGTGATGAGTGATTGATACCAGAGATGTAGATTTTGAGTCGGTAATCAAGTCTCTTCTGGACTGCTAACAAGTGGTTTTGTAATCATGGCCTGCTGCTATGTTTATACGCGATTCATTCTGGTTTTATAAACTCCATCGGCAGAAAGAAAAAGAAAAAAGGGAGCAGCAGCTTGTAGACCGGTCAGTGTTAACCTGAATTAAACTGTGTGTCTGAGCCTGTTTGCTGTTCCAGTCTCGAGCTCTTTAACCTTAGCGTGCACAGTCGGTTGTGTTGAAGCAATGTTTGAATTTAAAATGTTGAGCCTAATAACAACCACTAACAAACATAAAGGCTCAGATTTTTAAAAATCGGGTATAAATTAAGCAGCAAAACAGGAAATCTTGAGGTAATCGTTTTATTTACAAGACATGAAAAATTGCCTTTTATCAACCTATAGTGTAAACAATGGTTTACTGCACTGATTACGCATTACATGCATTTTATTTAAAATGTCCGGTATCATAGTTGATTAAAATCTCAAAGATTTTTCTTACCTAATTTGACAGTTAAAAAGGGGCACCTGTCAAATTCATACTCCAAAAAATTAGGGCGCAGCGTATCACCGGAGTTATAAGTGCTGCTAATGTTGGCAGCCATTAGATAGCTTGCACAGTTAGCCATGCAGCTAGCAGTCTCGTTAGGAGCTTGAGGTACCAGCTACAGTAGCTAGTTAGCATGCCATAAAGGTATTTCTTTGCATTTTGTTAGTAATATTAGTTCATTTTCTAATTATTCAAACTAACATTATTTCACATTGCACCTTTTTTGCTGGAAGGCGGTTGTTTGTGTTGGCAGACTCTGGGTCTAAAATGAGGTTAGCTAATCCACAGTCCAGCAGCATTAAACACCATAAACAAATCGTCCAGAGGCTTGTACAGGCAACCAAGAGAGATGGGGAAAATCTTGTTTAGTCATGTTACTATCTGCCCACATATGGTCAATAAAAAAGTGATGAATACATGTACATTGTTGCAAATTGTCAAATAGAGCCCCTTTAAAATAGAAATAATAGACAAGTAAATGATTACCTCCTGTATGCCTCCCCGGTGAGAAACAAGGACTTGTTGCAACATTCTGACGACAACCATTCAATTCTGTTTGTTGCTATTGTTTGTGCTATTTTGAGAGAGACTATTATCATTCAGCTGTGGCTCTGACCCTGGCGCACATTACTACCCGTTGCTTGAAATGTTAGTGATTCAGAAATTTGAGCTCATGGTTACACTCAGCTTCTAAATGGCTCTCTCTGAGAATGTCTGCTGAAAACCCAAAAATGTAAATGCAGATGCCGAATAATGATATCAGACAGGTTTTGACGTCATCCAGTCGATTAGTGTTTCATAACCCCTTTCTCTTATTCAAAGAATGAATTTTTTTTTTTTCGGGCCATTTTTCAAAAAACGAAATGAATCCGCACATTCCCACAGTCTGTTGGCAGAGGAGGTTGTCAGGCGAAGATAATTCCACGACACCTCGGGGGATCATCTATTATTCAAAACCACATCCAAATGTATTCAGCTTGAAGAGGAGTAACACGCTTTAGTTGTAGTCGTCAAACTCCACTGGTTATGATCCACGAATTGCAACACGCGACGGTGTTACAATCCTTCCTGTCAACAACAGAGCGCTCGGCCACGGTTCAGTTTCCACACTGCACAGCACCTTGCAAAACAACACCTCGCGAGTAGGTGTGTGAACGTGCCAAATCCAAACTGAGAGGCAACCATCTTCTCTGGCCTTGAGCGCAAAGCGACTGCCTGAGGTGAGCGTCTTGGTTAACATATGCTAGTTTTTGTACAAATACAAACCATTAGCCTGTAGAAATCCCACTATATCAACAAGGAAAAGGCTACTAGAGGGAGACAGACTTCCTGCTTGGAAAGTCTAAACTGGATTACTTATTCTGGGAGATGACTCCCAGTCCAGATCATCATCATCATAATCAATGCATATGCTTGGATGTGTATGCCTGCAATCTATCAAAACATACAGTAATGCATGATTCAATTGCAGAGTTCTCAGTTCACAACACCATAATGAGAGCACGGCATTAGAGTTTTTTTTCCAGGGATGGAACGTGTATGAGGCATAATCTCCTTTATTTTCTGGACAAGATTAAATAAAGATGAGTTAGGAACAGACTTCCCCCTGCAAAATAAAGTCAAAACTGCACCATTCATGTGGAGTAAACAGCTCGCAGTGAAGGCCGCAGAGGCAAAGTTAATAGGTACGCAACCTGCTAGCTGCAGCAGCTACTTAATTGGACCCAACACTCTTGGCTCTACCGTACTGCATTAAAATGTCAAGTAGAGTTACACTGTTGGTCGGGTCTCACTGCCCACGGGTTGTGCAAGTGTCCTCTTATTATTGTCTGTGATATTTCATAATAATCATAATAATTGGAACGTGGTCACGCAGATTAATGACTCCTCGCTCGCATCACAGTAGCTTTAAACGATATAGTTCAGTGGGAAACTGCGCGGTGGCGAAAAACAGCCGAAAAGAGAAAGCTTACACCATTTGTGCTGTGAATATCACGCTCGCATAGTCAGTGCCCAGTTTACTGCAGTGCTTTCTGCAAAGTTTGGAAGTTAAGCGAGGGACTAGATGTTTTTCTTTAAATCCTCTGTGCTAAAGTCAGCGGAGAACCAGCACCGCACATCAAAAACACATCAAAAAAGCACCAACCACATTCAGGGAAACGTCTCGCCTCTAATATCCCTCAGAGCATATTTTTCCTTAACCGACCAAAACTTTGAATTTAACATGAAGAAAGGGAAAGATTTTATTAATGTCAATACAACGGTAAACAGTAACAAGACTAATGTTCACAATAACGCCTCGTTTCCATATAGTTCTGTGGATGCAAGTCGACCGCAAGTCAATTCATTCCTATGGGAACCACCGAGAGCTCCGACGTCTTTGCAGAACTGTTCTTTTTTTGCTTTTCCAGTCCACAATATATGTGTGGTGAAAAACTCTAACATTTGCAGCAGATTGAAGACAAACCGTGTGCAAATCTGCCACAGGATGTAAGCAGACAAATGAATTAGCTAACTGACAAACAGATTGCATGCATTTTTGGAATTGAAACGTATGACAGCATATTTAGCTAATACTGGTAGCATGCTAGCTGAAAAATAAAGTGCATAGTGGTTTCTAAAAAAAAAACATTTGAGGAGATTGGTATCGCTCTCATGTCGGTGTGTTGGGGCTAGCTAGCCAGTTAGCTAAGGTTAGCATAAACTGGAAACAGACAAACAGCTAGCTTGGGTCTTTTCAAATAAATTGCCTTACAGTGCCTCTAATAAAGCTCAGTAATTTAATTTCTCATAGCTAAAAAGTCTATTTAACTTTAATTTTTTTACAGTACAGTTCATGTGTAACACTTCTCTCCTAACACTTAGGAAAAATGATTACTTAGAAAGAAATGTGTACAAAATAGTGTTAAAAACAAAAATGGCTGACCAGTGTAACGCTAAGTGATTTGACAAACTGATGGAGAGCGCAACAAAGTGTTTGTGGTTCATCTGAAATTCAGAAGTTAGCGTTTGCGCCTGAGTGCCATCATCTCATTAGCAATATCGTGACCGATGACTGAATTAGTTTGGGATTCTTATTTGAATTTATGGGCTGTTTACAGCATCCAACGTCCAAGTCACAAAACACAGAGAGAAGTGAGCAGACAAACATGGTAACACATTGTTCACAAATCACAAATGTTCAGCACTGTTCCCTGATCAATCTCGGCCCATGATATTTCGGGATATTTAAGTGCTTATGAAACATCACCTGTACCATTAAAATACCCCCGGTGTGTGTATTTTAATCCGCTGCACTTGTGTATTCGAGGGTGTTACGTAATGTGACTATTACACATGTTGTTTTTTCCTCCATTGCCTCACTAACTGAAACAATAGGCTGTGTGCTCCGTTCAAACACAATCTCTTTTCTCTTTAGATTTAAAAATAACATGCCATCCTTACATAACTCAATATCTGTCAGCATCAAGGTCGGCGGTGAGAGCTTAAAAACAGAAGAGAGGCGCACAATTAGGTGTTTACCCTGGAAGCCTTTTCACTGCCAGTTAGGAAAAGAGTGTCCGTGTGTGTGTGTGTGAGTGTGAGTGTGAGAGTGTGTGAGTGTGAGAGTGTGTGAGTGTGAGAGAGAGAGAGAGAGAGAGAGAGAGAGAGAGAGAGAGAGAGAGAGAGAGAGAGAGAGAGAGAGAGAGAGAGAGAGAGAGAGTCCACGGGCGTAGTGAGTCACTGACAGTGTGACCTTCTGCTCTCAGGCTTCTTAGCCCTGTTGGAAGCAGCCTATCCAGGTCAAAACACCCACTCTCCATAGTGTATTTCCTCCAAACTGGCAAATATAGGAGGCGTACGTTATGGAAATAATGTCTGATTCAAAGATGTTTTTTTTTTAAAAGTCTACACCAAATTCCGGCAGCAGCAAGAAACATTAACATTGTAGAAACTATTGGAGTCTAGCTAGGCCTGCATGCTGATTTGTGAAAACCAGAAAATACACATTAGTATCCATTTTAGTGGTAAGCAGGCTGAAATAATTAGGAATAAGGCATTTCTGCATCAGGAATACAGCGAAGGTTACCATGAAAGACAGCACACGCCACCACTCGTCCATTCAGATCTTCACCAGAAGGCTTTCACAAACCTCAGATTAAATTCTGAGGCTGATAACAGCGGCCTGTAAACCTTAAATTGCCTCGGCTAGAGAAGCGAGTGAGGGAGATAAAAACGTCGGCTATGCTATGTGCGTCCCCAGAAGACTTCACGGTGGCTGGTCTGGCTGCAGGCATGTGAAGTCTTTGGTAATCAACTTACAGAGCTGGACCATTAAAAACGAAAGCTGGAGAGAAGAGGCTGGTTGCTTAAAGGAACAGACTGGAATAATCATAATACTGGTGAATGAATTAACTCCAGGGTTGACACTGGTACTATTCAAGTGTTATCTTAGAAATACATTTCTGTCAACACACAAAAACTCGTAAAGAAAAGTTGTCCCCAAATTACAAGACGCCAAGAGGACTTTCTAGGGTACGAAAGGTTTCAGATTGAGTATTACAATGCTCCAGACTTTTTGCAAGTGTGGTATTTGAGAGTTTGATTAATAGATCAACCGTATACTTGTTCATTTAATGTGAAGCTACAGGCAGCAGCTGGTTAACGCACCAGAAATACTAAAAGAAAACAGGGAGAAACAGATCGTTTTGTCCAAGGGTAACAAAATCAACCAACTGAGAATGTTTAACCTCATTAACTAACGTGGTAAATCATGTTTGCTTAACGAGTCGCCGCACTTGTTTTCACACCTCTGTTTTTTAACTGATTGAAGAAACAAGATATGTTATTTGGTTTATGGTAAGATGGATCTGGCCTGTTTTCAGTTTTTAAAGCTAATCTCTACACCCTTATAGCAAACAAATATGATAGTGCAATCGATCTTCTTGTCAGACTCTCAACAGTAATGTGAATACATTTACTGCGCAAAATGACAAACTCAACTCTTAAAAGGAGCTTTATGTAACAATTTGTAGAATTTTATATGTATTTATCACTTTTATCATATGTGAGCGGACCGTAACGAGACATGAAAAATGAGATCTTCCCCGTTTCTCTCGGTTGCCTGTACAAGCCTGTGGGAGATGTGTTTAAGTGGTTTTTAATGCTGCTGGACTGTGGATTTCTTTTGTGAAGGACTCGGATTTTCTGCGAAAGTCCGAGTGGCGACGGAAGTGCCACGTCTCAGTGCCTCTCTCCTGTATGCCGGCAGAGATCAAAAAGTAGCTACTTTTAGAAGATGGAGTCTGCTACCATAAGTAAGCACAACACAGAAGTTCAATAGAGCACCTTTCAGCGTCGCTTTAAATAAATATGAACTCTTGTACTCCATGTTATATGAATATTGTACATTCTCCTTAACGGTCAAATAAACACAAGTTTCTCGTATTGCCACATTGGATATACACCAGATTGAAGATTATTAAGGAATAAAGACTTATTTTTCACCTGTAGGATCTAACAGTTTCCCTTCTGTGACATCAAAAGATGAAATCCTTTTTTGAAAATATCAAAAAGATGCGGAGCAAGCTCATGAGAGTCAAAAGAAAGACAACAAAAGTGCGCCTTGTTTCCGAAGACACAACAGTTTGTGGTGCAGAGAAACAAAATATCAAAGAGCCATCCTTCAAAAGCAGCAGACAGCGGGGGGAGAAATGGGGACCGGTTTGACCAGAGCTTCCCCATGACTGATCACTGCAGACAACAATGATTGGAGCCTCTGAGGCCACGCTTCAAGGAACAAGCCTTCCTCAAAAGTTCACCAGACCCCTCCGCGGGTGAGGGAGAACATACAGAGGGGATGGGTAAGGACCACACAAAAACTCTGCCAGGTCACATGACTGAGGGCGTGGACGAATGTTGCTTTTTGGTTGGTCGAAGTGGGAAGTCAGGTCTATAGTCCCATTGTCTGACTTCGAAGCCTGTGTGTGTGTGTGTGTGTGTGTGTGTGTGTGTGCGCGTTGGAGGAGGCGGGAGGCATCGTAGCACCAGGAGGGACCAGCACGGCATTCTTCATTCACAAGCAGAAAAACGCCTCCATCATAAAGTGACCTTGACTACTCCAGCAGAACAGCGAGCGCATCCAAGCATCTCTCTCTCTCTCTCACACCCCCTCTCATTTCAAGTGGGTGCAATTCAGAGGAGGCAAAACATAAGCACAACCTGCCTTTTGTCTATAAAATCACTGACAGTTCAGGTTATATATGGAGCAGGGCTTTCATTGAAAAAAAAAAAAAAAAAACAGGCATTAAAAGTAACGCACTGCTCCAGTTTTCACAATGTGTAACTAATCAAACCGTGTTACCGCAGGGCGAATCAATAACTCTCCCACAGCTCAACGCCATCATAGGCATGTTTTATCCATCACATGCCTGGCTAGCCTGGCTCATACACATTCTGTTATGGAAAAATATTCATTACAAAAGCAGCGGCTGGAACATTAAATTTCCTAGTCCTGTTAAAAAAAAGGTGGAAATTCTTCAAAAATCGACACTTATTCACAATGCTTTAACTGCATTCTTCCGTTCAGTTCAGCAGGGTCAAGCTCAAGTGTCTTTCGATTCCGCAAAAGAGCTGAAATGTAAAAATCTCACTTCCTCAGAGTGCTAAAATTACACCCCAGACAGCAGAGGGAGAAAAAAAAAAGACAGACAAAAGGCTGTTATGGAAAAGATGCTCCAGCAACCACAAGTGTATATGCAGGCGAAAGACAACAGAAGTAAAACTGCCTTTTATACTCCCCTCTGCGGGGCCTCTCATTCATAAAACAGACAGCGGTTATCAAGTCCCAGCTAACCAAATACCGCTCGTGAGGGATCCTCCATCCCTTAACTGGATTAGCACAGTTCATGAAGGAAGATAATGATGGTACGTCTTCTGTGTGCTAATTGAAAACCAAACGGGCAGGTGCTGTGGGAAGTTACTGGCGCACGCCCACGAACACACAAACAGAGCAGAGCACTCGGCCGACCAGGCATGAGTTTGTGTGTATAAATCCCAGAATAGAGTACTGGAGCTTACGCAAGAACAATACTGCAGCTAAAGGCTTAGTTTCACTCATTCCGATCGAGAAAATAGTACTTTTCTGCCCCAAAAGCACTGGCAGTACGGCAGAACACAATTGTTGAAAATGTTATATATATTTAATGGGGTCTACCTTGTTAAACATGCTGCTTTTTTTAATTTGACATGAAGGGCGTGATGTGAAGCAGGGTGAACAATGCCTGCAGAATGCCATATGTCAGTGATAATGCCCTCGCCCACGTCTGATTGTTGTTGTCTTGTTGGTTGGGTTTTCAGCAGGATTGCGCAAAAATTACCAAACAGATTTTCACGAAACTTGGGATGAAGGATGGGCCTCGGCCCAAAAATAGACCCCATAAACTTCTGGTGCAGATCCAGATATGTTTTCTCTATGATTTTGACATTGCGAGATTATTATTCTTTATATAAATAATTAGCCATATTTAGGTGGTTGGTATCTATTCCTGAGTATGATGTTATGCAGGTCCAAATACAAATACAGATCTAGTGGTTTTAAATGTGTTTAATTTGACATTGTATTAGACTTTATTAAATTAAAGGGGGCTGTCTGGCCTTGGCGGACATGTGCGCTCTACTGAGTGCTTTTCAATTTTGGATGAGTAATTTTAAAATTGAGCCCTAGGATTTCATCGTAGATTGCTGGTGGTTTCCCTTCAGGTGACAACAAAACTTAAATATTGCCACTGATTGACCAATAATTTTCCAGCCTACTATTACGACCTGCAACATTTTTACATATGTAAAGGCTTTCGATACCTACACTGCAGTTCATTTGAGATTATTATCTTTATTCTTACTTACCACAGAAGTACACTGTATATAAAGAAAAACACAGGTGAGTTCGCTGTATGAGTGCTGTCAAATATCCTCAAAGAATCATTCACATCATTTGGATATACGGCTCAGGTTTAAAAATCCCTGGATTCCTCTTAAATGTACCTGTGTCTCCGCCAATCAAGATAGAAAATCAAAGTCAAATCAAGTAGGCAGAGCTATTGATCCAGCAGTGATTGATGCTTGTTGAGGAGGCTGCAGCATCACTCCCATACAGACATGCTTTTCTACTCTGCTTGGAATATAAATGTGTGACAAAAAAAGTTAAATTCACCCAGTTTAAACATTCTTACAAGTTCATCTACTCCTTCTACCTCATTAAAAACGCGAATCCATGAATATGTAAATAATGTTCATTTCAAAACAAGATATTTCCTGCTCCACAGCGAATGCGTGCTGGAGGTTTTCAAGTTTCCTCATCACCATTCTGGAAAATTTACATATTGGATCACTTGAAGTCCAAACTGGTGAAATCTTGCCTGTACCTAAACATCGTCAACGGAGATTTAAGGAGGAGAGCACAGAGAAACTTTCCCTACTTTCGCGGATGAACAAAAACAGCCTTCTAGCGTCATTGTAGTGAAAGTCAAATACCCGAGTGATGCAACGGTAAGCAAAACACCTTTGAGTTGAGAGACTTTAAATTTAACTGTGGTAAATAGTGCGGCACAGCAAATTAAGCAAACATCATATTTGGCTTCATTTTCGAACAGAATCTGCCTTGGAAACAACACAATGTGTTATAACCGCTGATTTGATTAAAGGGTCTGGTAGATTTGAGTTATCCACCGACAGTTGCTGCCTGCTGAACAAAAAAGCGATACACTGAGCAATTTCTTGTTATAGAGTAAGGCAAAAAGCATCACGGTGATGACTACAGTCTTAGTGCGGTTTAAAACTAAAAGGCTACTGGTTGACTGATGACTAGTGAGCTTTTTTCAGACCTGCTTTGTTACATTATAGGAGCTTAACTCCCGCTGCTCACTGCGCTGGCAGGGTTGGCATGTGCTCCATCGAGTTAAATGGGATGTGAAGGATCGGGCAACCCGGGTCAGAGAATTTCCATTGCAAATGATCGCTGAGCCACCGAGGCCCCGCTTTCATTTTGTCCAGTGTTTACACAAACGTACACAACCAGGATTGCTTTCAGACGACTAGAGCCCATACAGTCAACACACGCAGGAAGACATAATGTATATTGAGCCGAAGCGTTTTGCACTGCAGTGCAGGATTTCCCATGGAACTTTTTTGCACAGAGAACTTCTGATGCACTTAGGGGCCTCGTGGGGACAGGGTTGACACCGTCTGACGAGGCCTACACAAAACACTGAAAACAGCTGCGATAGCACTGTTCCCCCATGCCATGTGTCAGAACTGAGATTACATTTTTCTCTCAGAGTTCTTCCAAATGTCGCGATAAGCTCCTGTTTTCAATGATTGCTCAGTAAAGTTATGTGTACTGTACTGCTGGCAAATGCGAACTGTCATCATCAACTTTGAATCCAAAGATCAAGAAGACCCTTTTTTTTTCTTTTGACGGAAGCTAATTTGTTTCATCTTCCGAAAACAGCAAGTTTTCTTTGATTCTGACTCTTTTTTTAGCCTTGTGTTCTTCATCTCCATCGCACGCATGCACGCACGCACGCACGCACGCACGCACGCACGCACGCACACAGAAAACACACACACACAGACAACACACACACACACACTGCTTTCATTTTTGCTACTCGTTGTGCTGCCTGTACAAAGCTTGTCATGCAGTGCGACACAATTTTGTCATTATCTAAATTAGGGAAACATTAGGAGTTCTTGATGTGATGCAGTGGAGCTCCCTGCAAATACTGCAGAATAGTTTTCTGGTAAGCATGAGATGGCATGAAGAATAGAAGTAGAGAGAAATCATGCAGCCCGTTGTGTTATTATTAGAAGTAATGTGCGATATGGATGTTTCTTAACAATAACAGATATTCACCTGCTTCTTATGGCATATTTCAATAAAATGACTGATAATTTGACATTTTTGCATTTAAAAAAATAATTTCACAAACTGTAGTTAGAGAGGCTATTCTTCTTCTTCCTCTTTTTCTTTTTCTGTGTGTTGCAAACAGCCACTTACTGTATCAGAGTGTGTAAAAGCTGCACTTTTTAATCAGTAAAGGCAATTTGGCTTAGTATTATTGTCTCTAATCATCAGCTAGAATTCCAGCAATGCTAATAAATAACTGATAATTGAATTCCCCATTACCGAGCCAATAACTTATTAGTCCAATATATATCGTATCTGGGCTAGGTTTAAGTACTCAGTGTTGATTAAGTGAGCTGATGCTCAGAGTCTTAATGTGGAATCTGAATAGCTGAACAGTCTCAGCACTCATTTTCAGCAGTATCAATACACCAGAGCCAGCTGCACTTTGTCATTATCTCCTCTCTCAGACAGACAGTTGACACACACACCATATCAAAGGCCTAGGCAAAAACACAAACAAAGAAATGTTTATCAAAAAAGTGTGATATTTAATGTTCACTGCGGTCTTCTGCTGTTCCAGCCGAGAAAAGAAAAGTCTTGCAGGTTAAAAATCTAAAATTCAAGAAGTTTTATTGAAGTTAGACATTCCAGTATATCATCAGCTAGATTGCACACGCTGCTTCAGAGTCAGACTAATTGCTTTTTAACATTAATAATAAGAAAATATTGCTGGTGATTTGTGAGGATTTTTTCAGTTAAGATGGAAAGAAATAGGATGTATTTGTTATGGAAACATGGGATATTCTTTGAATAAAAAAAACCCAAATGTTTTCAAAATGTTTGCTTGTATGTGACCTGAAAAAAGCATTATTATTATTAATCATTATTATTAATATTTGAATGCTCCCAACATAAAAAGTCATTTGAAGATTTATGATTGCTCTTTGCCCGCCTGCTGATGAATGCACGTTACTCCACGACCCCGCAGCTCTTCTTTCCATCCGTCTTTTGGAATAACAAGACACATTTACAGTATGTGACATTTCTGTGCCGTTGATAATTTGCTCTGCCACAAACTGCTGCTGCCGCAGTGTTGCACACGTCGTATACATCTCTTAATGGAAACATGCTCTCCACTTAGCCAAATTCAATAGCTCCGAGGATTACCATCTCTACTGAAGCATGTAATAACCAAAAGGTCATGTCATCATCATAACTCAACAAACCATAATCCGCCGCTGCCTCTTTAATGGCTTTTAAACAGTGTCAAGGCCCGAGTCGCTGCCACCAGTCACATTTTTAATGAACATGCCCTCCGTTAAACTGCCAGTCTGCCAGTCATTCTGCCCGGCTTTGAATGCCGTGGCACTCTATCCCCTGTTGGGTTGTGCTAGCCTAGATCGAGATGTGCGAAGAGCCCCGAGAACATTTGGGATTGATTTGTGGCTATTTTTACTTGTCCTACTTGAACTAAATGGTTCAGATACTCAGAGGAAGAAGTCAGCCACTGAAAAGGCTTATTGAACTATGTAAAAAAAATAAAATAAAATACAATTACTGGAAAGCTAAATGGTGGTGAACGAGTGGATGCTTTAGTGGAGAGCTTTCGGAGAAAAAGAGCACCTTTTAATAGAGCGGAGTAAGCTACATAGTACATCCCCCATCCATTGGTCTATTATTTAAAGGCCACTGGCATTCTGAGGAGGGAAATTAACTTGCTGGGAAAGATATATGCCCATGTGAAAACACACATACACACACACACACACACACACACACACACACACACACACACGCCAGACAGGTTTAATAAAAGCGAGGTGGAATAAGCTGTCTCAAGTGACCTTGCACCTTGATAATACTCCACACACGCCGTCGCAGCATTTCTTCCAGAAGCCGCCGCACAGGACTCCTGCAACACAAACTCCTCTCTGCCTAAAAAATTACTCCCCTTATTAAACCATAACTCAGCAGAGAACACAGCCCCCCTCAACAACACTCATTACATAAGCATATAGCAAACAGGCTACTGTTCAACATTGCTGGCGCTACAATTATGTTAGCAGCTGATGACTATCATCACAAGCGTAATGAGTGCTCTACAGGAGCACTGACATTACAGGGAGATGGTTATGGGCTCGCTTGTGGAAAATCTCCTGCAGCCATTGCCGGTTGCACAAACATGCCGTGTGGAGGGCTAATGTAAAGCCGGACTGTGTATCGGGGTCTAGGTGCCGTGAAAGGATTCAGTCACTTCACAGATCAGCCATCGACTCGCTGTGACTGGCACAAGTGAGTGGGAACAAAGGAGTCACTGTGGCTGTCACACTCACTCCTCGTTACATTCACCCTTTGCTCTGCCAGCTGTCTCTCCGTCCCCTCCCACAGCCTCAGAGCCCCACCCCCCAGCTGTGGCTATACATCAAGCTACCCTCAACTCCAACGCGCACATGTAAACACGCCGTGTCTTGGGTGGCTTCGGGGGGCCGGGCTTCGCCGAAAGCGCTCTCTTCCTCCCCTGCTGGGTGCTCTTTGCCTATCTGCCACCCCGACTGACTGACTGCACTGTTGGAGGCGAGATGTTATTTATCACCACCACCAGCGGCTCGTCAGTATCACGCCGTTGCACACAGCAACAACACATGAGCTCACGCTTGCTAGGATTTTCAAAAATATTTTCTGTTTAATTCAGTCTTTCTTGCCCTCTGGAGTCTCACAGATGCTTGTTGTTGTTCTCCTTGCCCGGCCTCCTCTTCATGCATGCCACACCCTTCCACCACCATGCCCTCCCCTCTCCTGACAGATGCCCCCCATGCCCAATCTCTGAGCTCACCCATTCATTTTCTAACCCCTAAACTCTGCCCATAGACTCCCACTCTCCACAGTCTTCCTTTTCTTTCTTTTTTTTTTTTAACCATATGCTACACTCATGCCCTCCCCTGCCTATGTTTACCCACTGCCTGCCCGGTCAGTCACGAGCCAGCGTCGCTGCCAGCTCGGCCTCCACCCTAGCAGTGTGGTGACTGGCCCGCAGCTCACACACTTTCATCCCTCCTGCGTGCCTAAAGCAGAGTCCCATGAAGCCTTTCATTTGGGTTTTGCTAGTGGCTGCCTTATTTTTGTCAAGTTATAGTAAAACTGTGGGTGGGGGCTTCGCTTGTGGGACAGAGGCTGCAACATGAGTTGAAATGAGGCTGACGTGGGGCTATTTATGGACTGGAGCATAGGATTCAAAGAACTTCATTTTTGCCTTTTATGGGTTAAATGCATGTAACCCACATTGAAGGAGAAAGTGGGGGGGGGGGGGGGAAGAAAGAAGAGAAAGGAAAACACAAGCGGAGGGCATTCCTCAGGCCAGGCTTTCATTGCTGTGGGTACGATGTCATTGGATGATGTAATCTGTGCACAGCAGCCCCCCATACATCTATTCACTGAGGACATGGAAACAGACATCAGACTCGACATGTTTCACTTGTCAGCCTGGCCTGTAATTGATTCGGAAAACATTAGTGACTAACCGCATTACATCGGGTCGCAGGGTTGTGCCTGCATGTCTTGACCTTTTTCATAACTCTTACTGTGAACAGGAAATGGATCGGCTCACATGCAGATATAGGCAGGAAGTGGCTCACCTTCCACCTCCACTTCAGGAGAGGCGTGCCTATCTGAAGTAAAATCTACTTGTGAAACCTGCCGCTGTGTATGTCAGAAACTTTCATGCCTAGAGACTGTCATGCATCCGGTGGCTCTTCAGCTTTTGTAAAAAATGCCATTGGTATTTCCTGTGCCTTTCTTCCACCGCACTCTCTGGGCTGGGCAAGGCAGCCACACAAGTTGGACATGCACACACATATACACACACACACACACACACACACACAAAAATACACACACAGAGTGTTAAGCTTCGCCTCCAGACAACAAAAGAACAGACGCAGCAACAAGCCCTGAAGGCAACATTAAACCCAGCTAGTCCGCCATTACAATACCTCTCTTCTCTCAATAGAGAACCACGCTGAGCCCAGCTGAGCTGAGCTGTACCATGATATTCTCCTGCTTTAACATAGCTGGGGATAAGATAAGTGAGAAGGCACACTGACACTGTGGAACATCCACAGGAAATGGAAAACACTGATGTGTTGCCAGCACAGACCAGCCAGGGTGACACGGGGTAACTAAGGCAGGTGGTTTACAGATGGGGAATCCAGTCAGGGCACAGAGAATCCCGAGCTGAACACAATGACACGAGTCTGAGAAACAACAAAACACTCCTTGATGCTTGCTCTCAGATGGCAGGGAAAACCTGTGTCTATAGACACAACAACAAAGCTGCCAGGAATGACAAGAAGCAAAAACACTGATAAGCAAGCACACAACAGGGATAAGAAAACTCCAGACAGGCTGTCCTCTGGGTGTCTTCACAACAGAAAGGCAATAGTTTTTACTACATCAGTGTGTCATCAGGAAGGAAAGAGACACATAAAGGTTTGATGAAGTGTCTGTATGCGTTTATGAGAGTCCAGTTATATGTCTGACATCCTTAATAAGGCAAACAGCCTGGGAAATGAACAGAAACGCATGTAAACGCTCTATTTTCATGACTTAAAACATTGTGGACACTAGACTCTGATTGTAATGCATTACATTTAAATTGGGATTACATAATGCAAAAATATTTAACTACAATCAGCCCAGGTAACTACTGAAGAATAATTACATTATAGTTATTTGTCAGCAATTACATATTTCATGACATCTTCATTTTTTGTTAAAGGAGACATATTATGCTCTTTTACAGGTTCGTAATTGGATTTTGGGTTGCTACTAAAAATAGTTTGACATGCTTTAGTGCCCAAAAAACACATCAGTTTTCTCACACTGTCCAATGCTGCAGCTCTGTATTGCCCCTCTGTCTGAAACGCTCAATTTTAGCCCTCGTCTTTGTATGACCCCCCCCTCTATAATACCCAGTCTGCTCTGATTGGTCAGCTTGCGCACACCTGAGCCAAAAAAGCAAGGCATAGATGATGCAACTGTTTGACATGGTGATGTAGTGTGATGTCACAGAGTTATAGGCGGGACTACTGCCGAGGCATTCCAGGAGGTTCCATTGGTGCAGACTTTGGTCTTTTTAACCTTTAAGACATTTTTACATGCCCAAGAACCTATATAAAACTTTAAGCCAATTTAAATATGACCCTAAAGTCATATTTTAATTATAACTAATGCTCTATTTAAAAAAGTGCCCCACTGTTTTTGGAAGCAATGTTGTGCATTAAATATAAGGTACAGTATTTTTAATGTTTGATTCTGAAGTAATCCAAAAGTTTTTACCTAGTCTGGGCACAAAATAGACAAGGACTTGACTGAGGAGGAGGTTGACACATCACTGCTTGTTAAGAAAATGTGAGTTCTCTGGTTCAGCTCCACCTGTTCCTCTTGCATACCTCCTAAACGTGGGCCCTCAAAGAAGACTTCTTCAGGCAGTGGTTGTTTTCCAGCCACAGATCACATTTACGCGTTGCTAACAGGTGATGAAAAGCAGCGGCAGGGTGTGAGGGTGATTACAGCTCGTTTGTACAGGCTGGTCGGAGCCAACAGAAACTCACTTTGGGCTGTTGCTGAGCTCCAAAGTAGCAGCTGGATGAACGAGCAGTGGAGCCAGGTCAATCTATTCCAGATGCCCTTTCCGAGCACTGCTGTCAACGTGTGGGCAGCGAGGGCAGGCAACTGGACAATATGCATATGCTGTTGTTCAGTTGGAGAAGTGAAGGCTGGAGAGGAGGCAGAAACAGAAATCGACAGATAAGAATTAAAGATAATAAATGAGTCGTGAAGGAAAGGGGCATTGACTGGCGCCGTCTGACGGGGGAAATGTGAGGACACAGAGTCTCGGAGCAAAAGTTAGAGCAAGAGAGAGAGAGAGAGAGAGAGAGAGAGAGAGAGAGAGAGAGAGAGAGAGAGAGAGAGAGAGAGAGAGAGAGAGAGAGAGAGAGCGAGAGAGAGAGAGAGAGAGGGGGGTATATCAAAGTGTCTTGTTGTTTCCCGAATGTCCTTCTGTGTTTTGATTTATTCAGACGCACTCCGAGGCAGCCCCGACATAAAGCAACACACCTTCAGTCCAAGGCTTGCAGTTCCCCAGCCTGAGAGAACGAGCGAGCTGGTGACCTTGGCATGTTGCGAGAGGCCCTCCACTCCTCCTCAGTCTCCTCTCTCTCTAGAGGGATCCTCGACTCGTCTAATGGAAATCACTGCTGCGGTGAGTTAACATCGCGGAGGCCCGCGCGGCCGTGACAGAATGGGTGCAAATGCTTAATCTCGGTCCATACATCAATTATGCAACACGTTCAGCTGTGTGTTATCGCATGCTGAGACGTTCAGTGGGAGTGATCCCCTAATCCTTCCTGCCTCTATCGCACGACAACCAAACTTCCACAGATTTGGACAACATTTTTATTTCATAGTGGTTTTATATCTGGTGTAGGCCTGCAACTAATATTTATTTTCATTATCGTTTAATGGATTATTCCATAATTTTCCACATTAGAGCGTGTTTACAGGTCTAGGGGAGGACTACAGCATACGTGAATAAAGTAGAGGAAAGCCTTCTGTGGCTCCAGAGGAAGCTGTGTATAATCAAAAAAAATTGCCTCCAGTGAGGTCACCCAGTGGCAGTTGCATTGTGGATAATGTAGGCACCAGGTTTTGACAAGCAGTCCACTAGTCTGGTATTGCACTTCTATAACATTGTTCAACTCTTGTGCACAGGTTAAAAACAAATGATCAAAAATCAACACAGCAGAACCAGAGCTATCTTCTTAGTTTTTAAACTCAGTGCCTATGTTACCCAGGATGCAATTTAGCCACTGAGTGACATCACTGGTAGCAATTTATTAGATTACATGCAGCATCCTATTACTTTTTTCTTTGCATATACTACTTTCCAAGCCCTGTAAACATAATTTGACATATACAATTCTTGAAATTTAACCTTTAATCTACAGATCGATGGGTTAAGCAAATAAAATTGTGAAAAATACTCATCGCAGTCCAAAGTGACGTCTTCAGACTGCTTATTTCGTCCAACCATCATCCCAAAACCCAAAGAATTCAAGAGATTATTTTCATTTTTTTGTTTCAATGTTTCAATCACTGCAGCTCTAATCTTGTCTTCCTTAGGACCCACACAGCAGCTGCCATCTAACAACCGCACCTCAGTCTGTTCTCTCTACTCTAAAAGAACTTGAAATGAACAAGCTTGCCGCCGCCATAAGCAAACAAGTGGGGAAAGTACCAAAAGGAAACCACTATCTTTAAAAGGTGTTTGTGTAGTGAAGCATAGTGAGGCGGTGGCAACATCAAAGACTACAAGAACAGGTACACACTATGCCAGCGTCTTGCGAGCTTGTACTGTACTCTATTTCTGTTTCCCTTTCAGTCACTGCGAGGAATGAATTGAGCCTTAAGAGAGTCGTTTTCTAACTCCGTCTGCACATTTAAGAACACGGGGACTCGATGATCGTCAAAGACATACAGAGAGAACAAGGCAACAAGGAAGGGACAAACAGGGAGAGCAGACTGGGCAAAAATAAGACACAAATACGTTTCTAGGTTTCTTAGAAACAGTGTCACCCCCCTCAACCTTTCCATATCCTGCAAAACAACAGGCTAGGTTTTATTTCCGGTCCACCTCACTGAACCTCCAGTCATCCGTGTGCTGTCCACTGTCATCAAGGAGCGGCGTTGACAAGATCACCGGTGTGTGTGCGCGAGCCTGTGTGACACAGAGACAACATGGGGCCATCCTCTGTTTCAACATAGTGACTCATAGCTCACAAATACACACATCTATGTACACAGAGAAAGATACAGACAAGATCAGTCCATTACTTGGGGGCAAACTCGCTTATATCCCACCCCCCACCGTTTTTTTTGTAGTGTCCAACTGTCAGAAACATTCGTCAACACTGAGGCACTGCTGTGGCCCAACGTGCTGCTCATTTGTTGATATACTGCTTGCATTTTATCAGTAATGAGTTTTCAATTTAAGTTCCCTGTCATCCTCATTTTTACCATCAGTATATTAGAAAAATGAGGGCGAGTCTTTCAAGCAATGTCTGCAGCATTTAGTGAAAGGGCACATAAAGGGCTCCAAAAGTCAGCCAGCGAGCCCTCAGGCACTTTGCAGAGGGGACAGGCCTGAGCCCTTGAGGACTTTTCCGGACTTCACTTCACATAAAGTGCCCTTAACTTTCATCTCTGTAACAGCCTGACACACACTGTACTGGAGGGAAAAGCAGACTTTGGCTGGCTTTTCCACGACTACCCCGCTGATTTAGGAACGCAATCAGACTGACAGCAGAATATAATGCAGGGGAACCACAGCGATCGACATGCATTCTTTTACCTTGTCAAAACCTGGTGCCTGCATTACCCACAATGCAACTCATTCACCAAAGGTTGTTTTGGTCATAATAGCTAATAGACCATATTCACATGGCAGCCATTTTCAAGTTTGGGGCGGGAAGCTCGAATGCTGAGATAACATTGCGCTGCTTTTGTCGCATAAACATAAAAAACTGCTTCCCAATTGATCAGCACCTGAAAAGATGATGGGTCATAAAAAATCTGAAAGGGTCATCAGGCCATATTTTAAGGTTAGACAACATATCCATAACCCATAAGCTAATGTTAGCGTTCTACCGCTCCCTAGCTGACAGATTTTCACTATCTGTTGTCTTCTCAGCAGCCGAATGATCAGGAAGCGGTGCGTCACATGAGGCAGCTCATCAGACTCCATTCAGCTAAATCTGAAGCTACAAAACATTTGTTTAAATGTTTTTACCGCAGGCAGCGGTACATCCCCATACATTGGCTTAGTTCCTCTTTAAAAACATTTACATCAGTTTTAGGATGGAGCTAAACATAATGTGCATGAAACTTCTCTGTTCGTGTGAATTCCACTGTACTATGTTAGTTGGAAGCACAGCGGTAAATCTAATTTCCCAGTTTGGTTGTTCCCTGTTTTTTCGATTGTATACGCTGCAGCAGATGTGCAGGTTATTTTTTGTTCTGCTAATACAAGCAGGGAAATCGGTGACTTTTGAAATGTATTTCCCAGCAAGCACACAAGCATTATAAATAACAGCATAAAAATGCCCGAGGGGACATGACACCTTGACATCTCCCGCCTGTAGTTATAATCTGATGCATTTGGGTTTAAGTTCACTGTTCGGTTCACACTCAGTTCACAAACTTTTCTGTGCGATACACAGTGCGAAAAGTTGCAAATAACACTGCGACTGTTATGAACACACACACACACACACACACACACACACACACACACACACACACACACACACACACACACACACACACACACACACACACACACACACACACACACACACACACACACACACACACACACACACACACACACACACACACACACACACACACACACACACACACACACTTCATAAAAATCCCTGTGCACCCTGGAGCTAAGATCAAACAGAAAACTCATTACCACATCAGACAAAAGCATCCATGAACTAAAAGGGCAACATTTCTGTAGAAACCAAAAGTCAAGTGCACACTTTGAGAAGAGCGGTACAGAAAATCAGGGCGCCTCCCCTGACTCACGCTCACTGAAGACTGTAGTGAGCGAGACGGTTGGTGAAGCGCACATTGTGGGGCCTGAAGATATTCAAACTTACAGCTAGGAAACCCCTTAAAATTCTCATTTTGTCCCCCTGAGATCAATGAAATGATCCACGAGTGCCTGATCAAGCACTGATAGACCACCTGATCATATCTCCGTGGAGAGGGAGGAGAGAATAAAGGCAAGTGGATGTATGGGTGGATTCATGAGTCATAGACCAAGAGATGCAGAGAGGTAGAGATGGATGGAGTGATGGAAGGGCGAGGGTAGCATGACAGCACCCACCCATGTATGAACATCAAACACAGAGATCAAGCAATGACTTGTACTCTTACACGCCACCTGAAGGGCTGGGACACATACACACGCACACACACACACACACACACGTATAAAGCTATAATTAGGTTGCTGCTATAGAAAATGTGTTTAGCACCTGTGTCGGCCTGAAATGCCAGCATAATGTGGAGAGCACTAAAAACTGACACAGCAACGCAGCAGTGAAAATCTGCTAATTTCTGCAACGCATGTGAACACACATGCCATAAATCATACACTTTGTGATGTCAACACCACTGACACAGGCACAATCCTACTACAACAGCTGTACGCGGTCTAGCAGACAGTAACACCTGCTCACAACTTGGCAATCCCGACAAAGTACCCAGACTCTAAAACGGGAAGTAGGTTCAAGCCCCTCCACACAGCTGGAGTAGGGATATACTGGGTTAGACGGAGAGACCATCTAACCATTTATCCTGCTGGGTCACTAGGCTCAGAGGCTGAGAGGTTCTTAGCCGAGAGATGCTAAATACCAACACACACACACACACACACACACACACACACACACACACACACACACACACACACACACACACACACACACACACACACACACACACACACACACACACACACACACACACACACACACACACACACACAGAGCAAGAGAGCTGGCTAACCTCTCGCTTAATATTTACAGAGCTCTGCGGCAGTACCACAGCTGGAATGCAGCGGGCAGAGCGAGCACACAGAGGGAGCCGTATCAGTTTCTGGGTCATCTAGGGCTGCTTCACTCCGCATAAAGTCTAGACTTGGGCTGGAAAACAAGCCTGCGGATGCTCTCCACTTAAACTAGATGCATATAGTCTAAGAATGGCTGGACCGCGCCTGAGGGCCAATACATAGGCTACACAGTTATAGAAGCACAGGGTCAAAACGCACCCATGAGTGTATTCCCTTACGCAACTGCTGCTAAGAGATCACAGTTTGTCACAGAACAATTTTAAATGCATTTCTCTTATTTCTTGCATTTATTTTGATTTTATTTGCACAAATCAAAGAGTTGCCTGGCTCTGAATATTCAGCCTGAGGTGACAATCAGTATACTAAAGAGCAGAACATGGCAGCCGTACCTACGCCATCCCTGCTCACCCACCTATGTCTGTCTGGCTGTCTGGCACCTTCCCCATCGCACCTTCAGTACCTACCTGCTGTTTTAATTAACTTCATACCACAGGGAGCAATTATGCGAGGCAAAATTCATCTCATTTGGAACTGCAAATTAATCTAACCTCAAGCTGCAGAAGGACAGGCACACCGGTGTGTACTGCAACCAAGGATACCAGTGCATTAAATTTGTTTTTTTGTTGTTTCTTTCTCAATGGCTGTGAGCACAAAAAAAAAGACATGAAAAGCAGCAGGGAGATGACAGGAAACTTTGGGCCCTCAAGTTTTTTGGTGTTGCTTGAATGCCTCATTCGTGAGCTTTTAGGAGACGGGGGAAACAAGTTCATTAAGATGGACAGATAGCAGGCTGGGCATCCATCGAGGGGAAAACAATTTACATACCTCCGTTTTCCTCGGGGAGCTAGAACAGAGTAAGTAGGTGGGGTGGGGGGGGGCTGCGTGGTGCTGTGCTGTGCTGTGATGAGAAGAAAAGTGCAAGAGACAGATAGAGAGGTAGAGAGGATAGGGGGATAGAGAGAAGCTAAAATGAGCGAGTCAGTCAGAAAGCATGCGCGAGAAACCGAGCGTAAGAGAAGCTAATGAGAGAACGATAACAAGTTACATGGGGAGGCGGGGAAGGGGCCTCCGACACTCGAGACGAGAGGGAAACAGCTCAGAAAGCGGCGAGGTCGCACCTCAGGAGGAGGCGAGAGGCTGCCAAACACAGTAGGCAGTGTCAAACAGATGCACACCAGGATCTCGCTTGTGATGCAACTCAATAAACGAGGGGCAGGCACCCATCGTGTCCCCCCCACCACGGAAAAAAAAACCGGCTCCATCTCTGCCTCTTAATCGGATTTCCTGGATTAGGTTTCACTGTTTAAAACAATACACCAGAGCGCCCGAGTTTAATTCCATCGGTTAGGACTTATGGCTGTATTTCACCTTCTCACTTTTCATTTACTCTCCATTTCTGTCGCTGACTTTTAAGAGCGTGTCGGGATAAAGAAGTATTTATCTGGGCGAGCCAGCTAACAAGAAGCGGAGGTTTGCTGTGGCTAATAAAACTTTTTTTTTCGTGTGTGTGTGTGTGTGTGTGTGTGTGTGTGTGTGTGTGTGTGTGTGTGTGTGTGTGTGTGTGTGTGTGTGTGTGTGTGTGTGTGAATTCCTTTTGACATAAAGGTCCCTCAGGTGGCCGTAAAACTGAAATGTAAGGCTTCTGGCACGCTTCGCTTCTGAACTGGACAGCTACTGGCCGAAGCTGTGCTCGCGCTGAACTTCATACCAGCTTAAATGGGAGAGAGAGAGCTCCAGTTAGCGGTTTGTTGAAAATTGCGTTCCTTGACTGCTCAAAGCCGTGCCAGACCTAAACCTAAAACCAAACATCAATCTCTAACCCACTGTCAACCACAGCTGCATAGACAGGGAGCAGCACATTTAGGCCAAAACCTCACAATGCAGCGCAGGCTCTCTGAGAGTGCAAGTATGTACAAACTTTTTACATGAAATAACTCAAAAGAACAACCAGACGTCAACCTCCAACTTTCTACTTCGCTGACACTCCCAGAACGGCTCTTGAAACCATAATTGCCACCCCCGGCATCGCTCGTCGCCGAGCTCTTGAGAACTGCCCCCGTGTGCTGCATATCCGTGTCGGAGTCATGGCTGCACATGTCACTGCGCTCCTGTATCCAGGCTATGTTTGCATGTGTTCATTGTCGAGCTTGACACGAGAGCGCCGGCGTTCGTGCGGCTCCATCACAACAGGGACATCTTTGGTGGCTAACAGGGCATGTAAATGGGCTCTCACTCCATCAGAAGCCGCCTGGAGGGCCAGAGGGACCGAGAGAGGACGGCAGGCGGCGTAGCCCCCGGGCTGCGCCACCACTGACGCGAGGAGGAGAGATCTGAGGCACGTTGTGTGCCAAAGTACCAATGCTGTAGTGTTGTATTATGGTTACTGAGGGATCACTGCGGAAATATGGAGGAATTGTTTCTCAAAGACGTGTCAATGGATGTCCAGGGGGCCCTCCAAGGACCACCGTGGGACCAAAGACATAAGGTCTAACATGGCTTCACAGCTAGATCAGACAGGCTCAAGATCCTGACACAGATCTTTTTCTAAGTATTCTTCATATGTTTTGTCAAGTTTACATTCACGTTTTATGAATATTCTGCTTGTTTGTTTAATCGGTTTCATGTACTCGCATTTGAGGCTCAAAAAATGACTCCGCTGATTGCTGCGAAACTACGCCAGTAATAGCTCCCGGGTTATTGTGGCAATAAATTCAGCATTCAGCATTTGTAATACTGTTTGCATGTTTAATTTCCAGACAAACATTTTTTATTTTGTTTTGTTTTTTGTTTTTCAAATTAGCTTAGCTGCTCCACAATCTCCCTATGTGTCCCCTGGTAACTGAAGAAGTGCCCCCTTGTTGGGAAAGGCTGATTTACAATATTAATACATCCGGGTTTCAGTTTCTTGTTCAGAACAACAAGATACCGAAGCAGAAAGGCCACTCGGGGCAATATCTTTTAAAAACCGAGGGCCAACATGGTCTCGTGCATTGGTTGCATACCTGAGAATCAGTGGTTGCAAAACTATTTCAGAAGGGTGGTGCAGCAATGATCAGGAAGACAACGGGTTGCGGCTAAAGACTGTTGATTCATCTGTTGATCAGTTACTCAATTAATCCATTAGATATTCGTAGGGGTCGACTGATACGGCTTTTTCAGGGTTATTAGAAATCAAGGAGACCGATAGCCGATACACCTTTGCAGTGAAAACGATCACGATCATCAGGTACTGGAGTATTTCCTTCTTCAACGACTTCACACTCCGACTCCTCTCCATTTACTCCGCAGATTCAAGTTATACAGTGTTTGTAGGCTATCTATTGCGACAGATAACCAATCAGATTGTGTTGTGGGAGGCACACTGTGTGAGATGATGCCGCATCAGAGCCAAAGCAGCACATTTTAAAATCTGTTTATTCTATCGGACAAATGTTGAATGTCAGCCCCGGCCGACTATCGATCTGTTCCTAGATATTTGGGTATATGAAATGTCAGAAAATGGTGAATAATGTCGATCAGTGTTTTCCCAAATATCCGAGACGACGTCCTCACGTGCCTTGTTTTGTCCACAACCCAAAGACATGCAGATTGCCGTCACGGAGGCGTAAAGAAAGCAGAGAATATTCACATTTAAGTAGCTGGAGTTACGACTTCTTTCTCTTAAAAAAGAAACGCTCAAACCTGATGAACTGATCGCCAAAAACAGCTGGGCGACAGATCAATCTAAAGACAGACACGCAGTATGTGTTGAGAGGTCGCAGGTGGTCATCGCCTTGTTTTGAAGGGGTCACATGAAAACTTCTGGGCAACCTCCCCCTCCCCAAACGTAAAAGGTTCATAGAGTGGGAAGTTTAAGTTCTCTCCCTCAGGGTAAGTGGATGAGCCCCTCTAGAGAGCAGATATCTAACCCAATGCATCTAGTCTTCCTCTCTCATCTAAAGAGAGGACAGCACAGAACTCAAGCATTGTTTTTTATTTTATTTATTTATTTTTTTAATTATTTTGAACTGTTGAGCCTCCTCTCTCCTAATCACAGGCCCACGGTGTGCCTGGAGTTACACACCGCACACCCTTAAAGCAGCTCCTTAATTAGCAGTGAGGTGGTGGTGGGGGGGTGAAACAGGGAGGCGTCCGTAAACGCACCACTTTTTTTTTATTTTGGCATCAAGCGAACAGCATGCACTGAACAAACAGAAAGCCGGGGAGCAGCAGCAGCAGCGAGAATAGGAGGAGGAGGAGGAGGAGGAGGAGGAGCGGGAGAGGCAGCTTCGTTCAGCACAACACACAACTTGCAGCTTTCTAACACGCAAAACACAACTAGAAAAAAAAGACGAAGCGGGGGGAATTAATTAGCAGGCAGGGTGTATTCACCGCAGTTCAGTGTGTCTGTGTTTGTCTCTGTGTGAGTGTCTGTGTGGAAGCGGAGTGAGATGCGGTGCTTCCACCAAGAGATGCATGTCAATAAAAAAAAAGCGAGAACAGCGCCCAAAAGCCGCTAAAAAAAGAAAGGGAGGGGGCACTTCACCAAAGTCCGCAGACAGAAAAGACAGGAGGGACACACGGCGGTCTCACCTCAGGGTACAATAGTCCACGAGACGCGGGGCGAACATCAGAAACACCGACAACACTACGCACACACACACAAAAATACGCCAAACAAGTGAAGCGACAGCCGGCTGGCAGCACCGACGAGTCTGCGAGGAGAGGAAGAGGAAGAGGAGGAAGAAGAAGGGTTCACAAACCTGACGGAGCGAGGACACTTCTTCCACTGGAGCGCCGGTGTCCAGAGTTCGTGTGTGTGTTGTGAGTGTGTGTGTCACTCAGCGCTGTTTCCTCTCCCTCTCTCTCTCTCTCTCTCTCTCTCTCTCTCTCTCTCCGCCGTAGAGATAGTGCTGATGTTTCCACTTCCTCCTTTCTTCTGCCGTCTGCTGGCTGGCTCCATGATACCAGAACAGAGGGGAGCCGCTGCTGCTGCTGCTCACTGACACAGCTCTAACCAGTGGATGGTCGTATTAAATGTGATGTAAATAAAATCAAATCAGTAGGCTGTTTTTTATTTGAGCAGCTCTCGAGTCAGTTAACATGCAAAAAAATATATAATATAAATACACATGAATTTAAAGGATAAGTTCACCCACAAATTACAAAAATTCAGTCATCATCTAATCACCCGCATGCTGATTCGAAGTCAGGGGAAGTTTCGTGGTATGCAAAACATCTCTGTACCTTTCAGGCGAAACAGCGAAGTGGAGCAGACGGGGACTTGTTTTCAAATGGAAAAAAAAAAAAAAACAGACATGAAATGGTTTCATGCAGCTCGGCTGGTGTCCCAAAGACCCAAAACCCCAGATTGATTTGAAAATAAGACAGTTGTTTTTAACCTTTAAATCTTTTCTGTAGCTGCTAAGCTAATAGCGCTAGCTTTGCCTCGATGGTATGAATAACTTTTTTTTAAAGTGAAACTCTCGCCTAAAAGCAACCTAGGCTTTTTTTGTGAATGTATATGAGTCAAACCTTCGTGTAAATGCATAATTACAATGAAAGAGGCACTTTTAAGATTTACTGTAGTCTCGTTTGCGGGCAAGCTCATTTTCAATGGAGTGCTGGGCACTTTGACGATAGCATCAAAATCTCTATTTTTAAAACACTAAGAAGACTCGACACAACATGAAACTTTGCTCGTAGTATCACCAGGGTCTCTACACATGAACACGAGCATTGAAAACATTGTTTGTGTACACAGAGTTAATAAAAAGAAAGTTTTTGAACAACTCATGTTAGCAGCTGTATCTTTGGCGTGCCGCCATCATGGCAGACAGAAAGTGTCGATCCCCGAGTGCGACCTAACAGAAGGCTTGAGGAGTGGTCCACCATTACTCTCCTTCCTGTTCAAAAACCTTCTTTTTAGCAAACTCTGTGTACACAAACAATCTTTTCAATGCTCATGTTCATGTGTAGAGACCCTGGTGATACCACGAGCAAAATTTCATGTTATGTCGAGTCTTCTTAGTGTTAGTGTTAAAAATAGTGATTTTGATGATAGCATAAAAGTGCCCCTGCACAAAGGTTTGACTCATATACATTCACAAATATAGTCTAGGTTGCTTTTTGGCGAGAGTTTCACTTTAAATCAGTCTTGGACTTCAGGAGACTTGGATTACACTTGAAGAACTGTATGGAGCCACATTATGTTTTTTAATTCAGTTGCTTTTTAAAGTCAACAACTACTTCACTTGTTCAGGGGAATGCAGCGCTGCTGTTTTCCAGTGAAGCTCCAAAAACGTTTTGTGGACCACGAAACTTCACCTGACTTTCAGGGATGAGAAGATGACTGAATTTATATTTTTGGGTGAACTTATCCTTTAAAGGTCCCTACAGGATAAGAAATAGGGCTGTTTAGCTTTCATAATGTGTTTATATTCATATTTTAATATTTTTTTATGATAAGTCAGATACAATTTCCTCCAATCAGAAACAGGAGTGAGTGATGTCACTCAGCCCCTGGTGTTAAACCTGTACATGCACATGAAGAGGAAGCACACTGACACGTCATGGTTGATTAAGAGGACTCAGGTGTTTTTTTTGTTGTTGTTGTCAATTAGTCATTAATTGATCATCAAGAAGATTTATTGCCAACTATTTTGATTACTGATCAACTGTAAAATTAGTTTTTTCAAGCAAAAATGTCAAACATTTTCTGGTTCCAACTTCTTAAATGTAAGAATTTCTTGCTTTTCCTTGTTTTTTATGATAGAAAAATGAAGAGTCGTTGGTTTTGTAACTTCTGGCTGGACAAATGAAGCAGTTAGGAGATGTCACTTTGGGCTCTTGGACACTGTGATGAGCTTTGTTCAATAATTGGCAGATTTATCTATAATGACAATAACAGTTAGTTGCAGCCCTGGTGGGCTTTTTTTTTAGTTATAAAAAGGCTTGTTTATGCTTGTTTTGTTTAGACTTAGGCAATTAAAAGGCTTATAATTTTGATTGCTGTTGAATTTAGGCAAGGTTTGCATATAAGTTTTTATAAACTTGTTCAAAAACAGGCCAATTAAAAGTTGCTTTACATAAAAAAAACATGAAATCACTTTTTTGGCAATGTAAAAAGACACTTCATTAACATGAAGGTCTCAAGAAAGGCTAAAAATACATGTGTGGCTAACGCTCTAAATAATAATTATGCTTTTTGTTGCTTTTTTATAATCTGGTAGCTCCCCTAGTGGTCAGAAACCTTTCCTACACTGTCTAAACAAATGAATAAAGGGGATTTACAATGAATCATATTTGAATAAGCAAACAAACAATCGAGCGTGTCTCTGCTCTCCCTTCATGCCGGGACACAAAGGCACGGCCGCTTCCCGCCTTGCAGCCAGGAGGAGAAGACAAACAGGAACAATGGTCTCAATAATTCATGGTTATTGAACGATCTCTGGTCTGCACACAGAGCTAGTTTGGATGGGTGGGATTATGACCTTCTAACGTTACATTATGTTGGGAACCATTTTAGCTCTGCAGCAGCGCTATAGTCTCACTGGATATCATTTTTGCAGGACTGTGTCCCACATGAGGCCACTTCCCTTTAATTCTGTCAGTGATTAGAGGCTGTTTCTGATGTTAAACCCAGAGTGCGTGTGTTTATGAGTGGAAAAAGAGAGAGAGGGGATAGTGTGTAGCAGACAGTCCTGCAGCTCATCCTTGTCTCCACTCAGCAGGAGGAGGATTAACACAGAGGCCCTATCCGTCCTGATAAATAAACTGGAGCGTCACACCCGGCAGAAATTTCCCTTTTCACCCTCTCTCTGTAAAAAAAAAAAAAAAAAAAAGATAGAATAAACAGAATAAGAGCCTCTGTGTATTTGAAAGTCAGCCTACGTCCTCTATTAAGTTGTTAATTTGACTCCACAAAAGCTGATCCGACATTAACAGAAAGCAAAGCGGTTACTTGATCCAGTGTGGTGACCGTTTAATGCAGCAGGACTCGAGTGTTTCCTGGTATCTGTTTAAGACTCTTCATTTTAACCCCTGCACAATGAATTAGACTGGAGAGCGGTAAATAAACACTGCGTAAAGGAACAGCTCAACCGTGAATGAAAATGAAGTCGTGATCTACTCACCCTCACTCTGATGTAAAGTCAGGTGAGGTTTCGTGGTTCACAAGACATTTCTGGAGCGTCACAGCGTGGCAGCATTCTCCTAAACAACTAAAGTAGACAGGCACATAAAAAAATTTAAAAAAAAACAACTTTTGTATGCCTCAATACTTTTCATCAGCATGGGAGAGTGAGTAGATAGTGACTCATTTTTGGGTGAACTTGTCCTTTAATTCCTTTTCGATTAGGGCACATGGGTGAACAAAGTAAACGTCTCTATTCTCCTTTACTCTGTTCCCGTCATTCAGTTATGTTTGGCATCTCCAACTTCAGCTTCAGAGTGGTCCAAACTACATCAGAGCGCTTGCAGAGGATGTAATCTTTTTATCCGAGACAGCAGAGAGGCAGCGGAGTGGGTTTAACTCAGCCGATGTAGTTTAAAAAGTACTGCATGGTGCATTCAATGAAAGTGCACACTCACAATGCAGCGCAGTGAACCCCTGCATCCACCAAAGTGCAGAGTCACCCCCGTTTGCTTTCACATGGGCTCCAGTTGTCACTTTTACCTGGCTGTGTGATGGCTCTGAACGCACCTCGTTTTCACGACCGCTGGCTGAACCTCTGCCCATCTGGTGTGAAGATGATATCACACAACCAAAAAAAAAAAACGGGGGAGGGACCTTGTTAGTGCTTCTCTCCCTTTTGGCAAAACATAATTATTATTCATGAGTTAAGCGCAGTGCTCCAGTCATAAAGATTTAAGTAGTTTCCTGCGAATATGTTGGGCCTCTAACACAATCTGCTGCACAGTGAGTCGGCCCTGGCACTCAATCCTACCTGTCTCTTGTCCAAGAAGACAGAGTGCTTCAATAAAGACTCTCCGCTGACCACATTCTCTCTACGTGGCACTGCCTCCCTCTGAGCGGCTTCTGACTGAACCCCATCTGGGAGATTCATTGTTCTGCTGAGAGACTTAAAAAAAAAAGTCGACGTGGAACAGACTGTTCCAATGAAGCCGATTTATCTTGGTTTATTGGTCGAAGTGCCAGAAAACGGAAGAGGGACAGAATATTAGAGAATAACTAAGCTCTCAATCAGCAACTCAAATGCTCTCATGGCTGGCACTCTTTAATGGAATTGTAATTTCTCACAAACACATACGCTCCCTACAGCATTTGAAAGCCTAAGACACAAATCTAAATGGAAATCTAGTTTGCTTGTTCCCTGTAGGTCTGCTGTAATTGTCTCTCTGTCAGGGTCATTAGGAAGAGGGAATGTTTCTCGTTCATTTCCACGGGGATTCCTCTTCAAAATGTGCCGCCTGCGAAGGAGAGAACCACCAGACTTCATTGGCCCAAAGGGCACGTCACGCGTGAAGCAGAGCCGCCGATCTGACGCAGTTCTGCTGGTCGAGAACCTGATTTGATGAGTCGTTGAAGGTGGCTACAAACTATGAAAATGATTTTTTTTTTAAAAAACACTCAGAAGTATCCCTAGACTGCCGGCAGGACAAGATGAAAAGAAGAAGCGTTCTACGGCTGTTAGGAAGGTCAAGGCTGCAACGCGTTGTGAACTTTTTAATGATCAGATTTCTGCGGCGGGGGTTTCTCTGCACCATCCTCAAAAGATTAAGTCGTCAACAGCATGAAAGCTGCTGTCAGTCACACTGAGTCAACGCCAAGATTGTGAACATGTTTGTTTTTGCAGCCTGGAGCCGGGCAAACATTGGAGAAAAAGAGCCATCTTTATTCTCTGAATGAGGGAACACATTCACATACATTCTTTCCCCCCCTCTCTGTGGCTTTTTTTTTCTTCCTTCAGAGCAAATAAGCATATTCCAACCTCAAATAATTCCAAATATTTATGTTCAGTCTCAAGCATTCAAACATTCATGCTCGCGTGGAAGACAAATTCTAACTCCAACATCTAATTTGGACTGTTTTTTTTTCCAGCTCCCTGCCTTTAACACACTCTACAATCAAAGTATTTAAAGGATGTGGACAGGGATGAAAAAAAAAAGAAGAAATAATTTCTGGAAAAATACAATCTCTTAATGATACACTGTATTTGCTGACATGCTATCTTATTAGACCCAGCAAAAGATCTCATTCACCAGCAGGCTCGTTTCATATCACATTGGATTCATTACCCATGCAGCTAATGCTTTTTCACGCACATTTGCACCAAGGCACACAAACGCATGCTTACTTAAGCAGCTGTTCCATATGACCCTGTGCTGTGTGATCAACAGAGAGGATGCAAATGCAAGTCGTCAGCCTGGAGAGGATGAAACGGCTGGGAGAAGTCATGCGCAGTGGATGTACAGTTTTCAACCTGAAGAGAAAACACTTCAAAAAAGGTCTCCACACTTGACTACTGCAGAAGATCGTTGCTGCTACTTTCAGTCTCCTCCTACGTTTAAAGCACGTAGTATTTGAGTGCATTATACATACACAAGCATTCAATCAGAATCTGAGCAGTCACTGGTTTTGGAGGATTTGTGCTTTCTTTTCCTTTTTCTCTTCTTCTTGTCTTTCTTCTTTTTGTCCTTCCTCTTTTTCCTTTTCTTGCTGCGATGGTGGTCAGAGGAGGAAGAGGAGGAGGAGCTGGAGCTGTCTGAATTGGAAGAGGTGGTGTCCTGGAGCAGCTGCTGCAGCTGCTGGATCCTAGAAAACGGGAAGGACAAGAGGGGAAGGTGGGGATTAGAGTCAAGTGTCGAAGAACAGGAACGCACAACTGATGCGGACTCAGATGCGCAGGGTTGGCAGGCATCTGAAGTGTCCTTGAGGAAGAAGCTATCGCTGTCCTAGTGGCGGCAGTTCCGGACTGTGGAGTTTGCCAAGTGCCCACTTGTGTTACATATTGCATGTACGTGCCAACAGAGGTCCAAGTGCGTGTTAAAAACTGCAGCGTGTGAAGGATTTATAAGAACATGCCGGGACACGCCTGGATAATGGGGTCATCCTGTCGCTTAAATTCAAGGCTCGAGCTCAGATGACATTTAAATGTTTTATTACCATCAAGTGTTAAACAAAGTGAGAACAACTGCTACTTAACATACAACTACACCTCAACTGTGTGAGGGTTTTTCAGGGTCATTATGTCAGATTAATATAATCATTTTCTAATGGACACTTATTTATTAGAGTAAATGACCCTATAAAACTCTGGATGGTTTTGACTTGCCGAGAGACAAGTCAGTGGTAAAAGCAGTTACTTAAACATCTGGTGAGTGGGACAACAACTACAGGTGACTCCAGCTGCTCCCTAGCTAGACTAGACATCACCACATCACAGAATGAGGGAGGAAACACCACAGTGCTCAATGAAATATAAAACATTTGTCAGAAAGGAAGGGAAAAACTAGATATTTGACATGCTCTATTAGAAGCCACTGGAGTCCTCCCACTTTAATTAACTCAGAGAATTGAGCTGGCGCTCAAAGAGCAACGATATCAGAAATGTACAATTTTGGGAGACATCGGCCATGAAAGTGTTTCTCAGAAAAGGTTGGCAGACTCTTCTTGTAAAGTGTCCATCAGGCCTCATTATAGTGGGGCTGATCTGGTGGAGCAAAAGGATCACCTGAACAGTCAGGGTGTCACTTTAATCCTTATCAATAGTCCTCAAAGTGAACTTCATCATAAAAAGCACTTCATAACCTACAGTTAATTATCAAAAATATATTATCCCTTCGCTGAAAGTCTTTGGAAAGAAAAGTTATAACTATAGCTGCAACGATGAGTCAGTTACTTGCTAGAAAATAAGTTGCACATTATTTTGATAATCGAGTAATCCTTTCCAGTTCCAGTTTACTCGATAATAAAGATTAACGTGAGTCGCAGCCGTATTCATCAGGTATCACACTCACAGAATCAAATGATGTAATTTTCTACTAAAGCCCCTGGCTGTAACAACAAATGAAAAGGGGGAGCCGGCTCTCATACACCATATCAGACTACAACCACATCAATAATCAATCAATAATAATAATAATAATCAAAAAAGATCTACTTAGTTAGATAAACAATAAACATCAAAATCTGTGGGGTGCCGATGAAAATAATAGAAATATCAAAATAAACCTAAAAGATTAGATGGGCAATGCAAAATGTGCCATTGTTGGCATGTAGATCAGAGAGCAATCATTTTTAACTGGGAGTATCTATAGGTGCACATATATTTTAGATAACTAGCTAATTTCTACATTTTTTGTCATGAAATGTTTTACCCATTACCATGTTAAGATAAGAGACTACCGTCATAACAACTTGAGAAACAATACTGTATAAGTAATGGAAAAGCAAGCCTGCTGGAAGAGGTTGGACTGTTTTACTTCCCTTTCAAAGAACTTGCCAAAATGAATGTGGCAGAGACACGCCACCAAGCATTCAAAGCGCCACTGGCCTTTGAATAACCTTTTTGTAATGCATGCAAAAAACACACGAGCGTGCATGGGCCGCAGGTCTGCACGCTCACACACACACATACCTACAGTGAGCCTTCATAGTCGGAAAGGCTAAACTCAAACATCCTGGCGTCAAACTCTATTTGTTAGAAAGCGGTACAGAAAACCAGCCACCGTGAGAAAATTTCCAGGTCATGTAAGATTGTCGCACTCTGCTGAAGGGAGACAATCAAAAACTGCAGGTTCTCAAATGTTGGAGCAAACTGTCTTGAGAGCAGTCTCAAAACTGACTTTTTTCTGACCTTTTAAGTTGAAAACTCTGACACTTCTTCAGTGAAAGCATACGAAAAACATGAATGCATCACATAACAAATGTATGTACCTGGTTTCTTTTTCATTTCTTTTGTTTTCCCGAATGACGTCATACATCGGGTCTTCATGAGCCTAAAAAGAATAAAGTACAGTCTGTCATTATCTACTATGAAGAAAAATCATCCCTACTTACAGTGAGAGTTGATGCTATCCCCACGCAACACATTCCAACCATTGTACTGACTGTAGCGTTATGTCAGCATCTTTTAAAAACCTCCCTGTGACAATACAACGGTAGGAAAATATGATTCAGTTGCATTTATGGTAATCATTGCAGGGGCTGTGTGTCCCCGCTGTAGGTATTGTTCCATTACAGGCACAGTGGAACAGGCTGCCTGAATGAGTCTGCTGCCCACATGTTCCTCAGTGTAAACTAAATGTGTCCCGACTCTGTTGTTAACCTCAGCAGAAGGTCCCAGACACAAACTTGTCTCTGTCACAGCTGCTTGACCTCGCCACAACCCAACCCTACATTCTTGAACTGTAGACTATTACTTGATATCTTCTCTAAATAACTCTGGGTGGGCTCGTCTTTTTCTGGGCAGTGAGGAGACTCACCACTCTGAACTGCTCCAGTTTCTGGTTGCCTTTGATGAAGAAAGGACACTCCTTGTCTCCGGTCCTGTGGCCGTAGCGTTTGCATCTCCAACCTGCAGCACAGAAGAACAAACATCAACCTGGGTACTTTGGAAAAAGGAGCTGACGTGAGGGGAGCGTCACTGAAGATTTGTCACAAAGAAATAGATCAGATGTGGGCCTTAAAGTTTTAAAGGTCAAGATTCTTGACCTCAAGTACAGTCGTTTGACAAAATAATCTGAACTCAAGGTCACTGTATGGGTTCTTTCTTTATACCAGTCTTCATGACCTTTTTAACAGAGGATGCTCAGTTGTCATGGAGTGAGTGGTAGGGATGGAAAACGAGAGCCAGTTATTCAGCCAGCTTACAGTTGAAAATTGAACAAACAAAAGATGTCAAACCTGTACATCTATGTTGCTGGGAACCTACAACAAGGAAACATGGCACATGTCACATGCATCGCATGCATGCCTTTAAACTTAACTGTGTTGTGTACCACTTTTTTCCACAGAGAAAACTGATCAGGGATTGATTAATTGCACTAAAGGCAATCAATGGCATTGACATCTATAAAAATCTTTCCCACTCCTAAATAAGTGGAGCAGCCATATATAAACCATACACGCATATGAAGTCTTTGAAATTCTATACTTCTAAACCAATTCAACTCAATGATTCTCTTTTTAGGGTTTTATTCACTGAAATCACCCGCCTTCACATTCAACATTCATTTAGGAAATAGAAAAAAAATGTTTTCCTTAGTTGTGTGGTTTTAAAAAAGCCAACAGTACTAACTTTGGAGACACACACCCTGCTCATGTGGAGCTGTGTTGCAAAATATGTGCCCCATAATAATAAAAGACAGACGTCTTCAAACAACTCCTAAATCATAATTTGCGCTTCACTGAAAAAGGAGTGAGGGAGTTGTGTCAAAACTTCACGCTGTTTTAATTCTCTGCAGCTGAAGTGTTGCTACCATGAACAACTTGAGAGTCTTTGTGAAGTGAGACGTGAATTCTCTATTTGTCCTCCAAAAGAACAAGTGCGCCGTGGTTGCTTTTACATGTCCGTATCATTCACTGTGACGGCTCTCTGTCCCTTCAAACAGGATGACATACTGAAACATTTTCTCAGAGGATTAAACACAGCGAGTCACTCTCGGCTTCTGCAGAACAAATGCTAACTCGTGGACAGGGTCTGTGTTAGTGTGTGAGTGTGCGCTGACTCCCTGGCTGTTCAAGCAGAAAAAGAGAAAAGGAGTGGGACGAGGGAAAGAACAGACACTAAGTATAATGACAGTATTTGTCTGACCAAAAAGAGAGAAGGTGGTCTCTATAACATCATTATTAATCTCTCGCCCTTCATGTTCGTCAGAGAAACAATAGATGTGGTGTTAATTGCGACGTTCTTGTGGTTACATCTATCACCCATGTAAGACTGCTGTCCACACATGGTGGAGGTTTACTCCCACCTACAGTTCTTGAACTATAAGTGCTGCTGTTACTTTTCTAACTGATAATAAACTTGAACACCTTTTCAGAGCCTTTCAATCTCATAGAATTAATGTAACTTTATAAAATTACAATGGCTAAGTGAAATATTTAAATTGAAGTAGCTGCACCCACAGAATGCCATTATAAATTAAGCATTTAAGCATTGTGGTGCGACAGATGTATCCTAGCCCACAAATTGCACTCTACAGATGTAAAGGAGCATGCCTGTTTGGTACAGAGCCCAGGCAAATTCAAATCATCATCATTTTTATATTTTCTTTTGTGAAGATGAAAGGTAAAAATGACCATTCGCCCTAAATCGTGACTCGTACGGCAAATGTAAGACTTGTAGCAAAATAATCACCCATATCCATTTGCTAGTGGGTTTGTTGGTTTGTCAGCAGGATTAACCAAAAACTACTTAACGGATTTCCACAAAACTTTGATGGAGGATTGAGTCCCGGCCCAGAATAGAACCGATTAACACTGAGGTGAAAATCTGGATAAAGGGACAGATCCAGGATTTTTTTTTCTATAAAGCTGAGAGACAGGCCATTTTCTTGACATTTTCATTATTTTTTAGTGAATTTTTTTAATGCACAGATCTTGATTGAAAAAAGTCAGGCGTATTTAGGTGTTTGAAGGGTAGGTGTGCAAAATGTCTTGGTGGTTTGGGGAATATCTATTGACCAGATCTTTGCAGAAACAACAGTTAGCTGATACAGCTGCTGAATGACTGTACTTACACTGCATCACCTTCACCTCCTTCCCCAGAGGCATCCACAGCCCCTTGGTGGGGGCGTGTGCCAGGAAGCTCCTGGCCGCTTCATTTCCTGGTTCAGCAGGAATGCAGTCCTCCGGTTTGTCCTCATGTTCCTGCAACAACAGCTGTCAGCTCGGAACATTTCTTGGAGCAAACAACAACTTTCCAAAACAAGCTCTTTGGCACTCAGTTAACATATTTTTTAGTGAGCAACTTCACCTTTATGAATCCTGGTGGGGGTTTCTCATAGCTGCATGACAGACAGAGGACACTGGCGTTAATTTTTTACATAATTACAGACTCTTTCAAACTTAGCTGCTAATCCCAAACTAGCTAATTAACTGCCAAGAGGGTGTAATACTTAGTTAGGATGGAAAAAGGGGATATCATATTCATAATTCATACACAAGTTTGCAAGCTAAAAATTGAGTGGTCGTAATTAATAACACTCACAACGTCTCGACGTGTTTCAGTGTTTGGACTTGCTGGCTGAGTTTCTTCGCATGTGTTTTGAGTTTCTCCATATCCTGTCTGGAGGTCTTGTGTCTCTTGTGCTCTCGTCTTTCCTCCTTCTCTCGAGTTCGTTTTCTGCCCGACATGTCGACGAACTTTGCCCCCGAACACAAGGCATTAACTCATAAACAAGGCTGAATTAAAAGGATACTGTGTGTAACTGTAACTGACTGTGAGAGGCGACGGGGGCAATGAGCTAACCAGTAGCTTCCTAGCAAACACTTCTCTTCTGCTGCTGCTGCGCTCCACTTCCTGTGCAGCAGGATTGGTTAGTTAAAGTCCGGCGCCACCTGCAGGACATGCGCAGTAACGCAGGATGTGCTGCGGGATTTAAGGCAGACAAGCCTTCTCTAAACACCCCACAGCAGTGCAAGCACACAATTATATTCTCCAGAAGTTCTCATTTAATTACTGTAATCACTTAACTGCACATTTCTGTACAACCTTTTCCTTATTTTATCACAAACTAACTTGCCATCATGCTTTGTCATTGCATGACACAAATGTTTTCTTCTTAAGAACTCAGAGTTCTTTAAAAATCCTTACTAAATGCAGCTGGATTTAATGGCATTTTACATCAGTATCTGCAGACATTGACATCAAATCTGCAAGACATTTTCAACAGTGTTGAGGAAGCTACGTTGAATAATCGATATACTTGTGACTAATTTACATCTAATATATTCAAGCTTCCCTTTCATGTCAAAAAATTGTTTCAGTAATACTATAATAAATAATAACTAATAATAAAAATAACTTAGATCAATTTACATATGTTAATATAGTTGACCGACCAGAAAGCTATTGCAAAATGTAGGTAAACTACTAGTTTAATTACATGTATTTCATTACTCCCCTGCAGTCATTTTTAAGCACTCATCTGATGCTCTCACAGAGTAAGAAAGAACAGTACAGCTTCACAGACTGGAAGGTTTTTATTTTAGAGAATCACGGTGTAGGTGGAATATAAATGTGAGGTATTTCAGGATCCAAACACATACTGTACATTGAACGGCTAATGAAAAACAGGCAGTACAAAATGCAGCAGATATATTCAAATTCTTGCTCTCAACAGTAACCTTACAAAAGAAAATATTAAAAGAAAATGTAAAGTCGTGACAACATTGATTGTCAGTAAGGTTTTAGGCAGATGTGCCTAATCAGTGTAAACATCAACTGATGAGTCCCATTTTAGATGATAATTATAAATAAAAATCAATGGTGACTGTGCACAGTTTCAAAATCATTTGTATGCGAGTACAAAAATACAACAGTGGCAACAGCATGTATACATAGAGTATGTCAAAATGTCATGTTTAGCCAAAGTCTTAAATGAATTCACACAGACACAGTCTCCCTACTGAGGAGGACACAACATAAGGAAATACAAAAGTTTTAACATTAAGTAGTATAAATACGAAATAGTTTTAGATATATTTAGTATATAAATGTATACTTGTAACTTTAGAGGGGGGGAATCCGAAATGGAGACAGATATTGGCTTATAAACCAGCTTGTCCTGCCTCAAACTCCACCACAGAACCTGCGATCCTTCAGCCATTTGATGAATACTGAACAATTCCTCAATCATTTCAATTTAAATAGCTTCCCCAGGTAAGGAGCTAACAAGAGGCATGTGCTAAATTAGGCAAAGGAAGCATTCTCCTCCGTCTGGCTCAGCAGAAGATGCACTAACCCTGAATAAAAGAAGAAATAGCCAGCCTGGTGCTCCCAGTTGTTGCATTCAGGTCACCAGGAGCGCCATTCCAAACAGCCCAGCAACAGCTGTGTTGGTGGGCAAACTGTAACCCTTCCCACACCAGCTCGGAAACCAAAGTTACTTTCTCAAGTTCCCCTTTAGCCTTTGGTGTAAACAGGTTACAACATGGGTCTAACCCCTTGTTTTTTTTTTTTAAGAGTATACAGAAAGGCAAGTCAGGAGATATTCAAAGTGAGGAGAGAAAATCTTTCAAGCCCCCCTTCTTGCTGCCCTGAGTGTCCTCTCGCATGAGTATCTTGCTGAGACGCTGGACAACCCAATTTTTAGGTTTAGAGGAAGACTTGGATGATGAAGATGAGCCTGTCCCTGAAGTGGTGGAGGAGGTGGAACCCCTGGAGGGAGAGAGAGAGAAAGAGGGAGAGAGAGAGAGTCGGGAAGGGATAGAAAAAAAGAGAAAGGGATGGTGTTAAGATGCAGTAACTTGAGATTTTGTTGGTTGGCAGGAAATGTTCAACGTGTGCTGTCAACAAGCACATGATCTGTTAAACAGATACCAACACGTATTAGCTAGATGAGGTTCTATTAATGCTGATTAAATGGAAACGTAATCACACAAATGTTCACACACCTGACACATCATCCTTTCCAACGTGACACCTTCCAAGTATAGTCAAGGAAGGTTATACAGTATCCTAAATGTTTAGCTCAGGGGATATTAATACCAGCCACCTTAAAATAACTTACCTCGGTGTATTAGAAGGAGTCTTGTCTTTGCCAGGGGTCTTTTGGGTGCCTCTGTTGGCGGACTGTGGGGTCTTGTGTTTCCCAGCGCTCCCTGGTGTGCCGTGGGTCTTAGCGAGGGCAGCGATAAAGTCTCTGTTCATTCCTTTGTGTCTGGATGTTGTATTGCAAGCATGGCAGGTGGCCATCTGGGATAAGGAGAGGGAAGGAAGATATTCATTAATATTGCATGCCCTGCATCTATATTCCTCTCATGCATAACAAGGTTTAGACCTGAAGGCATACGAGCCACCCCCCCCATAGGAATAATTTCCCAAACAATTGTGCAGGTTTTCTGAAAGGTCCTTGAAACGACTGTTACGTAACACCAGCCTATCTGAAACTTGCACAAGCTCGTCTCATCTCAGTTATTTTTCATCAAACCCAGTTCAGCCACAGCTGTCTGTCTTTCTCTGGGACACAGCAGAGTTTGTCATGACTTTGTGTGGACATTGATTGCAGTGACAGAATCACTCCAGGGACACGGGGAGCGGGACTGGCCGTGGTTGTGGCAGGAAAAGAGCTGTAATGAGAAGTGCTCATGTGACCTGGGTGACGCAGGCCGGCCTTAAGTCTCACCAACGTCAGACTCATCTCACAGCTGAGGAATAATTCAAACTGGGGTAAAGGGAGCAAACTCATGACAGGGAATCATTCCCTTAACAGCTGAGGCTCTTTCCCAATTGGCGCTGCCAAACATCCCAGAGGTTTCCTTACCTTTGAATGTTTGTACAGCTATGAAAATAACTGGATTAGTTCAAGCAGAATGGGAAACACCGGCTTAGCCTATGAGAGGGCAAGCTGGGACTGTTGCCATGCAGCTCCACCTATTCAGGGTACAGGAGCTATAACAGTCGTACGCCAACTTTTCATAAATCTCTTTTTTTTTCCTTTTCTTTTTTTTTTTTATTACCTATGGTTACTTTCGCACTTTACTGCACTCTACGTGACAAATTCTAAGCAACTTCCTGGCCCAGATTACACAAGAGCCTATATAAGGTAAAGTGTTCACACACTGGTGAGAGTTATGAGAGCCAGCTGCTGGTTTATGAGATCCTCATGATTCAAGATAACAATTGGCATTCCAGACTCATGCCTGCCACTGTCTTGTGTCCCGAGGTTCAGTGCCAGTAATGTCCTCGTAATAAGCGTTAATCAATAGATATAAAACCGTTGTAAGCCCTTATAAGTTGCCTAAAACCATTGTGTTAGAAAATACTATTTAAGTGTTAATAATAGTAAAAATAATCCCTAACCATAACTTCTCTTTAATGTCATTGTTAAATCTTTACTAAGCTTTTTGTTGCTTTAATAAGATTTATGCATAATTTATGCATTTTCTAGTAATTAATTATGCTTTTTAGCAACTACCAGATCTAAAGCGCGAACAGTGTCTCAGAGTTAGACTTTTTTTTTTAATCATAAGTAATCAGTCAATGAAAAACTGCTCAAAAACAACTAACAACGATCATAATTGCACCAATCATTTTTTTTATATTTTTATTAAGCATTTAGCCGTTGCTCTGATTCAACTTCTGCTCAGTACTCATGACTAAGACGCCACCATCACATCCAGTGATGATAGCAATTTGGAGACAATCACATCATCCCAGCGATAAGCTGACTTAAGTGCAAGATTAGCGAAAGGGAGCAGCTTGTTTCTCCGATTTCTAAACTAAGAGGCTTAAAGCAACACTAGCACAGAATAAAACTCTACTTTTTGTGCCCGCAGAGTACTTTTCTCCCTGTTGGAAAAAAACCCCCAAAAGTGATAAGGGGTATCGATTGACGACTCTTCTTCAACATTCCTCCAAGCCTTCAGTAACTCCCATTAATGACACAAGACATCCAGAGTTGCACAAGGTTAAAACTGGTCAGAACAGACCACCACTGCAGGGGTCAGCAAGTCTGAGGCGAGCTGTCAACAGTCCGGAATGCTGATGAGATGGAAAACTCACCGACACGAAGGTAGCCATTTCAGATTCTGACAGGTGTCTGTTGGAGAGTTGGGTTTCGAAAAGCACCAGGAGTACGGAGTCCCTCTTGCTTTCTACGTGACCGTGTGCGAAAGTGTTTACTTCATGAGGCTGTGTGTCCAGCTTTATACAGACCAAGCCCCAGCAACTCACCAACCCGTCTTTGCATAGGGGTGTGGCTCAAAAGGAGGACTGACCAATGCTGTCAAAAGGGTCGACTTATGTGTGTGGGACGGCTGTTGCTCTGCTGCTGCTTTGTCAGTGGCGATGCCAAACTGGACTCATCTGGACACGCTGTTTGCAAACTACAATCACTACGTAATATAAAGTCTGGACTTCATCTAAGCATGTCCAAACACTTAAAGGTGTGATTCATAAACATTGTTAGAATCCAGAAAAAGGAAAAAATGTTTCCATGTCACTCTGCTCATGTTGTTCTGTATGCAAAAATGATGTGACACATGTTTCCCTTTTGTGAATAAAATGTTCCTATTAAAACCAAAGTCAAAGATAACACACTGAATTAAGAGCTTTGGGACAATACAATGCAAATCAATGTGATAATCATAAGAAATACTTTCTGGTGGTAGTTTCTAAGTTGTGTTATATAAAGTCATTTCCTCATGTTATATTGGGATAGCTGACAAGGGAGGTCATCAGAGGACTTCCAGAACTAAGTATCGAATACATTTCAGCAATACAATCGTATCGACCATTTCAAAAGTTGCTTTTGCTCAATAATTTCCAAACTGACACAGCAAGGTGTTCCACAATCGAAACATCCAATCATCTCTATGGATCGCATGAACATTACGTTTTGTGCTTCCTATGTTCCTGAGTTATAATGATCATGCAAGTGGTATAAAACCAATTTCGTTTTTTAAACTCCTAAATAGGCAAGCCTCCATTTCAGCAATTGAGGCTTCACAACATTTGGCAGTAATAGCCTTACAATTGTACTCATCATCGTCCCTGAACTTGAAATAACCGGCTCTCCAACTGATTGCAATCGTTGTGTAACAGGAGGTCATAACAACACATGCTGATGAGGCAGATAGAGTTGTAGCCGTGTGCTCATGCAGGCTTTTCTTGGTGTCTTCAGACAACAAGATGAATTAAAGGGGCATTATATAACACTTAGTAGGAATTTAAGTGCATTAATCACTGTTTTATTGTAATCTGAACAATTAGTCCTCCCCTGTCTCTTGCCTGTGGCCGGTTTGTGTAAGTTGTTTAATGTTGCTGGACTGTAAATTTCTTTGTGAAGGACTTGGGTCAGATTTTCTGTGACAGTCCAAAGGATGTGGATTCATGCACATTCTTGTGTGCCTCGTCTCATTGCCTCCCTCTGCTCCACTAACAGAGAGCAACAGCAGATTAATTTACAATGTGCTTTAATATTTAACATTACAAAGACATGGCAAAGGATGTTATAATGACACCTCCGATTCTGGTCATATAGGTGACATAGTTGATTTCAGAGAAGCAGACAGGGTGGTGGTCTGTAGTGGGTAGAGAGGATCTGGGGTCATAGTATAGTATATAGCAGGAAACATCTATCCTGCTGCAGCATCATCAAGCCAAAAATTGAATTCCTAATGTTTCCTTGGAGCATTAGCGTTTGATAAATACTACTCATCTTCACGGTTAAAAACGATTATGGCTGCCTGTCACAAATAGCAGTGGGAAAGCTAATTTAGCCATTTGTTGCACTTAGGACATTTCTTCTCAAACTGAGTCCCAGCATTCACAAACAAGGGAAGTTTAAAAGAGAAAAAACCTTGACAAAAAAACAGTGGACAAAATATTAAATGAGATGGATTACTTCCTGTGTTTTGCTCTTTAAAAGCTCTATAAGGGGATTTCCATGGCGTGCTGGAAATGACTGGAAACAAGGGGCACCCATTAGCTCAGTTGGTAGTGTGGGTGTCCCATGTACAGAGGCTTTGTTCTCGCTGCAGCAGCCTGGGGTTAAAGTCCCGGCCTGGGGCCCTTTTGCTGTGTGTCACCCCCCCCTCTCTCATCCTGTTTCCTGTCATCTCTGAAGCTGTCCTATCAATAGAGCCATACAAAGGCCAAAAAAGAAATTTGAAATGACTGGAAACCAGTGATTAATGAAATGTTGAACACTACAATGCTTTCATGCATGTGGAATGTAATATGGCTAAAATGCACAACTCATCCTTTAAAGATTTGAATGCTTTTTTTCCCTTTCAGACCTTTTCAAACCTCCCTCTTGTTATCAATTGTTGGCATAGTCAGTGAAAGGAAGTGGGATATGGAATCACTATATTAAAATAGTTGCACAGCTGGTGTAAAAATAACAAAATACCTGGACTTCAACTCATTCCTGTTTACATGCCCCTATACATTTCAACATTTTTTTAAGTGCTATGATGAGCGTTCTTGTCTCAATTCACACTTTGTATGTGCTTTATTGTTATTTAGAACTTTTCCATCGCCACATACCGCCTGTTACTTCCTGCGACAATAACCCAATTTCCTCCCGTAGATCATTAAAGTTTCATCTAATCAAATTCAAATAGGAAACTGGAGGCGAACACTCAAACAAAAGCCATTTGTTCCTCAGCTATAAATGCTGCTGTAACACATGCTGGAAGTGATCAGGGCTGTGGACATTTAGATGAAAACTTAGATTGTCCTGGTTCGGACTCAGGTGCGTATCCAATGATTGCCAAGGGGAAAAAAAAAAAAAAAACGCCATGGCAAGACACGAGTGTGTGGCTCATAGTGGAGTGGATCAAACACAGACAGACAGCTGGCTTCAGATGAATGTTTACAGCTACAGTGACCTCATGCTGTTTATCCTCTTGTCCTCTGGTTACCACTAGTGGCCCCACTGTCATCAGCTGGCCGGCACTGAAGCACCGATATTGCAAGCTCAAAGCAATAGAGACTTTCACCTAGGTGTGCATGTGTATGTGCACGTTGGAGAGACTTATTAAAAATATGTCAACATAGAGAGGCTGTCCACTCCAAAACAACACAGACAATAAGGTTGCTGCAAGCCATGATAACCTGAAATGAAATCCGGGCGGTCACGTGTACCCGTCTAATTTACGCTAATCCTTTGACATGTAGTGTATGCACTTGGAGGGGAACACGTGAACCGGTGCCACAGAGAGATTTGATTTCCTCATCTTGGGCTGTTGATCCTTGCAGCAGACAGACCTGACCTATGCCAGTCAAGCATATGGCAAGGAGGACAAACAACCACCTATACACAGCTGTGGGGGCGGGGGTATTAAGGGCAATTGTTTTTTGCAGAAAGTAAAATTTATGTTTGGAAAATCCAGTTTCACCATATGGTCACAGGACAATAATATGAAACTAAAATCCACCAAATTGCAAACACACAAATCACTAGCCTGTGACGCATGCACGGTATACACAGCCTTGACCTTTCATTCTACTCTCATCCAGACAAAAAGCCTTTTGGTTTCTGTCTTACGCGAAACACAAAGCAACACAGTCAGCAACAGATTCAGATACACTTGACCTTGATCACACACATACACATAGATCTCGCTTGTTTAGCACCGGCATTCATGCATGGTGCATTTCATGTCAGCATCTTCTGTTCATCCTGCAAATCACGAAAAAAAGATGTAAGCGCAATCATATAAACCTTGCTAACGGCCAGCTTAAATGGCTGAAGTCTTCATTACGACAAGAGAATACACCAATCTTCTGATTTTCACGGTGACTGTGCAGTGAGGGGTTTGAGGCTGAAATCACCAGCAACTCCTTCATTAATGAGCTTTGACCTTTAAGACATGCATCCTACTTAAATTCAAATGAATGAACAGGACTAATTAGTGTGATGTTTAAATGAGCAAAAAGTAGGAGATAGCTCAAAACTGTTGTAACTCTCAGTGAGGCGTGCAGTTAAGTGCCGTGCAGCTGAATCTGTGCCCAGCTGACTGTTTGTAACCCGATATTGTGGCAAAATGAAAAACCGGTGAACCACTTCTGAGGGTCTCTTGTGAAAATTTCTGAACTAATCAACATAGAGATCTTTGCTTCCTCTGTCTGAGACTTCCCAGGCTTTTTGAGCCACACCGTCACACAAACATTCCCGAAACATACATTTCTGCCGCCATGTGACACGCATGCCTGCCTGAAATGACACACTTGCACAGACACACAAACACATGCAGACCCACATAAATCAATTCAGCAAATGGACTCTTTCTTCTATTAATAGCCCCAGTTCCATAAATACCTCCCTTCCTGTCTTTCCCTCTGCTGCCAGAGGTCAGCTTCGGTTGATTAATTTGACCTATGCAGTACGATACCACCCCAGAGAGGGACGAAGAGTGAAGTAACAGAGTTAGTGACATAATTAGGTGCCTGTAAGAGTCTATAAATTGAATATTAGTTTCACAAAAGTTTGTGTGCTGATTTCGTTCAAAATGTCTGCATGCGTGTGCTCAAAAGCACAAATATCTGCACACAATGTGTGTGAAAGTCATTTGAGAACACATCAATACAACACAATAAAGCCGAAAGCAGAAGAGCAGCTGGGGGATCAATATGAGGCAAGCTGTGATGGTGCAGGCAGCCACTTAGTCACACTGTCTGGAGGCAGGCTGCCCGGTAAATACACGCACACACACATGCACGCACGCACACGCACACGCACACACACACACACACACTTTAAAAAGAACATTTCATATCTGTTTCTCCCTTTGTTTGTGCCTCTGTTGGTGTTGATAAAGGTCGCATTTCATCCTGAAACTGAAAACTTCCGAGCAGGTCTGTCTCAAAACAAAGCAGAGCAAAGGCTTGAGGAAGGTATCCTCATTTTTAAATGAACAGTCCCCCTCGCCCTCAACAAGGAGGATTTATCCAGTTTATAAAAAAGAATAGGTTATTCACGATGCTTATGTGTTTCAGGAAATTCTTTTTGAGATGCTTATTGTTTAATGAACATCTTGTAGTCATTCAATCAGCGATATCTCGCTGTGAAAAAAGGTTATTTTACAGATACAATTGAATCTCTTTATATAACTGTGAGAACATATGTGTCTTGGAACCCCCCAGATATCATCTGTATTTAAAATCTCATGAATTCATCATTTTATCCTCACAGACTTTTGTGTAAAGTTTTGTCATAATCATCATATAAATGAACAAGTAATGGTAAAAAAAAGATATTTTTGGAGGCATTCAAAACATCACATTCTAGTCTTTGACACACACGTTTAAGGCGTGCACATAAGTTTACAAAATGTCTTTGTCCTAAGGATTCTACACTTTGCATCTGGACCACGGATGGACCAGCTGTGCTTCAGGGTGGCACTTCTCTGTGCGCAAGTAGAGTTTTGGGGTCAAAAAAACAGCACAGCTTAGAGACTGATTTAGGATTTGGAGCTCGTCTGTGGCCATCACTGTTTAAGAGATGATTAAGGTGCACACATGGTGAGTGGATTAAAAGAGCAATATAGCAGTGAGTGAGGATCCAAAAACTGAACAGTGACGGTTTCCAACCCTTGACACCCGTGCCAGCTCACCTTACGAAGTTCCAGAGTAGACTTTTAATAGTGGTGATGAAACTAAATGAAAAGAGGCTCAAAGGCTAACTGAGAGATGACATGCTGATGGGGGTGCAACATCAAGTTCTCTGTACAGCGTTTACCCTGCTTGTGAGCTGGGCTACAACCACAGTGACAGTGGAAAGCAGAAACTGCATCTATTCCTAGCCAAGGGTTTAGTGTGTGTGTGTGTGTGTGTGTGTGTGTGTGTGTGTGTGTGTGTGTGTGTGTGCGTGTGTGTGTGTGTGTGTGTGTGTGTGTGTGTGTGTGTGTGTGTAACCAGAGGAAACTAAAAACACATGCATTCTGATTATGTGTGTGTGTTACACTGTGTTTCAGTTTTCAGTTTTCCAAAGTGGCGAGGCCCCTTTTAGCTGTCAGTCAATAAACTAGCTGTCACTGACTTGCCATGACTCCTACTGTATGTGTGTGTGTTAACATGCTTAAATTACTTGAGTACATACTTTGGTAAATCCCTGCACACGTGAGAGATGACTGAGTGGTTCCACTTCCCAGCAAGCCTCTGTTTGTATCCAAAAAGCTCAATGCCTCTGCTACGGTTTCAGATTCCCTCCTGGCCTTCGTCTTCCCTAACACATCCCCCTCTTGTAATCCCGTCACTCGTTCCACACCCTTGAGGTGTCAAAACCCTCAGTGGAGCTTTTCCTGTTCGCTGAGAGCTAACAGGCAAAGCACCAGACAGGCATCGCTGTCTCCTGTTTCCTGTCATCTCCTGGAGAGGCAAACCTCTCCGGCGACATTACTCCAGCAAAGATAAATATGACAGAGGGATGTGGTGAAAAGATAACCAAGAAAGGAAGGGGGAAAGAAAAAAGATGGAGATAATGTGAGGAGGAGGACAGGTTGATGAGTTGAGGTAAAACATAAGTGAAAGAAGAGAAAAAAAACAGACAAATAGGGGATGAGAGGATGAGAGGTGGTCAGTGAGGTCAAGAAGAAGCAATGACATAAATTACAAAGAGAGGCTGGACTCACGTCAGCACCACATGCCCCTTCTGGGAAAGGGAAGGCTTCTTCAACCACTCATGTTCTATTACTTTGTTTTTTCATGCCTGGTTAATCTCTCAAGTGTTGTTTTCAAAGAATTGCATTGTGACTGCACATTCAAACATGCCTATCTGCTTGTCTTGGCAGAGTAATTCTTCTGGGGAACTACCAGGTAGAATCACTAATCACTGACTTTAGGTACCAGGCATAAATTCTCCCCCCGAAACAGCATGAATGTATGTTGGGGAGGAGCCTGCACTGAACCTTTTTTACAACCCTGCTGGGGTGTATAAATCTGGGCTCAAGGAGGGAGAACAGAAGAAACAAGGCGGAGGAGAATGCTCCATCCTTCGCTCCATTTAGGGTCTCCGTCTCACTTGTGGGGCAACAATCCAAGTGATTTCCATAACCACTGCTAGATAACCTGCCCAGCATGCATAAACATACCTGATTTATAATACTTCTAAGACACAACTTCACAGAGCTGAGGAGAGCAAATCACAAGCTGGAATCCACCCCGAGGGCGACACATACATACATCCCAAAGGGAGAGCAATATGGTGTGAAATGAAGGGGGATTTACACCCTGGAGTATAAATACTGCACTCCACTCATGTGTTTGTGTGTGAAGATACATCGGCTGGTCACATGTTCTGTCCGTCTGATGTTTTTACGCTTATATCTTTGTTTAGACGGGGATGTAATTGCATGTGATTGAGTCTATGGTTCACTGATGAAAGCCCATGCATTTGCAGTATCACAAAATGTGTGTCTGTGCGTTATCGGCAACTGTGAGCACTTGGGACTTGTTGCCCAAGTGGTGCACAGTTAGTGATGGATTTTTTTAATAATCCTTTAGTGATTTGCCAGAGCTTATGTAACAGACTCTGTCTTCAACTCCAAGTAAACTGTTAATATGGCCGAACAAAGTAAAGAAGACTACAGGTGATGGAACTGTCAACTGACTTGCGTCACACACGCCACATTCTTTGGATCTCTGGGAAATGAGGTCCAAAAACACAAACAAATATTGGTGAGGTCAAAGACAATAAAACAGAGAGCCTTGAGAAGTTGCTGAGTATGACTAATCATGACATGAATGAAACCCTAATACATTACCTCGTGAACATCTCTGCCTGAGTCATTTCAGATCAGTGATGTTGGTTCTTTAAGGGCTCTGAGCAGGCCGATGCTCGGCTGTCGGCCAGCGCCGGGGCTGTCAGTAAGCCTCGTTGGCACTAGCCAAGCGTCGAGCTACCACTGAAACTAGCTGGCTCCCGTCCGCCATTGTGGGTGGCTTTTTGGCTGACTGAGCGTGTCCAATCGGTGGCCAAGCCCGTCACTGAAAGAGGTAACTCTGACTGACTGTTCAGCAAAGTGAGTCGATGCACAAGTAGAGAAACAGAAAAAGAAATCGAATGATTTCACCCATTTGTCTCCTTATGTTACGCCCTTAACTTTTTGCAACTTTTTGCAACTTTTTAACAGACATATTCTCGATTTAAAGTTGCTATATTAGCGGGTGGGTGGAAAATGATGCTTATCGTAACAACAGCTTGTGAGTCTTCCAGTTTCCGGTTTTTAAAGGAACGCATACAGACTACCGCCACCTGATGATATAGAGAGATACTTCCTCTCACACACGCGCAGAATGCAGGCGTGAGGCGTTGCAACAGTCTGCCTCCATCGCTGTTTTCACTCACAAGAGGTTGAAAGATTTAATGAATGCAATGTGAACTGGAGAAGCTTCTTACACCAATCTGAATATATGACTATAACAACAACTCTCCTTCAGAGCAACATCCCAGAATTGTTTTGACACCTGGATGAGCACTGGGAACACAAACACAGACGTGTGCATCTAAAAATACTCACACCTCGTTTTAAATAAATGTCTGTGCACAACGGCCATGCACGTGCCACTGAATTTATACGACAGCCTGTCCTGATTGTTTCTCTAATAAATCCTCCACTCCTTCCTGTGTGTGTCACATCACTGACAGAAAGAAGAGCAGAATTGTGTTTACACAGCCATGACACTCATCTTTGGCACACTGAAATAAAACAATAAAATGATGATACGAAAACAGATTCAGGGCACATGGTCACTGTGACACCTTATCTAGCTCAGGCAAGTCTGAATAAAATTAACAGCAGCATATTCTGAAAAGGCCAACTGGAAGAAGTTTAAAAACACTTCATCCATTACATCTGATTCTCCCATTATCCTAACTATGACACCACATTTCTATCTCTAAAGAGAAGCCGAGTGGATCCTTATCTCTTTATTCAGGCTCTTGTGCGGCAGCCCTCTCCCTGTCAGGGTTGTTGTGCTCTGTTCATCAGCATGAAGCCAGAAGGCAAAAAAAAAGCAAAGCTGTCTAAATTCCTCCTCTTATCTCGCCGCTCCACCACTCTGCATTTTAAGGGTATCGCCTCACTATCGCCCTTCTGCCCAGCACAGGTGTATGTCACCTCGCATATGTGGCTTGACTTGTTACCCCTTAAACCTCCGGGATATGACAGGAGAGTGACCGTGAAAACGGGGTAAAAATACCTCAGGGGACAAACTCGGGGTGTATTGGTTTACTAGGAAGTCTCGTGATGAACAGGCATCAACACTCGCCATCTTGACCAGAACACTGTTGACAAATATGTAAGAAGAGAGGTGCACAGTCATGGCTTAGTGTTCTTCAGGGCAGAACACGCAACAAAGTTATGTTTGACTAAGAGTGATGCACCAGCTACGAGTTGCACAGCGGTGTCCAACCAGTTTAAATTTACAGATTGGAGATCAGGACTTGGTTCATAAATCCGTCACTTGTGTGTATAAATTACCGTATTAAGGTATTACAAGCTACTAGGTAGTTAAAAACTAAAATATTTTAACTCAATGAATGCCTTAGCTAGAAGAGACTTTAGTAATGCATAAATTGCTAATTAGGACACATCTGAAGTCCCGTTCAGTCAAAAGCTGTCAACTGCAAACAGGAAGTCACATGTAGTGTCATGTGCTTTAACAAAGTTTCAAACATAATAGTTTCAGGGAGCTAAAAGATATATTAAACTTAACTGTCAGTCCTTTATAAATTAAGATATCATTTTGCTTTATTCAAATGAAAACAAAGATACAATTATTTGTCTTCAGAGTAGGTAGTATGTACGAGTAAAGGTCAGATATTGTAGGAAGTGAGATTTTGTTGTCTTTTCTGATTATAAAGCCGATCTAGTTGCTATATGAATACTGGGAAAGCATAAAGTCACACAATCCTCGTAAGTATTAACATCCAGGACTTACATAAGGTTGTGATGTCCCAACTGTACAATCACCACCTTCAGTCAGTTGTTGCAAAGACCAACAGAGCTGATGCCATAAGAAGAAAAAACAGTGGGTAGTGCCAGCTCAAGCCTGTAAGAGCTGACCAATCCGAGCACATTGGGTTTTTTTTAAGAGTGGGACCTGAAGAGCGGACATTAGCATTAGTTCAGTCATATAGCTACATAACACTCACACTTGGCAGTTAGAAGCTGTGAGCGTTTACAAACAACTAATCTCTACTTATTAATCACTTAATGCGGTGCAACACATTTCAATTTTAATGATGTATAAAATCTGATGACTTATAACTGGATGCCTATTGAGTGTGGTTTTCTTCTATAAAGTCTTTGTGACATGAAACCAGACAGCGAATATATATAATTATCCAAAAGATTTTCAGGAGGATAACATTAAGCTGTCAGCAGACTTCACAATTAAATCATGTTTAATAAAATCTATGTTGGTGGAGCTGTGATGGAGTTTCTGTTGCAGTGGAATGTTGCTATTATTCTTATGACTATATCTACATTCTCATATTTTAGAACAATTCAGGTGTGTTTTAGACCTTAAATCGATGTTAATATAAGTTGCTTTCGGCCGATGACGTCCCTATCAGACCCTGGATCTGAACTTCACCAGGCCACAGAAGTAGAACAGGGAGGGGCACAAAAAAACCTCTGCACACAAAATTTATATAACAAGACGACAACTTTTCCCCCGGCAGTTTGTCATTTGACTTCTTCTGTTCACCTTTCTTATCTACCTTCTACCATCCTGCTTCTTTATTCACCCTCTCTGTTTCACTCTCTTCTGTTATTCTCCTCCACTTCTCTCACAACCTTTGGTGTGCCTGCTCTTTGTCCCTCTCTCAATCTCTGTCTTCCTCTTTGGCCTCATAGTCAACGGATGTATAGTGGATAGAGGGTTCAGAGAGGGTTCAGAGAGCCGTGCACAGTGAATACCTGCATACTAAATGCACCCAACAAGATTTTAATGAGGCAGCAGCATTTCCTCTGGAGCTTCATTAGGCTGATGTCAGATCACTAGAGTGGCTCTGCGCCACCACCAGTTTCCCCGTCTAAATGGGCTTATCAGTAGAGTGGGTGGGTGCTGGCCAAAATAAGCTTTCTATTTTGTCCTAGCCTGGTGCAATCCATTAAAAGGACAGACAAAAAGGACCACTGGAACAATTTAGGGGGCTATGGGAGGGAACAGGGTGAGTGTTGACAAAGCACTGTCAGGCAACATTAGTTCTCTTACAGTTCAGCTTAATGGGACCACTGTGAAGACTGCAATGATGAGTGGCGCACCATGATGAAACCAGGCACTTTCTGCGGAGTGAACACATTCATCTAACGACTGGAAACAATACATTAAGAGGCAATGTCAGGCCTTGGTTAGTTCTTTGGCAATGTCAGGCCTGTTAAATCATAATAAATGATAATGTGATGTGTTTTTGAACATCACAGAGAATTTCTTTGGTACCTCGCTGCCCTCAGGGATAAGAGGTCAACACCAGCTGAACTGAACGTGTTTAACAAAAGGTCTGATTGGTTAATTAGAAATACACTACACAGTTTCCAATATGGTATTATTCCTAAATGCTAATATCAGCATCTGCTCTAAAAGTCTAACTAAAGTCAGGCTGTAAAAACCTACAGCAACTACCCTGCTGCCCGTACCTCTCCGTAGTTCTATCACCCTATATCTAGCAATACAATTCAGGCATAGGTGTTTCTGCAAGGACAATATTCTGTAGTGCAGTACAACACACAACCAGGTCTGTCGGGTTGTAGCGTTTTGCATTTCTCACCAGTACTGAGGAGGAATTTTGGAAGCGATGCAGCAGGTTTTTCTGCACCAGGCTGAGTCGTTTGCCCCTGGCCCTCCTGCGCAGGACACTCTGCACCTTTGCCGATGGTCGTGGTTTGGGCCGCAGTCGCATCCGGTGATTGTCAGGCTGCAGCCACTGATAACAGCTCGGACACACCAAGGTGCTCTGAAACGGACTGGAGGACTTACGCTTCGGGTGTGCTGAAGAGAGGACAGACAAAGCCTGTCAGCTTATATTCTGGTGTGGAGTCATGCATATTTCTTTTCAATTCAATAATACCCAGGTAACTTAAGTGGTAGAAAGTGTATGAGGATCAGAATGTTGACAGTCTTCTATGACTTCAAGCTAGCAAAGAGGATAGTAGACATATATAAAGAAAGGTAAGTCAAAGAACAAATTTTAAATCACTTTTTTTAACAGCTGTATACATACTCTCAGCTGATGCTGTCCTCATTATTAAAGCATCCCATGTATGACATATTCACACAGGAAACCAAACCACATTGCAAGATATTTGCCTTTGCCGAGCAACATCTCATTATTCTGTCTATTCTCTCAACAGCTACACTTCACAAGACCCTGTCAAATTAACAGTTTTTGGGACAAGCAATTAAATTCTCCAAATCACACCCTGAACATGTTTCCCTCTCAGGGAGCGGTCCTTGTGTGATTTGGAGGAGAAAAGCCTTAACAGCCTCACCGAATCGCACCGCTACCTATTGATGTGGTTTTGGCTGGCCTGGACCTGAGTGTGTGTTATTGTGTATGTGTTTGATCCCACCAGGCAGTCTGCTTCAGACAGCTGGCTGACTCAGTGTATTTGGATGAGGGTTTAGGAAGGTTTATCAACCTTGACAAGCCGGCGACAGGGTCCTACTTACCACTGAATTCTTTGTAGCTATAATTCACATCAGGGCATCACTGTCGGGTACATGAAAAGAAAATAGAACAAAAAATTTGAAATAAAAAATAAGATAAGGACTTACCTTTGGACTTTACAGGCCACTGCCTAGGAAAGAAAGAGAGGACACATTAGAGACACTAGAAATTTTAAACATTTAAATTAAGTTTATTCATTTTCAGAACCATTTGCGGCAGAAAACACAGTTAGTTCAACATGTATATTCATTCATTTCAATATTCCCTATGTATTAGAGCACCTAATTTCACTCTGGAACAATGTAATAAATAAGTTAATAGGTTAAGTGGTGAGGAAAGAGTATTTAGACTAACTTTGATCCACATAGTCTTGGATTTAATCCATATTTGGAAAAAAAATTGCGTGATGGAAATCATGCAACTGGAAAAAAGCAAACAGGTCTCTCCCAAACAATATAGGGCAACCCTCCAAACCATTTCAATAGCATCCCCCCCCATAGAGCTGCCTCCAATGCCTAGGATGCCTCCAATGTTGGAACACTTGCGATGAGCTATTTGTGCAAACATTTTAACCAAGCCACTGCTAAGTCCTACTAAAATTAGCCCTGGGCTTAAATCAATGAAGGGAAATTTCCTGTCCGGCTGCACGTGTGGCAGGAACGGAGGGCTGCCTGTCTGTCTGACTGTGGACAGGGGGAGTTGGGGTCTGTCGGGTCGACTTTAATCCAGAGCTGACCCGTCGGCTGCTGCGGCTGCTGCGACTGTGGCGTCTGGCAGCATTGGTTTGTTGACGTTTCCCACTTGCGTTCTCAGCCATCCCTTACATGAGACCATGCATTATATTGCTGGATAATGTTGGATGCTGCTGGAGGGATGCCAGAGTGGAGAAAGATTTGCAACCTATCTGCCATCACTCATCCCCACAGTCTGAGTCACTGTCCCTCGATCCCAGTGCAATTAAATAATCAGCGACCGGATTAGACTGTCAGATTATATAGAAGCCCTGTCAGAAAATACTGGAAATGAAGAGAAGCTGTTCAAGGTCGATGTGGTGGAATGTGACTCTGCAGAGGACTGATAATGACTCATGGGCCTTGAACATCTCCTGAAAAAAAAAATGTTTGTTGTTAAGAAAGCCACCTTTCAGATTGTGAATACATTTTCTGAGATGGTTGCTTCACTACTGATAATCAATTATTCATTTGGTGCACTTTACCACTGACAAATACATCCTGACTACACAAAACTACACATTCCTCCTTGATTTGCTGTACTGAAAAATACATTTCTCTGACAAAGCTATAAACAGACCACTGTGACTCAAGTGTAGAGAAGCCGGATTCTTGGTTTGTGCTTCCCGCTGCTCCCCTGACTCACAGAAACCCTACACCGCAAAGATCTCTTCCAAAGCACTAATCTTATTAACATACTTGTCATGCATCTCCTTTTAAGCGTACAGTTTCTCATGGTGATGAACACTCGAGATATGGGCCATACATATGAACTACTGACCAACTGGGAGATGCAATCAACAGAGCCTTAGAAGATGCAAAAGGGTGGAGGGCAGCGGGGGACATTATGTGTTGGCAGCAATGTAATTAGAGACAGAAGCACTGGCTGAGGCAGAGCGCATGAAATGAAAAGCACATTGAACATTTTATTTCTACCATCAGGGAACACAGTGTGACTGCTGCCGTATTCTGATAAAAACGTCACGATGCTCAGACATTTAGACGAAGCGGTCGGGCTCAGGTAGCGTTGTGGTCGGTGGCTAGACAATGTATTCTTCGACAGCACAAACTGACATTCATCAGCATATAGTGGCACAGACTTCTACTGACCTCGTACGGAAAAGACCGTGTTACACATATTTTACCGGAGCCTGATATAATAACAACAGGATTCTACCAAGGCCTGTAATACTTATTTCCAGGCGCCAGAAAAACAAGGGAATAAACAATGGGAAATACGTTTTTTCAGACAAAACCATAGTCTCATGAACTATCCAGATTTTTTTTTCATTTAATGACTATACAAATATTCGACAACATGACCCATCCCAACTTGATAAAGGTGCATGGTTAGGACGTGGGCCTCAGCACCAGGATTGAAAAAACACTGCGCTAGACAAGACAATGACAATAAGTCATGCTAGCATTGTCGCTGATGTTGGCATGTGTTACTCTCTGTGCAGCCTCAGAGCCAGTAGCATGTTTCAGACTTTTGGGTGGATAAACATTGACATTTGACAACCAGTTAAATCAGTTGAGAAAAAAAGGATTTGCAAACGATTTGAAAATCAAGATAGTAGTCACAGCTAGAGGTGGACTATGTGGCCAAAAATATAATATCACAATCTTTTTGTCTCACTTTTGGAATGCCCTGTTGACTATAGGCAGACTTGACATAACCTAAAAATTCTCAATTCGCAGTATCTAAACACATAATTTCATGACAGATAGTTCATTTCTGGTACAAGCTCCTCATCGGCCATGCTGCTAGTTATAAATCACAATGCACTGCTCAGAATTCTTCAGCCCGATGAAGAACTGGATGAAGTAATTTGTCCTATAAGAATAGCCATCTAGCTGACCTCATCAGTCAACTGGTTTGGTCATGTAAAGCGGATCTGCTCGTCAATGATGTTATGTGGCGTTTGGAAACAGAAATAAGGGGACATAAAACACCATAATAAATACAATTTGTTTGAAAAATAAACTGTTGATTGATCACAATCTAAAATTGTCAGATCCGCCCACCCCTATACACAGCCTGTATTTCAATCAGTGCTTGTCCAACAAACGCCTCCACTTACATCAGCGCTCCAATAGCACCAGCTGATATTGGATAATCACTGACATATTCTTATCAGCATAGACAAGATTCCAGTCTCTGTGAAGAAAAAAAAATACAGAAAATAACGCAGAGCAAAAGCACTTGTGGCTGATTAAAAGCGGAGCCTCTATGACATTGTTTGTCCAGCAGACATCCTGCATATTTCAGTTATCAGCACACTCAGTCAAGCTCCAGTTACCAGACACTCGACTATGATGATGAACTTATTGGAAAACAGCTTCACTTGTCTGGCAACGTGAGCCACAATAAACTGACGTCAGTTCGCATACAAGGACAAAAGCAAACACATGGAACAGGCGGTTTCACTAGAGACACTTTGAAAACCCCAGTTACACAAACATGCACACACATAAAAATAGATTAATATAATGTCAAAATGGCTTTAACCAAAAGTCAATATTGATACGCTTTACTGACACAACGGGCAACAATCACAGGCAAAACCAACCGGGAACGTGATGCAAGCATTCACACAAACACATTCAGTCATCATCGGCCTGACAGGAGGCGAAGACAGCAGCAGAAGGCAGTAACACGATCTCCAGCAAATATGTGTAGTAGTGTACGAGTACTGACACGCACCCACGAAACATACACACCAGTGACGCATGACCAAAACCAATAACCGGAGCAGCGAAGACAGTAAGAAAACCCACAGAAGAAAACAGAGAGACAGTTGCGGTTCATTAGGGCTAAAACCCATCACTGACACACTGACCACGAGTGCCAGTTATTTGAGTGGATGCTGGTAAAAAGATTTTCCTTTCTCCTCAGTTAACTCATCAAGCGTGTGTCCAAGACCTCAATCAGAAACATTTATCCTCAACAGTAATTTCCCCCAAAGTATGTCCTCTTTATTATCACTCTGGCTGAAGATCAAATTCAGTAGTCAATTAGCTCATCACATTTGGTGTCAATTTAGGCTGCGGCCGTTAATCATAGTCTCCTCTGCCAGGCATTTTGGCATGAAACCGGCCAGGTCTTATAGCCAGTGGTTCCAAAGCTCAGATTCATGCCTTGCCTGCTGGACAGCTGGTCAAAAGTTAAACATGGTCAAAATGTTCTCCGCAACCGCAGCTCGTCATAGCCAGGGAATCTGTGGAACAGATCAATGCATCAAGGCAGCAGAGGACTCACGCACACATCCGTAAAATGACCCTGATTTGGGGTTGCGCTATTTGAACCTCTGTTTTTGTTTCTGTGCATGGTTCTGCCCACAAGTTTCCTGGCTCAGGTGGGAGTGAACACAAGCCGGCGGATACGGCAATGTGGCTGGAACCCAACACAAATACAAGCCACAAGAGTCTACGCTTTAACACACTTTGAACTTGCAAATACAAAGAAAACGATGATAAAGAAACTTTATGCGCACGAATCAGTATACCTGCAAGTGTGCAGCGCCTTCGTGTACGTACACACACACACACACACTCACACAATCTCATTCTTCCTCACTCGCAACTGACTAAGGCTTAAGAGGATTTCTCCTGAAATTACTTCTGGCTTTCACTTTCTACACAATAAGGCAATCACCACTGTGTGGGATACGCCATCAGAGGGAAACGGAATGATTTCCTCTTTTGGCAAACGCAAAAAACCAAAGCAGTGAACTGTAAATGATGAAGCAAATAAGAATCTGGCATTAATTACTATTGTGCTTTATTTCAATAGCAGTGAAAAGACTTGACTACAGGAGACTAATTAGATGAAGGCAGCCGGTACGTTTGAAAACTCTGTATGGGTCCCTTTGATAACTATGCGAAAGGAGACGAGGCTTACAGACTGTCTGGCTCTCCTACGCCGTCATTAGAGGGACTATTCTCTTCAATAAAATCAACTCCACTGAAGCTGCGTAAGACTGAATGACAGTCAAGTTAAACTAAATTCATTAGATACACCAGCTCACACATGCGGCACAAACTTGACCTTTACAGCTACACATGAGCAACCACTGGACACGGCTGGCTTGTGTCCAGCTTTAAGAATAAGAAGCACAAATCAATAATGACTGTGACATCATTGACGACTCCTATTCACAGATAAGTTGTTTTTTTGAAAGCACCAACACAATGATAGACCAAGCTGTGATGGTAGATGGGTCACTGATGATCTCTCACGGCTGCAACACATCCTCGTATGGACAAATTTACAAAAGGACTGAGAATATCAGCGCAACACATACTTCAGCTTTAAAATGCACAATATGTGGTAAGCAGAGCAAGACTATAAAAATAGACCAAAGCCAATTTTTTAACTTCAAATCATCTTTCATTCATTTTTATGCGTGAATATTCCTGTAAATTACTGACTAGGCCTCAAATATTAGTTCTGTGTTGACAAGCACTAACTTCTATATCTGCGAAGTCAACATTTTGTTTCATAAGAGCTGAACTCGTGTTTATCATTACTTAAGATTCAGTCAAGTATCTCCAAAGTGACTCTTTCTACTAACATCCACAATATAAATAACACTGCTATGTTTTTCCTCTATTGGACTGCTTAAAGCATCTGGAGACTCCTGGACAAACTAATGTCACAGTGTAAAGATGTCATTAAAAAGTCACTACCTTCCCTCTTCGTCATCACAGGAAGTGAACCGTTAACACTGGTCGAGCTCCGCCACCTAGCGCCGACATGCTGCTATTACAACAATACAAGGACAGAGAGTAGAGACTCGACAGTACATGAAGGATTTAAAACAAGGTTTCTTACAGGAGGAACCTTGACAGCTCCGGACATGTTTCTTTGTACAGCAGAGAAACGTTTAACATGAAGTTGGTCGATCTTTCTTCATCCGAGGACTGCATTTTTTCGGACAGGGCGCCGGTGCGACTCGTGGAAAAACTGGAGCTCCTCTCCTATTCCGCGTTTAAACTTCTTCCATACAAACTTTAATTGACGAATGAAGTGAAACCGGTGTTTAAAAATAGGTTCGCGTACACACTGCTGGAGCTGCGTAGGGCAAAAAAGGGTTCGAAGTGTGTTAATTTTAGTCCAGAAAGACGCTTGGTTGCTGGCAGCTGCGACACGAAAAGAAATCCACGTTGGGTCGCGAGGTTATGACGTCGCGTGCGGTGCATTGTGGGAAGTCGAGTGAAGTAGAGGCACTGCGGAGCGGCTGTGCGTTCCAGTCATTACAGTAAAAAGAAAAGTCTAAAAAAAAAAAACCAACACATTGATAAAAAATATTATCTACAAAAATAAGTGCGTAGGTTCATTCACTCATATTAAAAAAGATTTAAGACAAACTTTTTAACGGCTTGTTGGCTTGGGAATGTGGGAAAAGGTTACTTTCAGCAGCAGGCTGGATTCTATAGGCTACTCGTGATAATTTACCAGACTTAAATTATACCTTATTTCTGAAATGTCCAAAAATGTCAAGGTGTTCAGCCAGCGCAGCCCAGCTCTATTGTACAGACCTCCTTTGATGTCATCCCTCCAATGATCTTATTGGACAGTAAGTATTACCGATGTTAGACGACAGTGGGGTATGTTGACATCATTATTGCTGTATCCTGCGCATATCAGAGCACTAACAACCCGGGTTCCTTGAGTACAGGAGCACATGCATTAGTCCTTGCCATCCGACAAGGACTCGAGGTATCGCTCGAGTCTACTAAACTCCTGCAGCGTCCGGCAGTGGCATTATTGCGTCGGGCATACAAAAAGGGGGGAATTCTGCTGGGAGAAAGAGAGCTACAATGTGAAATTGGATATTTTAAAGCAGCAGCGGCATCAGCAGCGGCAGGGAGGAAGAGCCTATTGAGTGCGCAACGATGGGTGCCCTCTGGGGTGCGGATATCAAAGGAAGCACCCCGCTCACACACACGCCCGGCGAAACAGAGACGCGAGATGACAAGACCCAAGTTACAAAGAGGTTTTCTGTTCGAGACAAGAGGGGATCTCATTCAGCACCGGCGATAATAACAGCTCCTGCTCCGCTCGTCTCCAAGGACTGATGGCCGGACCGGTGCGTTTTACGCACATCCTTTCCTGGAATAACCACCCCGTATGACGGTATGTGACTCACCTTCATCTATGATAAATGCTTCATTTTAATCAGTCAGAGCAATTTAGCGTTACTACAGCCTTTATTATGGTTCCACGTGAGCCTGCGCTAAAATAAATGCCGCCATCGTTTTAATAAAAATGTTCATTTTATGTTCCTTTTGGAACTTCGGCACATTGAAGTAGAATATACAGGGTATACAGGGCATTTGAAAATAGTCACTTCAAACAATAGAGTATTACCCTTTTGACTGTGAGTTTATTTTTTATTTTTTCAGCCCACTGTGGTTAAAACACAATGAATCTCTTTTTTATATATATATATATATATATATATATATATATATATATATATATATATATATATATATATATATATATATATATATATATATATATATATATATAGCCTACATATATATATCTCAGCCGCTTTGGAGCCTCAAGTCCTCTAAAATGTACTTCTTTCTTTTCAATGCGTGCATGTCAGTCCATGGAGGGGAGAGGAGAAAAAAAAGGGGGGGGGGGGCTGCCACCAGACACTGAAGAGATATTAAATCACTGGGCCAGTCAGTATGGAGCGCACAGAAACTGATGGAGTAAGCTAAAGTGTGAGGGATTGCTGCTCACTTTGTCCGCGAGTAAATCTCCACTTTATCAGGCGCTGTCAGGCGGCCGCTTCCACAGCGGATTGAAATAGCCGAGCGGTGCAGCTCCGCGAGAAGAGTAGTCCGCGGATAAACGGATTTGCCCTCGCTACCGGGGACCAAATTGAGTCGCGGTTCGAAAGGAGGAGAGTCGGACACGGAGAGGCGGGCAGGAGGGCAGGCATGGTGCTCCAGGTGAGACCACATCCCCGTCGCATCCGTCCCCGCTGCCCCACTGCGCTGCTGACATGAAGAAGAAAAAAAAGAAAAAGAAAAGAAAAGAAAAGAAAAGAAAGAAGAAGCTCCAGGACAGTGATGGAAAGGTAGGCTCAGCTGAATGCTTTCTTATTCCCCGATTCTCAGGTCTAGCAGTAAAATTGCACGCATTGATGTTTGTTGCTGCGATGAGCCCCCCAAAAAACGCACGACCAGAGACTCCTCAGCTGATCTGCACAGTTAGACATCAACCTCAATTTTCCTGGAGGGCACGGGAAACCTGAAGCCCGTGGAGATCAGTCACAAAACTATTAGGCTGTGCTGTTATGTTAGCGAGTCTTTGAAGGCAGCCTGGGAGTGTGAAGGGGGGACTGATTTCCCCCCCATTAGGAATTCAATGGATGCTTTTTTGAGTTCACAGTTGTGCACATTTTTCCAGAATCACTCTCATCAGTAGGGATTTTACTAGTGCACCATCCTACTGAGCCACTGAGGGCCACACCTGTCTCCATTGTGCTGTAGTCAGATGGGCCCGGTGCCAAGCAGGATTCCTCTTTCACCTATGGAGGGACTTTACAGGGGAGGGGGCGATCAGAGACATCCCAAAGTGTCCTGTCAGCATTCTGCAGGAAGGGGAAAAAGCCAATCCCAGCAGCCATCGAATCGGCCATCACTCCTGAAACGCAACACCGGCTCCACCAGATAGTGCTGAGAAAAGCTCAGGAGGAGGAGAAACAATAAAAGGCTCAATGCATTGTTCCCGCTGCGTGTGCAGTCACAGTCAGCGGTGTGTGTGTGTGTGTGTGTGTGTGTGTGTGTGTGTGTGTGTGTGTGTGTGTGTGTGTGTGTGTGCTTGATGGCTTTTCTCGCAGTCATGCAGCTAATAGAACTCGAGGGTCCTTCTTCAATCCGTTTTTATTCTCCCGCATCCTAACGTGAGTCCGCAGATGCGCGTTTGTCTCTGAGGTCATCCTCCTCAGCGCAACTCCCCTGACTTCACGCATCTCCAGCTTGGAAACATTGCTGGAGTGTAACAGTCTATTTTCTTTTTTTTCCTGGAACGGATGTGATTATCCACTTGAATTCATAATTAATAGCGGTAAGGTCATTCAGTGAATGCGGTGCCCTGATAAATGGCTGCATTTTTCCCCCCGGTCCTTTTTTGTGCGTAAACTACTCCGTGAGCGCTGTCCACACGTTCCAGACCCGCGCTTCTAAACGCATCATTTAGCGAGCGAGGCCCCTCCGAGCGCCGCATCGATCACAGCCACGCTTCTAAACACGCCGTGGATGGACAGCCTGAGTGCGGGAACGCGGAGTACGAGGGGAAATGAGAGCAAGAAAAAAACCCAAGGTCACAGCATCCCTTCGCTCGGAAGAACTTTGTTTACGCGCAGGTAAGCAGTTGTCTTTACGTGGCATCTCGCGGTCATTCATTCGCAAGGCGCTACTTCAAGGACGACAGCTCTCACATCCGCTTCCACTCCGTAGCCAGCCGCAGACGGCTTTTGAAAAAAAATGTTTAAAAAAAAAAAAACAACACTCTGCCAGGAAGAAGTATAATTTTATACATTCAACATTCGAAGTAATTACTCCCTCCGTGGAGGTTATTTGTGAAGAGGGCTGAGTCACTCAACTGTTACTGGAAGCCGCGCATGAACAGGCCAGGAGACTTCATCTCGCTCCTGCACCGCTTTTCAACAAAGCCCTCCCTGCACACACTGTTCTCCCTGATGGAGGAACATGCAGAAACTCAGAAAGGAGGTGATCTGGTTATTCGACCTTGTTACGCACTCCTCCTTTATCACATTTTTTTTTTTAAACCAATGCCTTAGAGCGAAATTCTCAACAGGTCTCGGCATTGAAATCCATTTCTAGGCAATGTGAAGCTTTGTGTGTCTCTGAGCAAAGGCAGGGTTAGCCTATATTCTTATGGCTGGTGCGTGTGCTTGGGACCCAGAGCTGCTGGTACAGACTTACTTAGCCACACCATGCATAATCAGGTTGAGGAGAACAAAGATGTTGGTTCTACAAACAGTGTTTGTGCGGATCGGGACGGTCCCGGCATCCAGAACCCCGAGAGAACAGTGGCTCTTTCACAAGACAGACACAGGGGGAAGGGGACCCAGTGGAGGGGGACCAACTAAGGTCTCTGTAAAAGGTTGTGTGTCCCCGGTGAATAACAAGGAGAGGAATAGCGAGGAATAGTAAAAGCTCCTTCTATTATGTCCTTTTCAGAATAAAATGAGAAAGGGTTGGTGTTCAAAGACGTGCCCTGAAAAGCTGAGGAAAGAAAAAAAAAGCTTTATAGGTGTACCCAACTTTCACGGTAAAGTGGGTATTTGTAAGCTGCTGCACATCCATTTTAAATAAAGGCGCTGAGAAGAATTCAACTGCTGTGTTTGACCGATACCAAGCGCATAACCTTGGGTCCGCCCATAAAGGAGCCAGGCGCACAATTTGATTTATCAAATTGTTTGTCATTTAAAGTTGTTGTTGAAAGGAGCTGCCATCCACCTGTATTTGCTCATCATTTATCTGTGATTCTGGAGGATGATAGCTGGTTATTGATTCTTGTCCCCAGGTCGTTAGACACAGACACTTTGGTTGGTGGCTCGCCATCCCGAAGGATCGGGATGAGACGCCATGGTGCGTTTACAAGGATCCATTTTCGGTTTGTGGTTCTGATAACAGTTGAGCAAACTTGGTATCCGGATGAGCCAAAACAGACAAGAAGTTAGCTGAAACGACGACAACGCTAACAGTAGCTTTAAGATGGCGGTTAAAAGACGTTGCTGGGGAACTGTTAAATTGACGCTCGAATCGTTGACATGACAATGACGCATTTTGCGCCATGTAAAGAGTGGATTTGTTCAAAGTCTCATTAAACTGATGCCACAATCTTCAAGGACACATCACATTGTATATAGTCACATCTTAGGTTCGCTAATGTCGGCTTAACACCAGCTAACCGGCTAGCTAACGTATAACAATTCCATTTTCCCCTTCTTTTGACTGAAAATCCTGTCATCCTCGGCCTCTGAGCCAAGAACGCGCGGCTTCCCTCGTTTCGTTGATACTGGAATGACTTGGCCTGAATTTGTGTCATCTTCGCCTTGTTCACAAAACCTCACATTGTGAAACCCATCCTTCCATCGCCTGCTGTTGTCTTTGCTGTCAGCTTCTTGAGGCTATATTGCCTGACGCCCTCAAACCATGTAATAAATACTGCAACAACTGGTGCTTGAGGTTGGTAGCTCGGGTCAGACGCCAACCCAAAGTGTCAATATTTGAGGACCTGGGTACGAGACTCAAAAATCCACTCTCTTTCTCCAGGAAGTTACACTTTGTTACTTTAAGACAAGTCTCAAACTTTGGTGTTAAATCTCTTGCGGAAATGACCGCGCCTGGTTGTTTGTTATCTCCCCGCGTCCTTGCTTATAAAGCAAAGGAATGGGCACACAGCCTTGTGCCCAAAGTGGCTGCCAGAAGAGACTTTTTCTTCCTCCTCTTAACTCAAATCCAAAACAGCTCTCTGATTGTTGCGGAGCCAGTCCGCAGGCTCAAAGTCCCCAAGCATACAGATGCATTTAATGTACATGCGTGCATCCAAATGCAAATTAATTCACGCCTGCGCACAAAGTTTGACACTGCTGTCGCTGTTAATTTATGGATGGACCCAGTGATGTGGTTTGCTTTGTGTGATAATGAACAGCTTGAGCAATTGCCATGAGTAATTTGACATTCTTTTTTCACTTAGGCCCGGGCTCTGTCTCATTACGAACATGTTTATACAACAGTGATATTAATAAACATAAACTACAGATGAAGTCGAGGCACTCGGCATTATGTAAATGTGGGAATCTGGTATGCTGATTTTCTTTTTGTTTTCCTCAAACCATTTTCTTGAGAATGTAAGAATCATGCCTCCTCTCCTTATGATCTGACAGCCGACTAAAACCTGCCTCCATATCACACACTGATCAGAGGAGCCACACCATTGTTACAACCAGCACAATGCGCCATTGTTAGGTCATCCATTGTGACTCTTTCAATAGGGGAGGATCTTTTCCAGAGATAAGGTTTTCGGGACAGGGATGCACGGCACGTATCCGTCGCACTCTGTGTGATCATTGTCCCGATTATGGAGAATAAGTGGGACTTATTACTGAACATCAATACTTCAATTACAAGTCCCATTAATTGCCCACTGTGCATGCCACATTTTTGTCTGGCAAAGTCATTTCAGTCCTGTCAGAACCCATTGTCGCTGCGGTAATGGAAGGCAGTTCACGTAAAAACAATTTAATGTAGAATCTGGGTGGCCTCTTTCTAAGTTGCCTGGAGCGGTTTCCAGTCGCATGCCATCCATTATTAGTCACTATTTTTGTCAAATGTCCTATATGAAGGCACGGATGCGCTGTGACTTCGATCACAAAAAAGCAGCCAATGCTCGGTGTTGCCTGGTGCATTTGATGCGGGAGATCAGCTATTCCTGACAGCAAACTTTGAAAGGATCGTTCCCAAGTGTTCAGCAGCCCTTTTTTCTTCCCTCTGATAAAATATCTGTGCAATTCCATCTCACATTGTTACCTTCAGAGCTTTTTTTAAAGACTTCACGCCGACCCAAAAATCCTATCCAAAATCTCACCTGTTCCCCCCCGCCCCCGAACAAGCTTTCTATTTGGAATAGAAAAAAAGGGGTTAAATAAATTGAATTCTGCCCCCGGCTCTCCCTCACTTTCTTTTTCTGCTAGCCTCGTCCTTCAGCTCCTTTCATCTGCCCTCTTGAGTTCATCTCCCTGTAGCCTCAAATCTAGGTTGGACCCATTTCCATACAAGGAACTAGGCGAGGGAGACATGTAATCACCCTAACCGTACTGCATCATAAAGGCAAAAGTCTGGTTTTAACCAGCGAGGGCTGATGTAAGCATCTTTTGAACAGAACGGAGAAAGAATCTGACAGAAATACATCAGAAATCTGGGGTTGAATGTCACAGCAAAAAAAAAAAAAAAAGGTCTGTTGAATATTTTTCGTCTTGTTTACGCTGTTGATGTTCTGCTGCAGATACGAGGGCGCGCCTGTGAAGCCGTGGCATTTTCAGACCTTTGCTTGTGATACACGCGGCTCAGGGTTCACTCGGCTTTGACCTTTTAATGCCTGTTACGCTGCAGACTCCCCGAGAGAGACGAGGAGAAAATGAGAGAGAACAACAGAGGCTTCGGGGACGGTTGAGGAATTGATTGCATGCCTCCTGCCTCTTTGATGACAAACAGCTTCCCGATGAGACGCAGCATAAACACCAGTTTGCTTGCACACATTTTCTAATTCTTCACGCCCAAATCACCCGAACAGATCTTATTTCTTTCCAATACGTAACGCGCAGCTATCATAATGATTACATTTATTCCCAATGACACGCTCCGATTCTGCCACGGGGTTTTCTATATGAGGACATTGCAGACGGAATCTTTTTTTTTCCTCCGGACCCGTGGCACTAGTAGTCATTAACCTTCTAGTCAGGCAATTTGGGTCAGAGGAGCGTTTTTCTCTGTGTGTCAAGGCATGGTTTGATATGAGATGTAGCTGGGAAGGCCTACCCCCTCTCTTCACAAGGTGAAAAAGGCTATTTTCATTGGCCAGGTGATGAATGTGGTGTCTGTGGCGGCGCATCGCCCCTTTTGGCGCTCTCCTTCTCACTCTCATTCGCCCTCCATTAGTACCTTCCTTCATTCTATTACCCCCCCTCGCTCATTTTCCTCCACGCTCCCCGTCTCATTCGTCGCTCCCTGTCACTCTCCTCCTCTTGTTTTCTCCCACTGTCTCACACACAGGATCTATTGTAATTGACTTATCTCTCTCCCTCCCGCTCTCCCTCATTTCCTTCCTCTCTGTCTCCCTGTCGTCCTCTTCACAGTGGATCAGCTGTTGGTCGGAAGGGAGCTGAAGGTGACCCGTTGGCTGGGCCAGCGGCTGCAACACAGGACATGGGTCCTGCCTCTCTTCCCCGCTCGTGTCTTGTGTTGCAGCCAGTGGAGCTGCCTGTCTGCATCTCTGCCGGTCCGTCTGCCCCACGCCGCCGCCGGACCGAGCTCCCAGAACAGATGGATACCGCCGACCGTGGACCTGACACTCCTGCTCCTCGCCCTAAAGCAAGCTTCTAACCTGTCACTGTCATTCTGACTGTAGTTTTCCTCCCTCCCAGATTAAAGGCAATAAATTACTTGAGAGAAAGACGTTGCTCCTGTTGTGTTTGTGATGATTTCGCCCCGGATTCAATTAGGGAATGTGCTCAGTGGTCCCAGTCAAGATCCAATACTCGCTTTAGGTCATGTCTTATCAAGCATGTAGCTGCAGCCCTGAGAGAACAGCTCCCCGCTGACATTTGCACTGTGACATTTAAAGCAAAGTTAGCACCGGAGAGGATTATTATTCTTTGGGAACTATAAACACAAGGCGAGCCAAATAGGTTTTTAATGAGCCTTGTCTCGCATCAAATGAAGCAGCACTTCTGACTTTCCCAGGGAGCAAACCTCACCGAGAAGCAATGGCTCCTGACAAGGTCAACAGTGATGTACCTCTGGGCGAGGCAGGACGGCGCCGGGGAGGCACGTGTGGGCTGTCGGAGCCTCTTTAAATGCCTCCTCATCTTCCCCTCCAGGTTCTAAACCAAAAGCCCAGATGAAGAGGTTAGAGAGTGACAGGAGTAGCCTTTGTCTTTGTTCTCATCTCAATAATAAGTGGGGAGATGAGGGAGGTTGACGGGAGCGGGGAAGAGGACGCAGATGCTGTACAATGCCTCCTGCTACCAGATGTGACCTTGCATTGTCGCTCTAACAACTCACACTTGGCTAGAAATCACCAAGTGTGTGTGGGGAACACAGAAGTGTAGAGAGACAGCGGGGTGTTTTGTGCACATCAGGTGTGCTAGTTTCGTATGTGTGCACCTTTTCGTAATAATGGAGTGTCTGTGTGTGTGTGTGTGTGTGTGTGTGTGTGTGTGTGTGTGTGCGTGCGGGCTTCAGAGTAGAGAAAATGAAGCCATTTTCTGACATGGGTATCACTTGATTGGAATGTAAATCCGGGTGCGGGCGCTTGCTGTTTTCAATCTGCCCCCACCCCGATTTGTTTACCAGAGAGATTGGAAGGAGGCTGTGTGCTGAATGCTGGGAGCTGATATTGGCTGACTGTGTTTACCCCGTGTTGGTGCAGATGTCTCAGAAGCAATATTATTTATTTGCCGGTGTATAGCCCCGAGCGCTGCCAACCACCCACAGGGTTCCGTGAGCTGATCTTAAGGTAGGCTCGAAAGTGAAATATATCTGAAATTGCATGTTATGATTGGTGTAGGCCTGACAAGACTAACCATGACCACTTCAGGGTACCTTCACTAATTTATTGTGGGTTGTGTGCCGGGCAATTTACTGACCTGGAATAGTGACTTTCTGTCGCAGTAAGTTTCCCCAAAACATCACTTTTTTTTTTTTTTTTGAGCCGATGTTAGGCTCACTTAGCCTGGATGGTGGCACTTAACACTGTACGGACACAGGAGTGTTATTTCTCTTCTCAGATTTTACAAACCAGACCTAAAATGTTTTTTGGGAGCTGTTGCTGGTAGGTCAGATTTTGTTGCCTTTGGATAGAGCCAGCTGTTTCCTGTTATTTCCAGCCATTACGCTAAGCTAAGATAAGCTAATCAGCAGCTGGCACTAGCTTCTAAAAACGCACGAACACAAGAGCGGTGTCAATATTCTCATCCAGCTCTCTGCTTATAAGCGAATGTGTACGTTTCCAAAATATCGAATTACTCTGTCAAAAATGATAACGCAGTGAGTTTTCCCTGCTGCCATCCCTCGATAACCCTTGATATTGTCTGTTCCGGCCCTTGCGCTGTTGTCCGTCGAGAAACAATTAATTCCTCAAACCCCACACAAACAAAAGTCCAATTTTGTACAACGCCTAATTAGCTAAGTGAAACATTTGTATCTTACACCCAGAGAAGTGAGCGGGGCAGATCAGTCTGAGATCTAACAGATTGTTGGGTCTTAACAAGGATTTGCTGTGCCGCATATTTTTCCACACCAGTGCACCCTGTGTCTGCAATCAGCAGTTACAGATTGAGGGAGAGAGAGAGCCGGGGGAGAGCTATCCCACTTGCTGCTGCGGTTTAAACTCCCTCCTTAAAGGCCTAGCTGGTATGGTAATGCTTGTCGGTGCTGCCAAAGAAATCTGTCCGCAGCCTGCAGATGGTGCAGAACGCAGCAGCTCGTATTCTGACTGGTTCATCTAGATACGAGCACATTAGTCCTGTGCTGGCCTCCCTCCACTGGCTCCCGGTGCAAGCAAGAGCTGACTTTAAGGTACTGTTACTCACATACAAAATAGTGAACGGTCTTGCACCTGCCTACCTGACTGATTTGGTTGTTCTTTATGAGCCTGCATGCTCCCTACGTTCCCAGGGAACCGGCCTTCTTAGCGTCCCGAAGGTTAATAAGAAAGGTTTCGGGGAACGGGCTTTTTCTTTCCGCGCGCCAGTACTTTGGAATAGTCTTCCACAAGACATTAGACTGGCTTGCTCTGTTGATGCCTTCAAATCAAAACTGAAAACACATCTCTTCTCTGTTGTTTATTATTCTTAATTTGTATGTATTGTTTTGTCTTAATTGTTCTTATTTCCATTGTGATTGTTTTTAATGTTTTGATGTAACTATAATGTAACTGATTGTGCTCCTGATTGTTTTTAATCTCTGTAAAGCACTTTGATTGAAAGTGCTCTACAAATAAATTTATTATTATTATTATTATTACAGCAACAATATCAAGTCAAGGGATTTTATTCACTTCACAGCGGGGGGCGGGGAGCGGGGTAGGGGGGCGGCGGAGATGAAGAGGGAGACAGAAGGCAGGGTCGGGAGTGGGGATCGAGCCGAGAGCAAAGTCCTCTTGTTACAGGTGTCTTGTCACTTTGTGTTAGATTGGATATGTGTGCCAGGTGTGACACGGTGGTCACCCTGGGCTGAATGCCACGCAACCAGGTCTAAAGGCTGACGTTGGTCTGATAACATATTGTGGTGAAATATAGTCTATGCGGCGCTCCGAATAAGAGAGAATACAATCAGACGTCGAGAAAAACAGTTCATGGCTTATCGACTGTCATTTACATTCACTCATTCATGCTAAAGTTCAGGTATATGGACAAATGAATAAACCGCGGTATGGCTGAATGCTCATAATCAATTGCAGCGCATTAAATGGAGTAAAAGACAGAGTGCACACCGAGGTCTCATAAATCAGGCTTGCTCCCTTCGGTGAAGGATTGCCAATATATCGGGCACATTCACGAGACATTATATGTGGCGGCGTAATCAATTCCTCAGTCTATTTCAGTGACTGTATCTCTTCACACCCACAAGGTCGTAATGCATCTTGTGTGATGTATCATCAGTCGCGAAATGTTACAAAGTACATTTACTCAGGTACTGTACTTGGGGACAATTTTGAGGTAGTGGCGCCAGGTGATATGGACTCCAAACCATATTGTAGTATTTCTAAGGCTATATTTTTATGCTATACACAAGATACAGCTCAGTTATTTATGACAAATAACTTTGACAACAATACTTGCCCACATCAGGAATTGAAGCTTGGATTAGAGACGGAGCTGAAGTAGGAGATTAACTAAATTGGAATTTATTTTGGAGTAATGTTTGTAATGCTTCAAAAAACCCAAATCATCAGTATATACACTTGAAATTTTCTCATCGAGCATATATCACTCCAAGAATTAGACACCAAATGAAACTGACACAGGAGCCTTTTTGCTCGTTCTGCCCTCAGGGAAGGTAGGCTCTTTTTATGCGTGTTGTGTGGGAGTGTCCTGGAGTCTTGGTATTTTGGGGGAACGCCGTTGAAATCTGGAATTACTGACTGAAGCTACCGTTTCATCCCTTTGGACATGTGCTAAATGATGACACTGACCTGGACATTGGGAGAAACTCAATGAAGATTTGGCTTGCAGGCTTGACAGCAGCCAAGAAAGCCCACGATATTTCTCTCACACACTGGCTTCATGGCCAAAGGACGAAAGACTGGGAGCGTAAACCCAGTCGCCAGAATAGATGTTGGCAAAGCATGTTTCTGCAAACCACAGTTTTTTCATGTTTCAAAAGGTTTGTTTAGGTTACATTTTGTATTTTATTTTGTGACAAAGCTGTGATTAACATCTGGTTAGGTTTAGGCACAAAAGCACACTTGGTAAGGGTTAGGCAAATATCATTTTCCGGCTTAAAATACCTATTTCAGGGCAACAAACACGGCTGGAAATTTCCCCGAAGTCGCCTTAACAATATCCAGTGGTTTCACACTTCCAAATGTTGAAACGCCGTCTGGACTTGCGGTCGCCAGCCTGGCAGCCGTCTCGCCTGTAACACCACCACCATCTCCTCCACCTCTTGCTATGGAAATTATTCACAAACATGTAATGGTAACACGATGTGACATATTTTCAGGAGTGCCTATGGAATGTATAAATGTGAAGGGATCAGTGGTTTGCAGCAACTGCCAAAATTCTATCCTGGCGACTCTCCTATGAGAGGAGAGAAAACGTACTGAAGTAAGTCAAAGAGTGCGTGAGAGAGGTCCTTCTCCGTTTATTATAACACACCTCTGCAATCACTCCGCAGAAGTAAGGAATCCACAGTACCTGCCTACATCTGAGGACCCTGAGCTTTTCAGAACAGACCCAATATACCAGCACTCCCAGAGGAGATGACAGAGGAAGTGGCCCTTATTTTCAGCAACTTAGAAATGATAAGAGCTTCTAAAGAGAGACCGGAAAGGAGAGCGAAAAAGAGAGAGAGTGAAAGAGGGGGAAGAGGAAGCCGAGTATTAATGCGGGGGAGTCGGGAGATGGCAGGAGAGGGACGGAGAGATTGGCAGCTGGGAGAGATAAAGACAAGCAGGAAGGGGGAGAAGCAAAATGGGGGGGGGGGGGGAATAGAAAAACAGATAGGGAGTGGCGAGGAGGGAGAGGCAGCGGGCTGAGATAAGTAGTGAAAGGGACGGAGGGGATGGGGAGGGAGAGAGAGAGAGAGAGAGCGGAGAATGGAGCGACTGGGGATGATTTATTAAAACCGAGCAAGGCGCCACTTCAGAGACAGCTGCCACTCCTCGCCGAGTTTCAGACAGGGCGAGTGACAGTGACACATCGGTCAACAGAAACTTTGTGCATGTGTTCAGCAGAAAATAAAGTTCCAGACGATGTTTGATAATCTGACAGCTTAGGTCGGCAAGGTCGAGGACATCCAGGAGGCCTAACAAACTCTCAAAATAACCGAGTGTTGTGGTGTCGCAGTTAGTAAAAGGTTCAGTCCTCAGCCTCCATCGCTTCTGTGCTTTGTTCCACCTCTTCTCCCTCTCTGCATTCAGTGTACTTTTTTTCAACCCAAGTCTGTTTACCTGAAGCGGAGCAAACACAGACACGGAATCGCAAACCATGCAAGGGTACGCTTCCAATCACCCTGAAAACGGAATAAGCAGTCTGAGAGGGAAAGAACGAATAAGAGACATTTACACCCACTGCAGCGTCAGCACACAAAAGCAGCTGCTGCCAGCATTGCGATGTGTGCCTTCTTCGGCGGCGCGGTATAGATTTTGCCCACCTACGAGGGGGGAAGGCAGAAGGAGCGCACAATGGAAAAAAGACTCTGCAGCGTGGAGCAGCTCTGACAGCACTAAGTACACTTTGATTGGAGCTTTCAGAGCGATAGGGCACGTTTCAGGTGCATTAATATGCCAAAAGGACCAGTCACTGCCAAACTGAGTGCCAATTGGGCCCCTGTTATAGGCCAGGTTATAAGCTTCATCCAGCAGTGTGATGTGATGCGGCAGCTTAGTCACCTCAATCTGTGAATAAACATGGCTTTAGACTTTCACATTGCGTGTGGGTACATAGTTCAAATGATCTGCGGTCGACAAAGGTTAATGGGAAGGATTGGTGCATAACCTGCATGCAAATCTGGACCCGTGTGCTGCAGACAATGTGAAGGCGTAGAGCTGTGTTATTTGTAAGCGGATTGATGAGACACTGGGATACAGTCTCTTCAAATTCCAGCTAGTTTGTCATTAAGCATGTGCCTCGTTCACACATTGTGTTTGTTTGTTCATCTGTGGTTGCATGTGCATGTGTGTGCATGTGTGTGTACGTGTGTGTGTGGGTGGGCAGGGGTCCTTAATGCCCTTGAGAGGTTCTTTGAGTTGATGGAGAGATTCGGATCGCAGATTTCCTGTAAACCCGCTGAGGCATATCGCAGGAACGGGCAGTCAGACGTTTCACTGATGGCCCCTGGAAGCGCTTGTAAGCTGTCGGAGTGTGACTTTGATAATGCAAACGCCAACATACGCTAAGCCTCGCCGGGCTGATGGGGCCTGTAGTTTTTTAGGGGGTGGAATTTTGAATTTGCTCGTCGTTTTCAATAAAAACCTGGGGTTAAATCGGTTCTATGCTCCCTTTAGTTTTGGGGGACGGATTAAAAAAACAAAAAAATCGGCGGGCTATTTAGGGGACGTCTTCTTGCGGGGGAACATAAATAGACTCGAACTTCATTTCTCGAGCAAAAGCAATCTAAGCCAAGTGAATAAAATAAATCTAATGTTGTCTTTTGGTTGTCATCTTTCGCAGCAGGATGGCAAGCGCCGACAGGAAGAAGCTGGATCAGAGGAAAAACGTCCCCTCTCATCTACTCATTATCCTGTGCTGGACTGGATGACCACCGTCTCTCTCTTCGTGTCAGCTCCCATGAGTAGCACTGATTCAGCTGAAGGGGCTCGTAAGCGTCGCAGGCTAAGGGGAGGATTGTGTGAGTGCGATGCTTGTGCTTGTGTGTCGGAAGTGTGCGTGTAAAGATAGGCAGAGGCAGACAGGGAGAGGAAAGACTCTCAGTCAAGCAACATCAACATTTCTAAGAGTGAGGTGGAGGGAAAAAGGAGCTCAACGAGTATAAAAAAACAGACAAACGGAAAGCCACTGTTCAGAGACAGGCAGAAGATAATGGCCGAGATCAAAAACGGGGAGAGAGCGTGTGTTTCTTAGAGAGAACCAGGTAAAAGTAATTAAAAAGCTGAAACAGAAAAGAAGAAAGGGGCGATGTGAGAAAGCAAAGCAGAGGAGAAATGGAGTCAGGCTGCTGAAAGGAGTCCGTACGTCAACACTTTTTCAATATGTCGTGTTTGAAACGTCGACGCTCCCATTGGATTGTAGAGAAAGTCAGAAGATGTCAAAAACAAATGTACAATCAGATTTTCCACACTAGGCTGCATCGATATGAACATTATTACAAATGTGTTATAACGATGTGTTGGACCTTTTCTGTGTTCTAGGTTATTAATAAAATTAAAGAAAAAAACTGATTCTATTTTTTTGTCCTTAGAACTTTTCTTTCTTTGCTTTTTGATATCATAGCGTCCATAGTCTCTGCAAGAGATGAAGTGCAAGAAAGCAGACCGCGAGTTCCTGATGCAGCAAACGTGAGAAGAGTGGTTGGAGGTGGAGAGGACAGAGGAGGAGAAACAGAGGACGGGGGGAGGGACACGGGCTTCAAACGATGAGAAATGAATCTCCAGCTGACAGCAGATAGGGGTCAGTTATGATAAGTGTCCCCCCTCTCTATCCTCAGTGGGAGTATAGTCTGGTGCTGAGTTATCAGCTGCCAGTCCCCCCCGGTCAGGTCCCACAGACGCAAGGTGACCTTCTGTGAATTGGCCGGCCCGTGGCAGGGAGCCGCAGACTGCTGACAGTGACAGGTGTTCACTTTCAGCTCCCAGCTCCCACCGGCACGCTGTTATTATGGTTTATTCATTAAATCTGAATTTACACAAAACTTTAAAAATGTAAAGAGGTTCCCCCTGCAGGCTGGACATGAATCAATGAATCAAACCATCTGCACATCCAGTAATCTCTTCTTGATTGTAAAAAAAAAGAGGCATCAATGTACATCCAGCGAGCGACTAGATGCGACAGGGTATAGGCGTAAATGTCGACACGCTGTCGGATTCACTCAGAGATGATGCGAGGCCAATTACGAGGGAGTTCCTTAAAGGGCCAGAGCTTTTCAAATGGGTTAAGAAGACAAAAAACTAAAGTGATGAATTGCTGCTTTTCGGGACTGCCTGGGCTAATGTGTTTTCAACGAAGCCCGCTTTTCCACTGAAAGCGGTAACGATTGTAATACATCAGTGAAATGTGATTTTAATGTGTTCAGGTTTAGAAAGATCTGGAGGGGCTGAAAGTAAGGTTTGTCTTTTAATTTGCTATCGAGGCACGGTTTCCAGTTCCATTATTAACTCACTTTCAGTTTATCACATTGCAAGATTCATCCGCGGTATATCCAGCCTTGCGAAGAAAATAATTTGCGCATGTCTTTTAAAGGGGCCGGTCACCCCAAAATCTAAAATTGTATTCCTCTTCCATGAACTGCTGTCTGCATAGTTTTTGGTGTGAGCTGCAGAGTTTTGGCTTGTGGTGCTCAAAGCGCCAAAACCAAAATGATTCATTTGAAAAACTCAACAGCATTATCTCTTTCCAGAAACCATAAATAAGTTATTCAAGATTATCCACAGACCTTGTTGCAAGCTGTGTCGTGGAAGAATTGCTTTTCTTCTCCCAAACTACACCCGCCCAAACGAAATCGCTGAACACGAGGAGGCTAACCGAGGCTAGCTAACTAAGCTAACATAGGTGGTTAATATTGTGGCTCAGCAGAGAAGGGGCACGGGCGCAAAATCACCATCGCATCGCCTCAGTGGGCTTTACAAACTGTACAATGGAAACCAACCAATGATATATATAAACAATGTGCAGCGAGCCAGCTAAGGCTACAGTCGAGCTGAGGAGGCCACCATTAACATGTGTATCCCACACTGTCACGAGCCTTTCTTCAATGAGTTGCTTCATGCTTCCATCAGTGTTGATATAGAGCTGAAGGAAGCATGCAGGCCCTCATTGACGAGAGGCTCGTGACAACCCGGGATACAAACCTTAATGGTGGCCTCCTCGGCTCGGCTGTACCGTTCGCCTTAGTTAGCCTGCTTCATGGGGATATCGTTGGTTGGTGTAGTTTGGTAAATAGAATATCCGGGTCACCATCTATCTAGTTCCATAATATTCAAGAAGAGGCAGACGCATCTCCAAAACTCACACCTAAACAGTACAGATGGATAACTAGCACTACAGGTAAGAGGTAGGATATGTATTTTCGATTTGGGGATGGACTGTCTCCTGAAGAGTGTTGGACGAAGTGTGCGAGATATTTTCAGGGGCTTCTCAAATCTAAACCTGATAAGTCCGAATGTGATGGCATTCACAACTGGAGCGGAAAGGGGAAGATATTAAAACTCTTCTGCCATGCTCTGGCAGTCGCCAGTCGCTCATTGGGGAGTAGGATGCTGGTGCTGATGATGTACATTATTTGCAGGCGGTGGGGTGAGGATGTTTTTATGAGGCCAGCGGCCATGAAAGCGCCGGTGTGTGGACCGGCTCTGAACACTTGTATTGTCCCTTAGCTTTTGATTAATATGAAGGGGTGGCTGAGGAACAATTCTAGCAGTGTTATCAGGAGCAAACAGAGGCAGACGAGGTACCCTAAAGCTCAGCAGGGGCCCCATCAGTGGGTACCCACGCCGCCTGGCTGCGATTCATACAGCTGGATTGATAGGGTCAGATGTGGGTTATGTTCTGTTTACCTACGTGTGTGTGTGTGTGTGTGCGTGCGTGTGTGTGTTCACAGCTGGGATGGAGGGAATTGTGTTTCCGTGTTTACCCCATGATTGAAAATCTCTCTTCCACTGCACTTAACAGCTGATTGGTTTGACCTCGCCGACACAATTCATTTGTTTCATCAACTACCCCAGAAAAAAAGGACTTCCATCGCAGGGCTGCTGTGTTTCACAGCTAAACCCATTTGTGATGTGAACAACTTCAAACAAAAATAAATACGGTATCAGATGAGGACAGATACTTATTTGCCTGATTTGGGAGTTCCTTTGAAGACGAAGGAATAGCAAATAGGCTGGCGTCGTTATTTAAAGTCCAGCCGTGCGCTTTTATCTTTACCAGCTGTGCGATGCGCCACGATGATTATCTGTCTCGCTTTTAATTACAAATGCCACACTGTTTCCCTACAAATGAGGCTGATATATGACCAGCTCCCTCTTAAAGATCTACTAATCCTTTGAGTGTTTGCGACCAAAAAGATGTCCCAAAAGAGTGAGAGAGAGAGAGAGAGAGAGAGAGAGAGAGGGAGGGAAAAGATGCTAAATCACAAACAACAACACCCCCCCCCCCCACCACACCGGAAGAAACCATCAGCAGCTGCCACACTCATTTAAGTGGGAGGCAATTATAGCAATTTGACAGTTGTGCTCATTTCTGAATGGATTCTGTTTCAAAGGGGCAGGCCTGGCTCCCTGCCTAGCACTCAGAACTTTGTGGCTGTTCTGGCGAGGCAGCTTCGTTTGCATGCCATCCTCCTCTCTCCTCCACTCACTCTCTCTCTCTCTCTCTTTCGCTGTCTCCGTCTCTCACTCTCTCGCCACCCTATCCCCTCCAATTGTGAATCAGAAACAAACAAGTTAGATGCTCACTGGACTGAATGTGATGTGTTGCCTGAACAACGGAGGGACAGGGCCTGGGGAGTGTGGGGCTGGATGCGAGATTGGAGAAAAGTGAGGAGGTGGATGTTTGTGTGTGTCTCTTAGACACTCCCATTTGGCCCCCTGGCTGGCGAGGACTGACTGCTGAGTGGGCTGATTGGCACATAGACAACACCCCCCCTCCCCTCCTGTCTCCCGCTCATCTCCCTCTCGTCTTTCTCCTCCCTCGCTCTGTATTGCTGATGATACGTTCGGCTCAAGGTCTACTTGCTGCATGAACAATTGGATGGCGTTTTTTTATCCTGCAACCTTGGTATGGTCATTCGACATACGCACTTCAACAAAAAAGACAAGCACACACAGCGCCAGCCTCGGTTGGCGACAGCTTGAGAGAATAACGCACTTGTCCTCGGTGATCAGACTCTTGGTGCCATCACAATTAGTATTCAAGGAGAACGAAGCTCACCACACTGACCTCACCAAGCACACTTCTTACTTTAGAGTGAGAGAGAGAGTGTCACACAAAAGAGAAAGATGTACTTATACTTTACGTTACTCTAAGGGAGGATGATTTCACCGCTTTTCGAGAAAAAACACCCTGATATACCACAGTATCAAAAGCGCTTAATCACAGCACACATTTCGACTTATAAGAAAAGCACAAGTGTTACCATTAACATTAACAATGGCTCCATTCCATTTAAAAAACAAACAGCTAAGCCATGACATTGAGCCAGCATCCACAATACCAGGGCGCCTAGCTCAATGGAATTCAGCCATCATTAATTAATTGTTTCCACCTGCGTTTATCCAACTGCGCGTGTCAGAGTGTCCCCGGCGAAAAAAGTCCCAACACAAACACTGCTCCGAAGTTTAGGCTGCTCATTAGCTGCCTGCCAAAGAAGATCCACCACCAAAAAAATCCACCAAAGCAACTTTGATGCACTGAGACGACTGATGGCTCTCCGAAAGACCACATCATCTGCACATAACGAAAAAAAAGAGCAATGATCGCAAGCTGACAATTACCCGCAGATTTTATTTGACAGGGAAAAAAACAGAAAGCAAAGAAAAAATTGTCACACAAATCCCGGGCGGACTCGACTGTGCAGCGATGAATAGCGACTTGTACTTTAGTTACTTCAGATTTAAAGTGTTAATCTATCTAAAGTGTGTCTATCTATCTATCTATCTATCTATCTATCTATCTATCTATCTATCTATCTATCTATCTATCTATCTATCTATCTATCTATCTATCTAATAGTCTACTTCATTGACACAAGCTCTTGCACACACATACTTAAATATAAACATGTACTTTTTGTTACTAATTTTAAAGATTCTTAATGACAAAAACCCCCCAAAAACTATAAGCATAGGGACGGCTGTGTCTCGGGGGTAGAGCCAGTGTCTTGTTATCAGAAGGTCGCCGGTTCGATTCCTTTGATCTGCATGTCGAAGTGTCCTCTGGCAAGATACTGAACCCCCAAATCTGCCCCTGATGTGCTGGTCGGTACCTTGCATGGCAGCCACCGCCATCACTGTATGAGACCAAATTAAATTACTATTGAAAGGCTCTGGAAGCATAGTTTGTTAATCTGCGTCCTGCAAAAACAACAGGATCCCAAATGAGCATAAAATGTTTTGCCAATCATAGAATTGTTCAGGTTATTTTTCAACAAGAGATTTCTGAGATTTGTCTGAGTGATTTAAAGTGGGTGGGGTAACGTTGGAAAAGGGTGGGGTCACAGATTTCTAATCAAATCGAATCAAGTCTAATCGGAACTCTTATCTAGCGTTCTTAATCAGGCGCATGTTGAATGTGGGCCTTGCGGGTTGAACGACAGACCTCAAATGTTTTCGTTTGTTTTTTCGGGTGTGTCTGAGGTGTTATCTAATCAGCACCAGCGTGTTGTTGTAAGAAAGTGCCAAAAAAGTCATGCCTTAAAGTAAGTAAAGATAATCACCTTCAAACATCACTTCGGCAATAGAGAAAGTCACGATATAAAATATATGCTGGTTGATTACTGGATGGGATCTTTAGCATTTTTCTTTTCTTTGTTATTTTTTTCCCAATTTCTGATAATACAAATTGAAATTGCGAAAATCTAAAACAAATCAAATTTAGCATGTGCTGCTTTGGCTCTGATGCAGCATGCAATCCACAAAGTAACTAGTAACTAAAGAATCATAATCAAAGAAGTTCAGCAGGTAAAAAATGACATATTTGCCTCCAAAATGTAGGAGAAAATACATGTGCATTCCAACACGAGTACATGTACAACATTACATGTTATGACTGCCAGCATTATATAATTCTGCTGTCTGTGTCTGTTTCTTTGTGTGCATTTTTCTCCCCAGGCGCACAGTCCTTGAAATTTAGTCAAACCACACAGTCCTCATGAAGCAGCTGAGTTTCTGAGTGTGAAATTCTCATAAAAGAATACCTAATTATTATGAAGCGGTAGTTATTTTTGGAATGCTTGCTAAAAAATGAATGTTAAATCATATAAAGAAGCACATTTACAGTGGCTTTAAAGCAAAGGAAATACGCGTATTTCAAGAACTGTCTCGCACGGAAAGGAACCACAAGCTCGGGTTGATTGAGACGTTTCTGGCACGGAATCCAAAGGGCGCGCCGACTGCCTTATCTCTGACCGTTGAACACACTGTAAAAGCTGTGCACAGCTCTCCTGAAATGATGAACAGTGTCAGATTGCCAGGATCCGAGCAGAACGGAGGGTTGTTTTTGACGTTGTCCTTCATCTATCATGTCCGACCATTTTCTTTGTCACTGTTTTTCATCCTCAGTCCCTCTGTGTCTCAATCTGGACCACACATGCGTGCACCCGCTCCCAGAGCAGACTCCTCTCTGAGTTATTAAATGTAAAACATCAACCAGTCCTGTGAGCATAATGATGCATTTCTGACGGATATTCTCACCATCCATTAAAGGGACATGTGGTTCACTGAGATCCGACTGTAATGATAGGCAATTCATAGCGTGGCCGAGGCCATAAAAGGAGCCTAACCTTCGCTATCAGAATCACTAATTGATAACCATATTCAGTCCTTATGGCTGAAGGTCACTGTGGCTTCTGCTCTATGGGGAGCTAATAAGCTAAGGGAGAGTGTGGGCCGGAATCCATCTCCATTAAATTAAAGAAGCCCGGTCCCCCAATGTGACCTCTATTCCCTATAATTTATTGCACGAACACAGTAAATGAACATCAAGCACAAAGGACACACAGCTAATGAAATCGTTGGCCCAACAGTTAAGTCAGTTCAGATGTGAATAGAGCCGTAATTGAATAGAGTTGTGGAGAAGTGAAAAGGTCCACATTCGCACATTCCTTGCATCCCTGCTGTGTCAGACTTTATTAGTCCTCTGACGGACTCAACACTCATGTCAGCTAATTGGCTTCTAATTTTAGGGGTAAGATGGCTTACTTAAATAAACGGGCATTCATTAGACGGAGACAGGAACCAGAGTCTTGCATCAGTCTCGTGTTTTACAGCTTGAGATATGAGCCTTTCCCCCAAATAGATCAGAGGACCCCAATCTATTGGCGACTAAAAATAGGGGTCTCACTTTACTTAAGTATCTTATTTTGTTATCTTATTCTGCAGAGGGAGTTGAGGTGACTCAGGGCGGAGAGCAATTTGCTGATCAGTCTGGGTCAGACTTGGTTTCAGAAGGATTTATCTGCTGCGCCATTAAGAGGGCACCATCCCTTTTATATTTGTTCAGTTCTGCAGCCAGGCTGGAACAAATTGTTGTTTCCATTAAGTGGGTAAGTCAATGCTGGGTAAAGGGTCATTAAATGGGATGTGTCCACTGCAGTCACTAGATGGCGCTCTTTACTCAAACTGCTTCATCTGCTCTCACCGCCTGTGGCACCGGGTCAACTACTAATGGTTCTTCAAATCCGGCTTGACTCATGTTGTTCAAATCCGTCAAATGAGAGAGATCTCAATCACAAGCTCTGCAGCTGCCGAGCTGAGTCAAACTGCAGATTATCATAAAGGGCAGTGATAGGCTTAGTCGGCCGCTGACCAACAAATCAAGAGCCTCTTACAGAACTATTTACAAAAAGGGACAGGAGCACTGGAATTGCTCTGGATTTCAATAAAACCCTCCTCTCAGAAACAGGTGACTTCTGTTTAATCTTGGAGCAATTTAGCTGGGCAGAGATCCAGTTGGGTTAAGCTTGTGCTTGAACAAAAATCCACATGTGCTGTAGGTTGGTAGAAAATCAGATGCTTTTAATGCACGGGCAAATATGCAGCGCCCTCACAGTGGACATACTACACTACAACAATAGTTTTACTGAATGGGTTTTGGCCACGGTGCATCTGTAAAATATTTAATAGTTTGAATTGGGGAGGGGAGGGAAAGGTTGAAAACGTAAGACCTGTACAAGAGCCCTCCTTGTAGCTGTGAAAGCTCCAGATCCCTATCACGGAAAGGGGACCCTTTTCAGTTACGGGTGGGGGCACATCGGCCTCGCAGAAAGAGGTGTCAATTTGTTTCAACAGGGGAGAAGAAAAGGAGGAGGAAAGAGAGGGAGGAATAAAAGACATTGGCAAGTTACCAAGTGGCGCAGGTGTCTGCCTGACAACAGGCTGCACTAGTGGATTGCACACTCAGGGCAAGTGTGGTCCGGCCTGAGCAGGACCTACGGACTATGGGAAAACAAACCGAGCCTATAATGGCAAACACACAGAGGGAAGGGCTGTTTGTGTGTGTGTGTGTGTGTGTGTGTGTGTGTGTGTGTGTGTGTGTGTGTGTGTGTGGCACATTGTCCATTCATGCGGCGGACCAATAGATCCTTTCAGCATTCTTGTGAACGTCAAGACAGGATTTAAGACACTGTGTGACTTCACGTTTCTTTTTGGTGCAAATCCATCCAAAGCTCGAGTAAAGCTTCATGATGTAACCGCAGCCCATCTATCATACATTGTGAAATCTGAAACTCATCCAAAACCGAGTCTAGTCTTAAGAAAGAGAGCAAACTTCACATGCCTACATTTGCCTACTGTGTCACATAAATCACTCAATTAAATGAACTTAACTCCTGATTTAAAGCTTTTCATCCCGATGAAAGATGATTATTGATCTGTTTGGAAATAAATAAATCACCACGTAAGTACAAAAAAAAGCATATTTGCTCATATGTGTTAAATATAAGCAATTGTGTGGTGTTTACTGTACACATGTGTTTGCATAGGCCTGCAGACTTTACTTCATGTTGTCAGCTCATAAATATACTACAAATGGAACAGTATTTACATATAATAGTATGAGACTGACATGTTAAGACATCCTTAACAATACAAACTCAGTGCATCGAGATGAGGTGTTTACAAGGCACACACACAGCACCTCAGATGCTACTTTTCAAGTAAAAGTCGTGGATGTCATTAATATTTCGAAATTATCGCAGTTTCTGTTCAACTAAAACTTCACCAAAACTCACGTGTGGAAGTTTTTTTTTTTTGGGTTCCACTTCGAAGTTTCAAGTTTTAAATCTTCGCCGCCCGGCACAGAGTACATGTTTACTGAGTCAGTCAATAGAGATCTTTAAGTGAAGAAGCTGTTATAGCTTGAGGCAAATCGCTGCAGCGACAAATGACAGCTAACACTGGTTAGCATAAAAAGGCTGCGTCAAGCTAAGTAGAGATGACGCTCCCAAACCGGAAGTCGTATTCAATAGTGTTAATATATATTTCTTTTGGCTTAGGGTTAGGGTTAGTTAGGGTTAGGGGAGTGAGAGGAAACATTACAGTAATAGCAATAAATATGTTATTGTGACCAGTGCAGGGACAGTCATCAGTGGCCTGGCCTGAATTCACCTCTATGTATATTTTCCAACAGTTATCTAAGTCAGAAATGTGTTTGTATCCTGTCTGATTTGCCACAAGAACCCAAAATAGTAAACGTAGACGTATATTAAGGATTTGATTTGCATTCGCTGATGTTGTTGTACCTTGCAATATCTATCAAACGTTAAGAGACCACCCGTCGTGCTTTTATTATGAAACGCCTCACCGGAACCTCGCGCTGTCTTAACGGTCTCTTTGACGCACAGGTCAGAAGCCCAACGTGGAGGAGAGAGAGGATGTGGGTATGCTGACATCTGCAAGCCAGAGGTTTAACTGGAAGACGACCGCAGTCAGGCTGACGAACGACGGCCTGAGCAAGCTCGAAGAAACTCCGAGACATGTAACTTGTTGTCAAGGTAAACTCTTAACAAAGCTAACGTCGTGTTAATTTTTTTCTCTCCAGAGAAAGACGCTTTTGTGACTGTCACACACGTTCAAAGTGCGTTTTGCTAACTTAGTTGTTCGTAACTTAACGTGAATCGCTGACTTCCTTACTTGTTTGCCAGGAGAGTCACACAGTTTCTCTCGGCGCTTCGGTTTATCACCGCGAAGCTAACGCGGACTGTTGGACATGTTCAGCTGCCGATAGTCATCTCTTTGGATAGTTGAGATTTGTCATCATTCCCCTGTCATTACTGCGTTAATCCTCATGATAATGAGCTTCCACCCTTTCTGCTGACTCTTAAAACTAAGCCGTAATCCTAATATTAGTTTAATTTAACGGACCTGTTGCTGAACTGTGTGTTTTTGGCACTGCAGGTGTCACCGCTTGTCTCTCCAATCACATATTTCTCTTCTCCCAGCACCTGTGAAACCTGGACAAACAACCCGTAAAGATAACACTCCGGATACGAGATGAAGTTAAATAGCCACGGGTGGGGGGGAGACATTTCCTTCAGTGTAAACACGGTGGGACACTGAGTTTTACTTTGGCTTTCACTGTGGAGCATTTTTTTTTTTTTGGCATCCACATCTGCTGAGGAGGCTGGCTCCGATTAAAAAAACGGTTGCCGTCCGTCTTTGCATAAGCAGGAATGGTTATCAGCAAAGAGATGTTTGTCTTGCTGAGTGGAGTCACTGGTCCTGTCTTGAGGGAGCGATGTATGTAACTGCCCTTTGTGCTGTATAACCTGTTCTACCTGTGCTCAGTGGATTTTTAGCAGTTGTTACAGCTGTTTGTTCTCTTCTCCTGACTGGTCGATGAGTCAGTGAGCCGTGTATTGTACAGTGTGCAGGTCAGACTGCTCATTCCAGACTAACCATGGAGATAAACTCTGATGTGCCACACATTAAACTTAGTCAGCGCCGACATCTGAGAATCAAGTGACTCCCAACAGCACGCCAAGTTTGTTTCCTGTGTATAGCCAACATAAATTATTGAGTCATTTTCTTCACAGCGCCCTGTTTTTGAAGTCTTGTTAGCGTGACGGGGTGAAACTCACACAACAGATTGCAGCTTGGGAAGAGGCAAACCTCATCCCTCCCCTTCTTGTGTTTTTTTTTTTTTTTTCCTTGTTTCATTCCCTCGTAGCCAAAAACTAGGGCAGGATTTAAGCTGCATCTTAGGCCTCTGCCCCCTCCTGCCCGCTCCAAACAGCTCCCCAGTAAGGCTATCAGATTCAGTGAGACAGGAAGGTGTGATGGACAGCTAATAAAAGGGGGTTTTGTCCGCAGGCGCTCTCCATTTTGTAACCTCAGGACTCCCGAGTCCTCTGGCCAAGGCCCAGACTGGAGTGAAAGGGCTGCACTGCTGCTGCTGCTGCAGCCTTGAAGGACTCACAGGGAAAATTGAGTTCCCTCTGACTCTGTACAGACTCTCACACGGTACTCAGCACACACAGTTCTCACCTTGATTTGACTGTGCTTTCTTCGGAGCAACCTAAAGTCAAACTGTACCCAGCGTGTTTGCACCAAACGAGGAATAACCCTCATTGTTCTCTGGTCGGTATGAGGAAGGAGAACCATTTTTGTGTGTGTCTGTGTCTGTGTCTGTGTCTGTGTGTGTGTGTGTGTGTGTGTGTGTGTGTGTGTGTGTGTTTGTGTGTGTGTGTGTGCGCGCGTGCATCAGTATTGCTGCTAAGCCTGTCTGGCACAGGCTGGCACAAGTGTAAAAGGCACCCTGCTCTAATATTAATGCAACACAATTATGTGATTACATTCAATTGAGTGTCAACATAGCTAAGTGGTCTGTTTTTACCGCAGGCCTCTTTCAAATCCTGGCATGCTAACCTGATCTGTCAGACACGAATGTTCAAAATTGCTGCCTTCGTGCGTCTGCAAACCCAGGATAATCCCATTTTTAAATCAGGAAAAAACGGATCTATCCTTGCGCAAATATGCCACCCAGATCTAGGAGCAACATCCTTTTTTATGTGACTCGGTGGAGGGGAACGGTAATCCGAAAATGAGAAGCCTTCAAAATGCCTGATTCTTTATCTAATTGTAAACAAAAGGCCTGCTTAGACCTGACTGTTTGATCACTGTAACCATATCTCTTACAATGGTGTAATGTGTTATTACAGGTTAGGAGCATTGCAAAACTTCACTGAGAATCAATTCAGCATTTGTTGGACAAATATTCCAATATGTTATTTAGAATTCAAATAAATGATGAGACAATCGAAAGTTAATGAATCAGCAGCTGCTTTGAAAATTGATGAATTGAAACATTTTCTGGTTCCAGCATCTTAAATGTAATGATTTGCTGCCTTCTTTTGGTCATTATATTAATGAGCTAAGAGTCTTTGGGTTTTACTTTGGTTGGACGAAAGAGGCGGCTGAAAGAATCACTTATATCAACAATCATGAAAATATTTGGCAGATTAGTTGATAAGGAATACAACTGTTAGTTCCAGCCCTAGATAAAAGTAATAAGCAGCTAGATTTTTGAGGCCAATACCGATTAGGACAATGAGAGTAAAAAGTTCTGGTGTCGATATGTTAGCTGATTTTTGACTTTTTCTTGGACAGTGATCCCTCAAATGTTACAGAGGCAGGATATTTTAAAATTAACAATAAACTTTTATTGTCTAAAATTACATCAGTGCACTGAAACAGTAAACATAACTGTGAATTTAATAATTATAAAAATAAACCATGCAACTTTCTGAATTGCACTCATCGCTGTGATGCAATATGACTCAAACTTGTAATGAAGTTCATCGGGGTAGCACGTCTCTCGTTGGAGTGCATCACTAACTCAATTTATTCAGCACATTACTCTACTGTAAGCCATAATTTAGCCTCCTCCATCTTTGCAATTTGTATTTAACGAGCATCTTAATGCAGCCCTGAGCATGTGATTATATTTATGATGCTGGCGTTGATTACTACAGGTCTCGTCTATTGGAGCTGTGTCCTTGGGGCCCTTGTGAACTTACAGGCAAACAATCTTTCTTGTGCTTAAGTGCTTTGGTGAATAACTTCACTTAGCTGTGAATGAGTTTGTTACTTGATTAAGCCTCCTTCTAATGGGAAGAATCTTGATTAAAGAGCTCAGTCTTGTAAATCTCCTCCTGTCTGTGGTAGTCACCGGGTGCAATTGTTGGAATTTGAACTAACTACACATTCTTTCCCCCTTTTTCATTTTATGTTTCTGACATTTTCTATAAAAATCTTTATGACCATGTTTTTTATTTCACTCTGCGTCTCTTTCCGTTCTCCAGAGCCCTGTGTCCTGTAGGGCACCCAGAAGCTCGGGGGAGGCTTTCCGTCATGAGGGGGCGTTGCTCTCGAAAACTGGGCATGCTGGCAAAGGCTGGCTTCCTGCTCTGGGTGCTGTGGCTGGGCTACATTCTGCTAGCACCGTCCTCTTTCCCCTCCCCGTCATCCGTCGACGATGATGACGAGAAACACAATCTTCAGGAGCGACAGCTCTCTGTGGAGGAGAGCGGGGCTGACGGGTTGCTGGCTCGGCCCTTCTACGTAAAGTCACCACCCGACAGCAATACACCTGGGGAGTGGGGTCGGGCCACGCACCTCAGCCTCAGCCCTGAAGAGAAGAAACAGGAACAGGACAGCGTGGAGCGCTACGCCATCAATATCTACATCAGTGATAAGATTTCCCTCCATCGACACATCCAGGACCACAGGATGAATGAGTGAGTAAATGCATCCTAAACAAGAATGAGCCACCAGTCAGAGAATGACTAATGGACTGCAACAGCCTGAGTTGGCAAAAGCTGTTCTCCATCAAATCACCTATTTTCTATTTCCTGCCCCCTTCCATTTCCCAAACGTCTATGTATCTCTGGCCTTGGACACTGCATTTAGCTGATAGCTGTGCTACAACTGTGTCAGGGATAAATGACTCAATAGAGATTAAGTTGAGCTCTTTACTGGAATCAGTTTTTCCACTGACAGTTTGAAACAAGGATGAAGGCTCTCATGATGCATTGCAGGGCTTATAGAAGCCGGTGTAAGCGGCGCTCTGCCTGAATGGATTTATTCCATCCAGAGTTGTCGTCCACAGCTATTCTCAGCTCAGCACCTCTTCTGTGATGAAACGCAGAGTTTGAGGTCTTTTATTAGTAGTTTCTCCTTCCGCCGCTGCCTCATCCCTTACTGCCTCCCTTCCTAACGAAACCCAGATGTGGTATCCACCAATGAGATGAGACCCATCATTTGTGTAAAAGCCATGTGTTTGTTTTATATGAAGTGTCCCAGTAAAGCGTAAATTCCTTTTAGAGAAAAAACTGATCACAGAGGTCGCCCCATAACTGGAATAACCGCTTTTAGCGGCGAGACGCCTGCATATCCTAAGGAAGACTGATAAGATGCCTTGATCTTCTCAGCAGAAGGTTGAAAGTCTAACCCCATGCTTATGCGTGGATGATGTAAAAAAAAGACATACCATCATCATTCCTCTTTCGTAATGGAAATCTGTTGCAGCATCTTGTGTAGATTTTTAAACTGAGTTGCTGCACCGACCAAACTCATTTTTATGACGGTGCATGATGGTTCTGTATGCCTGCAGAGTGACATTTTTGACAAGCACTCTATTTTTTTGCCTCTGCCTGTGGCCTTTTGAAATAATTGATAGAGGAGAAAGAGTAAAGAATGAGTCGGTACACAGAAAGTGGCGTGCTTAGTTCATATGCTTCACAGTCCGCCTGCCTATACCATGACGGAGCTGCATGACCAAAGACACAGTGGTGCTCTGTGCTATTTTTGTATGAAAAGATTCTATTCATGAGCTCACAGATTTGTTTTGTGAGCGATATGTCAGCTAGTTTTACTTTAATAGGTTGACAAATAACACTGTTATCTCTATACACATAAGGGACGGGCGAACAGTGTTACCAGGATCTATTTAAAGCTGTTGTTTCAGCTAACTTCTTGTTTGTTTTGCAGTCAGCAATGCCCTCCCTTCACTTGAATTGCAAATTTCCATATCATCCCAATAATCATCTCAATATGATTAAATATGCTTAAATTGGCACTGAAATATACTGGAATGACTTTACTGCACATTTTGTTAAGAAATAAATATGTTTTTTTATTGTATCACATATAAGACACGCATCTAAATGTAGAAAAATCATTAAATCAATCCAGGACTGTACTGCATCAAGCTGGACTGCTTTTGTTTTCCTCCATGTTTTTCTCATGTGAGGCTATAATAATCGAAATTTACCTCGATCAGCTTGTTCTTAATTACTGCCATCTCTTCAATATGTAGGGAAAAATGGTTGATTGTGGACACGTTCAAGGTTGATCATGATCAAATCATCCGCCGCCCGACCCCTAATACATATGAAGCTGAGCTGTGATGGTCATCCAGCATAGAACTACCAGTCGGTCCCTGTCGGCTTTTGTACATGAAGCGAGACTGAGCATTTCTGTTTGACTGTATGCCTAGCAACAATATAAGCAATTACAAACAAAATATGTTGTTGCCTCTCAAGCTGATTTTGTTTTTACGGTGTTGTTTATACGTTTGTTGCAGCTCTGCACCTACTCCATGGTTACATCAGTTTCCCCCTGGGAGCATGTTTTGTGGCAGATTAACTTTGTGCTTCTCTCCCCATCCTGAAAGGTTTGCAGCACTGTGAACACTGTTGCCTATTGGTTGTGACTAATGCCAGAGCATGACATATTTGCTCTAATCTCAACCCACTTCAAACACTGTCATAGTTCAGGGTTGAGACTCTGGCTACAAAATTACAGGAAGTTATTCACCCTGTGCCAGCGGTCACAGTCTTTTTCAGTGTTGTACGCCATTGATTCATAAAATTAGAGCTTATTTCACTTCCTCGATTTCTGTCCCTCTCTGCCCGTGCCTCATTTTTGTTTTCTCACCCCTTCAAGCGATTAGTTTCGAGTTTTCCTACAAGTTTTTCATCCAGTGTTGGCCCTGTCCCCTCTCTCTGTTCTGTTCTGCTCTCTTCGGCTCTGTTTGTTCAAGTTTCTGTGGTCTCTCCCAGAGCACTGCTGTGGTATGTTGCTCACTGGTGTGATACCCTCCCCACCCCCGTCCATATTTCTGCAGCTCTTTATTGTTTTAATGACTGCCATCTGGATTAAGACCAGACACCTCCCCCTTCCACGATAGTTGCTGAAGCTGCTCTGGCTGTATGAAACCAGAATTTCTGCTTGTATGAGTTGACTTAGGATGCTTTTGTTTCTTTATCCTTATGTCGCCTGTGTTTGTCTGTCCCCCCACCCACACACACATAAACATACCTCAGATGCCGAAGTAAGAAGTTTGACTACCGGCGTTTACCTACCACCTCTGTGATCATAGCCTTCTACAACGAGGCCTGGTCCACCCTGCTGAGGACTATTCATAGTGTCCTGGAGACCACACCTGCCATCCTGTTGAAGGAGATCATCCTCATTGATGACTACAGTGACCGAGGTCTGACCCTCCACACTCAATAAACACTGTAATTTCTGTTAAATAGAAGTAAAACTGACCAAAAAAAGTCTCTAAAGCTCAGGCGCAAACAGGCCTGACAGTCTTGGCCTAGTTTAGCAAAGCGGATAAACAAAAAAAAGAGCCCTCAGTTGTGCTTTGATTTCTTCACATTGACAGCGTGTGAGAGAACGAGTCAAACAGGACTCTGCTATATATAGTAAAAACAAAAAGATGCCATCTACAATGAAGCAAATAGATTATCCAATTAGATTATCGGGTATGTGCTGAAAGCAATTAGTAAAACATCCTCAGAAACAAGTCAGGACTTACTTTTCAAAGTGAGCTCGAAGTTGTTGCCATTGTTTTTGTGGTCACCGGTCATTATTTGAAATTAATTCATAATCCTGAGTATATGTGACAAAATATCTCCACTCAAAGGACCACTTAATAGCTTTTGCAAGCATTTTACGGTCTTCATCAGCAAATGGATTCAGACTAATTTCTGCAGACTCGTGCTAACTCTGAGAATGATACTACTTGGTCTCAGAAACTGGATATAGGTGTAGCTTGATGTCCTTCTGTCTTAATGGGATTGGTATTCTGTCCCTGCTAGTCTAGTCTGTGTGTATCGGAGACATTACACCATAATGATTACTTCAGTGTGCACTGAGCTGCCATGACATCATTTCCTCTCCTCTGACCACCCCGACCAAATGGAATGCTAGACATGCCACTCCCCGACCAGAACGTTTGCTACAGACAGACAGTGACTGGAGGACTGACAGCTTTCTCTCATGTTTCCTGCTTGGTTGAACGGGTGTAGCATACCGAACCTTGTATTCATCTCAGTTGTCACTAGGCCATTAAAGATATGTCAATGCCACTCATCTGATATGTACATATGTATATGTATATCTGAAGCGTTTACAAAGTTGTAATCCACTCATCAGCAAACGTTTTAATGAAATAATATTTTTGATGTTAACATTGAATCAAATAAATACATTTGAGCTTATTTTTATGGTATTGCAGCATGTAAATAAACATTTTAGTCAAGTCTAAGTAACACTCATTGACCAGGGGGTAGGCAGCCATTTTAAGTAAAAAACGCTCTATGCTACCTACCCGGCACCATCTGGAAGACTGATAAAGTGGGGAACTACTTTGTGAATTAATTCTGGCGTTGGAAGCTAAAGAGCAAATACATTTTCCAGGAAATTATGGAGCCCAAAACAGAAGAAAGGGAAGTAAAATATTGGTGGCAAGAAACACAACTCCACAAATAGATCCCAATGCTGCATTGTTCCTGTGTATCTCTTAGCTTGTAATGACTATTTTGTCAGCGAAGCTGGGTTTGAACATACATAAGTTAAACATAGGATGAGGAAACAAATTTAATGCTACAAAATGTATTATGTGTGTTTGTGTGTGTGTGTGTGTGTGTTCATGTGTGTGTTATGAAACGTAGGCTACCTGAAGTCCAAACTGGCTGACTACATCAGTAATCTGGAGCGCGTGCGCCTCATCCGCACCAACAAAAGGGAGGGTCTCGTCCGGGCACGTCTGATCGGTGCCACCTATGCTATCGGTGACGTACTGACATTCCTCGATTGTCACTGTGAGTGTGTCCCGGGCTGGATTGAGCCTCTGCTGGAAAGGTGCGTTAACCAAATTAAATGAGTAAAATCTAAATCTGAAGAAACGTAATCTTTTTGCTTTTTGTACAAACTTAACTTAAATACAGATCAAAACGGGAGGCAATACTAAATACTGATTTTGTTTTTCTAGTTTCACATTTTTTCCTTCGCTGTCCATGTTTTGTATCTGCATGTTATTCGCCATGCTTTGTGTTCAGGATCGGTGAGAACGCCAGTACTATTGTGTGCCCCGTGATCGACACCATTGACTGGAACACCTTCGAATATTACATGCAAACGGACGAGCCAATGATTGGGGGTTTTGACTGGAGGCTCACCTTTCAGTGGCACTCCGTCCCTGAAGTGGAACGCAAGAGGCGCAAGTCTCGCATTGACCCCATTAGGTGACTGCATGATACTTCTTCGCGGACGGTCTATTCCCATGGGAGGATGCTTTATCAGATTGGCAACAGTATCAGTGTTTCAACAATGAAATCTCACTGCTAATTTGTCACTGCATGTGTTGTATTACTGTATTACTACATTTCCACATCTATTACACCATAGGAAAGTTTGACTGAACTAAACAGTTGAATCAAAACATCAACTCGGTCAGGGGATCTATCAAAATGTTTAACATTTTAACAAGCACATACTGAAAACGTGTTGCATCCTAATTATCAACCCTCCTCGCAGAGACAGGAAGACAGTACATTTTAGTACACCCTGCCTCAAGATGAAGCTGCGTCTTTTAATGTGCAACTTAACACAGGAAAAGCATGCTGCACATATCTCTGTGGGTTGAAAGTCATCAGCTGTGATGAACTGTTATGCAAATTTGCACTGGACAGGTTATGTGCGGAGCAACCTCTTTACAGCACCACAGGCATGGTTATAAGCTTAGTTAATATTTCACTTTTAATAAAGGTGCTCTTAAGCTTGGGAAATCAGGATTGAAAATTACCACTATAAGGTGAACTTTTTGTCTCTGTTTCTCCCAGGTCTCCGACAATGGCAGGTGGATTATTCGCTGTGAGCAAAACCTACTTTGAGTACCTGGGCACATACGACATGGGCATGGAGGTCTGGGGAGGAGAAAACCTGGAGCTCTCCTTCAGGGTGAGTTCAGTTCTCCTCCAGTAAGCAGAGTCACTACTTTACAGTCGCGGCCGCCACTTAGCAATATGAAACCAGAGTGACTAATCTGACTGGCTTCATTACCAGACTCTCTTGCTCGCAGGCAGAACATCCATTGACATTTCATTACCAAAGGGAATCTTTTTTTTCACAGCCCCTGATCCTTTGATTCATCCATCTAAAGCAAACAGTCAGCGGGTAGTTGATGTGAGGGACGCATGTCAGTGTCAGATCGCAGTCAGCCACGGTGTCTGAAACTGCACCCCGATATTGGCTGATGCCTTGTTGTGACGTCGGTGTCGCTTTTCACTTGTCTGCGTCAATCAAACTGGCACAGATTTTAGGCTACGTGTGAGTTTGTAGCAGGAGCATCCAAGGGTAGGTGATGTAAATTATGTGTGTGTGTTTTCGGTGCGAAGACGAATAGGCTGTTCCCCTGAGTGATGTGTTATGCATGCGGAAATAAAAAATGCCTCTCACTGGGACATTTTGCCATACATAATTTATGTTTAGTGAACTGGTTTTCAACGCTCTTTTTGGAGTGGTCAAAAGATATGGAGCAGGGTAAAGTGCCCCGTGAATTAAGATGGAAGGGACTGTCATTTAATGGCTGTTTGGCTATGGATATATGATAATGATTTTGCCTTGTGTAATTGGAGCACAGCTCAGCCAAGTAAAAAGAAAGGCCATGTTAACAACCTTTCATTCTTTAAGGGTGTTGTTTTGTTTTGTTTTTTCCCTTTTGTTTTTCCGTGGCAATTATACAATGCACATTTCTACCATAAATCCAAGGTGTTTTTTCAATTGCTGTCCCACGAGTCACAAGAAGGTTGAATTTTCGTGGCGAGTTTGAAGTTAAAGAGCACACAGCTTTGTTTGTCAATTTGAGCGCATTTCTATTAAAGCACCACAGACATAAGTCTATTCTTATTAAGGTTTGTATCCTCCTTCAAGGAGACATTTGGGTTTATATACTATATGTATGGGAAAAAAGACTATAAAAGTGTAATTTAATGAGTCAATGGACTGATCCCTTAAGCAGACTTGTAAATGAGACTTGTTTGAAAGTTTGAAAAGTTTACTATTTGCAACTTGGTAATTACCTGCATTTCAACACATGGTGTACATGGACAATATACTTAGTTAATGATAACCATATGCTTGTAACTGCTTTCATCATTTAACCACTATTCTCCATTTATCAATGTTTAATCGCGTAGTAGATATACCGTATACAAGGATTGGTTAAACTTGTTTCGGGGGATTATTTAACCACAAAGATCTTAATTAAATATGTGTACTACAAAGCATTAAGAGGCAACATAATGGGGTTAGAGGAAAGTAAACAGATCTCATATTTGCTATGGCATGTGTTTAATCTCCTCAGGTGTGGCAGTGCGGGGGCAGTCTGGAGATTCTCCCCTGCTCTCATGTGGGCCACGTGTTCCCTAAAAAGGCCCCTTACGCACGGCCCAACTTCCTGCAGAATACCGTACGAGCTGCAGAGGTTTGGATGGACTCTTATAAACAACACTTCTACAACAGGAACCCCCCAGCCCGGAAGGTAGGACCGTTACACTGTCACAGTATTTATGCAACAACTAGACCGTCTTTACAGTAAAAAAAGACAGGGAAACTCACTTGTGAAAAATATGGAACTTTTAAAATCGTGTGTCTGGCTGGATGCACTTCTGTGATGCTGTTATGAGAAATGCAACAAGCTTACAAAACTCCCTGAATCATATTTGAACAATTTATTCTCTGGGCACTGAACTATGTTTTAGTCAAACCCGTTACACAGTTGATTTTCATTCTGCTGGCAATGAATTGGAGCCCTGCAGCTATGCCATGTTACAACTAGCAGCACCATGTTAGTATGTTCCAGAGAGCAGCTTACTTGTGATGTTTCATATGATATGATTCACCTGTCTAGATGATAAACACATTACGAAACACTGTCTGTCTGACGGGGTCAGGCGTACGTTTGAGAGGGTGAGCACACGCATGCATGTGATAACGTGTGCCTCTCAGGTTCTGAGTATTGGGCTCCATCAAAAATTCATGTATCTCGGTTTCACCTCTTTGAAAAAAAGGTACATTATTAATGTCAGGGATCTTTGATCAAACAATAAATTACCTGGTCAGGGGGAGATTGAACACAGCACTGCCAGACCAGATCACCACCTCCGTGTCTAATATGCAGCAGCTGACATAATGTGAAGGCAGACTGTAGAGCTGCAGACAATAATGTTGTTTCCGAATACTCTTCGTCATGACGTACATTTAGTTACTCTTTATTATTGTAATTGGTTTTGATTCAAACTGAAGGAGGACCACTTTACTGTCTTCCAGATTTATTGTTAAATCAATTTCCGCACCTGCCTGTTTTTCACAAAAACACCGAACATTAATGTTTAATGAATGTTAGTACCCTGGATTTATTTGGATAAGGTTTAAATGTTTTAAGAGTTTCCAGAAAGGGTTTTATAAGGGGGTTATTCATTTGTTTATTTGAGAAAATGCATCCCTCTGTAGCCGATCTCAGCAAATTCTCTTCTTATGCCGAAGGTTAAACACTGGAACACTAAATTGTCAGGTGTACTTGTCAAACCCGCTAGTTGCATTCCTCCCTCAGGTAGTGCAAAGGTAAAGTGAAGGTGTGTGAATGATTTGAACTTTAGAATTGTTCCACACCTTAGCAAACACACCTTATCTAGGTGCGATCAAAGCTCCTGCATGTTTGTTTACATGGTGATGCTATTGTGTCATGGTTGCGGTGTTTCAGATGAAGGATTCAAACATCATAACCAGGATGCTAATATTTAATTTTGTGGTGTGACTGTTTCGTTTGAAGTTTGCAATATGTAGAAATTGGCCACCTGTCAAATTCACACAGAAATACAAATAGAGGGCAGGATGTCCTTTCAGCAACTGCTAACTGCTGCAAACTACTTTACTTCTGACCTTTAATGCCCGGAACTAGCTGGTTAGCGTGCCACCTTTAATACATATCACTGTTATTTTCTTCACATTCTGCTGACACTTGAAATGAATTTTTAAATATTTTCAACAACAATTCCTACTCAGTGCCCCTTTTTATGATGCATTAATGAATGTTTGCATCCTCTCCTGCTGATGAAATGTAACTTTTTCCACCCACGGTTTTGGAAAGACGACTTCTTAACTTCGTGTGTACTTCTAGGAGAGCTATGGGGATGTCTCAGAGCGGCTGGTTCTGAGGGAGAGGCTGAAATGCAACAGTTTTGACTGGTATCTGAAGAATATCTACCCTGACCTACATGTGCCTGAGGACAGGGCAGGCTGGCACGGAGCTGTGAGTGTCTGCTTTCCTTATCTGTATTCCACTAATCATCCTGTCGCAATCAAAGTGCAGTGTGTGTTAATTTGTATTTATTTTTTTCCCTAATATTTTGTGCTTATTTGAACCGGCTTGGTTACTGAAGTCCAACATGAAATGGCATCGTCTTGCTGACTGAAATCCATCTTTTCTGTCTGAAAGTGGGTGTTAGAAGGAGGCAGGATATGGGACAGTATTGTTGAAAACGAGAAGGCTGGACTAAGATAAACAAAGGCTTTGAAACCCATTTGGACTGGGATCAAGGCCAAAGTAATCCAGACACCTGGTGGAGTATTCCTAGATAAAATGCTTTGTACTCTCAAAAGTGATTATATTTCAGCCACGAGGATGTAACCGTTGTGTCTGAGGAAAAGAAAAATCCCCGAAAGATTTCTTGGCCTGAACGTCTTAACATCCATCACCTTACCGTGTTGCTACTTGTTTCACCTTGACAGCAATCAAGTGTTATATGCAACAAGGGCATTGTCAATCAAATCTTGAAACAGTGCCAATAATGAAATAACATGTAAATGTGGCATTTTACCTGAGCTTGAAATATTGATGTTTTGATTTTGAAAGCACAGCAATGAAAAATTGGTTTAAGTATTTCATATTGATTGCATAATGGCTGTGTGGTGATGTGGAAAATAGGCAAACCGCAGAGAAAAAAGTATGATTTTGTTCCAAAGTGAGATTTCGGAGCGGTGTGGGTGAATCAATAAAAGACAGCATTTTTTAAAGTTGTATTGATATTTATTTTTCTCCTGCTGCCAGGTACGGAGCTTGGGGATTCACTCCGAATGTCTGGACTACAACGCTCCGGAGCACAGCCCCACAGGTTCCCACCTCTCTCTGTTTGGCTGCCACGGCCAGGGAGGCAACCAGGTACATCGGGGCGTTTCACACGTTTTATTCTGTCTGTCTGCATCTCTCCTGTGCACGTATCTCTTCTGTCACAGTCTCCCAACCTCTCTCGGCGCAGTGGGAGACTTCTCTTGAAATGTCAACGCTTTCTGCTAACCCCTAAAACGAGCTGCCACAGTTGATTCACACCAGAAAATTGCTCTCTGCTGGTGTGTCCAGCCTGACTTGAATGTAATGAAGGGAAAAAGTGACTTTGGCATCGTGTCCCCATATACCCAAAAATATCGCACAGTTGAATCACTGGTACTTTTAAAGCTGAATGCCTGCCAGCTCCATGATGGATGGTTTAGCAAGCAGCAGATTATTTGTCTGTGAGGATGTATATTTAATGTTGCGGTCAGACAATAGGCAGAGCTCCTTTCTGTGAATCTCCAACCTGCTTGATATCTCTGATTACCCAACTGATGCGCCGCATCAGGTGTCCACCGTCACAAAAAAAAAGCACCATGTGTGAGTGAAAATCAATGTTTTAATGGCTCCCCAGCTGAAACAAAAACCAGGGGGCCCTTCACCGAAACCCACGTTCCATTTTAAAAGATACATGAGCCTTGCAGGCAGAGTGAATGACACAGCCTGCGTAAATAAGTTTGAGTCTTTTATTAGAAACAACCATTACGGGCCCCGATGCACCTGAAAGATGTATGAGATGTGAAGGGAAGGATGGTGAAGTATGGAGATTGATTACCTGACCCTCCGTTTAAGGGGTTGTCCAGGGAGTGTTGCATCTTTTGTCCTGATGGGCCTGGATATCGTGATGACACCGGGGGGGGGGGATCTGGGTTTTCGGCTCACGTCTGGTTGATTGAGAGGGCCAACTCCTCACTGATGAGATCCCTCGACAGGAACGCAGACACGCCATGCAATGGTAGCTTAGCCAGGAGTTGATCCCAGAGCAGAGCGAGAGGAAAACATCCTGTAATCCGAGCAGAATAAAGCATGCCAAACTGCACCGTTGTGCTCGCTGAAAGGCTTTCTTAATAAAGCAGAGAGTTTAAGGTAGAAAGAGAGATGTACCGAAACAATTGGAGAGGAGGCAGAGCAGTGTTTTAATCTCAGTGACTGCTGCTTTTTTTTTTCCCAGTTTTCTTTTCAAAGTAATTTCATGGCAACCAACCACATATTTATGCTGTGTATATACAGAGCAAATAACCATGTCTCCCTTCTGCTGCAGTACTTTGAATACACATCTCAGAAGGAGATCCGTTTCAACTCGGTGACGGAGCTGTGTGCTGAGGTACCCGAGGGACAGACCTCCATCGGGATGCGGCACTGCCCTAGCGATAGGGAGGTCAAACCACCGAGTATCATCTGGGAGTTCAGACAGGTAGGGGTTCGCACGCAAGAAAGGCGTCATTATTCCACTACAGAACCAATGACAATGTTTGTTTACGGTAACTTTTGGCCCCCAAAAAACCCTGAATCATGTACTGGCTTACATACCATTTCATTTTCTATCTCTCTGATGTTATTTCAGAGTGTACATCTCGTTCCTCTAAACTGCGGCTTTTACGCTTTCGTATAATAACAACACTTCCACTAAAGTTAGAGTTGGAAACCTAATTTACGGTTTGGGCCACGGACTAAAGAAAATGACAGCTTGTCTTTACCTAAAATTAGTTATTCTGACTGACAGGGTAGGAAAGCAACACATTATATAAAACTAAGCACAGCAGGACAGCAGGTAGGTCAGAGAATGCTGTTTAACCATATATCTATGTAAAAAAAAAAAATAGTTCACATTGACAAGTTGGCCAATGTCACATACCGCTGCAATTTAACCACTTCTCTACCCAGGAACTGACTGTTGCTTGAGCGAAGTCACAATGATTCGGGCCGTAATCCAAACTTTCTCCTTAAATCCTTTCAGGACGGGACCATCTACCACCCTCAATCTGACATGTGTTTGACAGCGTACCGCACGCAAGAAGGCCGCACGGACGTCCAGATAAGGCGGTGCACCGCGGGAGACAAGACCCAGCAGTGGAAGTTTGAGTGGTAGGAGGAGGAAGAGAGAAAAAGTGGCAGGAAACCTCAAGTGACCTTGTTTCACCATAGTGCAATTACTACAATGGATGTCTTCTCCGCTGCTTTCCAAGTCTGCACTGAATGGGAATGAAGAGCAAAAAAAGCAAAACAAAAGGTCATTTTAAGCCAATGATTCACCCAATTCAACACGTTTATAGCCGTGTGAATGGCATGAGAATTGCAAGGAGAGGTTTATTTGGTCCTTTTAAGCAGACCAGCTGAACTTGAGACTCCCATGTTGCTCATCCAAGTGCCTCTGCAACCAAAAACGGAATCCAGCACGCACCCGAAGTGTCATTATTATTATTATTATCATGTGCTCTTTCATCTAATGCGACGATTCGAAAGATGCGAAAAAACTCATCCTGACTGACCAGCACATGAAAAGAAGTGCCTTTTAAATGATATGGAGATGAAGCATTTTTCTAGAAAAAACGACATGCAAAAATCATGCTGCACTCCAAAACGATACCTTGATGTGCAATTGATATGAATTGCTATTGTTAAATCCTCGCTTGTTTTTTTTTTTAACTTTGTCAAAAAAAAAATAACACATTTTTAAAGAGGAGCTGCTCAAAGAGGACGTGCCAGGAATGTAAGGTCAGCAGCATTTTTGCCCTGAACCAGCCACTTCCTAACATGCTCCATCATGTGAGAGGAAAAACAGGGAGAGCGAGCGCTGCGGTCATACTAGACTGCCTCTCAATTCTATCTCGTGCCTGTGGAGCCAGTTTCAGGGGAGAATGCTGCCTGAACAAGACTTGAAGCAATCATTACGCATTTTTAACCAAGTGCAATCTGCCCCAGAGGGCTAAGCGAGTTGACAGGAATGTTTTTATCTATTCTTCCCTGTTGTGTAAAAATTTAGAAGACTTTTAAAAGCTGTCAGCGTGCCTTTGAAAGGTTGTCACCCTAAAAGAACTTGTTTGTGCCGAAATGAAACGTGCCAGTGGACGTCACATGTATTTAGAACATTTTTAAAATGCTAAAACAACACTGGCTTGATGCACTTGATCTTATTTAGACACAAGAAGCCTTAAAGGTAGCGCCTGTTTAATTTAATCCTTCAACTTGGCTGTGCCAGACTGTTTTATTGAGACTCCTGTGTGTAAACTGTACTTGAAACGACATCAAAAACACTCCTGTCTTGTTGTGTTTTTTTTCTTCCACTGAAGACCATGTTGGTGTTTCTACTGGGATTCGAGGAGCGAGAGACGCAGTGAAACTGTTGTTGAAATGTTTGTTGAATAGCAGCTGTATTTGCCTAAGACTGCTTATCACTGAGCAATGTTTGGCGTCTGTGGCCCTTCGGCTTAACGAATATGAGATATTCATGCGAGTCATTGGATACAGTGGGTAAACATGTAGGAAGGCTCCCGTTTTGTGTTACCATTTTGTAAATAATGTTTGGTTTAAGGGACCAGAGTGGGGCAATGTTATTGTAAAGCACCTCTAAAACTACTGATAATGCAAAAAGGGATGATGATGACGATGATTACTTGACATGAAGGAGAAGGTGACTGACATGAAATGGATGGATGGATGTTTTGAGGTTGATTAATGCTGTTTGTTGGGATGATTGAAAGAATAAAAAAAACTAACCACCGTTGCACGTTGTTATTGTTCTTTGTTTTTTTCTATCCCTGCTCTGCACACAGTACCTCGCCCAAGATGAACCGCCTGTAATATGAGATGCAAAGCTTTTATTTTGTCTTCGCTGTTAGCTGTCATATACAATGCAACGTGCGGCAAACAAGAAAAAAAGCCAGCAGTGGCAGGTTCATTACTTGTCACTTTTTCTTTTGTGTAAGTTTAAACAACAATATGAAACAGCTGTGTGAAGTTACTAAAGACAGTGGCACCTACTGACAAGCTGTCACAGCATCCCAGTCCTCCTCCCTACAGACAGGGCTTACAGTATTCACTGTCATTTGGCACCACCTACTGGTAGGAAAGCAAATAACACTGATAACTAATGGCAGAGCCACATACAGTATACAGTACATCCATTTCTACATCAATGTAGCAGGCCAGAGTCCATAAACTGGCCAAAGTGTCAGACTTAGAAGAATTAAGCTGGTGCCAATGTCAGATTAAATGAATGTTTTAGCAAATCTGTGCACCACTTTTTTTTTCTGAACGTCTGCAACCTGCAGCTCTGGAGACCCATGCAACTCTTTTGCCCCTCTGCAGTGGCTTCCTGTGACTTTGTCATTTTACATGGAAGTGAATTATATTTTTTTTATAACATCATCACTGTTTTAGGCTTACAGTGATTCTTACATTCTGCGACAGTAAAAAATGTGCAGCCTACACGCAGAATGGTATCTATTTTATCAAGTTGTGATTAATTGAATGATCCTGAGGTTGTCGTTGTGTTTTGTGCTCAAGCCCGAGGGTTGATTACTGTATGTGGCTAATGATTTTTTAAAAGTTAAAAAAAGAAGCAGGGTTAACTCACAGTGAAATGGACTAACATAAAATTTAAACTGTACATTGTACATGAAAATTTACTGTTTTTAAATCTAGCCTGCCGCTATATGTCTTATTTATTGTGAAACAAGGCTACTTTTAACTTTTTTACATTTTATTGCAGACTAGTTCTTTTGTTTCATAAATGCACCAAAACGTGGCATCATTCAAATGGAAATGCAAAGTTCAAGTTCCTTATACTGTCAGCATAAGTAGCCCACCGCAGAGTTGCAACATGATGTGAAAACATAAATGAACGCTCATTTAGGCTTATTTTGATCTTGCTAATTTGGACTTTCTAGACTGCTGCATTATAAGACACACATAGGTTTGCGGGGGCAGAAATAGATCTTTTGATAGTAAAAGTTGCTGACCCCTGGTCCGTGGGCTGAGACGATAATTAGCGTTAGCGACAACGTGCATCACTCTGCATATGGTGCGCTTACTCTACCCTTGATCCACATTTAATGTAGTATGAATGAAGCTATTCAAGTAAGAAAGGGGGGCGGTCTTTGGTTAATATATTGAAGGAGTTTGTTGAAAGAATTATAGTCATATGACAGTGTGTTGAATTTGTTCATCGGTATGTATTGTTTAATAATAACATGATGGTTTAAAGTGATAGCATCACTGACCCTGAGGCCTGAGTGGATTGATCATATTTCAGGTAATAATATATTTTTTAAACAATTTGTTATTTTCATAGTTGGGGTAATAATCCGAACAACAACAGAAACATGCTACTTAGCTGAGACCGAAGTGTCAGCACTTAAAAAAATACTTCCTTCCTCCTTGTATGGTCAATGTTGGATTATATTTTTGGGCTAATTTTAAAAAAGAAAGTGAATTATACTGTAAAGCATGAATCTATACAAGTTCAAGTGTAATGAAGAAAAAAGAAGAAAGAAAACCATAAAGCTGTATAAAGCTTGAGTAGTGAAGCAGAGAAAGAAACAGAAAAAAACTAAACTAAAGAGGAAGTATTTATTCAGCAGATCAGTTGTTCCAGTAAGGCTGAATCAAGTACTGTACAGATCTGCATTCACGGTATGCTATAAATAGTACGTGAGGTGATTGTTGAGCACTGTTTCCTTTTAACGCTGCTGTAGCTGTCTTCCTGTGACCTGCTGCATGAATGTAATCTTCTCTGACTACTGCTTGACAACAATTGTTTGCTTCATCTATCTGTTTACGCGCTGACTTATGTGCTTTTACCTTACAAAAAATACACTTAGACAAAGTGTTTTATTAGTATACTTCTTTTGAATAATAAAACAAGAGAATATGCTGTCAGTTTGCTATTGATGTACTTATCAGAGATATACTTAGCAAAGATATACTTAAGTATACTTGGTTTATACTGATGAATATACAGAAAAGTCTAATTAGGCTATATTTGGCTTATTTGTGTACTTAGTAACCTTTTTCTGAAGTTGTGTATTAGTTAACTTCAAGTCAACTCAAAGTCCAGTTAAAGGAATAAGTATCAAAAATTATACCTAAATTGTAACCTAGCAGTATACTTTGAGGTTTGACATTAAGTTCACTTGTAAAAACTTACAAGTATACTTGCAGACTAAAACTATTAAATTAGTATGTAACAAGTAAACAGTATACCTCACTTGTAGTGTGGATCACAATGCAGTGGCCAAGGCCCTTTCCTGCATGCCATCCCCTCTAGTTCACTTAGATGTGAAGTAGTTGTGTACTCAAAGTTTAATACTCTTAGTATATATTATATTATCATATATGATACTTTCACTCACTAGAAAGTGGACTAGATTTACATCACTAGTAAACTAAACAAATATCTAAGTTTAGTATAGTTGCAGAACAAAATAAAACTTAGATGTACACTAGTTGTGTACTCACGGTTTACTACTAAAGCATAGCATACTTACTAAGAGGGGGCCATTGTAGTCCCAAGAAGTATTGAAGTAGCACACTGACAAGTATACTGTCAGTACACTGATATAAGTGTACTTATTACATAAATTATATTTGGGAAACATAGTTGAATTTAAGTACGTTTACTTAATAAAGTATACTCTTTTTGTAAAGGTGCGAACAGACAGCAGGTCTCTTTAATAGAAACGTCTGTTTATGCCTCCATCAATATATGACAGGACCCAACCCAACCCTAATCCAGACTATCTGACCCTCTCCTCTATCTTTCACATTATTTACAGCCTTTTGGTTGCTTGATGACAGCTTGGTCGAATCTTGGCTTCAATCCCATTAGCTGCTATCTTATTCATTTTTTTCTCTCCAGGATAGATTTATTGCCTTTAAACCTCTTGACCTTTAGGTTGTGCTCTGTTTGTGTTTGCCACTGTCCCTCCACTTTTCCAACTGTCACTGTCACAGTCTTTGGCTGGGAATCGTCATCATTCCCCCCCCCAGGGAAGTATACACTCATGCAATCATAAAAGTAACAGGACCTGGACAGGATCTGGTCTACCACTTCCTTGTCCTCTCAGAGAAGGAACTGGTTTAACGCAAGTGCATACAGTAAAAATGAAAGACATATTTTGAATATGAAGACAACTATGACAGGCTGTCAGTCCTATTGTCTTGAATTAATTAAGCTGTTTTTCTTGTCTGCTGTGGAGTCACAAGAAGGAGGATGATAATAACTTGGCCTAAAGGTGCCTGATTCAAAGTCACCATTGTTTGGTTTTCCCCGTTAATACGTTTGCACCAAATATCTGTTGCATGGAAAATGTTATCCATCATCCGGGCCTAAATGAGAACGCCCTCATGCATTAACATTAATATTGTCTCTCTGACAGACACGACGAGCCCAGTCTACCGTGGCATATTACAACACTCCGGCTGACTTGTTGCCTACCCGTGTCTCTTTGTAATTTTCACAATAAGTGTGCTCGATCAAACACTATGCCACTCAAATTACCTTCTCGCCCTGAACGGTCGCCTTAATTATTTAGCATTTTAATTTGCTTAAACATACATTTTGTGTCAGATTTCATCTTTGGTGTCAAGAGTTTTCATATCAGTTTCATATGAGGGACAGCTAGCTGCATATGAAATGAAGTACGACCACCGGGGTAAATTATTTCTTCGATCCTGGGTTTTCCCAGGGTCATTAAAGCGGTTGTTATAGACAATATAGATTGTAACAGCGTGACGTACCCGGAAGAGATCTATAAAATATCTCTCTGTATCTAATACTATGAAAACGTTCACTTAAAGTCACCTGTTGAAAGAGTCTGTTAGTACTGTCAATGCTGTCAATATTTGCCACCTCTGAAAGATTTACCTGTCGTACACCAGCGTTAAACGTCAAGTAGTTACAGAAGCAAATACATGTAACTTCCGTTTTTAACTATATCGCCTTCAAGTTAAAAGCGCGAACCAACTTGATCCAGCTTTTGGCGGAAATCGCAGCAAGAGATGTAGAAAAACAATTACAGCACCGTCATTTTATAAATGAAAATAATCATAGGATCAGACATTATCAGCAAGTAATATTACAACGCCGTCGATGGTTACAGCAACAAGAACATGAGAAGTGACTGGGCGTCTTAACTGGAAAAACATACAATCAGTTATTGTTTATCACGCTCTTTGTGTAACAGAAAACACTGCATTTTTTATGCCTCTGAAATTTTTTATGACAATTTAATTCGTCCCAGGGAATAAAACAACTACACAGACTCTTACGTGCCGTTTCCTGTTAAATTGCGTCACAGTACAGCTCAGACAGAGCTTTACTTTGACACTCCTCAACCGGAGACGTAGTTGCTATTTTAGCTCGCTTGGCAGCTGAAACTTTCACTCAAGTTCTAGCAGCCCGGAGGCAAACTTCATCCTGTGTCCTTCAACCTCTTCCAGTAACGGTGTAACGACACAACAGCTGGACGGACATGTCATGTTCCCGAGGACGGGCTGATATGCGTCTACTTAACTTTTAATTTTATCGTTGAAAAACCGAACGAAACGGCCGGACGGGGTTTTTGATTTGACCTAGATCAGTTTTGTGTCCATGTGGAGCCCACAGGTAGTTTTAGCTAGCTAATCCCAGGAGATAAAACAAATCCGAGCTCCTAATCCGTTTCACACTTCTCGTGCGGGCAGACACCGTTAAGAAGGAGGAGGGCGGGGAGGAGGAGGAGGAGTGTCCTGCTCCAACGTCCGTCAAGATAAGGACGACCAGGTTTTTCGCTTTGGCTTTGAAGTTGCGAACGGTTTGGGTGGCATGCTGGGCTTTTACGGAAAACTTTTTTCAAACTCGCATTAAAAGCGCCTGAAAGTATGCGGAGGGAACCCGAGGCGGTGAAACGGAAAAGTGAGGTCGGTGAAGCTGAAGGGGTCACTCCAGCAGCGGCGGCGGCGGCGGTAGAAGGAGGTGCCAGCGGAGGTCAGTTCCACGGGGCATGAAACCCCAGCAGGACTCTGCACCGAGGCAGGAAGCGACACGATGGCAGTCTGCGGAAGAAGGACCCGTTCCAAGTTACTTTTTTGCCTCCTCGGCGTGACGATAGTGGGATACCTCATTTTTTCCAGGCACAACTCCGGGGATGTGAGTGAGACAAATCGACGGGAGGCCCCCGGGGAGAGAGGGGGGGATAATGAACAGCTCAAGAGACCCGTCTACGAGAAGCCCCCCTTGGATTTAGACGCCCCGGGGGAAATGGGGCGAGCCGTCAAGCTGAATCTGAGGGGAGAGGAGAAGAGGCAAGAGGAGGAGAGCATCAAAAAGCATCAGATTAACACTTATGTCAGTGACAGAGTGTCGCTGCACCGCAGGCTGCCGGAGAGATGGAACCCACTGTAAGTCACTGGTTGAGTGGTGTCAAGGAATATACATATCAAGTGGATTTTGATCACAAGAAAAGTTCAAATCTAGCTAACAAAGTATCTGCCACTGAGACATTGTAATCCTTAAATGAGTATAATTGAGTCAGCTGTTGTTGGAGCTGAGTAACTGGCCCTCACTGCCTAACCTGAATGTTTTCTACCTATGACACAAAAGCCGGATCTCTGTACAACCCAGTCACAGCATCCTCGCCTTCGTCTCCTAACAATTGAAATTCTTCCTAAATTGCAGCTGCAGAGAGCTGAAGTACGACTACCGGTCCCTGCCCACAACATCCGTGGTCATCGCCTTCTACAACGAGGCCTGGTCCACCCTGCTGCGGACGGTCCACAGTGTGCTGGAGACGTCGCCTGACATCCTGCTGAAGGAGGTGGTGCTGGTGGATGACTACAGCGACAGAGGTATGATGGAAGGGCACTGACAGGCTTGACTGACAGGGCAGGCAGGTTGTCAGGGAGGATTGCGAGAAGGACACACAAGGAGGCACACAGACAGGTGGCACTCACCGGTTTGTCAGGGTAAACCAGGCGGGAGGAGAAGAGATGGATGTGCTCGCCATTACAAAAGTCAAACGGACAGGTTGTGACCGGTAGTGAAACTAAAGGGAAACTCAATACACGTCCTGATAGACTCACAGACATCAATGGCACATGGAACCTTGGTAGTATGTATTCTTTTTCATCACGCTGTCGTATGTCTAACAGGAAGGAAATGAAGAACCCAGCATTCACTCTGTGGATGAATTACACCAGAGGAGTTCATCTTGTGTACTAGTTGTTTTCTGTGCCCACACTGATGTCACAAGCTGAGACGCTTTTAGGGAGTGGTTCTTAAAATGTTTGGCTGCTGACCCAAGAACTGAGGCATGCCAGCCTCTCCCTCTTCGCTAACATTGACCACGCAATACTTTGTGGTGAACAATAAACCAAAGAATTAAGTTTTGGATGATGTCATTTCATGCTTTTGATAAGGAAGTGCATAGAGTGAAAACTACTCAGTATTCACCATAAGATTTTAGAGCAAGAACACAGATTAGTACATGTTAATTTAATTGAAGTCCAGATGTGTTTTTGTCCTATCCAGTAAATCAACACACGAACAAAAGGATCAGAACACTAGTGCGGGTGCTGACTGCATTTTTGAGGGCGACAGATTAGTGAGATAACTTATCAAAGCCACTTTATTATCAAAACCCATCCAAGTATTGCTGTGTTAGCATGTTAGCGATAAAACATCTGATGGATGAACATAATAGTGTATCAAACACTGTTAAAAACCATTTTCCTTCCTTTGGTAATCAGCTTTGCCAGCTGCTGCTTAAAGCTGGTAGCAGATTGTGATGGCTTTCTTGGCCCTGTTCCATTTATTCTTTTGATATTGAGAAACTGCTCTCAGTGTGATCTTGGCTATCACACACACAGGTTTATCGGATGTGTTGTTCATTTGTGTACTTGTTTGATTTCCTGAAGCGCATCTGAAGGAGCCATTGGAGAAGCACATCTCAGGTTTGAAGAAGGTGCGTCTCATCCGGGCCACCAAGAGGGAGGGCTTGGTGCGGGCCCGGCTGCTGGGGGCGTCCATTACCACGGGAGATGTGCTGACCTTCCTTGACTGTCACTGCGAGTGTCATGAAGGCTGGTTAGAGCCCCTCCTCCACAGGTCAGAAAAGTCACAGCAAGAGAATTTTTCTCTATGTATTTTGTCAGAGTGTGGCCTTGCGGTTTAAAAGACTCTCATTTAGCCAAACAGAAGTGTCATGGAGTGAAGCACTGAACCTCCACCAGTCTGCTAAAGGAGTGCTGTTATGTATTTGACTCAGACTCAATATGCTCAGTAACTGGGCTCTCTTCAGAGCGAGGGCAGCACAAAAATGTTGACATTTGGGATGAACAATTTTCTTGCTTCAAAGCGCTGCTTCTCCCTGTCAACAGTCTTTCTCTCCTCTCTGCTGCAGAATCAAAGAGGAGCCATCGGCTGTGGTGTGTCCTGTCATCGATGTGATCGACTGGAACACGTTCCAGTATTTAGGGAACTCAGGTGAACCTCAGATCGGGGGGTTTGACTGGCGGTTGGTGTTTACCTGGCATACCATTCCAGAGCATGAACAGAAACGCAGACGCTCACCCACTGATGTCATCAGGTACTTAAACCATTGCTGTCAGCTGGTTCCCAGCCCTCTGATGATGTATCACTTGTGTCATCCAGACAAGTCATAACTTAAAAGTTAAGAATTTTCCCCCCTCCTCAGGTCTCCGACTATGGCAGGTGGTCTGTTTGCTGTGAGTAAGAGGTACTTCCATTACCTGGGGACGTACGACACCGGGATGGAGGTGTGGGGAGGAGAGAACCTGGAGTTCTCCTTCAGGGTGAGAAATGATGTCGCTTTGTGTGTGTGTGTGTGTGTGTGTGTATGTTCATGTATTCTACATATCTGAGGCCCTAGCTCTGTGTAAAAATATCCGTAATTCATATACAGTACTGTGTCCATACTGACATGCAATATGCACAGCGTTAGACAACGCAACACACAGCAACAAAAAGGCGGGGCCATATCTGGTTAAAATTTTCCATGATCTGCATCATGTGATGAGGATCGTGAAGGAATTATAAATGAACAACCAGTGAAAACATGCCAAAAATCCTAATACTTTAATTACAGTGAAGAATTTGAAGATCCCTTCCCTCTAAAACCAAATATCCCAAAAGGAAGGACCCAAAAATATTTTGCGCAACAAAACAGCTTTTCTGTTTCCCAACATCCTCCATAACAAGGCTGTGCTTTGTGTTGCACGATTGAATGATTGAATCATGGGCGAGAGGTTAACTAAATCCTCCTGGTGCTGGTGGTGTTGTTGATGTCTCTTAGATTTGGCAGTGTGGGGGCAGCTTGGAGATCCACCCATGCTCCCATGTGGGTCATGTGTTCCCTAAAAAGGCCCCTTACTCACGGAGCAAAGCTCTGGCAAACAGTGTGAGAGCCGCTGAGGTCTGGATGGATGAATACAAAGAGGTGTACTACCATCGAAGCCCCCACGCACGACTGGTGAGTCTGCACAGATGGTATATGTGTGTGCATGTGTTAATGCGCCGCTGGTATCAAACACATTACTAAAACTATTTTTAAACAAGCATGTTAATGACTAAATGATTTGTTTCCTCTATGGAGTTCTGTGAAGGCAGTGTGTGTGTTTTTTTTTTTGTAAAGCTGCAGTCATTACAAAACTGTTGGACTGATTAATCACTTGATCTCACCAATGTACACAATCTCAGTCACACACACAACCACATGCACAAAATGACATGCGCCCACAAACTACACACACATTAACATACCGCACTCCCGCTGTGGTGTAAAAGCTCCTCTGATTAAGTGACACTTGGGATACATGAGCGGCAGACACCCAAGGTGACGGGGTGTCAGGGCGTTCCGGTGTGTGATTACCACCTTTCCGTTGTCACTCGGTGCCAACGGGTGTCACCCACCTGTCCTTGACAGGGTGAGAGCAGTGCGAGCCCATGGGGTGCCCTGCCTTTGTGTGTGTGCATGCAAGGGAGAGGCTGGGCTGGGAGTGACAGTGTAGTTAAGGAGAGACGCTCTCTAAACACAGATCAGGTGGCGCTCATCTCCCTAAGAGGAGGCAGCCTTGCCAGCGTCGCAGTGGCACGACAAACTCAATACACCAAAGCCTCTAAACACACACTGCTGCTGCTACTCTTCTTCATATCTTCTATGACACAATTTTTCCAGGATTTAATTTATCTTATTTTTGCTGTTTCTATTCTATTAGGGATTAACTGATTATCAGCCTGGGCAATGATCAGATCTGAGATTCAGGTTTTTTTTTCACTTTCTGACGAAATAAATACATTTGAAAATGCAATTCTTTGGCTCTGACCCACTATGTGATAGATCACAAGACATGAGTAATAGTCTATCAACACTTATTACAACACTATTAGCTCATAACTAAAGTAAGCAAATAAATGTAGTTGTTAAAACATTAAAATGTTTGCCTTTTTAAATTGTACTGTGTGGAACTGTAAAGTAGCAGAAAATGTAAATACTCAAGTTAAGTACCTCAGAATTGTACCTAGGTACTCAAGTCAATAGTTCACTTGCTATTCTTAATTTTTGCACTGAGATTTTAATTTTGCCTGCAAATGTACATCCAGTCCAAGTATTGGTTATTTGTCACCTAAAAATCGTCATCAGCCCTGAAAAAAACATAAATATTATATTTGGGGTTTCCAGCTTTCAGGTGTCACAGAAACTGACGTTGATGAGCTACCTGTCACTCCATGTGAGCTATGCTTACAACTCCTGATTAATAAGTAACAAGGCGGTGTGAAACCAAAATAAACTAGATTTAAAATGCAGCAGTGTATCATTTTCAGGGATGACTCAGACAAAAGAGTGAATCTGTAAGCATGTTTCTCTTGATTTCCAACTTCCTCTTCACTCCCACCTAATTGACACCTCTCCCCACCTTATGTACTTTAGATTGGCCCTGAAATGCTCCTTTAGTTTTACCTGTTACTGATCCATATACAGGATCGTCATCAGACCAGTAGTTACGCTTACATTTGCTCTTTATTGACATTTAAGTAGGACCTGTACTGGTCCCCTCCTCTTTCCTTTGGGAATCCCTGTCTCGACCAAATCAACTGATGTAGTGCTAATTAGTTTGGGCGAACCACTAGCATCCATCAGTCCAGCAGTGCTGTTGGACCGTTGGCTCCAGCAGGGAACAGATGGTGTATGCAACTATGCATAAAGGTATTTAACTGAGGACACACACATCGTTTGCATTGACTACCACGCACACACACAGACACTCTTGTTCACTCTTGTTTGACCAGGACACAGGAGTGGTTTTCTTTCATTTCATTTCACTTCATCACATGAAGTGTATAACTACTTCTTGATCGTCCCTCCCTTGATCGTATTGTGGCGTTTTTTCCCCCCACCGACCGCCTTCCACCCAACCCCTCAACAATTGCTGATGCAAAAAAAGGTGACAAATAAAATAATTACAAATAAAATAAACACTAAGAAACTGTAAAAATTCAAATAAAATAGGTTGGAGAACTGTCCATTCATTACTCAGTGCTGCAAACAAGATGCACACTGGCAGCTCTATTTGTCAAGACCGCCGTGTCATTACAAGGGATATAAATGTGCAGAGTTATGGAACAACTATAGATGGTGCTATTGTATACCAATTCAGCGCAGAACGATGCTATAACTGTATCCTCTGACACTGCAGCTGTCTGATGCTCACTGCATCAAGAGCGCGCACACATGGAGTCTTGAATATAAGATGCTGTTAATCGATCCTCACCTCATGTACCATCCAAATTACAGCAATTCAGGTCTCCTTTTGAATGCATGGTTTTGGATCTCAGGGTATTACAGCAGAAAAGTGGAAAAGAAATGTGGAACTATTGATTGTGGTCTTTGTTTCTAGGAGGCCTTTGGAGACGTGACAGACCGGAGGAAGCTCAGAGAGAAGCTGCGCTGTCAGAACTTCAAGTGGTATCTGGATAATGTTTACCCAGAGCTGAGTGTCCCAGAGGATAGGCAAGGCATGTTTGGAATGGTGAGTACACATCTGAGTCTTTGATTGTCAGGTTTAAATTATCAGTCTGGATTTAACAGTTTTCACCAGTTTAATTTGGATTTAATCAAGCTGAGCAGTGCACATGCAAGACTTATCAAAGTGTGGTATTTCCTTAAAATAAGATGAACTTTTTCATTAATTTCCTCACCCATGTATGAGATTCTGAAAGCTCTGTTTTATCAGTACCTAAAAAGGTGGATTGACGTGTCTGCTTTACGCTCGTTACAGCTGAAGAACCGGGGCAAGACCAACTACTGTTTTGACTACAACCCTCTAGATGAAAACAAGGTGGTGGGCCAAAGGGTCATCCTCTACCCGTGTCATGGCATGGGTCAGAACCAGGTAATGGATGTCAGTCTTTCAGGCCATAAACCTGTGAAAAGTAACACCTTCTATGTAGGTCAAGTTTATAATGTATTACAAGCACATTCACAAGACATTATAATGCATTTTAGAACGCTTTATATCAGGTCTATTCAACTAAAAGGACCATATTTGAAAAACGTGTAGAGACTTTTATATTCTGACCCATAAAGCTTAATGAAATGAGAGTGTTTTTGTGCTTTACAACAGACACAGACAAACTAATGAATGGGCTAATACTGTATGTCTACTGGCAAAATAATCAAACGAGCCAGAATGAGGTTTCTAAAGATAACTCTTAATAAATCTTGCTATAAGTTGGCATGCATGATTATGAATAATTATATATTTTAGTATATTTAAGTATTATAAATGGTGGACAACAGGAAAATAAAAAATCTGCGAGGTAGTCTGCGGGTACACAGCACATTATAATGACTATAATTTAAGCCTGTTATAAAGACAGATAGAAATCTGCGTTAACACTTAAAAGATCATAAATTGTAAGTTTCTGAAATGGAATTATTTTTCTATAAAAATCAAATAAAATGTTATAGGATGACTTTGTGATCTTAAAGGAACACGACAACACTACATTAAGTACTTAGCAATTGTATGATCTGAAAGTCATAAAGCCTGATAAATGCATTATACGACTTACCCCCAATTTCCACTGGATACATCTCCGCTGGCGTTGCGTCTCCGCCACGCCAGCGGAGCAGATACGTTTCACTTTAATCTATGTGTCAATCCCCACCAGGTCCGCTGCGCTGCGTATCAGCTCCGTCCCAGCTCCGGCAGTCCGGAGCCCTCCGGCACAGATACTCAGGACTTCTATTTCTGGCGGATGCCGGAGCACGACGCAGCAATTCAGCAAAATTTAGCACGGAGCAGACAGGAAGTCAAGCGCCGAAATAACAAACAACATCTGGTGCTTTTCAAATAAAACGGTCCGTGTTGACACCAGCACAAAAATCTCAAAAAAGAGACAAACACAAGCTCTTCTGCTGATCCTTCGGTCGGGAACACTCCGTGTTGTTGTTTCTAATAACATAGACCTATAACTGCGGTCGGGAGTGATTATGTGATTATCGTGGGAACTCGTCGTCCTCATGACGCCAGCTGTCTACCGTACTGCGCCGTGGCGTACTCGAACCGCAACCGGTGGGGATTGGTGGACGGCGGATGGCGGAGCAAAACCGGATCGGAGCTGCAACGCAGAGAACACGTATCCAGTGGAAATTGAGGGTTAGGAATGTGTCTGTAATGCATTATAGATCTGCCATTTACCATACAACACAATTTTATTTGTCAGTTTATCTGAGAAGGCTAGTCTTAGGATTCACAGTTGCTGGTGTTTTTTTTTTTTACTCGCTGGCAGTTTAAGATACAAAACTACATTTTACGTAGGTTAGAGGCCGCTTTGTCCACGCTGTACTGAGCTTTAATTAAGTTTTATTCCAATATAAAAGAAGTCTTTCATGTGTTTTCAAGTTTTACCAGTGATAATGTAATAAGAATTTGAAGTAATTTCTTCTCTTTTATCACTCAAAGTAACATAGTCACCTTATTTCACTGTAAATCAGGAAGGCTTGTAGTAGTAATCTGACACAGCTGAGAGTAGAAGACCAGTTCCTTCACCCCAGGTGGAAAAATGATACGATGGCCTTGTAGAAACAAAGAAGGGTGTGTGTGTGTGTGTGTGTGTGTGTGTGTGTGTGTGTGTGTGTGTGTCGACACCTTTATACTCTGTGGTTGACAGTACAGCAGGAAGCACCATGAAATGTAACATTGTTACTCCAGCAGCCCTCTGCGGACACACACTGATGATATCTCTGTGGAAGTGGATTCAGCATTGCTTGTGCCGACTGCTTTATGAGAGGGCTCTGCATGTTTCAGCATCATATTCATCAGTTTTATTCATAGTCTGCACACACACCAGCATTACGTGTGTGTGTGTGTCAGTACACTGTGTCCATTTGCTTTGTTGCTGTATATATTTTCTCAACACATATACATGCATACATACATATTCATGTTCACATGCTCTGACTGTGTCACAAATTACATCCTTCTGTCTATATTGCAAAAATGAAATGTGGGTTCTTGGTTAACTGACAAATTTACACTTGAGTCACATGCAAAAAAACCTTTCCTTTTATGGTTTCTTCTTCAGCAAAAACATTTCAAATGAGAGTTGAGAGTTAAAACTCATTGTTTCGTCCCCTGCTGCAGTTCTTTGAGCACTCCACTGATGGTGAGATCCGCTACAACACGAGGGAACCTGCCGGATGCATCGCGGGTGACAACATCAGCACCTACCTGACTGTGCAACAGTGTAGAAAACGAGGGCAGCCTGTACCTGCGGACCAGAAATTTGTCCTCCGAGAGGTATGGACCATAATTCTGTTTTTACTGTCTGTATCTATTATATCCAGATTCAATGTAGAGGCAGCAAATGTGGTTGGACAGCAGTGAAGAATTAATGAGACAGGAAGTGACACAGTGGCAATGAAAGTGTTTTCAAGTTCTCATATTGTGTTAGATTTTTCCTCTTAACCGATACAGAGCAGAGTGATATATTTTGTTTGCCCTTATAAAATTATCTTTTTGATAACTCTGCTGGTTATATAGTGCTTTATTTCCTTTCAAATTCATACTATGATAATTTAAATCATTTAAGTGTGATAACTGGATCAGAGCAGAGAGAACTGAATCACTGCGTCCAAAATGTAATTTATGTTTCCGACTCAAAGTCATGTCAAGCACACAGCTGAGCTACTGCACAGGTGTCTAGTGCCAGTGTGTCTGATACTCAACCCTAAATCATAGAGCACCAGCAGGCTGGGTGTACTCACCACACAATGCCACGAGTTGTTTAGCATGTGTTGAGTGCAGTCGCTCCACAAAGACGCCAGTTGCTAAATCACACTATCTAAATGTAAATGGATCCAGTGAGGACGGAATGGATGTAACAAGGGGTGCAAGAGGCAGAGGAGTGGAGATATATATACAGGTATAAATGGTGCTTGAATAGGCAGATCAATCAGGGCGGACTGTCCGTGTTCCAGTAGTGAACTGTGGAGATAAATAATGATGTAATATTGCTTTATGAGCAGCAGTTGTTTCCCTTCAGACATGTATTATACCGTGCTAATAGCTTCTTTAAACTGTTTGTTGCCAAGAGTAAGGCCGGATGTTTAATAAAATTTTATTTTCAATTATGATGTTGGCTTCTAGTGATTACAAAAAGATAATTGCGATAAACTGATTATTGGGCTGCATTCTATTTCGGATTGATGGCCTCGTTTTGTCTTCAGTACTGTCCGCTGCACTGTTTTCCTTTTCAGCAGCGCTCTTTGGTTATATATACCAAATAAAAGCAACATTACAATACACATCATATATCATCTCTTTACATGTATTATATTGTATGTTACTGTATAGTATTGTTATATGTATTATAAAACATTAATTACCTCTGCCAAAGAGGTTCGGTTTTCACTGATGTCTGTGTGTTTGTCTTGTTTGTTGTTTGGACGTCAGCAGGATTATACAAAAACTACTTGACAAATTTTGACAAAATTTAAAGTGAAACTCTCGCCAAAATGCAACTTAGGCTTTTTTTGTGAATGAACCTGAGTCAAACCTTTGTGTAAAAGCATAATTAAAATTAAATAATTAAAACGAAATTACGATAAATCTTAAAAGTGCCTCTTTCGTAGTAATTATGCTTTTACACAAAGGTTTGACTCGGGTACATTCACAAAAAAGCCTAGGTAGCATTTTGGCGCGAGTTTTACTTTAAGTGGCAAATGGGCCTTGGCCCAGAATAGACCTCATTAACTTTTGATGCGGATCCAGGATTTTTTTCTCTCTATCTTTAACATTGTGATATAGGATGCTTTTCAACATTTCTGTTAATTTCTCAGGGAATAATTCATGCATGTTGATGGAAAAAACAGGCATTTTTAGGTGGCTGGTTTCTATGAATGATGTAAAAGTATGTGCTCTACTGAGTTTTAAAAGGTCAGTGCATGTCTGATGTTTCCAAAGTGACAGGGTAATCATGTGAAATTGTCCTAATCTAAGTTTGACCAACACAATCTTGAGTATGATTACTGCCATAATCAAGCAACACTCGCCATCCGGTGATTTTGTTTTTCAGTATTATAAATATTCAGTTTCCTGATGATGCATATTCTCCACCTGCTTGTTTTCAGGATGGGAGTCTGTACCATGTAATGAGCCAGAAGTGTGTTCAAGCGTTGGACAAGACAGACAACGGGACGCCGGCCCCCTCACTCCAGCCCTGCTCTGACAGTCCCCACCAAAAGTGGTTCTTTGAGGAGAGAATATAGTGGTATTTTACCTAGAACATATTTCTTTTCAGGACCAATATCCTGAGGAGGGATATGGGTGGATTAACTTGCAAAGTGTTTTTTTGATATGTTTGCCTTGCTCTAAAAGGAGCCCAAAGGAAGAAGCTGCTATGCTTCCTTCCAGTCGTCAACTTTGCACATTTTTTGTGCCAGCTGGATTTAATAGCCCAATAGGAAATTATGCTGATTATAATTATGCTGATGAAGTACTTTGTAAATATATATATGGGAATATTTTTTATTTGATGCTGTTGCTGGGAGACAGGAATGACTGGAATATGTATTATTTTTCTTTCTAATCGAGGATATGCTTGAGAATGAGTGATAACTTTTACAGTTGCCGACATTCCTCTTGTCTTTTTATCTGAACAATCCACGACTGATGCAATCTTTGAGAGCGAGATCTATTTTCCTCACTTGCTTTATGCACACATGGACGAGCGCTCAAACGCGTGTGCACTTGTCTGCATGGAAACAACTACTTAATACCTCTGTGGCTGACATCATAGCGATTTACAGAGTCACATCAGGAGGTATTTTGTTCCCCCTTCTTCTCCTGTAGAGGGGGCCAGTGCTCCTCTCTGCAGGTTCCTTTCTCTCACTGTGTTCCTATTTGTCAAAAGAAAGTGGGACAAATTTTCAGGTATTTTGATATGAACCTTTAGTGCTTGCTACTCTTACATACTGTTGACTTATACAAAAAAAAAGCCTTAGATCACAGGCATTATGCAAGTACCTCGTACCTCTTCAACATATTCACCTAACTACTGAAAACTCTCATTCCGATCTGCATCGACTGGATTTTGCAGTTCAACTTCAACCGAGGTAAAACGGCGTAGGTCATTTTTTTTTTTTTTTTTCAGTTTTTAAATTTTTGTAACGGCTGTTTTTCTACGTAGTGCCTTGCCTTGCCTTTTGTGCTTTTTAAATTATGTGCAGCTTCAGAAGACTAAATCGTAGCCATATCTGTTGGATTTGCCTCATGTGGTGTCAGCTGTTTGTTGTAAATTATGTATTTTCTAGAGAAGACTAGAAGAAGATGAGTGTTTTAATAGCTTCACTGCAAAAGTATCTCAACTTGCATAAACACCAAAATCAGAACAATAGGATCTTCCACCCCATCCTGCTTTTCTACTTGGAGTCCAGAGAACGTGCCTGATGTAAAACAAAGTATAATTCTATTTAAGGAGATCCCTTTAGGTTCAGATGATGAACAAGATGCTCCCGTACAGAATGCATATTTTGTCGGACAAAGACATGGCACAGAAATAGAAAAGTATTTAGACTTGTGACAGAGTATCTGCACACTCTCACAGTGTGCGCTCCCCTGCTGAGAATACCATATGCACAGGCAACAAGGTACTCCCTTGGGTGTACATGCATTACTCTGGTGGCCTGTGCTGATTCGTGCACGCCGCCTCTGTTTTCATCCATCAGAAACAGACGCCTCTGTTCGGAAGCTGTGGTCACTTCTGTGGCATGTCCCTCCGGCTATGCGGAGGGACTGAGGGAAACACAGCAGAGGCGTAGACAGTTGTCGGTGTCTCCAGAGTGCTGGGATGCCAGATGGTGTCCTGATTGATTTTCTGGTCCTCTCCCAATCCTTTATCACCACCTCTCCCTCTCGGTGTCAAAGGGTGTGCAGCGGGGGGCTTATCTTTCTGGACTCGTGCCAGCCAAAACCCTTCTCGGATGAGCACTTGTTACTCGTGTGCTTGAGGTTTGATTTATGAACAGGAGTCATCAGGGGTACAGTTTTTGACAGCGGAAAACAGATAATGGAGGAGACTGAATAAAGTCATTTGTGACCTCTTCTTCACCATTAACCTTCACAGGCTGTCGTCCCATTGGCCTCGAAGGAGCTCTGTTTGGAGTTGGCGTTAGGGGACGATCGGACTGAAATAGATTTTCTTACTATTGATTCAGAATGTATTCTCACAATAAGATAAATGGGGGATGGATAGAGACCATTTCGGCAGCATCACAGTGGAGCAGAATCCCTTGATTTGCCGAACACAACGAACGTACGGTGATGTGTAAAGGTGATGTTGTTGCAGGAACAAGGTAACATCTGTGCTCACATAGCACACGCCTAAAGGGATGGCACAAGATGTGCACAGTAATGGTAAAGAGCATCTTGAGCTAGCTGCGCTGTGCAGCACGGAGGCACTAAAGAAGTTGTAAGTAGAAATGCGTGCGTCATTTTTGACTCAACTCCCTGTAGTCCTTAAAGGCTTTTGCTGGCATCATGAGTGTTACATAATTGTGCAGATAACTCCTGGTGATAACTGGAAGAGACCAAATTGCCAGTAGCAAGATAATGATCAGCTCCGTAAAGGGAGTGGACAGGCGGCTGTCACGGGATTGTGTGAATGTTTTTGACGATAAAGCTAAAAAATTGTGTATGGTGATAATTTACTCCTTATGCCCATTGGAAAGTTTGGGAGCAGGCTGGATAGTGAGTTTCCCCTGTTATGATTTAAGGCTGCGAGTTTCATCCATGAGAGATCTGATTCACCAGGAACAGGTGAAATTGCCCTTTTAATGCAGTCCTCATGCTTCATGTGTTGAGCACTTAAGAAGTGACGACTTAACTGTTCCTGTCAGTTTGTGTCTTTAGCCTGCGAGTGCAGTATGAATATTATATTGTTATTAAAGGGGTTTATTTATTGCCCCCAGTGGCCCTCTGTTATTCCAGGCATGTCCTGCATAGTAAAACGTTTTTTTTTTTTTTTACGCTGGCGTTATATTATATGCTAATGTGATATGGCACATGCAACCGCAGTAAAATTCATATTCTCCAGTCAGGGACAATATCTCTGGCAGGTCATATAGGGCTTTTATATCAACCAAATCTGTGTCGTAAACAGTAACGATGTCCCAGCAATCTGTTAGAGCACTTGAATCTGTAAAGTGGCTGATTTTACTGGATATGGGTTTTATTCACCATAGAACAGCATTCACACATCTCCTGTTTTTAAAAGGAAAAAAATTACATATCTACGTTTTAAACATGCACAAATAATTATGCTGGAATTTAACACCGTGTCTGGTGTATTAATGCTGTCAGTGACATCAGTGGCCTTATACCGTGGTGAAGAAAGTGAAAAATATGATTAACAAATATTTTTGTATTTGTTGGATCCAACACATGGATCAAATATGATGTCAGTGTAACTGTCTAATTGTCAATTGAAAATCAAAGTAAACACATATGTGACGTCTGACTTGTGATTTTGCCTGTTCTTGCTCTTTATGTTTTTTATTTGTGACCCATTATGTCCGGGGTGAATTTCCTTTACAGCACTTGCAGTTTCTAGCTGAGATTAAAGGATAAGATCACTCAAAAATGAAAAAAATAAGTCACTATCTACTCGCCCTCATGCTGATGGAAAGTTGGGTTAAGTTTTCTTAGTCCACAAACCGTTATCTGGAGTTTAACAGCAAAACAGTTTTGCAGCATTCTCCTGATCAACTGAAGTAGATGGGGACTTGTTTTAAAGCATAAAACCACAACTGAAAAAGAACATGAGATGGCTCCATAAAGCTTGTTTGTAGTAACCCAATTTAGGAACTCTTTTCAAATCAATTTGGGATCTCAGGGCTTCCAGAGACTCAGATAACACCCTTGTCGAGCTGTATAGAGCCATTTCATGTTGTTTTTCAGTTGTTTTACTCTTTAAAACGAGTCTCTTTCCACTTCAGTTGTTTTGGAGAATGCTGCACCGCTGTTTTGCTGTAAAGCTCCAGAAATGTTTTGCCGACTACGAAACTTCGCCTGATTATCAATCGGTATTGAGATGGTTAGATAATGACTCAAATTTAATTTTTAGTCGAATTTTCCCATCAACGCAAATCCACTTAAATGTTTCAAATCTGTTAAGGTAAGAAAGAGGCTTTTTGTTAACATCTTTTCTTTTTTCTTTTTGTTATCGCTAGTCACAAGTGGTGACATTAACCTGTATTTTCACCAGGGGTGTTTTGAAAATGGTAAAATATGTGTCTAGCAAATGTATACAATATGTTGCGGAAATGGCTATATCTCAAACACTAAAAGGGGGTTTCTTCAAATGCTTGTTACCACTGGGTCCAGAACAGATTCAATTTACAATGTAAATGTTACATTTTAGGTGTGAAATTAATGATTTTTTGTTTGTTTTTTAAAAGAATATCATCTTTTTCTGCTGGTTCAGGCAGGATTATTATGTACAAACCCAGCATCTTGATTTTGTCATGTGTTACCACAAAAATTTTTTGGGGGGCTTTTCCTTAACATACTTAATACTATGCCAATCAGCATTACATTATGACCACTAACAGGTGAAGTGAATGACACTGATTATCTCTTTATCATGGCACCTGTTGGGATATATTAGGCAGCTAGTGAACATGTTGTCCTCAGAGATGATGTTTTATAAGCAGGAAAAATGGACAAGCGTAAGGATTTGAGCGAGTTTGACAAGGGCAGAATTGTGATGTCTAGACGACTGGGTCAGAGCATCTCCAAAGCTGCAGCTCTTGTGGGGTGTTCCCGATCTGCAGTGGTCAATATCTATTAAAAGTGGTCCAAGGAAGGAACAGTGGTGAGCCGGCGACAGGGTCACGCGGCCAGCCTTTGTTCGTTGATGCACGTTGGGAGCAAAGGCTGGCCCGTGTGGTCCCATCCAACAGTCGAGCTGCTGTTGCTCAAATTGCTGAAGAAGTTAATGATGGTTCTGATAGAAATGTGTCAGAATACACAGTGCATCGCAGTTTGTTGCGTATGGGGCTGCATAGCCTGGAAGAAGGTGGTCCTGTCTGATGAATCACGCTATCTTTTACATCACGTGTATGGCCGGGTACGTGGTAGTCATTAATTTGTTAATACTGAGTTTTATGTCTTTGAAATGTGCATCTGTATAAAAAACAAAAAAACAACTTCCGATCCCTCTGTTCATCGTTACGTATCCGTTAAATTGTGACTCATCAACGTTGACGGTGGAGGGGAAAAAAACAAAACAAAAGCAGGCTATCACCCACATTTAACTGTAATGGAGACGTGAATCAAGATGCTTGGAGGGTAATGAGAGGGGAAATAATGAGAAATAGAAACGAGGAAGGGAGGGGTGGTGAGCTTTCCAACCATATCTGATTGGGTCGATCACCAGCTGCCGAGTGAGATGGTGAAATGTCGCCGCCACGCCAAGTCTCCCTGTTCCCCCTGGTGTCGACGCTGTGCCCTGCAGTCTCTCAATTACTCATTGATGATGCTCTGCTGTTTGTTTCATAGGATCCTGAGTGTATGTGTTTGTGTGCCTTTGAAAAAGATAAAACCCAACTAAGGTACAAAAAAAGTCCCATTCTTATCATGTTAGAAAATCTAAAATCCCACGAATTCCAGACCTTAAAGTGCGCCAAGCTGCTGAAAATACCAGCATGAAACATTTGTGCTCCGCGTGAGAGGAGCTTGTTTCTCTCTCTCTCTCTCTCTCTCTGTGCGCATGATGACATGCTCTGATGGAGAACTTGCCAGAAAAATCTTCACATTCTGACGAGCGCTGCCTAGACGACACTCCTAGGCTGCTTCCTAGGAAAATGTGAAGCGCTGCGGAGGGCTGTGATGCCCGCTTTTCTCCATCGCCATCTCATCCCTAATCTTCTGGGCGCTTCCCTGCGAGATGCGCGGTACAAAAATGGCACTTTGAAAATATCCTGAACTCCAGCAAAATGCGTGCACGGAAACACCCCATGTCGCTGCAATCTCCGTGCACAGCGTAGGCCTAGTTTTTTTGATCCGGCGTGGCATACGTGCAGCACCGCGGTCTCCCTCGCCCCATATGCGTCTTTAATGATAATGCAAAACAAGACTCCCCGCGGTGCAACTCTTTGGAGATGCTTAGGCTTCAGTTGTCAGGGAGCTGGAGGAACCATAGGAGGGGCAGCACACACGCACACACACACACACACACACACAGACACACACACACACACACTGACAGGGGGCCATTTCCACACTGCATGTCTGTTTAGTTTATGTAATCTCCAATACCCAGAGCAGCTCAGGAGCGGTGGCTGTTGGCTGCATACATTAGAAGACACACTTTTACTTTCAGGAGGGACTCCAGACGGTGCAGTAAACATGTGAGGCCTAGATACAGAGATAGCGTCGCATTTCCTATGCGCCGCCACTGCCTCGGCATCTGATTAGGAGGATCGTGCGGCGGGGGGGAAAAAAAGCCAGGCAAGGCTTCCATTGAGTCGCTCGGTCAGTAAAATTAGTTAAAAATAACCACGACCAACTATTCCACAGTTGGTCAGGTTTGTGTCTGTGCAAGATTGACATTTTCGCTGGATCATGTGTGTCACTTCGATTCTTTTTTTTTTTTGCAGAAGTCGAGGGACAAACGTAACGGCAATTGACCTTGGCAGAAACTCGACAGACTTTCAGAATTGTAAGTGCAGCCGTGAAATGGCAGGTGGCATCCAATGGTGTCTGCTGCGAAGAAAATCAAAGAGAAACAAGTGTGAGATGTGACCTGAGAGGATAGTTCTATAGTTGTATAGATAGTTCAGAAATGTTTCGTTGGATATAAAAGTTCACCTGACTTTCCATCTGCACAGGGGGCGGTTGTAGCTCAGGAGATAGAGCGAGTCGTCTAGTAATCGGAAAGTCGCTGGTTTGAATCCCTGCTCCTCCTAGCTGCATGCCGAAGTGCCCTTGAGCAAGATACTGAATCCCAAATTGAACCTCCTGATGAGCAGTTGGCACCTTGCTTGGCAGCCTCTGCCATCTGTGTATCAATGGTTGAATCTGACAAGTGTTGTAAAGTGGCTTTGAGTGATCAGTAGACTGGAAAAGCGCTATAGAAATGCCAGTCCATTTGGTAGATAGATTTTTTTTTTTCTTATACTTGAAGGTAAATGTGGTCACTCAAAAACATGCCTTTGTAGAACAATGATGCAAAACACATACAAATACTGAAGTATGATTTCAGCAAAGGAACCGTGGAGAGAATAATCTGAACCCTCTCCGAAATACCTAAGGGACCTGTTTCGTAGACTCGACTTAAAACCCTGATCCCACATCAGTGTGGGATCAGGCACGTCTTAATCGACGTCTGTGAAACCGGCCAAATTCATCGTCAAAGGCAGCCCTCTTGTTGCGTATTTGCCTCGAGTTACCTCCACTGATTTTCTCTCTGTAGAGCTGGACCTCACCGAGCACTGTTAAGGAACATTATCTTGGCTTTCCAAAATGTGATTCAGCTCAATACTTCACAGATCCATCTGCAATGCAGTGATTCGGATCCAAGAATTCATACACACAGCTAGAGCCTCGCTAGAATAGATTGATGATTTGCCAACCTTTTTTTTTTTTTCGTTCTCTCAATCTGAGCAGTTTGGACAGAAGTGTGAATCGTTTAAACGAGTAGATGGGGACCATTTGACTTTGATTATGGAGGTGATTGTGGATGCTTTCTCACCCCTTTTCAATTACTGTCACTCTAGCTGTAAATTGGTGGACCGTAGCTTTGTTAATGACATCATTGGAGTAGTCGTTGATAATGAGCCACTTGTCACTTTGCACAGACTCGCTACACAGATGATTCTGACCACGGCCGCTCTGTCGCAGACTGAGGAATGCAACAGGTGGTTTTTTCGATCAACCATCACTCTTGTTTTTCTTCTTCTGTTCTTGAATCTTTCAAACAGATGGGATACATTCAGATCAGCACAGAAAAGTTATCATTTGCGTTTTAGCGGTTTGGGTTTCGGGCTGGCAGTGTCGCGCGGATGGTTCATCACTTTGGTCAAAAACTGAAACATCTTAACAGGTTTTGGATGGATTGCCATGAAACTACAGTACAGATATCCAGAGGATACATCTTGAGTCTTAGAGTCATCAACGCAAAATTTGAATTTGTCCAGTGCACACCTTTCAAAACTGGACATATCAGTTTTGGCAGTACTTGCGCGTTTGAGGGGAATTAGTAAATGATAGCATGTTGCTAACACACAAACTGAAATGCAGTATTTATTTTTTTAATGTATGTTAGGGATGATGCAGTTTGTCATAGTTCCAATACAGTATATCTATTGCTAATTTTCAACTTTTGTCCCTAATTGGACTTTTTACATGTACGGCGTAATAAAATAAACAGCTTTTCGGTGGTTGGCATTATAAAACCATAATACACAATAGATAAGGAAATACAATAAAATACACATATGAGAGTATTTGGTAAACATACCTTGTAAACTGCACATTTAGGTATTGCTGGCGATATAGGCGCTAGTATTGCCGTTACTCTCTATGTTCATCTTTTGTCACTGGACAGATGTATTATATTTAAATCTGAAAATGACCTCAGGAGCATTTTTCCTTGTAGTGGTGTGGAGGTTTTTTTAATAATGTTTTTTTTCTGCATAGTGTGGATGTCTCAGTGAGAGACGTTGGAGATGCTGCCTCTCATCTACCCAGGAGCAGTTTCTCTTGTGTTGTTCAATAATTTGATCAGCTGACTTGTTGAATAATGTATCATCTGTTTGAGGGGAATTCAATCATGCTTTTCTGACAGAATCTAGACTCCTAGAATCGGCCTTTTGAAGCTTTTTGTTTTGCCTTCTTGGATGTTGTAATACACCGCAATTTGAAGAATGCCGATCTCCCGTGACGGTATGTGTAATTGCATTGAAGGTAAAGTCACTTAATCTAAATAACACACTTAATTCAAAGGGTGAGTTAAAAGTAGCGACATCACTGTTGAAGCAGGGGGATGTGCTGTCACCTCGTGTCAGGTTTACAATGCAGGTCAATTGACATTCACGCTGGAATGCAAGTCGTTTAATGCTGCTAAACCGACTGCACATGTGGAACGGTATTGTGCTGGTGGGACATCTTAAGTTTGATCCTAATCTCATCATTATTCTTGTAATTATTCTGCAGATAAATCTTGCAACAGTAAGCAATAAGATGGGGCGTTAGGATCTGGCTCCCTTCAAAGAGTCGTCATTCCCGTCACTACCATGCATTTTAATTAGGGGAGGCATTTCCACGGTGAGGGAGAGGAGAACAGTCGCAGCTCATATCACACCCTGTCCGCCAAAAACTGGAGCCTATCGCTGTGTTATTTCTAATGTAGATGACATGGCCTGGGATATAAATAGGAACGGAGACAACGCTCTGAACTGTGCTTCTCATTCCGTGCACATTTTCCCGTGTTGATGTTTCGCTCCTCGGATGCTGATGTTTTCTCTGCTGCAATCTTCCCCTCATACGTTATGTTTTTTTCTTTCTCGTCGAATGCGGTTCTGAAACCTAAGAGCAAAGGCATATTTGGCAGAAATGATGTACTTTGCAAAAAGAGAACACGAAAGTCGCATTGATTCACACCCCGGCAGCCTGTGATTTTTCACAGCCTCCCCCAACGTAGCCTACATTGACAGGATACCTCTTTAATGTGTTCCAATGAGATAAAAACGCTTCCACAGGCGATTAACCATTCCACCCCTCTCCCATTCATTTCACTTCATCAGATTACTTGATTGCTTGCTAAATGGACTGCCTCTCCCCCCCAACCCCCCCGGGAAATGCGGCGTATGTATTTCCTTTGGACAAAATGAGACGTGGTTGATTTATTTTCCCCCTCGCGCACTGTGTTTTTGGACATTCGATCAAGCTCGCCTCAGCTCGGTCAAGTTTATCCTCAGCTTTTTAGATATTATTAATCCTTTCCAACACATACTTTATATTCAGGTCTACATAGTGGCCTGGAGCTGTTTTCAGTTCCAGGTTGTGAAATGGGAAAAGTAGCAGCGGTGGTTTACAAATGATGTAGACCGAATTAAACGGGGAACTGTGGTTCTGTGCCGATTCAAAAGGTTCCTCCTCCATTTAGGCTCCGACCACAAACAGACTGAGACCGCCAGCTTCCAGCCGTACTCTCTACTCTTGACATTTCTGGGATATACGTGTATTCGCTTTCTTGTTGAGGGGTTAGATGAGCGGTCAGTACCACTTCTGAGGGTGTCCCTAAAAGGGATTCTGTTTATTGCTCCCAGCGCAGCCCGCCAAGTCGCACTGCTGATAACTGACTGAACACACTCATGCGTATGAATTAAAGATGGACATATGAATTAATTACAAATGACTACATGGACAATCCTGGTGCAACAGAGGTTGCCCATGATGGCCACGAAAAGATTTTACATTAGATTAGACTGGATAGCTGGATAGGCACATTGTGTGAAGCTTCAAGGCATATTTATCAGCCATACGGTCAATGCAGTTTCATACAAATGTGCAAATTGTCTGAATATTTTAAAATTTGATCTGCAAAAATACAAATGAAAACCTGAAGCTATTTGGAGCAATTTGGACAGTTAATTTGTTATGTATTTAAGGTCCCATATTATGAAAAACACGTTTTCTCTGGTCTCTACATATATAAGCTGGTCCTCCCTGAGCCTACCACCTCCCAGAATGAGGAAAACAAGCAATTCCTGCATGGTCTCTGCAGCCCACCCACTGGTAAGACGGTGCTCCTGCAGGCTGTTCAGATTCAGCTCTTTTCATTACGTAACGAAAGGAGTCATTATCATAGGCCGGCCTCCTCTGCGCGGTGATAGGAGATATCCGAGAGGGGGGCGTCCATCCCCGAGGTGAAGTTCAGTGTGTCCAGCGGTAAGATAGCAGTGTTTTGCAATGTCGTCGCTCAGAGCTAGACACACAAATTGCTCTGTTGTTGGTTGTAAAAATCAACATAAATGCCTATATTCTGTCCCAGCTACAGAACAACAGAAGAGACAGTGGTTGCATTTCATTTTTTAATGACAACGTGCCAGCTGCGGTTCGTGTCAGTTTGTGTGTGTGTGCTAACCACTTCACATCGGACTGCTTCAGTAACGAGGGTCAGTACAAAGCTGGCTTTACCTCGACACTGGCCCTCATAAAAGCATCAGTCCCACCCATACCAGACCCAGCAACTGCACCCGAGCCACAGGTAAGTGTCACCACGTTTTGATAGTATTTACAGTTGCCTACGAGCATGATGAAGTCAGCTGGAAATTGGTTAACTAGTTAGCTCCGCTTTGGTCCGCTATGCAATGGCGTTTGAAGCGAGTTTAATGTTAATAATATTACGATGGTTGTCACGGTAAAAAGTCTGGAAGCATGCCGACTGGAGACAACGAACAATGTCCAAGAGTTTGGAGACTGTGTTGGAGACAAACACAGCTTTTGGTAGCTGTTAGCCATTAGCTACATGGTAGTAACTGTAACAACACATACGAACAAACTAACATTATTCAGACACACTAACCATTCTGAAACGTCCTGCTGCAGCCGCAGAGTCTGTACTTCTTCAGGAGCCTCTTCTTCTGGGTCCGATTCTGGGTCAAACTGGTATGGTTGAACGAAAGCATCTCCGCGAGCCATAGCGATACATATATATACATCTACTATAACATTAGCACATGCTACCGCTAGCGTAAGCATCATCCTCTCCCTGAGAGGGGCATGTAGCAGGCAAGGCAGGCGTTGACAGATGGAGCTCATTAGCATTTAAAGGTGCAGGCACAGAAACAGCCTGCTCTCAGTAGAGCTCAATTGAGCGACTTTTAGACAGCTGAAGTTCCGGACCACGGATGGGTTTGGGGCAATGCATATCGAATACAGTGTTGTTGGACCTCTGACAGCTATGTGAAATTGATGAAAAACAGTATAATATGGGACCTTTTAAAATAATAAATCAAAAAACAAATGTAATACTACAAGAAAAATGTTTGTAGCTACTTAATAAGCAAAGTTAGCGTTTTTGAAATTATAAATAATGCTTGCAATGCTTTTTTTTGCAAGCGAATAGCAAGAAACTAAGCTTGTTTAATTGAAAAAACATTTTAAGTAAAATGAATAAGGCATTTACTACTTTCTAGCCAGCTCTACGGGTTATGTTCATCTTAATTGATTTAAAATCTGAACAAAGCTTGCTACCAATGCTTTCTTGCAACATTAAAGCTAACAATTAAAAGCTAGCCGTGCCTTGTTAAAGACTATTTGATGTGTACAGTCCTACTCAGGCGAGCTACCACGTGTCAGGATGCCGTTATCCTAGCTTAGCATGAAGACTGGAAAACGGGGAACACCTAGCTTATCTCTGTCCGAAGGTAACACAATCCAGCTACGAGCATCTCGGAAGCTCATCAATTAACTATTTATCTGTGTAAAATATTAAATGTAGAGAAAAAAGTGGTTGTTTAACGTCAATATGCTGGACTATTTCTTCTCTTGGAGTCTCATCCGGCTGCAAGGCAACCTTGTGAAGATGTGAAGACTGAAATCACTCCACCTGGCTGAGAGGTAGTCCGGCGCACCAATTAACCACAAATTGTGATCTTTACACTCCGCTTTTGTCCAGATTAAACAAGCGCATAAGCCCATAACGGTGTTGATTAGGGAGAATTTGGAGGTGCTATCAGACAGATTTACCTTCAGGCTATTACCCTTTTGATCCGTTTCCTCTCTTTTTTACGAAGCTAAGCTAACTAGCGCCATATCTAACAGAAAGGTTGGAGCACGCTTCCGTGGCTTTTTTATCTTAACTACTCTAAATATCAAAATACCACGATATATATCCCAGTGGGAGGTGCGTCACAGTGGAATAATCCTACTGCGACGCATCTCAGATCAGGGCAAACTCGAGTCAGAGGAACACAGAGCGTCATCCCCAAGCTAGAGCGTCAACAACCGAGGCCCACATTTCTTCAGAGGCATCAGAGAAATGATCTGCGCTCAGTTTATGAGAGGATTCCTTGCGTGAGTTGATTTTAGACTCTGTGCAGACTTAATTTTTTATTATTTCCACACCAGCCTCCCAGGAGATTCGATAAGTCCCGCACCTTGACGTGCTCCTGATTCAGAGTGCTAAAGGCATTGACACTGCTTTTCACAGTGTATGATTAAATTGAATTCTGCCTTCTCTTTTGGGGCTTTTTCACTTAAGGTGGGGTAGTGATGCAGGTCAAATGAACAGATCCCTTGCTGTCTGGGTGTAACCATGTGTGAATTAAACACCTCATCACTCTGCATAGGCGGTGTCAGCTGTGTGAGTTAATTGTGATGGTCTCTTCCGCTTTTGGAATACGCACACGAGCATGCATGAATCTGTATACCGAATATAACCTGACACACCTGTCTCAGCGGACCGTTGTCCATGATTTATTTTACCCGTCAGAGTGCTTGAGACGGCACGTTATCATATTCTGAGCTTGTTCTGAATGAAAGTCCTTTCCTTTTTTTTCAATTTTTTTTTTTTTTTTAAATATCATTTTCCTGCCAGAGAATTAATTACTGTAGTCTATTAATCTTATCTGTTGGTGCAGAGGCAGTGGATAAGAAAGTGGCGAGGAGAAAAGTAGCAGGAAGCAGTCAAGCTCCAAGCTCAAGCATCTGAGAGCGGGCTAATGTTCTTTTAAGAGAGAGGCAGCACTTAGAGTTCTTTAGCAGTCGCCAAGTCTAGGAAAAGGAAAAAAAAAAACCCTATCCCTGCCTCTGCATAATTCATTACCTATGTGATGATGATCTGCTTGGTCAGACAGACAACCAACTGCCCTGGCAATGGAAATTTAATTTCAGTGGATGCGGGAAACACGTAGTATTAATCATCTAAGTCATTGAGCTGGTGCTTTATCCAGTGTTGATAAAACATATTCATCAGGGGGCATCTCTCAACGTGGTTCCATTCCCACGCGGGATACATTATTCAAGCAGTTTTACTTTCTAAAATAAGTACTAATGCGGCGGGTTCTGCTCTTCAGCGGGAGGAGGTGAGCTGAGGAACGGTGAAACTGACGAGGGCCACGAGATGTTCTTGAAAGCAACTAAGAGGAAAGCGAAATGGCCAAACATTCATGACCCCAGGCTGGGTGGTTCCTCTCGCTTCTAGTACTTATCTATTATCTCTTTCACACGAGACGAAAAACCCGCCCAACGCCCACTAACATCTGGGTTTTGTCTTCAGGGGAAGAGGACACGATTGGCATTCAGCTGCAGCTCCAATTGGCAGCGGTGGAGCCATCACTCGGGCGGACACTCCCCCCTTTTTTTCCCAGCACGAATGAAGCATGAATCGTTCATTGGGCATTGAGTTCGAAGTAGAAGCAGAGGGGAATCTTGTCTGCTGGCAATGGGAAATGAGTCAACTCCCTTTTCAAGCTGGTTAACCTGCATTTAAAAAGAAAAAGAAACTTGCAACTATCCGCTCATTTTGGTGTTGAAATGGCAGGCTACAAGCTAAGCTAATCATCCACTGGCTGTGGCTGCATACTTTGCTCACAGACATGACAGCGGTAATAATCTGCTTACTCTCAGCAAGAAGGCGAAGAAGAGTATTTCCCAATATGTTGAACACTTCCTTCAAGAGTTAATTTTCAAGCTCGAGGTTTAGTTCACAGTCCAATGATAGAGGATGTTGTCAGAGATAATTGAGTAACACGGTCTTCAAGGCCCAACACAGCCTGGATGTGATTGAAAGGTTGGGTATACATTTCCGTACACAAGCAGCAGGGCATCCCTTTGCTACACGCTCTGACTCTTCTGGCACAAGGTGCCAGCCTGGTTGGGCAGCAGTGCATCGTGGGTGCAGAGTTTTAGTGAATGCCAGGGCATGGGGGGGGAGGGGGTACCGGCAATGCGCCAACACACTGACCTTTCCAGCGTGCCGATCGATAAGGCTCAACATCGCAGGGCTCCGGAAATCTCTCAGTGGAGAGACAAGAACTTGAAGACTCACACTGTCAGATGATGCGCTAATTGCTTGTGGTTGCTGACCTCACCTACCCCCGCTGGGTGGATCTCAGTGGTACGATCCAGCCCCCCTACCCCTGGGCCCTTCTGTTGAGAGTGGATCCAACGAACCAGTAGGTCGCTGTGTATGTGTTAGGTCACATAAGGTGGCACACCCAGTGGATATACACACTGTACCATACATACTGTCACATATGTAAACATTATGTAGGTACAAAACGCACCTGTTTTAATACTGGGTCGCATCAGCCTCATAACTGCCGTGGACATATGCTTTACAGGCTTGATGAATAGTGCAGCATACATTTTACTTGTCTTAGATGCCCCTTGCACTCTGATATTGACATGAAAAATGAAAAGGAGCACAAAACATAAGCTTTCCTGGATAAGAACATCTGCTAAACACACAAAAAAAATGCGTATGACAGCCTGCGTTTCACCGGGGAAAGGCTCAGCTGTGTGTGCCCACACTGTTCTGAATAAATGTGAATAATAGTACCGAAAGTGACAGGTGAGCAGTGCTCAGCGGGTAGCGGCATGGAAAATGGTGCATGTAAGACCGCGCTCATTTAGCCCGCTCGCTGGTACTGAGCCTGCAGACATGTGGAGGAGTGGCAGCAAGCAGGGCCAGCTCCTCTTACTGCCTAACTCTGCTTTCATCGGCCTGCTTTCATCAAGCTCAAGTGCCACAGCTATTAGACCTTTGTGCAATGTTGAAGGGGGGGAAGCCGAATGTGCCAGCACGGTTGGCTAGGTTACATCCAAACTGCTTCCCACAGCAGCTCTTTGATTACCACTTAAAATTTCAAACCTTAAGCACTTTGATTTCTCAAACATGCTGCATTCATACATTTGGTCCATTTGAATTGTTTTTATTTTTTTGTGTAATACTTTGCCTTAAAAAAAAAAATCCATCAGATAAGGTGGACAATCCAAACGACAGACTCTGACTTGATTTATTGTTTTGAACCAAATGACATGATGAGACCTAACGAGATTTGTGACCTGAATCTATTCATCTGAATCTTCAGTATCATAGTGTTGAAGGTTTCTTATCTTTTGTAAGCGACGCATTGTGCGAACAAGTGGCACAGAAGGACACACGAGCATGCACAATCCCATTTTTTCTTCCCTTTGAATGGATCAAGTAGCTCACCACCTGTGGATGCTTTCAAAACTAAAGTCACAACTCCTGTCCTCAGTTATTCTTTTCATGTCATTCATTACCTTCATCATCACCTCTTCACGCCTCCTGCATTCTGAATCTGAATGGTGCATCATGGCACACAGTTTCATGATATTCAGAACTGCTCATACAAACCAGACCGACTGGAAGATTGTCTGGACAATTGGTTCAAAGGACCTCATTTCTGGCTCGGAATTGTCTGGACCTCTTGTACAAAAACATCTGGTATTGTTGCCACTGACACGGCTGAGAAATGTCCTAACATCTCAATAGAAACACACCGTAGTTTCATGCTTACTAATGTTGAAACGCTGTCTCCAACTGTTGCCTGTCATTAAAAACTATCCAGTGGTGTCATGCTTAGAACTGTCTCGACTCACAGACTGTTGTCTCTCATTAAAGATATCCAATGGTTTCATGCTTAGGAATGTCGGAAAGCTGCCTCAAACATTGATTTGCCCGCCTTTAGCTGTCTCGACAACACAGTCCCCTCCTCCTTCATGTGTAATTGTCTGCTCATACACATGTCGTCTAAATGTGATATGACATGTATCATAAAAATGTTGGTGTGATTGTAGAAACATGTACTAATTTAATGTGCCCACAGTTTGCGGAAACAAAGGATGCCAAACTTTCATTCTGCCGACTGTCCTGCATCATATCCATTTTCGGTGCAGTTTTTCTACTGGATGCCAGAATAACGGTCTTGATGGGTGTCAACGTGGTGGCGGATACAGTATGTAGTTTTCTGTCTCCACCAACATGCTTTCACGAAGCAAAACACGAGAGATGCGAGGAAAGACACAGAGACACAAAATCTATTGAGTGGAGGCAGCCGGAGGCTCCAGGAGCTGGTGAGTGAGTGGCAGGTGGCCTGGCCCCGGGGACTTCTAATGAAGAGAGTGTGCCTGCCTGCTTATCGATCTGGCCACATCAGCTGATCTGATGCCTGCCTGACTGGCAGACTGTGGGGGGGGGGGGCTGGGCTTAATGGGCACCTGGGGCCACACACACACACACACACACAGACACACACACAGACACACACAGAGGACGGAGACCTGCTCAACAGGTGTGAGTGCATGCTTGCGCGAGAGCGGTAATGTTTATATTTTGCGAGGGGTAAATATAGAGGTAAATAGTTTGTTTGTGACTTAATGAGGTGGCAGAGTATGAGTAGTCTGAAGGATTTCCACACATACGGTTCAAGATGAGCAGGTGCTATGAGTCAGCTGTCTTTAATGTGGAACCTCTTTCACATCTTTTGGCGCACGCGAAAAGACAGGTCGAAAGAAACAACAGCTGTCCGCCTGTCACTCTCAAACACGGCATTTCTAAGCCACTGTCCGGCGTAATCTACTCACACACACACACACACACACACACACACACACACACACACACACACACACACACACGCACACACACACACACACACACACACCTCTGCCATCCCAGATGCTCCTTCAAGCTCATTATATCTGGGACTGTCGGCTTGTGGCGTGTCGTGTTGGTTGGGTAATGCATCTTAAGCCCTGGCTATCAAAAATGAATAAAGCAGCGACTTCCTCATCTATCTTTCATGGCTTTCATTTGTTAAGCCATTTGCCTGCAAAAATATTTTGCATGTTCCCTTACCGTCGTGAGTAATGTGCTCAAGCAGCAGCGCCCGCTCTATCATAAAAAGCTGAACATGCCTTCCTGGGTTGTGTGAACATTATTGTTCAGAGGGGATTCGGTTAGCATATTTGTGTGAATGGGGCCTCGTATTCATAATTGATATTAGAAATTTTCACTTCATTTCATGGTTTGCGTTACATGGTGATGAAGGCGGCGTAAGATGCAATACAGGGCTGTCGGGAAGTGTGAAAGAACAATTCACTGCGTCTACATCTATTTGTGTGTGTTTGCCTTTTTCAATTACGGTCAACGTTGGGTGTATGTTTGTGTGTGAGCCAGTTGCGTGTGCATATATATATACTCATGCGTTTGTCTGCATGCAGTTTGATCCTCTTCCCTGCATAAATAAGTGGCTATGAGAAACCGTACATTTTGACATGTTCTTTCTATATTTGAACATGTTTGCATACCCAGTGATTGTCAGCAACATGCCGTCTCTGAATTTCTCCATTAAAAAGGGATCAAAATGTGCCTGTAATAGCATCAAAAGCAAAATCCCTCGCAGGAAAAAGAGACATTTTGTATTTCCGAGCAGCCAAACACTGCCAAAGAACACAAGCTCAGGTGATGAGAAAATCTTAAAATACACTTGAAAAGACGCCTATTCGCTTTCCAGGAAGTATTCGTGCGTCTGGGCTTCATGATGATAATCCAGATGTGAGTTCGGCTCTCTGAGAAAACGTTGCGTCCGTTCAGATCGTAAGGGACAGATCCCGGATCTGTGAGGAATAACAAAAATACATTCATGAATCCTACCACTGAGCTGCAACTGGACGCTGCACTCCGCGGTTCACATTGCTGAGCCATTAGGACGTCAGCATTCCACAAGCAATCGCTGGTCGATACAAATGTCGGCGGGCTCAGAAAAGGCCGGGCATCTCCCGCGTCCATTAGTAGAATCACCACTGAAGAGAAAGAGAGACCATATCTTCAAGTGCTCCTCGGCCATCTTTTTATCAGGGAGATCCACACCAACCGAGGCTCGCACATGTATAAATCATCCAGTGGGCTTTGAAGAGCGAGCACTTCTTTGTCTTGGTGGATAGAAAAGGAGGTTTGTGTATAATTAATGCTGGCGGGGTGAGCTGAGGTGGGAGGTCTTGGAAAGCGGCAAAAAAAAACCTTTCTGTCATTAGCTTGACCCAGAGAAATGGATGGAGATTCTTCTTCTGTGCACCCCCCCCGCCATAAGCCTATTCCTCATCACTCTATGTAATTTCCCCTCAATTCCCCCTCTGACCTTTTCTGCTCTGTCTGCCCTCCTTCTCTGTCCTCCTTTCACTCTCCTAAAAGTGTTTGTATTCTTACTGCGAGGGGTTTGGACAAGACTTTTGTGTGGCAGGGGGAACGGCCGCGCGTGTGATCTCTCGCTCCAGCAGAGTGTGTGTATGTGTGTGTGTGCGAATGTGCCTGTGTAAGTCGGTATACTTGCGCTTGCTTCTGTGTGAATGTATCTCTTCATACCCACTAATTAGAGTGACAGTTTTTATTAATAGTTTGGGGCTAATGTGTGATAGCGTGACTCCAGCTTTCCATACTAGCTCGTTTACCCTGCTCTCTCACCACCCCGGGCCCTAATTATCAAGCTGACGATCTGACATCCGACCACTAAAAACAGAGACGACACGTTGACATATTGTCACTTCCGACTTTAGACTAAACCTCCTTTTAAACCTGAGGTTATGCTGCGTTGCCGCAGACTTGTTCCATCTTGTTTCTCTTACCCCTGTAAGCATGTCTGAAAAACTGTGTCGTTTAAAAGGAACAGTTCTGTTCATCTGATTCCCAGGTTCCCGGATTTCCCAATGTCAGATTAGATGCATATGATTCTGCAGGTCAAGAGCGATTAATCAGTCTTGGAAAACAGCAACCGGACAGCAGACAGAGGTTGGCTTTCACTATGCATAATCACCCCCCCCCCCCCCCTCTTAAAATGTGGTACATGTGGATATTTTTCCCTCATGTTGTAACTGTGGGTGGGATCAAGTACACACCGAGTATGAGTCAGACACAGTTCTTTCTGGTGTACGAGGGAATTTTAACATGCATGGATCAAAAGGATGCCAGTTTTTGGACCCATCTTCAGACTGTGTTTCATGTCGGAGAGGAGATACTCCTCTAATCTCAAGGCACAAATCCTCGCCTGCATCACACACAATGTGCCAGTTTCTTGCGAATCAATCGTGCACCACCGCGGCGAACAAAACATTTTGAGGAAAATATCTATTTATCTTTGTGTGTATCTGTTTTTGCGTTTTAATCCTGTTCTATTCAGCCTACACAGGAGCGTGGAGCCGCAGCGAAAATGATCAGCCCCGCTATAGAGCATCTATGCTGTGGATGACGGTGAACATTCATTGTAAGTGTGATTATGTAAGACAAGTTCTTGCTATTACTAAGACTTGACAGTAATCAAAATAGTGTCCTCCCACAGCACAGCCGCAGCTGAAGCTCTTTTGAAGGCAGTGGCCTACTTTACACAGTCTCTTCTCATATTCCTGATTTAATTTCAGAATGTAATAAGAAAGGCTATGATAACCTCTTCTGACCAGGACAAATGTAGCATGCCCGTTTATGATTATCTCTCTGGGGCGCAGAGCAGCGGACATCCTTCAAATCAGAAACATGCAAAGAGCATTTTCTGTGCATTCTTCTGGCCCTGGGACTCCTGGGTACACCCTGCAGTCTAGCATTTAACTTTATTTGCCATGGTTGATGTCTGTCAGTGAACCAGCCACAGTTTGTGCCTTTCATGTATCTGCATTTGCCATGTTAGCGACGATAATTGAATTTCAAGTCACGATGCCAAGCATCAGTTTTTCTTAAAGATAAATACCAGCCACACTCTGAAAACCCCTGTAGGTCATAGACAACACTTACTGCTCTTTTGATTCCTCAAAGACTTTTTTTTATCTTGCCTGAATGTAAAATAGCTTCTGCCAGGCACAATAAAGAAAATGTTACTCGCTTCCCCCAGTCGTGACTCTGTTTCTTAAACCAAACAGAAGCCTGAAGTGACACCTCGAGATGGAGTGCATTCAAAGTGTTTACCGTTATCATACAGTATATGTGGAAATGATAACATATACAAAACAATAGCTATTTCCATCAATATAATCTACAGCTTAATTGAGTTGACTGTGGTGTGAAGCACCCGTCAGCCTTGAACAGGTCAGTTACATGAGTGCATAGTCTTCATGTTGGCTGTATTTGAACGGATTTAAGCTTTGGCATTCTAAAAATATAAATGCTAGCAATTAGCTCCAGAGATGGCTGATACATCCTACAATGCTACTAATGCATCCTCACCTCTGGCAACTGTCATGATTAAAGGCATCACAAGAACTCTGTAGTTATCTATGATCGTCTTCATTGTGCTGTCCTCAGATTAATTCTCGTTCGAGTTGGATAGAAGAGTCTTTAAAGAGCCTGGAAATGCCTTCTAAAGAGAGGTAGGTAAGGTTATTTTCAAACGACCTATTGTTTTGGATCTACCTTTAGAAAAGGCTGAGAATTAGCCAGATTAGCTTAGCCACAATCTGAAGCTACCTTTAGACAAGGCAGATAAGGCATACATTAATTTAAGTGCCACGTTTGGTTTGGCTAATTGTTTTGATAATTTACTTAATATGCTTGATAGTAAATATTAAGTAGTATATATGTGGAATTAGTCCTACACACAGTTTTAGTCAAAATAAAACTGTTTACCTAATCCAATCAAGCTAGCCAAAACTGTAAAAACTGGCTAACACACAACTTAGCATTGAAAATAGTTCATTTCCGAGCAGCTTTCACCGGCTTTTATGACCATATTTATTTCACAAAGCAGATTTGTTTTGCTATGATATAATAATTTCACTGTAAAGCTTACTGTAATACTGTTGGGTCAGTTTCTTTGTCCTATAAATTGGTGTAGTGATGAATCCTAAAACCCAGAATTTGGCTAAATGAGACTATGGACATTGTCAGGGACATTAAACATCACTCACTCGTACTTATTTACTGGCAGACTTAAGTTCCAAACTATTCTAACTCTAACTTTGCAACTTGTAGATTGATCAACTTACAGAAAATGTTTATAGTGATTTTGTAGCGAGACGCTTAATAGTGGTGAAGCTTCCGTCATCCAACCCCAATGTAGTTGGTTGTAGCCTAATATCAGCTTTTTACTAACTGCCATTTAATTTATGCTTTGACGTGTCAGTATCATAAACTTGTGTTTTCCACAGAGCTTATTCTCAGTGACATTTGAAAATCCAGTTAAAAAAATCCGATAGGCTTTTTGTTGAGGGAACCTGGATGATGCAAACTTCCTGGTTGGCCCACACAAATATGTCCACATGCCTCTATAGGGTCAATGATTTTTACAAGGAACTTAAAAACGTCACCACATCTTACTTTGATGGCAGACTGTGATGATGCACTAAAACCCAGAGAGACGCACTAAAACCCAACATATCAATGTCGTATGACCTCTGATAAAGAAATGCCACCAGGATGTGAAGAAACGCAGAGAGTAGGTTAACTTTTATCGTCATGTTCGTCCCTCGTAACCCAACATCTAATCAGTTCGTTTAACTCAAAACAGCTGCGGGGACGCGTGCTCTCTTAAAACAAAATGCCACTGCTTTCACTTTTTAAACATGACTCACCTGTAACCTCCTCGAAAGGGAAGCGAAACAGAAAAAACAAGTGAGGTTTTGTAAAATTGGACAAAAACATGAATTTGTTGCTCATGTTCACTCTCTAGCTGACCTGCTTCATTTTCATCTCAACGTCCTGCTGAGCCTGTCCTGCTGGTTCTTCATTTCAGTTTTGGCGAATTGATGATGTGACACGTTTGTCTTCATGTATTTCAAGGTGAGTTCCTTTTTAATTATATTTTTTTTAAGTTGTTAAAGAGTCTAAAAATCTGCTGTTTAATATGTGGTTGTAAAACACTCATTCTGAGGGTTTTTCTATGACCTCCAGTTGCAGTCAAATAAAACATTCAGTAAGATAAATCTCGAAGGATAATATCCCACAGATGCTGCAGAACATTAAGGCAAGTTTGACACTAAACGTGCTCCACAAACCGGTAACAACTTTTTAAAAAGTCTCATTAGGAAGTTTCAGTATCAAGTAAAACCCCAACAAAGGCCGGTGCGAGTCACTCCTCCTCCTTATCACAAGGGGAAATTTCCTAGTTGGCAGTCAGCAGTATCTTCATGTTTTCCAAGCTCATAAAACATGCATTCTCCGACGCCGTGCATTGAACATGCCCTGCTGAAGAATCGCTCCTCGACTTGTTGGTATGCATGGAATTTGCAGGACTGTGACTCCGGATTCTGAAACCAATTATTCAAATAGCTGCCACTGTAACTGGCAGGGCAAGCGTGTCGAGAACAAGGGGGAGAAGCATCTCAGAGATTCATAATAAAAATGTCCCCCCCCTCCTGCTGTATGGGAGACTTACTTGTCTGTGCCATTTTAAGCTTGAGTCCGGTGTCCTTGGGTTTTTGTTTTTTAGATCAGCCATGTGTGGGATAATTTTGAACTAAGGCACTGCACCGGGATGCATCAAAGTCCATTCTACACTGTTGATTCTGTGCACAGCAAAGCCTTTTCATGGCGTTTCTATGTTCATGGATGTGGAATGTGACCCCGACATAATGTCTCCACCGTGGCTTAATAGTGAATTAGTGATGGGATGGATGGATAAATGGGCTAACCTTTCAATCCCACTTGGCTATAAGAGCACAAAAAAATATACAGTTACAGAATGACTTTCCAGGAAGTGTCAGGATGTTGATTAATTCTTCGCCAGGCCGTTCCAGTTTCCTGCTCATTTTGCAAACAAGTCACAAAAGCAAGGCACCCCATTGGTGAGCACGACCGTCTGAGCTGTGAAATATGAGAGCGTCGGAAATATCATTTTTCATTCATCCTGTTCTGAATACCTGGCATTTAAAATTCATAAAGCATCTTGTGGCGTATTGTTAGAGTTTTGGTGAGGGATGTCCTTAGGCCACCCCATTAATCTCTATTAAATGGGGACGTGTCAGCCAACTGTGTGTGTGTGTGTGTGTGTGTGTGTGTGTGTGTGTGTGTGTGTGTGTGTGTGTGCGTGGATTTGATGCTGTCTTTTCAGCATCCAGTGTCAGGTGTTTGGCGGTGCAGTTGCATAAAACTCGGCCTTTCCTTAGTTTTGTTTCTGATTGATTTTTGAACACCATCGGTACACGAGACAAAGGAATTTCACGTCGTCAAAAAAAGGGCGTTCGCACCACCTGAACGCTGTCGGCCAAGTCGCTGCATCAGTCACAATGCAAAATGTAATCTCTGATTGCTCAAGCACCAACATCTGCATAATTATTTCACTGTGTGCCCTTCATACCACACAAGTATGTTCCAATTAGTGGTGATATATTGGCTTGACATCTCGTTTAGCGAGGACGGGTGGATTGCAGGGCCCTGATTGAAAGCTTAATGAATGATTCATAATCTGAAATGAAATGGACATTTCCATTTGGGCATCTGCGACAATCGTTAGCAGGACACGTAGCATTTATACACCAGGAGAAACAAAACAACAACCCACAAGCGGTGTCGATGTAGATGAGTTGATTGATTTTACCTGTAAATGTCTGTCGATGCTGTTACAATATGCACCAAACTCTACGCTAATAGAGACACATTTTCAGATGTTTTTCGTTGCTGTTTGAATTTGAATTTCCTCACCTTGCATTTAAAGAGTTTCACACGCCGTTTGATACCTTTGTTCAACCTTGACGGCATTTTTACTCGCGTACTGCTAATTCTCTTCTCTCTGGGTGTCGGAGGGACGTTTTGAGCAGAAAGGGGATGTTGTCATACTTGAAAAAAACAGACGGGACAACAGCTTAACCTACTTCTTCATCTGGACCACTCGGAATAGAAAGAAGGATGACTAGAGGGGAAAGGAGAGCTCATTTTTGATGTGCTTCAATTCCCTTGGCTTACTGTATTCACCTTATTTTGCTTTCTTTCTTCAGTCAGTTATTCAAGTCACGTAAATTAGAGGCTAGATGTTTCTGACTTCACAGATCAAAACGTGGGTAAAGACGGTAACCGGCCAGAAAATAACAAGACGCCTCCCGGATATTGTCTTCTTTAAGGAGTTAAGATGCCTGATTTGGGTAAAGGATGTGCTTGTCAAAGAGAAATAGAGACCTAGATATCGGAGCAATCCTACAGGGCTATCCCCGGTTCCTCTGTGTGTTGTGTGCATGGAGCTGCTTGGCCGTGTGATAAATGACCTGTGTTTTAAGAAGCCGGAGGGGTCAGCTCTGCCATATCAACCATGACAGCTTTATGCTTTGAACCCCTAATGAAGATTGAGCAAATTGGTTGTGTGAGAGGAGGGGTGGGAATCATATTGTGATTAGGAGTCTTTGGTATGCAAAGGTTATTTTCTTAACAGCATTTTTCTGATAGCAAGCCAAGCTGACAGAGTGTAGTCATCTGGAAAATATTGACTGCGTGCAGATGGTCTGTTTTTAATGGTACTGTCATCATCAGCCTTTGAAAAGGAAAACCTGCATCCTGTCATCTGTGCTGCACTTTGGACTTGAATTATCTCAACATTAGAATATCTCACAACTTAGCTAAATGTGTGGCTTCCTGGTTACGTTGTGGGCAGTGTAGAGCCATGCAGCCACAGTTCACATCTGTATCCACTGTTATATATTCAAAAAAATGAAAATAAAAAACACCACCCTTGTATTTGTGCTTTCATTCAGGAGGCCGTTGACGCTGATTGCAATGTGCATGTGATATAATTGTGTAGGTCAAACTGTATGCGCCTCTGGTTTGAAATACAGCTGCAGACGATGACTTGAAAGGCTTTCAGATTTTTTTCCCACATGTGGAGAGCAGTTACCCCCCCTGCAGCCTATTCTGTTCACTTCCCACGCCTCTTTAACAGTACCATGAATTATGTTGCAAACCATTGCAATAATTACCTGTTTTTTTTTTTGGACCTTGGGGGCCGCAGGAGAATGTAATCCTCGCACACGGGGAGACGTGAATAAAACAGAAATGTGTGTACTCTGCCCAGGGGAGATACAGGTAATGGGGCTAATGTACACATGTCAGCGGGAGCAGATGTCCGGCGGCTCTGCTGCAGACTGCTGCTGCCTCGCTCGGTCCAGCACCATGGACAGCGAACAGGCTTTTCAGCGTGAACTCTCCCGCTGTCCATGGTGCTGAAACTCTGCTGCGCCTCTCCACAAATGTAGGATATTACCGGAGAGCGTTAAGAGGATAACCATGATGGCTATAGTGATATACATCCTTTATCAGTTCCAATGTAAAGAGCTTTTCCTGGGACACCCCGCCTCAGGGTGTCTGAACCTGACTTCACTGTTTCCTTTGTCGCTCTGTTTATTAGACCACTAAATAAAAACAAACAAACAAACAAAAAAAACAAGTAGATTTTGATTATGTCTTCTTTACTGATACCTAAGTGGGAATCCTCCTGTCATCCTCGGGTTGAGACTGCCTTCTACTATTATGTCTCATCATGCTCAAGGGCACGTTGGCAGGTACGAGCTGCACGGGGAAATCAAAGGCCAGCCTTGTGTGGGAACAAGCTCTCCATCCCCGAGGAAACGCATTCACAGTGAGTCGCTGAATAAAAAAACCCCCAGCTGTGAGGAGAGTGTGCGGCGTGACTGTTGCATGACGCGCAACATAACAGCTGTACACGTCTATACAGCCCTGTATAGATTTTAACTGGCCCGCTCCGTGCGCGTCTGAAGCGTCGTCTGCTGCCTATAACATTAAAGCTCAGTAAATCAGCCGCTGGCTGTCAAGCCGCTGATGAGTCTGCCCCGCATAAAGCCTATGCAGCCTTTCCACCAGGCTGTTGTATCCCTCTCCTCCTCCCCTCTCCCTCGTTTCCTCTCCTCCTCCTCCTCCTCCTCCACATTCAGTGCTCCCTCTTGCGCGCACGGTGAGCAGCAGCATCAGCAGCGGCTTCAGCGCTTCTCTGACGCACCGTCGGCGATGAGCATCCCAGTCGCACGGGCTGTCAAGGCAGACTCTCTCGACATCTCTCCGTCGGACCTCTGCGGTCAAGCTTTCGATATCAGATCCGTTTCGCTTTGATCTGTTTTTCCGTATCGCGTCCCCGTCTCGCAATTCGTCAGATTCGGCGCTGCGTTTGGCCGGGATGCCCATAGTTGCCATCTCTTTGGCTGGGAATTTACTTCGGAGGTGATTTTTATTTTCTATTTTTTTTATCTTAGTATTTTTTGAATCTGCATCAACTGTCAGCGAAAGTGATTGCTACCTGTCTGCACTGAGAGGGTGCCTTCTTGTGTTTCGGAGGCATCCTTCGGGACATTCTTGTGCTTCTGTAAGTGGTGAAGTCAAATGAAAGGTGAAGAGGGGGGTTGAATTAGAGGGGCTGTTTTGAGAGGAGATCGTTTGGATGACGGACACCGAGAGGCACTAGCTCTGCGCCGCGAATCTCTGCGCCCTTGGAATATTGTCACCGAGTCGCTGTTATAGAGTAGAAATATATTTTTTTTCTCTTAGTTCACGGTCATAATCTGTACGACCAGTCTGCCCACTGCAGGGGCTGCTGCGGCTCTCGCGTCTGCTCTGTTTTGAAATACGATTTCCTTGACGGGCGGGCGTCTGAGCATCCCGGACGAGCCCGAATTTGAGATGCCCAAACAGTGAGGGGTTTCGTCGGGATCTCGTTTGGTCACCCCTGCACGGTCGCATGGCTCCAGCCCGGAGGGACTGCAGCGGCTGGGAGATGTTCCTCCCGACGGGATGCCTGCTCCTCTCTGTTTTGCTATTTCACCCTGCCCTGGCCAAGGTGTGCAACGACCGCACCAAGCACGGACAGGACAACAGCTGGTTCGCCAGGGACGGGGAAAACTTGCCCATCATGGTTCTTATGCCCATGAACGAGTCGGCCCTGATGAGCAGCATCAGCCAGGGGATCGAGCCGGCGGTCCAACTGGCCATCCAGCACATACGGGAGTCCAGGAAGTACTCGTTCTCGCTCATCACCAAAATCTACGACACCGAGGTAAACACGCAGAATAAATCTCCCCCCCCCCCCCCCCCCCCCAATTGAAGCTGCACGCTGATTGCCTCTGGCGTGTGTTTTAAAACAGTTGTACACGGCTGAGGCTGAGCGTGTGTATGCCCGCGCGCGTGTACATGGCACGTGCACGTGTGTGCGGCGCGCGCATCACCCCGCACGCTCCACACATTGTGCGTCCGAGGGGGAAACGCTGGTGTGTCCTGTAATGTTTGGTGTGTGTGTGTGAGTGTGTGTGTGTGTGTGTGTGTGTGTGTGTGTGTGTGTGTGTCTGTGTGTGTGTGTGTGCGGCATGTCGTGCACCCACCAAAATGACAAAAGCAGGTGTTGGTGCCTGTGCCCGCCGCTCACAGTGCATTCAAATGTTACCCGGCATCACGAGGCGCCGCATCACCCAGGCACCGTGGAGGCCCTCGCTCCTGCTCTCCCCGCGCTGGACGGTTTGATAGTTACCGCAATCTCAGGATGAAAACACAGTGACAAGGCTGATGTCATTCAGCGCCAGTCACCCAGTCGGAAAATTAAATCAAGCGCTGAATTATTATTATTATTATTATTATTATTTTTTTGCAATCGTTGCTTTGTAAGATCTGAATGGCTGTGCGCTATAACGCTGTTTAAGTCACGAATTAATATCATTTCTGTTATTTTTGGAAGGGTTGTTCTCATAGTGCCTGAAGATGGCGGTAATTGGATGCAGCTACGATTCCACTTCTGGCTCTTTGCTCCCCCCCAAAGGGAGCTGCGTCTCACAAGCGTCCAAACTCCAAATCAACATCTGATTATTTAATAACGGTAACAACAATAGTTTAACGCCCACCAACTGAAGTCCCCCTTGAAGCTGATTCCTCGCTAAATGTCGCAAGCTTCCAGGATGAACGGTCGTCGCTCATTTGAGTTGTTTAAATCAGTCAACAGCACTTAAATTGGCCTTTTGGGGCTTTAAGTGAGCTGCATGCTTTGGAGGACATGGATGTGCAATTGCCTGGTTTATGGCTGCTGCATCATACGGTTGCCATACCAACATGTAAGGATGTTGATAGTGTCAACAGACAGATAAATCTATTGAACCAAAGTTAATAACTGCATTTGTTATTTAGCTTGATTTGTAACATTCGCCTCAGCAGTGGTCCTTTTGGTTTGTCCTGTATCTGCACAGGTGTGTCCGTGCGAAAGAGCACACACACATCTCTCTGTTGACAGAGGTAAGCCCTCTCTGGTGGCATGCGCTCAGACCATGGGATTAATATGCTCTTATGAGAGTTATGATTTTTCCCCCCCCTTCTATTCCCCATGAGAGAAAGATGAGCTGCAAGCAAGAGGTCAGTGGGCCAGCCTGACATCCGCTCGCTGGGACTTGTCTGATGGTGATGCCTGCTTTCTAATACTGGCAATCGATGGGAACTCATGAGAACAGTGTTATTTAATGACTTTGTGGTCATAGGCTAAACTCTGCTACACCGTGGCACCACCAATCCCGTGGTATTTGACCAGCTCAAAATCCAAGCTCTGATCCTGTTTTTTCAATGCAGCTGCACCGAGCGCTTAATTGGTTTTGCCCAGTGGCCAGATGCTCGCTAATTAGAATATATAGTCAACGCTGATACTTTTCATTTGTCCTATAGATTGCTGCAGGGGTGAAGTATTTATAAGTGAACCCGAAAGTTGGCGTCACCGTGGTAAACAAGCTCTGTGGCAAACACAAGTTTATGACATTTACATGTTTTGCTCAGCGGGATAATCTTCACAAATAAACTCCCCTTAGAAGCGTAAATGTAATCACCAGAAATAAAAATCTAATGTTAGGCCTCCATCGTCGTCACACGACTTCACTGCCATTATGTGTATTACTACGCTGTAATTTACACACCAACTTTAAATTTCTCAATCCACAAGTTAGAGTTAAAATACTTCGCAACCAAAGTTTGGCTGTAAAGACGAGACTAGATGAGTCTCTGTGTACGATTGTGGTGATGTTTAATGTCTCTGACATCCTCTGTAGCTGACATGTTTTATGTGGTGCAACAAAACATGAATATCTCAGGCATTAAACCAAAAACCCATAAAAAAATTCAATGATTTAGAGGCGAGGGAACGTGCAGCGCAAACATGCTAACTTACTTCCAGGTTTTTCGGACTCGCTCCTGCAGCAGTCTATAAGTGGCAGACCTCGTAGACATGCATTCCGTTTACTAGATCTATAGTTTAAATGAAGATGCCTGGTAGGTCTGGCTTTAATAACTCTGAAAAAGGACCCTGCCAGCAACTTAAAGTATATTTACAAGCTATTGCAAATCGTCTGGCACACCTTGCCATGGTTAAAGTCAACAAGAGACCACAGAGAACGCTGTGAAGTGCAAAAGGCAGTATATTACTGCAACGTAATACTGTCGTTTACAGGGAATAATAAAGAAATAGGAGACTTTAGTGGGAGAAACATGATTTCAATAACATCTTAAGATATGAGAAACTATTATTGTTTGTTCATATCAGACGAAATGGTCTGGAGTGTGTCTCAACACTTACAGGTGGCTCAGACCGTTGCCCAGGACAGGGTTATTGCTGAAGTGTTGACTATATTGCTTTTGGAGCCTTTGACATGTTTATAGAAGCAATAATGTGAAGTGAGTGATGGCTGTGCTTTAAACAATTTACCATACATGTGCTCATTATTGCGTTTATTGACCTATAATCTTTTACTTACACATGAATAAAAGTCATGAACATGGACACATACACACGCCACACACATCCGCACGGCTCCCTCACATACCACATGCTTATGTCAGAAAACAATACATGCATCAGTGCGTTTGCTGCAGCTAGGAGCAGGCCAAGTGTGTGCCTGTGCTGTGATTGTACACATGTGTGTGTGTACGTGTGTGAGCACTGGGATTTAGCCTGGCAGATGTAAGTAATCAGTCCCTGAGCAGAGGCTCTTTATCCCTTTATCCCCTGTCGGTGGAGCCATGGGTAGACAGGGCAGGCCCAGTCCATCCCCTGGTGGTGCGGAGCTGGGTGGTGGTGCTGATGATGGGATGGTGAGGCACTGGGAGGCTGTCCCACAGTAACAGGCCCGAGAGGCTGTGCTGCAACGAGGTAGTTGTTGGAGGTTTGGAGAAGCAGTTAGTAGAAGTCGAGCAGATGTCCTGACGTGGAGAGACTGGGTGTGAGATGGGCTGGTGTGGAACCGGTTTGATCAGGCCAAAGCCAGGCTCCTAATATGTTTCAGTTACATTGGCATTGTAGCAGGCTGAGGCGGTTGCAGAAGAGAATACATCTTTGCTTTAAAACCAGAGCATTGCAGGTAGAAAAGAAGAAGGATGGATTATATCAACTGGGAGGCTTAGCGCTGGAGCTGGAGCCGGAGCCGGAGCCTCCACCGCAGCTGTAGATGTGGGAGTGTGGGTTTTAGTGTAACCGAGGACTGATACTGTAACTCTGCAGGCTTAGCTGATCAAAGCTTTGGAGAGGACAGGAAGCACTGGAAGAGGATGGAAGGGAGACTTTGGGCAGCGAGAGCGTTCGAGGCTAAACTACGCTAGTTCACCGGCTTATAGGATGTGTGACGGGCCCTTGAGAGGAGCCACTCAGGAAAGATCACTTTTTTGGCAGAATAGTTTACAATGTGTTTTGAACTGGTGGTTTTTAACTTACTGCTGTGGTATGTCAAGTATGCACAATGTGACTGCAATATTCAAAAGAGTGTTCAATGCGATTAAATGAAACATATGAACTAGGATATCTGTGAAAGTGGACAGTTTCGTACTACTCTTTTTGATAAAGGTTTTCTAGTCTTTGTACTGTTAGAACAACACAGTAAGAGTCAGAGTTGTTATGAGAACTGGTCTGTTAAAGGACAGTTTTAGAATATTTTAGATATATCTTTAAACTTAATGGTGGGCCACGGACCAAAAGCACACACCTGTGTTCTATTGTATTGCAAAATTGGTCCCACTTTGGACAGCCCTGCTCAAAACCGGTTTGTCAGGACACATCAAATAACCTTATCAATTTATCGTCCATATCTTATCAATACATGTATATGATCTTGATCATTTTGGCTGACTTTGATATTGTCCGTGCAATTTTTACTAACAGAGCACGAAAGTCCATTTTATGTATCGTTCTGGTTGCGTGGTTTTATTTTTTGTATGTCTTATTTATTTAGGATATTTCAATATATATATGTTTGATAGAATATTTTTAATACTTAAAGGTTCTTTCAAAGGGTGTGATGCTATTATGTCATCTTGATATCAGTTGCATAAAATGGTCTTTAAAAGACAATTCCACCATTTATCAACACTATTTCTGGGACAATATACCATCCGACAGAAGTGGTCACTGTGGCAGGCCTAGTAAAATGCTCTACCTTTAACCAGACACAGCCACTTATACACTGACTTTTGAATTCGGCAAGGTACTTTATCTATGCTCGGATGGTATTTAGAGTTTAAATGCAAAATGACAGCTCTACCACCTATACATCCGCAGTAATCCAACAGCGCTTGTCAGTTGTGGGAAATGTATCTGTGAAGGCAAGAAGTAAAAAGTCTCATCTAAGGCAAAGAAAAATCTGATTTCATGTCTTGGAATCTTCTTTTCTGTGATCACTTTGAAAAGAGCAGTCTGCTCTTCTTGGAAGAAAACTTCAATCTACTTCACGTACTTTTAGTGAATGCTCACCTGTGCTATCGTGTTTCCTATGTTGTGGCAGTCAGAAGAATGAACACATGTATTTTTAAAGGTAAATCAATATGACCAAAAAGACACAGAGTCTGCAGTTGGAGATCTTGTCCATGTACAGTACACCAGATACTGTATGCAGATGGGTATTTATAGTATATGACTGTCCGTCCATGCAGTTATATGGCCCTCCTGAGACTATGTTAGCAGTGACCTATGTTAAGAGATACTGCACAAAGATAGGAGTCGCTTCTCCTGCTCTACTACGAGGACTAGATGCAACATGTCACATTTGTGTGCATGTTGGCAAGCCTGAAACCTCCGTACAGTACACTTGTTCACAGAGGGAAGAACACCCCCCTGAGCGAATAAAAGGCATTCTGTCATTTTGTCAGAATAAGTTAGGTTTGTGGCGAGTAGGCATTAACATAATGGAGGTCAGGATGCTGCTAAGCGTAGGTCTTAAGTCAAAGCGAGCTGGTTCAGGGCTGTTGGTTCTTTTTAGCGTCTAAGGAGAATTTGTTTTAGCAAAGTGCCATTTGCTTGTAGTGTAAGTCTGATATATATTTATTCAGAAAGTGCCCTTTACTGATCTTACTGATTCACACGCTGTAACTCACCTTTGAGCTTTTGTGTAAAACCATCTGACATGGGGCCAAATGAAGCAGCGCCTTTGGACATCTTATATGTCAGGGTCTCATACTGTACTGCCACGTATTATCTAAATATCTGACAACTTTTCTGCACCGAGGCGGTGACCCAGGGGGGTCAACAAAGATTGCCTGTCACTTGTTCCTAGGAGAGGGCGAATATTCAGGGATAGTAAGGGAAAGCAGCCCGTGACAGCCTCGGGTACTCTCTCGGCATACAGAAAGTGCTGAGTGCGGCTGTATCCACTGACCTGACACAGATAGTGGGGATCAATGTGCAGCAGCCCTCCTCATAGAACGAACAGGATCTCAGGGGAGAATCGGAGAGAGAGGCGAGGGAGAATGAGATGTGTAGGACTATGCGATGGAGATCCCGAAATAGGATTATATCACCAGGAAGAGGAAATGGCCAGCCTCTTAATTCTTATTGGATCATAATGTAATGCCATTTACGTTGTTTCTCTGAGGCTACATCGTTTAATGGCTGTGTGGAAAAGAAGCAATTACTGCATGCAGTGAGGTATGCACATTAGATGGCTTCCAAGATCTTGCGTTTTTTTTCAATGGTATCATTTTACAGGTCATGAGAATGTTGTTTTAGTATTATTTTAATGTTTCGTGTTTGCACTGATTCAGGCGAAATTAGATAAACATGGGTCAGCGTTTAATGAAGTCACTAAATTTGAGCACTAATTGCTGACCTTTGTCTGAGTCATGCCGCCAGTGGCCTGAAGGGCTTGAGCAAGACAATCACACATGTGAACTTTCCGGATAAAAGAGGCTTTTAATGTGCCCTGAAGCTGTCGTTATAACAGATACTGTGACACACAAGCACGCACACATAGCACAGCACATAAATGCAGTATGTGCTCATACACATGCTGCATATTTTCATGCAGCCACACTGCATACACAGACCTCTCTCCTCCCTTCACACACTCACATACACACATGGCACATACACTCCCACATATGGTCATGGCGGTTTTCAGTCGGCACCCCTGCAGCACTGCCCGAGGTCAGGGCAGTGTGGTCATTTGAGCAGTTTGACATGGAGTGTTGTTCAGTTCCAATAAAAACAGAATCACAGCATCGTCAGGTTGCTGATTCAGCGACATCATCCATCCCCCCCCCCCCCCACCCAATTATGTCACTATGTGGGGGTAGTCAAAAACACTACCTCACTAAAAACAATTTTCAACAGCCATTTGAAACCAGTGTGACGTGACAAAAAAAAATCAATGTCTCTTTGTACAATAGATTTAGACTTTTTACTGCCTTACACGTAATATTCTTTCTATCTTTTATTGTACTCTACGAGTCCTGCAATCATCACTGTTTTTGCTTAATTTGATTTGATCAAGGAATTTGAAATAAATCTAAAGTTTCCTTTTGTAAATGGGAAATGGAAGGTGCAAAATTAGCATGAAAGGCATCAAAATAGATCTGATCTTCTCTCTTTCTTTCTTTCTTTCTTTCTTTCTTTCTTTCTTTCTTTCTTTCTTTCTTTCTTTCTTTCTTTCTTTCTTTCTTTCTTTCCCTACACACAGCAGACGTCCTGGGCTTTGTGCATTTTCACGTTTGTATATATATTGAATACTCGGGTTAGAGTCCATCATTTCCTGTCTACTAAAGCTTTAACCGCAATGGACCTGACCTCTTGACCGCTATTTACTGTTCAACCTGGAGGTTCTTCCTGAAGCTTAAAAAGAGAAATAAGTCAAGTTTGACTGCTCGTATTCTCTGGTACATTACTCCACACTGACCACAGGGCAACATCTTTTTTCTAATAACAATGTTTTATTTGATATATAATAATGGCGTTCCGAGCAGTAAAATTTAATAGGTGAGTTCAAATGTGTAAGAGACATTAGCCTTCTAGCTTTCTCCTACCTTGAGTTTTCCTGGAATAGATTACAGTATGTTTTACTGAACCTCATGTATGTTGCTAATTTGATAGAGCACGAGAGAGTGTTGGGCATTATCTCTCGTATGTGTAGTCACCCCGCAGGGCCCGATTTGCAGCCCAAGTCAAGGGCTAATTGAATGAGAGAGGCAATGGCTGAATTCAATTTCAGAAGCACCTTAAGCAAGTCCCGCTGGTTGCTTGCAAAGTCAAAATGTGTGTTTGTACACGAGTGCAGCTAGAGGTTGAGAAAGGATGGGAAATATTCTGTACCCTGGATGTGTGGGCGGAGGGACTTATTTGAATATCTCAGAGGCTGGTGAATGTGATTCTTCCAGATGGACCCAATCACCCCACACTGATATTGTTGTAATTCACTGGAGCCTCCTGTTAAAATTCAGCACAGCTAGAATGCTGTAAAGAGTTTCACTGTCATTACTGCACGTTTTTTTTTTTTTTTTTTTTTTTTACTGCCTGTCGAAGTGGCTTTTCTCTACTGGTAAATCTGACTGAGTGCAACTGTCTGGAATATAATTCAGCTCTTTTTTTTTTTTAGCCCATTGAAGAAAATAATATACAGTGAAGTGCCCTGTTGACAGCTCCGACTCATGCATGGCTCAGACAGTGGACTGTACTCTGGTCAGTAGCATTACTTAGGGGTAGGGCTTAAAATAATAACGCTATATCACCATACATAATATATACAGGGCAATATTTTGAAATCTCCTCAAAAGCACCTCATACATGTCAAATCCAAATATTGACACAATTATATTTTTAATAGATAATCAGGAGCAATGTTGTTAAATGACTAAACGGGTAGAAAATCAGTCTGGTGAGTTCAGAAAATCACATCACACATGACAACACTGACATAACAGTCTAAATATATCTAAAATCATAGACGATCTATAATCACTTGCACATTGTCTATTGTCCTTCCTGAAAAGATGAATACCGTATCTAAAACTCTACATATGTTTACCCTGAATTCATTGCATCTTAATTACAACCACGCATCAAGGTCTTGCAGAAAACAAACTTTAATGAATTCAGTTTGTGATAATCAATTAGGTTTCAAATGAATTTGTCATTGTCAGATTTTAATCTTTCTTTCTTCGAGTCGTCCTATTGTGTTTTCCCAGCAGATGCTATGATGAGACATCTGTCAGCATGCCCCCTCCTTGTCTTCTTCTTTCTTTTCACTAAGACTCCCCCGTCATTGAGATGCACAATGATGACTCCAAAAAGTGGCGAGGCAGGCATCTGGCTGCCATTAGCATTAAACAAACAGTTACTCTCTGATTCACATGGCTGTACTGCGGTGGTGAGGGGAGGGACACCCACTGGGAAATCACCCAGGAGACAGGAACTGTGGTGGGAGGACGGATGGGGAGGTGTGGGAGGCAGCAAACTCGGACTTTCGGAGGACCAGATTGGGGAAGGTGTAGAGTTGAGAGGTGGAGTGTGACGCAGATGCATACCGAAAATGCCGCTTTAAAGTAGCGATAGATAATAGCTTGGATGAGGATGAAAATCTCCCATCTTCATTCAGTGCTGCTGAAAATACTGACAAGATGGCTGCTGCCATGTTGAGTGCAACACTAAGTCAGTCCGTCTGGCTGTTACTGCTGGTGCATCCATGAAGCTGCCATTGATCTCCAGCCAAGCCATTTGCACAGACAATTAACACAGCGAATGTTTATCCGCGGTTATAGCTTGTTTCAGTATAAACTACTGAAAAAAAAAAAATAAATCACTTTTTCTAACTCCCAAATGTGGTTAGAGCATCAGGATTCTTTGACTATTTTTGTTTTGGTCAGTTAATAGTTTCAGACGGATATCGACAATGTTTTGGTCTGTTTACTGATCTCTGAATCCAGGAAAAGATGTGTTTGTGTGCTCATGTTTAGCAACCCCAAGAGAGGTGCCCTGCTGTTGCACGTCTGGAGAATTTCCATCACTAAAAGGCTGCGCATATGTGTGTGAGCTTGAGTGAGAGACACAGGCAGAGGAGAGAACGAGGTTGTGCGTGCGGGATTGGTTGCAAATGTTTAATATCGCTCCCCTTCTAATGTTGTTTGACCTTTCACCTTTCGACAAAGCGGACTCTGAACACATTCCTGCTACGCCAGATGACCTTTTTAAAGGATGACTCGTTCTCTACTCATTATTATACCATAATCCTTCAAATTATGCCTTCTCCACTCACTCCATCACTGCCTGTTCCTTTCACTATTCATCACTCCTCCACCCTGTCAGATACAGACACACTCTCCCTCACACACACACACACACACACATACACCCCCCCCCCCCCCCCCCCCCCCCCCCCCACACACACACACACACACACACACACACACACACACGCGTGCGCTCACATTCACCTCTCTGCCTCCCCGTCCCTCTCCCGTGAGTGGACAGAAATGAAAGGATTATGGTGGAAAGGGTGTGCCGTTGTCATTAGAGATTGGACAAGTACTCTGTGCATGCTCCTGTCTGTCGCTCTCAAGGGGGCCCAGCACAGAGCAATAAGCAGAGAGTGTCTGTCCTTGTCAGTCCTGTAATTACATTAAAGCTCATGTAATTCTTGGCCAAAAAAAAAAAAAAAAAAGAGGAGCCACCGTCGCTGGCGTCTCAGGAAGGGATGTGTGTGCGCATGTAACTTTTAAAGAGAAAGTTGTTTAAACGCTGATGCTTGCATATGTCCTCTCAGTTTTGATTCTGAGGAGCCGCCGACTTGTTGTTTTTGTGTTTATGTGTGCGTGCATTAGCATGTTTCTGGCAGCATGCAGTGTGTCGATTGCAGCATGTGTGTGTGCATCCTGTTCCCAGGGGTCAATGGCGCTTAACACTTGTTCCCAGAGGGCAGGGTGGTTGTCATGGCCGCAGCTGTGTGGATGTATGGAGAGTCAGGCAGGTGCCGCAGAAGAATAATGGCCTTTCTTGTTTTATCTCTGTCTTGACATGATGTACAGTACACCTACGTCCTTACAGCCTTTCTCCACCTCACACCCACCCACACACACGGACCCACCCGCGTGTTAGCAAACATGTATACCTGTGTGACTGGCCAACAGGATGCATCAGTTTAGAGCTGCACTGTCCAAGCTGGTTTTGATAAAAAAGAACTGTTCACATAATTGGCCCTGTTTTTTGTCTTTGTTGCAATAATCTGAAAACAGATGGTGACTATAGATTTCAAAATCCTTTATTTGTGCCCAAATGGTGTTGTAGCTTATTCAGACACCCACTTCCACAGCCTTTATATTTGTCAGTTGTGTTCGAGATGAATTCAACATTCATTCATGCACAAACAAATCTGCATGACATGTCACCAACACCCTCAGTAAGAGAATGTACAGACCGCAGTGGACCCTGTAATGGAGGCTTTCCCACTGGTAAAAAAAGCAATCATCACACGCGTCCACATTCATAGTCTTTTGTCTCGTATGTAGGTTTTCTTTTTTGCCTTGTAGGAATGCGACAGTCTCAGAGCTGTACCTCTGTCCTTCTCTAGAAAGAGACGCTCAGCTGAAGGATTATACAATTTCAAGTCACACCGATAAGGACCTTCATGGAGCACCTGTCGGAAGCACAGCCTTCACAGTTATTACAGTCACAAACTGTTGGATTTAATACATTGAAGCTTCCTTGAGCAATATCTTATGCTTTCTGTGCTCATCCAGCTGCGAGGAAACAAACTGTCACTTCGTGTTTCGCTTTTCGTCTTCCGGTGTGCGTGCCATTTAGATTTTGCGGTCGTCAAACACTGTGATCCTCGGTGCATTTTCCCGTGTTTTCCTGCTTTAACTGACTACACACTGACTGTAGTCTGAAAGTGTAACTGTTGTGATTTGTTGCTGGTGGTGAACCCCAGCATGCGTCCATGTGGCACACGGCAGCTCTCTGCTCCAGCAGCCTCTGATACACATCAGACCTTTGTCCATTTGCCACGCGCTCATTGTGGCTACCACTTCCCCATCCGTGATTGCTGGGGGCTGTTAGCGGAAAGCAGTTGGTGAGCCCATTGTGAGCCAAAAGCGATAACAACAGACAGTAGAATCGCAGATGTAACCTACACACACATACACACACAATCCCTGCCACACTCCCTAAGTGCCCATGCACGGCAGCGGTGGTATACACATCTGTCATGCCCATCCAATGCAGGCAATCATGCCACATGCGATCACAAAAGGCTGCGCAATGATGATAAGGGATCATTTCCAACCAAGCTCTAGCTGCCGTGGCTCAGTTCTAATCTTTGTGCGTGCATGTATGTCTGCGTGTGTGCACGTATGCTTTTTCATGGACGGATAGTCGGATAAATGGATGGCAAAAGAGATTAAAATGTGCTTTCTTATGATGTATCAGTGGAATTGTGTTTTGTCAGTGGAAAAAGAGACAGTAACACCGAGGAGTGGGCTGCATTTTGTGCTGAGCAGTCCCATCTCCATTTGGCAAACAAACACCAATCCATATACAGTACATCCATACACGCACGCACGCACACACTCAATCCATCACACACAGAAGTAGCTTGGCTGTCAATGTTGCTCTCAGCTGCTCTACATGATGAAGTAATTTCTCTTTGGTTAATACTTCTCTAAACAAACCACGTTACAGGCTATAGAGCAGAAATTGTGGCTGTAAAGAGTACTTAGTGCTACCGAGGCTACGTGAGACTGCGGCTGATAGATGGGGTGGGGTCCTGATTGGAGGGACCTGCGGCTGCCTGTCTAACTAATGAACTGTTACTGTAAGGCAGGAGCCTTTTATTGCCTTCTTTATGGGGAGAAGAGCGAATGACTTAGCCTGCTGTCTCCTTTTACAAGTCAATTTCTTGCTATGCACACGCACACACACACACACACACACACACACACACACACACACACACACACACACACACACACATATACACACACACACACACACACGCAAACACATACACACACACACACACACACACACACACACACACACACATACACGTAAGCTCATGCAAACACATGCATACACAGGGCTATGTTCTCTCTGAAGGACCGTTATGTCTTATAGTATTTGAATGCTCCGCTTTAAAAAAAAAAAAAGGAGGAAGAGGAGGGAAATGTGTTGGCTACATAGAAGTAGAGGCAGAAGACTGATAAATAGGTAGAGATGGAGCTCCTCTATAGTCTCAAAACCCCTGTGCAAAAAAAAACAGGTGAGTGCAGTGTGAACTGTCAGCATCTCTGCACTCACAAGTCGAATTTTGAATCATTGAAGGCAAGGGTGGAATAGACATTGGTTGAAATAATCTCCTCCTGCCTCTCATTAGACCGCGAGTTTAAGGTAAGTATAGCCTGTGTTGTCCATCTGCCTTCGAGGGACCTTCTTATCTTCGAAGCTCCAGTCAGCCCCCACTGACCCTAATACAGTTGGTTAATAAATCAGAGGCAACTGATCTGATGACCAGGCAAGAAACTATAGGGCCCTATACATCAAATGTTTGTTGAGGTTTTATGTTCATTAACATCAGGCCTATTCTGTTTACAGAATGCATGTGATTGGGTATTCTGCTGCAGCAGCATGCTCAATAATGTAAAGAATGGTTTAAAAAAAAGGCATTTCTAGTGGTGAAGCTGAAAGCTAGAGATGTATTTAATGAATGCCAAATGCTTAGATGTCGTTTTGCTCGAATCTGCATGTTTCATCTAAAAAAGAAAAAAGACCAAAGCTGCCCATTTGTGAACGTTGGCAAATATTACTTGGACAAAACTCCAGGGCTTCCTCTGTGTTCTCCAGCTTTCCTGTGCACTCCAGTCACAAACCACAGGTAATATCGTGTTTCTTTACTGTGACCTGGCCTTCTCATCAATCAGCAGTCTGAAGACATGCCACTAAGGCACTGTCAGCTTAAGCTATTGGGACCATTTCGTCACACTTGCCGCACAAGACTGAATGCAAATTGACAATATGCAGTCGCTTTTTTGAATTACAATGTCAACACACAGCACATTCGCATTCATTCCACATCTCTTCAAGAGGATGAGTGCGATCATGAAATGCTCACTCTCACCGAGAGTTTGTTTTGTCTTCCTCCTTGTCCTTACAGTCAACTTTGAACACAAGTTATTAGTAACTAAAACATTTTAGAGACAAGATACTGACGTTACCAAATCTGCCTTTAAAAAAAAAGGAAAATCTAACCTAGGAATCACTTGTGTATGTATGTCATGCTGTGACAGAAACGTGTTTTGACTCATCGCCTGGGCTTTTCTCTCAACACCTGGAGAGGCTTTAATCCTGAGAACAAGACTATTTAAAACATGACATTTTGAAAGTTTTTTCTGAGTTGCATCATCAAACCGCAGCCCATTAACAACCATTTCCCTTGCATTGATTTCTGAAGAATTCTCGAAACATGAAATCCGGAAATCTTGGATCGCAATTGACATGTTGAATAGAGACTGGGGGGGATAAATTTAGTATAATCTAATAATCCTCATCTCAGACGGTCTTATCTTGGGATAACACTATTTACATGATTTGACGCTCTTACTTTAATGCTGATTTCGTGCCTCCGTCCAAAAGCATGACAGTCATTGCCAGAACGTGGCTCCTCTGTTCATACAGCCCAACTGTGCGTATTGATTTCATGGCAAAAAAAGGGGGGAGATGGCAGAGTGCTGGTTTTATTCTTCCTATTTGGGAAACATCCAAGAACAACTGACGCCACCCTTTTGCCGCCTCTTAAAAATGGGCCGCTTGTTGACAATATGGATCCGACTACACCTGAATTTCGTCACTTACCATCAAGTTAAGTTTTTTTTTTCCATAATGTGATGTTTCATGGCCACAATGGGGTGCTTTAGGAAGGCACTCCCGGGGTTTGCACCTCTGCTGCCAAAAGATACTGGCCGCCACTTCCTCTGCCAGCCATCTTTTATTAAACCCTTTCATTATGTTTGATATTCCAAGGTAAAAGGCCATCAGGGGAATGAACGTCACCAGCTGTATTAAGAAACTTCAACACACTATACAAGATAGATAAAGCAATTAAATCGCCAATGTAATGTATACAGTATATTGAGCTCTTGCAATGATAAGACAACGATAGGCAGTTTGTCTCTAAAATAGCAGCCTATGTTTAGGGGGAGAGACACCCATTTTACAGTATAGCATGAACATCTCTGCAATGTATCATTCCTTCTTTGCGTACTGTGATGGTTATTGGGCTTTTGTAAGCTTTTATTGCCTCGGTTGTCTGTGAATGATGTGCCAAATGAAAGGGGAGCGCTGGTTGGACTGATGACACCCCAAGCTGTGAGAAGAGGCGATGCCTATCATGTTAATTCAATAGAAAGCAGTTGAATAGTGAGTGAAATTTCATTATCCCACGTACACCAGATAATTCCAAGGGCCATCTGGACAGATGGAGGGCATTACTCCTAAGGCGCGTTCATATCAACATTTATATTCACGTAGACAGAACTATCACAACCTTGCGCCGATGTAATTGTGAACAAGCTGTCTATTGGCCGGCATGGTTTCAGGCTAGCTGTTTTCAATCTGACAGAAAGGATGCCTATAAAAGTCTGCCAACTATGAAGTTCTTGGTATTGCAGTCATTTAAAGGGTAAACTTTGTGGACATTAAGCATCTGCCAAACAACCCGAATGCTACATTTAAATATCCACTACCTGGCAGCGGTTTTAGTTCCAATTTACAGCCTCTTTAAAAGGGAAAATCAACTCTTGTCCACATGGAGCATGCAGTCCATGTTACACTAATTACTACCCTTATTAGTATTCAAGTGGAACATTAGCAATTAGCATAGCCATTAAAACCATAAGGCTCTCCTGTGGGGGAAAAATAGAAAAGAAAAACAGAAATGAGGCTAAAATGTATGTTTTAAGCCGTTTTTACATGGCTGTTTCAGTGCAATTGCGTTTCCACCTTTCGGCCTTGGCAGACAAATATGCTAAGGATCCTTCGGCTATGCAGTGTTATCTAATGTATGCAAATTGTGTGGAAAGGGGACATCAATTAGAGTTGGTTGTGTGCACATGCCGTGCACTTATTCATGAGGTTGGTAAACCTGCTAATTGTATGTACCAGAATCATCCATCTTGGGTGCTGTCGACTCGACTAATATAGACACAACTTGTGACAGGCACGTTGGTGATCTGTCCTTTGGTGGCTGTGATCACAGACCCACACGCTCAGTCCACATACAAAGGTATCCAAACGGGAAGGGATGAGTGTGTGTTTTTGTGTGCTCAGAGACATCCTCTGAACTTAAAGAGGAATAAGGCACACAGTCCCGGGGATGTGTGCATGAATATTTAAAAGTGGCATACTAAACAATTCTCCTTCACTGACCTGTTGCTGGGTGTATTCTTATTGAATAAGTGAACATGCTTCATATTTACTACATCACTGCTTTTAAGATGTATGAATCAGAATTATACATGGTCCCTGACGGTTTTTGGCAGCCTCCCTCTACATAAATATTATCTGTATGCCCCGACTCTGTGCTGCTCTCTGCTCTGTTGACTTGCTCTCACACACAGGGGAGCCTCTATTGATTTCGAGAAGGCCTTCATGCCGACTTCTTCAGCTCACTGGAATCACATTTTCAGGAATGGGGCTTCCATGTCTCATTGTGTGGAGCATCCCGTTTCATCTGATCTTTATTTCTCTTTTTTTTTAGGTATTCAATTATTTGGCTTCTTTTGCTGGCTTTTCTTATTAGTTTCTATTTCAGGACAATTTACAGGGAAAGCGCTGAATTTGTAGTGTTATTTATTGATTTTATTTCGTTTCACAAGGTGAACAAATAAAAAAGATGTTGGTAAACAACGTATTGTTCTGTTAGCAGCCTTCAATTTATTTTGTGCTCCTATCCCCTCGCCAAGGCACTCATAATGCACGAACAAAGCAGCAAGAAGAAAAGATAAAATGTGTCTAAAAACATCACAGCTTGAATATTGTTTTAAAGTTGCCGTATGAAGTGATGTTGTCTGAATATTATTTTCTCCCACTCACGCTGTCAATGGCGTCAGCGGGGGAATCGGTGTTAGCTTGGTTATTCCCGTAGGCGAGAATGTGTGACAACCATGGCGAGGGGGACGCGGGGTCACGACCATTCCTCTCTCTTTGATAGAGGGCAAATGTAAATGTCAGCGACGTCTGAAAAAGAAAGGTCTTCTAGCTTCTATTGCTACACGGAATAAGCTGTGACAGATGGAAAAGGCTTTTTACAAGCTACAGTTTACGGAGGCAAAGCTGAGAGGAAGGGAAGTAATACTAGAAAGCAATGCGAGAAGAAAAAGGGAAAAGGAGTTGGTTTTGTGTTGATCAGCTGGTTGTGCTATTGTTGCTGGAATACTATTATTACCAGAAAGCAGTGGAAAAAAAAAACTGCAAATGATTATTTTTGCTGAAAGCTGTGTTAGCCATTGATTTTCTATGCCAAACTTCTATTGATCAAACTCTATTGATCGAGCGTTGTTTGCCCTTTAAGCTTGGGTTCAGATGTGACTTGAAACTGCAAAGAAATGATGACTGATTGATTATAAACGCAGTAAGGAATCAATCAGGAAGTCCAATGAATATTTAGATAAGCGCAGATTCTGAAACGGCAGCAATTTATCATTCATTTCGTCATCGGGTTCCTGGGGTTTTCGTCATCGGCTTACTGAGATCTGCATTTGTTTTCCTGAAACGCAAAAAAAAACGTGAATCCCAAATTTGGGTAAGAATATTCCCATCCATATCTCCCAAATCACTGAGGAACGACAGCTCACCAGTCTTATGATTATATTAAAGAAGAAGGCTTTGGCACGAGTGTCATGTCACAGCTTCCTCCCACAACAACAAAGGCAGACCAAGAATAATGTTAGCGCCTATTTAATTCATTTATTCATGAGGGTAATTGAAATATTAACGCAGCTGGTTAGACGCTGGAGACTGACTGTCTTCAGTGCTCAGATCGCGCTCAACTCACCAAGGAAATAATATTTTATTTACACAGATTCTTCCCGTCACATCAGAAGTCCCCGTGTTCAATGTAAGTGTCTCACAAAGGTCCCTGGCCGGTCTTTGAATATGATGGATATGCACAGAATTTGTTGATGATACACACATTTGTTCAGTGTGTAAATGACTGGTAGTCCAAGAGATCCAACATGTTCTTTATGGGAGTACAGCTGAATAATTTAGAGGCTGAATAAGAGATTGTGGTGAAATATGAAGAGGGGGAAATGAACAGTGTGGTGGAGCAATAGACACAGGAGAGGGGGAGAGAGCAAATTATGTTCGAGAGATGGATGGATTGATTTTGGGAAAGGGCTGGGAAGGGAGGAAAATGCAGCCGGGATCCGTCTCACAACCTGGAACAATGTTTACCCCCCCTCTAATGATGTGGAAGCGGTGCTGGAAGAAAGGTGTGCAGAGTGATATTCAGACAGAAGCACAACAAGTCTGAATCCGAACGGATTTATCTGCACAGACATAGCTTACACTTCTCAGGAATGCAGCGTTATCTTCCTGCGCCTACATTTCTGCATCTGTGTGTGTGCTTGTGTCATTTTCTGAGTTTAATTACACTGATATGCGTCTATGTGTATCGAATGTACTGTTGCGTGCATGTGCATGCCTCCGAGATAGTCATTTGGGGTTGCTGGCTGGGGAGCGAGAAGAAACATGACAAGTGTGCCAAGCTTGTTGCGGGGTATTCTCAGACGGTGAAGGGGGGGGGGGCATGCCTGCAGAGGATTGGGGTGGGGGGGTGGGGCTGCTTGGTGAGGGGGGAGGGTGCCGGGAGGCCATGTGCTGCTACTGTCACATGTCGCGCTCGGCACAGCAGCGGGCGAGTGGCAGGCGGGCGAGGAAAACACCACCCACCGGGAACTGTGGGTGAGGGGGCTGGGTGAGCAGGACGGCTGTGGAGCTGGCGCTTCCTCCCCAGGCTTTATCATAGGGAAAGAATAAAACGCAGAGAGATAGATCTGCCACCAACAATCAGAGTAGTAGCACACTCACAGTTTGTGTGTGCCACGGATAGAGAGAATGAAATTCATGTGCTGTATGCTCACAAGGCTGTAGGTTTTCGTTCCAAAACGGGGGACGCACATTAAGCGGGAGTTCATCCACATTGAGGGTGAAACGCTTCATTTACTGTGTTGTGATTTTATAAACACAGATTTTTCGCCTTATTTTGCACAATTTATAGTAGATAAGTCCTAATTTATGTCAACTCAGGTGCCTGAAGTGAAAATTCAAAAATATTTTCATTTCAGGGTTTAGGGGCTCTTAGGAAATTCCACTACTGCTTTCATGTGTTTTTCCCATGTGACTTCCATCCGTCCCCCCAAAATCTCAAATCTAAGAATGTACAGTATTTAAAAGATAAAATATAGTGACACGAGAAGCAAATTTATTGTTTTCTTTTCTGCAAATGTATTATGCAATAATGAGAAAATCTTGTGCTGTACTTTGTAGACGCACATCCAGTGAACTTATCTGTGTTGAGATAACATCTCGAAGGTTATAACTGGATCAGGGCCTTTGGGTTCACAATCCTTCATTGCACACCCTCTCCAGCTGTGTCGGACTGAACGAGTGAATCAATGTCCCTGCTGTTAAATTTGGTCCTTGCAAATATGGATGGTTATGTCATCTTTGAAGAGCAATTCTAACATTGCTACAGTGCTCATTAGATTCTTAGTGACATCCCTACCCAAGGCATATTTTAGTTGGTTGCTGAAGTTGGTTGAACTGGTAGCTCCACATGTTTGTGAAGGAATGCGGCAATGTGCTGATTGTATAAGGGTTGGACTGGTAATATTTTATATTCCTTTTTCTTATTGTCAGCAAATCCCAGCAACAATCTGATCCTACCAACTAGTCTATATTGCCTGAGTAGCCAAAGTTTTCTTAAAATATATATATTTTTAAAACCCTGGTTGCACTGAATGATGTCCAAATGCACACGAGCGCCGTAGTTTATTTAAGGTCTGTCCCACTTACACATCTCGCTGCTGTAATCAACAGTCTTAGCCTTTTAAAAAAATTAAGCTATGCATTTGGGACCCATTTTTGGAGATTTATTTCTTCAATAGTTGCAAATGTTGGGTTGCTTTTGATTTTTTTTTTCATACATGTGAACAATTTTTTTTTAATGTAAATCATGACAGTGGAACCCATTCATTGCCCCAAACGGTCCCTTTCATGTATGGCTCTGCCTACACGTGTCACGCTCTGATGTACGCTTATTGATATTGGAGAAGAGGGCTGTCTGATTTAAAATGCACTGTGAACGGTGGGAGCGTTTCAACACGTGTGGTCCTTTTTCTAAATGATGTCCAGTCTCATCGAGATCAAGAGACATCTCAAGTGAGATCAAAGGAGAGCAGACGCATCGCGGCTCAGCGTCACAGAAAAGGGGGGAATACATTCAGTATGTAAATGAATTATTTCTGCATTTCAGATTAAGTGGAGAAGTATCTGAAAGTGTGTTCTAAATATAGAGCGAGAGAGAGCAGTGGAGAGACACAACGGGATTAGGAAAAGGAATATTAAGAACAGGGATCTTTTTTTCTTTCTTTTTGTACCTCCAGAGGAAACCTGCTGCATGTGTGTTCATGCTCTCTTTAATGTAATGTAATGTCAGTGTGCTCAGTGCATGCAGTAACATTCAGAAGGGCTCCCATAGAAACACCTGCCATTTTTACCCGTAAACACGCAGACTTGCCACACAGCCCACATTTCTTTGAGGCCATCGCTCCCCCATCACCCTTCGTGCCTGCTGTTTGATCCTCGAGGCAACCGGCAATCCACACCCCCACACTTGTATTACAACATCCCTTGTTCCCTCTTTAATTTCTTCCTCCCCATCACCCTTTTCCCCCCTCGTCTCCGCCACCCCTTCCCCTATTCTTGGCTGTGATGGATGTCTGCCGTGCGCTTCTTATGGACGCCTGGAGGAAATATTCCGTCACGCATCATCATTATGCGCCCAAGGACGCTTGTGTTTAAGCCAGGGACCCTGGTGCTGTCATGTCCCCTGATTATTGTGTAACAGATTGATTAACCCTCGAGTGGAAGCAACGCTTTTCATCATGGAGGCAGGCCGCCGCCGCCGCTCTCTGGGGTGTCACTTTGTAAATATTTGTCTCTCTCTCACTCCACTATGCATTAAACTTGTGGCTCTGTTGATTAACGCACACACAAATCAATGCCTTTAAGGTAATGCGTCTTTTACGCACATGTATCACAGCTGGAGGGGGTGACAGCATTATAAAATTTTCCAATACGAGATTGTATGTGGTGACAAGCGGACTTTGAGGAATTTCTGTAGACCCTGCATTATTTATTGAGCAATAAATACTACAATGTGTATAAGAAGCATTGTTTATTTAAGATGAGGAATAGATGCAAGTCGAATATCAATGAATATTTTAAATCTTTTAACACTTTGCTTTTAACGGTTTCGTATCAGCACATACACACTAACACACAAAACTGTGGAGGCTTTTGTTTTTGCCTGAAGAAACAATAAATTGTTTTAAAACACAAGTTTAGGCCAAATCCTCCAACTAAAAGTATCACATATGTAAATGAATGTACATTTGCAAAAGTCTAAACAATCAGAGATCACATAAAAAAATTAGGATTAAAAGAGTTTATTTGTTTGTGCATTCAAAGACCCCACTTCATCCAAACCATTTTAGCATGTAAAATTTTAATCAGCAGTCAGGCGCTGAGGAAGATCTGTTGTTGCTTGCTGCCTGTCTGCATTCCGGTGCCAGGATTGAAAAGGGAGGAGAGAAAGAGATTTCTTGGATTTAATCTGCTTCTAACTTTCTCTGAACGGAACATTAAACTGCGAGGAAAAGTCTGAGCGAGAGTCACTCTCCATCTAATCTGCTGATTTGCCTCTCGGCGAGATTAAGGGTGATGGTTTAGAATGAGAGAGAGAGAGAAAGAGAGAGAGAGAGAGAGAGAGAGAGAGAGAGAGAGAGAGAGAGAGAGAGAGAGAGAGAATAGCTGTGGAGATGAGATGAAGGAAAAGGGTGGATAGAGACAAGAAGGCAGGCAGGCGGAGGGGAGGAGGGAGCAAAGCGGAGATGATTAGAAGAGAGAGAAGAGAGAATGGAGATAGAGAAAATGCTGCAAAACACATGAAGAAAAGGCTTGTTCTGTCTTGATTGTCAGGTAAAAATCCACGAGGTGGTGTGCATCCATTTAGAGCCGTTTGAGGCGGGGTTTGGTAATGATGGACGAGGCTGTTGGGTTAGCCGAGGTCGCGATGTCCCGCTCTCTTTTAATGAAGCTGTTGACAACACACTTACTCACACAGCTCTCTTTCACACAGCTGCTGTAGTATGACTTCATTCTACAGGCTAAGAACTGTCACTCGGCTTATATTGCCACAACCAGCAGCTTGGCGCGCGTTGCACATTCGAGGAGTGCAATGCTGCTGAAGGTGGCGGTGAAGATTGACAATAGAGGTGGCACATTAAATCTGTTCTTTTTTTTTTCTTCCTGCCAAATGCATATTTTTTTTTTTTTTTTTTTTTGCTGAGATCAGGATCACTAGGAGAAATCAGTTTAGATTGTGTTGAATTATTTGAACTTAAAGAAAGGGTCATTCTATTGTGCAACTCAAGAAATGTTGCGTGTCAGTCTATGAGGAGTAGTAGAACTTGTTTTTTCCACATCCTGAATAGTGCAGCCAGCTACAGATTTATAATTTATGATCAGAGGTGATCACTCTTAATAAGGGTTGGGCAGTATATGAATGATGTAAAACTGTTTATTGTCTTATATTTTGGATATCATATCCTGATGAATTTTCCTGGCCGCCTTACAGAAATGACATGTTGATAAAACTGACTGATTTATTTTTTATTCTTTAGGCGTCCTGATGTGTCGTAGATAACTGTCTGGCAACTAATCGCAGAATCGCTGTATTGTGATAGTATCATATCATGAATATGATTCCTGCCCCTATTGCTGGATTTCCTGCTGTATGTACTGTTGGAACATTTTACTGTGTAGGAATTTCATTCATGAATGAATTATGTATTTATATGAAAAGAATACCTACAGTCGATTCAACCAGCAGTACAGTGTGGAATATCGCAATTGTGATGCAGATTATGATACCCACCCCTAGGTATTATTTTGACCTGCCACATGGATTTCAGTTTTGGTGTCTGAACTGATGTCACTGTCTTTGATTTACAACAACTATTCTTCCTACTACATTCCTTATCCCATGTAGGCTGACTCAATTCATCATAGGACACGTCAGAAGGGAATTTCTTTACACAAACATAGCATGAAAGAATATTTCCGGGGTCTTGTAGCTGTAAGAACCTGCAGTCAAAGGTCTCCCCCCCACCTCAGTTGACAGCTCCTATTTGTCTTGGCTCGTTGAGCCTATTCATTGGGCTCTCAACTGCCATAAGTACAGTAGTGGTACAGTTTATTTATAGCTCACACTCAAAGCTCATTCTTCAGCCCGGCCAGCAGTGCTCGCGTGCAGCACAGAGTAAATATAGCATCTCTTGTGTTTCGCCCTCGCCTCTTTACATCATCTCTTAATTCCCTTTCTTTGCTTCACCCCCTGACACTCTGACATGCACACTTGAATGTGTGCACATACACACTCAAACAAACCCGCGCATCTGTGCACATTGAGTTCTCGTCCACAGCCTGTAGCAGCACCGATGTTTAATTGGGCTTTCCTTTCCTGTCAACTTATACCTTATACCCATAATGTCGGCGGCTCCTTGTGCCTTCACTTGACTTCCTCTTTCATCTAAACCCATGAGTGTGTTTAAAGAACATACAATGTGTGTTCTCTCTCCATGCAATATGCTGGATGTGTAAATTGTGGCATGCATGAGAATATGAATAATGGAACTGTGTGAGTTTTCTCTCCTATCCCTCTCCAGCATGGCTGTTTGAAGCATGGCTAATATGAAGTGTTTTTAACCTGCAGGGCTAAGAAAGAGGAAAGCTCTAATGAGCCGGGATTGCTACTAAAGTGTGTATTTTTGTGTGTTTGTCCCCGCAATCATAAATTTGCTTTGTGTACGTTGGCCTGGTTCGCCATGCTGTGTATGTGCATGTGCGTGTAAGACAGAAGAATATCTCTCCTGCAGTGCTTGAACATATCAGGAGTTAAGCGAGCGGGTTTCTCGCAAAATTTAGTCCCAAGTTTCATTAACTCAGTCGGTATCCCAGAGCCATGTAGAGCAAGGGAGAAAAGACACAGTGTAAGAGAGAGAGGGGAAAGAAAAAGAGATAAAAAAAGTAAAAAATAAAGACAGGAAGAGTTTGAAAGATCGCACAAGCACCTGAACCCAGCCGGAGGGACCCTTATTCCGGCAGCTGAGGCCAGAAAATCAAAATCGGGCCCTGAAACCTTTCACACCTACAAGCACAAACACTCCTCTCCCACGCTCCTCAACCCCGCCCCCCACCCACCCAACAAGCAGGGCCCCGTTCCACACCAGTGGCTAAAAAGATGGGGAGCGCAGCTGACACTTGTGCCGAGGAGAGGAAGAGCAAACTCAGCCAGCTCCCCCTCCTCTCTCCTCTCCATCCAAGTGCGGCTGCTATTGCTTTTATAGTCCAGGCTCCTTCTGCAAGGCATTTAACATTTAATAGCAGTAATGCATGGTCCCCTCCTGGGCCTGGAGTCACAGCACTGGTTTATTCATTAAACCTGACCAGCTTAGCTGGAAGAAGATTTCAGGCCAGAGAGAGTAATACTGGGTTTGGGTGGTGTTTGTTTTTCTAGTTATGTCGGCTGGGCGCACAAAAATCATTGCTTTGTCATGCTATAGTTAAGACTTGAACAATTAATCAATATGTTGTCAAATATTGAATTAAACGACAACTAGTTTTATCTCCTCGGTGGCGGTAATTAGAATAACCAGTAGACGCTGACCTAGTATACATATGTAGACAATGTTAGATCATCTTGGTTGTGTTTTAAAGAATATCAAAACTATTTGTGTGCTGAGTAGTCAGTCACATCCTCTTCCACATTGCTTATCTGTTTTTAGCCCTTCTAATCTAAAGTGCATCCATCCTCTCCATCACCTTCCCATTCTGTCTCCCTCCTGTCCACAGGACGTTTTCCATTTTCCCTCCTCTAATGAACACTCCCTCTGTTTCTCCTGTTTCTCCTCTTCTCCTCTCGTTGTTTTTCTCCTCTGTCAGGAGGAGTATGGGGAACCAGTGTTTTCTCATTAAGTTAGCAGGGAACTGTAGAGCACAACACTCTAATATCTGCCCAGATGCCCATTAGTCCAGCAGCTTGGCCCAGCTGATGGGAACACAGATCAGAGGGCAGACAGAACAAGTCCCCACTGGCCCTGCCTGATAAAACATCCTGTTTTACTAGCAGAATAGAGCAGTCAGTTGGTTGTGACGAAGCCACAAAAAAGCTGCTCCAGAGGGGCCCCAGAGGGGTGGGAAATATTTTCGGTGCAGATTGTTAGGTTTTCACATACAACCTCTTCTGAACAAGGCATGACACTCATGACTGCTGCTTTTCCAGCACCAAATTAATTGAATGCATCTCCATTTTTTGAATGTCTGTTCCTGCGCATGCATCCTCTTTTATAGTGATGTTAAGCCTTATGTAAAAATGTCAAAGATGCTTTGGCATGTAAGGAATTCCTGAAAGGAATGTTTTTGTAGAACTCAGTGTGTTTTCTCCTGACAGCGGAGATGGAGGGCAGGAAGTACGAGAGAGAGAGAGAGAGAGAGAGAGAGAGACAGAGAGAGAGAGAGGAAGCAAAGATCAGTGGGAGTTGATAGGGTGAAAGGAAGTCAGCTGGGACCCCCAGAGCTGAGTGATTCACCACCAAATGAATACACCACATACGCACAAACATGCAAGTCCATATGTACACAACGACATGTACGCACACATGTGCACATGCAGACAGACACAGGTTACGGTTTGGGGATGTCAGGACACATCACTGTCAGAGCTTTAGCTCTGTCCTCTGAAAAGAGAGGACGAGCCTAAATCGGAGACGGATCACACCGACTGTTTTCCACTGTAATTTGTTCATTTCTGTGTGTCTTCTTCAATGTGTATTGAAGACTTATGGTCTCCTATGGTCAGAGGTGGAGGGTATCTTTTTGATTGAAAGAAAGGGGGTTTTCCATCTTCCTTTAAAACTCAGCTGACGTTTCATGCATCGCTATGACAGCTCCACTTTTTGGTCATTTTCTGTGTACATTTCATTACATGGTGTAAAACCCATTCTGCTATATTTACGAGTAACATCTCGATTATAGACCATGAATCATTTCCCTGTGCTGTGATTCAACGTCTTCGGTCTATTTTCTGCTATATTGTCCTCCTAATTTGAAAGTCATAACCAAGAGGACACTGAAGTGACAGGAGACATCAATCTTGTTGAGAGGTTTTGATGATGAAAAAGATGAAACCAAAGGAAACTAAATACACTAGCTACATGAGGCGTTTTTTTTTAGTTTGTTGTGTAATAGGAGGGACAGAGGCACGTTTTCTGCCCGCACATGTGCTTCGGCAAACTCACTCATTGAAACATTGGTATTTGAGATGATCTGCGAAAGACGGGATTGTTATTGATCCTTCGTTATGCCTCAGTGCGCGTGTTTATATGGCCTTGCGTATTGAGTAATGCATCTAATTGTAGGTCCCTCTGAGAAAAAAACCTTTGGAGACCTTCCTGTTGACTGTTGAAGTGAGCAGTCGTCATGTTTGACACAGAAATAAGATTTGTGGCCGCTTTTAACTCCATTTAATTTTGCGCACTGATTTTACGTAATATAGCTGCTGTGTCCTGCTCTTACCACCATGATCTGCAGCCTGGAAGCATCACCAGTCCCTCCCCAAGCCCTTCAACTCCATCAGCCAGAAAAGCTATATATTGTATTAGACATCCTCTGCCAGCATCCACCCGTGTGTGTGCATGGTCTGGTCAGATATACTGTACAGAGGCGCCTGAGGCTGACTTTGCTCTTCACTGAGACCAGCACTGGTGACAATATAGAACACTGAAGGAGCTGAGAAAACATGTACACTCAGTCAACCAGAAATTGAGCTTGTGTGTTTGCTGTGTTAGCAGTCGTCTTGATTGTCTAATGCTAATGAACTGAATCACATTAACATCACGAATGGGAGACATTAAGGCACATACACACACATTATCAGGCAGTCTGAACTCAGAATGTACCTTATTTAAACTTTAATCAAAAATTGTTTGATGTAGGAGTGAAAATCCTCGTTGTTAAATGAATGCATCGGCTAAAATTTATGTGTGAACTTTTGTTGCAACAGTTGTATTTATTTCAATCTATTATACCCGTAAGCATCTTCTGATCATCTTTTTTTTCAAATTGTTCCAGAAACTAAAATGTATTACATGAATAGCGTATCATAAAGTTACAATGCAACTAGTTTGCATATTAGTGATTACACATCCATCATTGCTATTGTTTTAAAATGTACCTTAAAGCAGTGTTGTAAAAAGCACCAAAAAGTCATACTTAAAATCAAATTCAAGCCCTATTGTTAAAATATTCCTTTATTAAAACTGAAGGTCACCCATATAAAGAGTGCTTGGGTAAAAGTTTTAAAATATCTGATATTAAATTATCTTTACTTAAGTATCAAAAGTACGAGTAAAGGTCATTTTTAAAAATGTCTACTGTATATACTGATCCGATGGATATTATTTACTCAGTTACATTTAAATGCACTAGTTTGGTTCTGATATCAGCCTGCAATCTTCAAAATAACTAGAAACAAAAGTAATATCAAATAATGTAGTGGAGTTAAAAAAAAAATTTGATTGCAAATAAATTGGAATAATCTAGAAATGCACTATGTTTGGCTCTGATGCAGCAAACAGTATGAAAAGTAAATGGACAAGGAAAATCAAAGTAAAGTACAACTACCTCAAACTTGTACTTATTTAGATGTACCTATATAGAATTTTGTGAAACTGAATAGAAGAGTACGCTACTTTTGATACATTTTGTTTGTTTGTTGTTTTTTTTATCAAAATTAGTCAGTGGGGAACAGCAAGGAAACAAACAAAAAAAACACTGAGTCAGGCACAAAATAATAAAAAAAAAATTCCATCTAAACTTTTGTTATGATCGCAGACTGTCAGCAGTAATCATGAAGAAGTGCTGGCAGTCGACCCCTGAAGACCTGTAAACTTCTCTGCGTGTGTGACTAATGTAATTTCTCGGCAACAAACCACAGTATCATCATTTTTCAGCTCTTTTTGCCCTGCAACAAAAAAGAGCAGCCACACAGGCATTCATAAATGCCATAACATGTTGTACTGTTAAGACATGCTGGTGTGCGCTGCTCAAAATGAAGCATGGCGCAGAAACAAGAATTACAAAACTTTTAACTTCTTCTCGCATGTTCAGCTGTAACGTAAGAGGAGAAATGATTGTAGGAGAAAACTAATCTGTAGGAAGAACTGTTAATGTTTTCAAAGTACATGATGGTACAGTATGTTCTGTTTGGAAAGCATAAAAGAAAATCTGCCTGAAACTTTTCCACAGTATACAGGTAGACAAAGTGATGCTTTATAAAAAATAATCACTGATTCAAAGCAGATTTATTTATCTTTTTTTATATGAGTTTAGGGGTCAAAAAGGTATTTAGCTCATTCAACTATAATCTTTCCCGTCTAGCTGGCTGATAAATTTCACCATTCACTATTTTTGCATTATCATTTTTTTTGGTTTACACTGATAGCACGTGCCTCATATCAGCTTTGCATTAATATACTTTCATACACCACTGATATTGAATTTCACACTTTATTGTATTTATTTTTATTATCTACTCTGTTGTGGCCGGCCAGCTGGTCATAACAGCACCTTTTAAAACTAAGGGCTGATTTTTATCTTGCGAAAAACTGTTTTTTCCCCATTATACATAACTTTTTCTGATAAGTGGATTATTTGAATATGATTACAGGCTGACCAGCTATACCACTGTGATTTCACTTTTGATGAAACAATCTCTTCTTTGTTCGGTTCGGTCTTTGAAATCCATCAATATACTGATGCAGGAATGCAGATACAGATTGTTACCTCGAGTGGTGTTTAATTTCTCTGCACACAATGGTCGTTTATTGATCCACGTGTGCGCATATGTTCTTCTGTGAGAATGTGTGTGTGTGTGTGTGTGGAGTGGGCTGTATACAGTTATGACAGTCATGCATCTAATTGCAGTGCCTCGGAGCTTTGGAAACCTTTCTGGTTATCTCCAACGAGCACAGTGGGAGAGTGTGTGACACACGCGCAACACAGATTTATGATGAATTGGTTCGTTTAAAAATACACTGAACTTCTGCAGCCATGGAGACAACGGCATTTGGCGATTTTGCTCTCATTCATTCTCACTCTTGCTCTCCCTCTACCCCTCGTCAGCCTTATTTTTTCTCACACACGCAAGCGAGAACAAACGCTCGAGCAGAAACACAAACGAAGATGCACACACACACTGAGCACATGCACCAATACACACACATTTTTTTTGGCGTCGGACAAGATCGAACCTGCAAACACCGCCACATGAAACAAAACCTTTCGCCCGACACCGTTGAGGCGGTTAACCCCTTCAACAGGTTTCCTGTTGCCATGGCAACATGCTGCAGGATGACCGCGCGGGATGTGAGTGAAAAACCTATTTCCTTGGCGACCAGTGGAGACACGCAGAAACATCAAATGGTTTGTGTGTGTGTGTGTGTGTGTGTATGTGTGTGTGTGCAGAAAGTGAATGAGGCAATGTGTGTTTATGTGAGAACGTGCTACGATCTCATCACCGTGCTCACCACCCAGCCCTGTATCGCATCATTCCCACCAATGATGAAACGGACTGTAAGTAAGGGGCGGGATCGCTCCTCGCTGATTGACATGACTCTTTGTTCTGTCAAAGCATTTGACTTGCACACACACGCAACGCACGTACACACTCGCGCAAAAACACAGGCTTGGTTCTCCTTGTTCGCCCTAATGACTGCAGCCCTCATTATCTACCAGCGGTTTGTGGCTGTGTGCGGGAACGTGGAGACATGAAAAGGGAGCTGTCTCATGCTCATTCTGCATCTCCGTGGATGAACTGATGCGAGGAGAGTCGGAGAGAGTGAGAGTCATGAGCCAGTTCCCTCCGCATTCTTCTCTCCCATGAATCTGCCCACGCGCTGCCTTCCACCCACATCATCGCAGCAGTGATGGAACTTTTTCTACCTCCTCCCTTTTTTGCTCGTTTTCTCACTCTCAGCTCCGTCTCTGCCTCCAATTCACACGCTCGCTCTCTCCCTCTCCCTCTCCCCTTCTCTATCTGTCATGCCTCCTTCCGCAATTTGTGTCTCCCTCTCTCCTCATTTGTCATTCCTGAACTTTACCATCTTCTTTCTGCCATTTTTTTCCTCTGCATTTCTGCGCCTCCACCCCACCCTCGCGCCTCGTCTATTCTTTCGCGGAGATCACGTTTTAAATAATTTCTCCGTCGGTGTGCGTATCAGCCACGGGCCTCCACTACAGCAAAACTCCAGAGACCACATGAGGTTTTAAGAGTTTCCACTGTCATTGCGATGTCGTCCAACATTCCTTACGTTTTTTGAGTAAAGCATCCCTTGGTAAATTTGAGTTAAGATTAGAATGAAAGATGGGGCTGGAGATGCATTTATTGTGTTGTGTATGTGCCAATAAAAGAGAGTCATGCAAATAATTAATCTGCAATTACAGAATCGCAAATAAGCCATATTTGTTCGGGCATGTTGCCCTGGATTCTTGTCTACCACAGAAATATTCCTGCACTACAATGAGCTCAGGCTTCGATACAACGGCCCCGATTCCCTGTATTATTCAACCGATCCATCCCACCATCAGAGTCATGGCATCATCTCCAGGGGCAGGTGAATGAGAGGGGAGCAGTTTTATGCGATCACAGCCAGCGGAGGTGCCTCATCAAAGGCCTTCTGGCCCGGCCTGCTCCCCTGGGGCATCGTCTTTCCTCCAGGGGACACATCAAACACATGAAAGGAAAACCTCCAAAGTAATGCTCCTTTGCCTCCCATCACAGCCGTCCACATTTATCATCATACCTGACTGGCAGTTACTTCCTGTGACGCTTTGTGCCACAGTGGACCCTTGCTAAAATCAGAACAGATTCTTTTGGTCTTGTTTAATTTTTGATCCCCCTTTCAAGCCGCTTCTAGATACAAACGCGTATATTTTTTAAATGTGGGAGCTTTTTTAAATTCGATCGGATCAGTAAGCGGGCCTCCATTCTCCTCGGAAAGGCTTTTAACTCATTTGAATCAGAGGAGGCCTTCACACAGGAAACCTTCACATAGAATATCATCCTTTGTGCTACATTTCAAAGTACTGTACCAAATGTATCTTCCATGCTATTGCCTGTTGGCTGAAAAATAGCAATGCATCTACATTCCACCATATTCTCACCTGCAGTGTGCTTTCCGGCCACCAGCTGTATAGCAGACAGTATTCACAAGGGGGGTTGCAGCCATCTTGGAGGCAGTGGTGCATGCCAATGTCTGCCTGATGAGTTCACAGAGGATGCAGTTCATCTTCCTCCCCTGTTATTTTATTCATTACTGCCTGTCAGAGAGGGGAACACATGCACATACACACTCACATACGCCGAATACAGTGAAGGCACGCAAACATGCAGGCGATCAGGTGTGCAGACAGGCGCTCACCTTTATCTAGCACAGTTCTGTGTCTTATCTGCTTAACTTTTCCATTAACCTCTTTTGGTGTACCATTTTCATCTCATAATGGTTATTCTAGTTTATCTACTCCCATATCCATACCTACCTATTTATATGGTATGTCAGTTAAGCTCATTACAGTTGCCTGAGGCTTTTAACTATATCTTTTAATAGTAGCTCTGAAGTCTTCAGAGGATTCAATGGAGATATAGGAACCCTGCCTGCCTGCGGTGATGTGCCTTTTGCTCTGTGTTTGTCTTTTGTTTTGTCAATTTGAGATGAACTGCTCTGGCCTACTTGTGGTGAGGGCAATTAGGAGCGAACCCTTGGGCAGTCGCTGTTGAGGATTTCCGGATCCTCTCACTCGAGTAAACAGTGGCGCATTTTGAAACACAAACGTGTACACAGAGTGAAGCACACAGAGTCAAAGGTGGCTAGCTGAAAGGGGCAGCAGAGCACTGTGTGCAGGCCCTGGAGGTGTAGTTACTTCAGTGTTGCTCCTCGGTCTTTGTAAGACACGTCGCGTGTGAGAGGCTGTTGGGTAGCTGGAAAAGAAAAGAAGCCTCTGGGCATTCGAGAGTCAAGGGAGAAGGTAAGGAGGAGAAAGAGTGTGGTGTTCTGTAGCTGCCTGGTAGGGCCATGCTCACCGCAGCTCAACAACACTCATTAAGCTCAGCTGCCTGTACGCTAACGTTTGGGAGATTCAAACCGAAGAAGACTCCGATCCCTCCCCCTGCAGGCCAAAACAACCTCTGAATTCCACTATATCTCCCCAGCTTCCTCTTGAGATGGAAATAAGTTTTGATTTGCCTCCACCGTTGTCTGGCTTCAGGAGGCATAAGAATGGTCTGTGGCCGTTTTTTTCAGGGTGATGCACTGCAACTGCGACGTCAAATAAAAATGTTGCCCCTCGTCTTGTTATTAAAATGCTCTGCGAGCGTACTCAGTCATCCAGGTCGTCTGGTATCTCGACCTGGATGACTCAAAGGCAGTCGGTTGTGCTGTGTAGTCCTGAGGATGTTTTGCTACTCATCTGAGTGGCCTCTTTAATTACAGTGATGACGAACCAGGGATTTTCCTGGTATTTCTGAATGATTCACATTATAGCATCACAGTGTAAATAGGGATGCACAATATTTGTGTGATATCTCGGTATTTTCCGATTATTAAACCACTTTTGGCCGATTGCTAATGCTAATATGCACATATTTGGTTGGTGCCACCCATTAGAGAACTGAAGCCGAATCATTATTCGAAATCCTCTTCTTGTCAAAGAGACGTGTATGAAGTTCTCACCTCCTGTTAATGATTCCTGGAGACACAAACCTGAGACATCATTTGCACAGTACCTTTGGTGAGTGGCTCTATGTTATGCATTCATTTCTGTTGGGCTGTACCAAGCAATTATGTCTATTCATTCTGCTTAAACTCATTATAGTGCTATTTGTATAATTAGTTTCCATCGTTGGCTGCGTAGGATTGTTTCTGATTTGTGTGAAACATTTCCAATAACTCCAGAGCTTTGTAAAGTCCAGAGGTCAACATTTGCCCCAACAAGATAAATGCAGTAATTTCCATTTTTTTTTTATCTAACAAAATATTTGGCTTCAGTCATTATTTGTATGCATTTAAATTAAAAACAAGTACTTTTTAGTTGTACTCATTGAAGAAAGTCAGAGGTTTTGATAAAAAAGTAATCCAATGAATTACAAAATAGGATTTTTTTCTAGGACTTTCTCCAGGTGGATGTTGTCATAAAATATGCAAACATAATAACACAAATTCAAAGCTGCAAATGTAAAAAATATTAATAACATCCGGTGCAGCCCTGCAATTTAATGCATCCATTAGTATCATTTTAAAAGGGTAGTGAGTGTGTTTGTGTTGGACTCTGACATCAGTGTATTGTGACGTTCTCCACAGAGACCACCATGCTTAGCCGTTGGGGTCCTTGTGTGTGTGTGTTGACTGTCCATCAGTAACACCAGGGAAGAATATATGTTTCACACACACACACGCACACAGCAGCAGCAGCAGCAACATGTTTTCTGTCTCCCAGATATTAAAGTCCCGCGGACTATCTTGGTTGAGAAACTCAGGGTGGCTAACACCAGTTGATTTATTTATGAGGCAGGGTTCAATACTGGCTTTAGGGCTGTCTTTAAGACTGGCCTCTTATAGTCTATCCTTATTGACCACATTTGTGGTCTTCATTAATATTACATTTTGACATCCTGACAGATATGCATTCCGAGAGGATAGCAACAAACTAAAGTTTTCTACTTCACCAAAACTCCAAACTTTGACAAGAAGGCTGTGATTGTTCCTGCAGATCTGAGATTTTCTGCTACAGTTTAAAAGAACACATATTTGAGAGGCAAAGCTGATTAGTATGTGTAGCAAAGATTGCAATTTCATCTTTGCTTTTTCTTTTTGACGTGTGTCCTGAGTGCACGAAGCACAGCTGAATTGGTCTGATTTGAGTGTTTACCTCTAGCTTTGATTCACTCAGTCTTGATCTAAAAGGTCAGGCCAGGCAAAATGTAACTTGCTGTGGTGACAAGATATATATACGTCTCCTCTACTGCTGGATCTCAACCGGCACTACAAAAAAAAATCGATAAGGATCATCATAAATTATATTGCAGGAAATTAGAATGGCTTTGGGGTAAGAGTCTAACATTTCAGATGGCAGAAGAGATGCTGATTTATAGGCAGACTGGACACATTGATTAACGTCACAAAATGCTTAATTGGCCGTGCATTCGGAGCTCCCCTTCACGTGGTTTTCTTACATGTAATTTAGAATGGGTACTTGGCTCTCCTTTAAATTATTCAGGCACACACGCACCGGCACACGCGAGAACCCACATACACACACACACGCAGGACGGCACTGTGATAGGTGATGCAGTCGCGAAGAGTCACTGGCGATGACTGTCACTTGTGGTCCCATGAGTGTCTCAGTGGTCAGAGATTGGGATGTAACGGAGGAAGACTATTATTGTGATCCACTCAATTATTCATCTATGAAAGAACTCAATACCCAGAGCGAGAGAGTGAGGGAGAGAGAGAACTTTGGGTTGACGTGAAGCATAGTTGTCACATGCCCAAGCATAATGTGACTCTCTCATAAATTAAAAGAGCAAAGGATTTGGAGCTTAACAAGACATTTTTTGAAGTGGCTTTTAATGTCATTGATTTAATTCTTGGAAGCGGGACAATGAAGACATCTTCTTTCTTGATGCATTTCACACTACGGCTCTTACAAAAAGGCCTGTGAACATCAGTCGTAACATTTCAACAGTGCGTAAAGGTAACATCTCTTGATTGCTCCTCCATTGTCCGGAGGCGTGCCAGTGCTTATCTCAACATTGTTCAGATTGTACCTTCCCCGTTCGACTCACCTGACAGCGGAGTGTGTCTTTGCAGATAGCATCGGTGGCCAGCCTAGCTTCACCGGTGGGAACAAGACGCTCGGCTCGCTTTTATTTTAAACAAACTTGAGCCGTACATGACTCTCTGCCTTCCGTGCACCTCGACCCCACCAGCAGATATTCACTAAATGGATTCCTGCGTGATAACCCCCCCCCCAAAAAAAGAGCAGTCATAAATGTAACTGCCAGCGAAGGCATTTTTATCCCATGTTGTGTTTACATACCGGCAGAACCACCTTTGATGGGATTAGAATCACTAAAGATGTGCTTTAGCTGGCCCGGGAAGCTGCAAGCAGGGAGAATGTGCAGGGATTTATGCATTTTTGATGCAGCGTGGGGAGGAGTGGAACTCTGAAAAGGCTGCATGACCTACTTAGAGAGCCGTGGAATTCAGACGACTCGTCATGCCACAAAAAGAGAAAAATCTTTCTCTCACTGTGTGTTTATGTGTGTGTGTGTGTGTGTGTGTGTGTGTGTGTGTGTGTGTGTTTCAGAGAGATGCATGCAAAGTGCACTCTTTCACATGTACTTCTCTGCCTGCCGGTGTTTGTGTGCGAGGGATGTGACACAGGCACACACGCTGTGAATTCATCAGAGAGCGCTTCTTTTTTTCTTCTCTTCATTTCTCTCTTTACTTTGCATCAGTGTGTGTATCCTGCTCCATGGGCTGCATCTTATTTAAAGCCTTTCAGTCTGTTTTATTTAAAAGCCTCTGTAATGAAGAGCCTTCTGACATCCTGCAACACTTCTTCCCACCATCCACTGAGATGGCATCTGGCTGGCTGGCTGTAGACATGAACACACACACACACACACACACACACACACACACACACACACACACACACACACACACACACACACACACACACACACACACACACACACACAGACAAGCACACTCACTTTTATCCACACAAACACAGGATGAACAACAGCTTCTCCCTCTGTCCCCTTCTAAGGGAAAAATGCAATTTTCTTTGCGACATGGCCTTGTACACAAATTAATTTTCTCTTGCAGTCTGGCCCCTTCACTCCCTCCTCTCTCCATCACCTCCTTCTCTCTCTCTCTCTCTCTCTCCCTCTCTCTCTCTCTCTCTCTGTCTCTCTCTCCCTCTTTCTCGGTAGCTATGGCAACACAGTGTTGAACATCAGCTTCTCAAACGAGACGGTATTGTCCGACTGCTTGGGCTGTCACATTCCTGTTTCACCGTCACCCTGTAGGGTGAGAGAGAGAGAGAGAGAGAGAGAGAGACCCTTTCTTTTATTGCTATGTCTTTCCAGTCACCTCAATACAAGCCAGTCAATAAGCGATTCATTAGAAACGACAAGCACTCACAGTCAATGCCTTCAACTGGAGTGTTTATTTGGCCCGGAAATTAGCTATTGTGAGACAAGAGTCGACCACCTGGTTGGACGGTGTGTGTGTGTGTGTGTGTGTGTGTGTGTGTGTGTGTATGGCCATGTGTGTGGTATGCTTGTAGCTACTGGTGATTGATGATTGTTTGTGGACACTGTTGGCATGGCCCCCAGCCTGGTCAAATATGCGCTGGTTGATGAATCCCAGGGTACATGGTGTTTGTGCGTGTGTGTGTGTGTGTGTGTGTGTGTGTGTGTGTGTGCGTGTGTTGGTAACAGTGAGTTCATGTGTGCTTGTGGCAGTGGACCTCCCAGTTGATGTGAATCACTGCTGGTCTAAAGCAGGCACATGCAGAGTAATTATTGGACCTCTGAAAAACATCCACAGAATGCACTTGGTTCCTTTGTCAAAGCAACGGATCAAATGTGTAAAATTACAAGTTTTAGTGAGAGGAATTACAGTCATAATTGTGGTGCTTTCCCACTTTTGTTGAAGATAAATAAAAGGGTAACACTTACTCTAAGTGCTTGTTATCATTATTATGTGTTAGAAGACTGTACACATTAATAATATCATCATACACATGTTTATTGTTAGATTATAGGACACTTCAAGGACTGAAAAGACTTGTAAGGCTGTTTACTTATGATTGCTTACACATAAAAAAACAAATGCTAAAAAACAAACCCAACATGTTTCTGATGCTGTTATTAACACTTGTTAATCTTATTAACACACATTAATGTTAATGAGCATCTTATAGGGACTTACACATATTACAAGGACCTTAAAGTAGGCATTGTGTAGTTTTGGAGAAACTGAAATCTCAAATTCTTGATATTTACAGTGTTAATGAGGTATTAATATAGACTCACAAATATGATTTCTTTCACCCACAAATGAATAAACAAGCTGTTGTCAGAGGATCCCCAGAACACTGTTTGAAGTGAGAAAGGTGGCAGGGTCCGCCAAATATAATCAAAGTAGAACAGTATGAACTTGTGTTGTCCTTTTAAGGCCAGTTTGTTCATTCAGTTTATTCAGTCATGAAAATAAACAGAGTTTACTTATTTAGTTTGCTTAGGCGCAACAAAATCATCCAATGAAGATCTTTTTCCTATGATTAAAATGTCTTCCCCAAAACTACACAGTGCCGCTTTTAATATGATGTGTTACCAGTAATACCGCTACCCATCCAGACATGAATTTCCCAGTGTCTTTTCATTCCACTTGGATGTCATTATCCATTCATCTCCAACAGCTATTCCGCAGTCCTCTGTGCTCTCCTGTCACTGACTGTTTAATCAGCTTTCAGCGAATGTTAATGATTGATAAGCACATTTACTTGCCATGTTATGGCAGTGCACTCTTTGAAAGCATCCTTTGAAAAATACGGTTAGGTGATTAACTGAGACATTAATTGGATTGAGCAGAAAACGGCAACACCCAAAGAAGATGCATTAATGATGCAATGCTTACAGCCCTGACCCTTAATGACTTCAAACCTCCTGGAGATGAGAGGAGACGGAGGGATGGGATGAATGAGAGGCGGGAAGCGATTGGGGAAAAAGAGAGGGCAGGGGTGACAGAAAGAGGACGAGAGGTGCAAGTAACCGTGAGACAGCGCACGAGTGAAAGAGTGAGAGGGAAAGAGTGATGATGTTGATGAAATAGAGAAAAGAAGTAGTGTATAGGGAGGGAGGAAGAGAGGTTTAGAAAATGAAAGAGAGGTCCTAAATCCAAACAGAGACTAGGCTAGGATTCCTGGGAGGCGGCGTTCTGCTGTAACAAGATTGATGTCCGTGGACAGAAAAATCCCTAGGCTGCAGAGAGGGGCAGCCTCAACTGCTCTCTGCTCTATCCTACTTAGTACACACACACACACACACACACACACACACGCACCCACGCACGCATGCACACACACACACACACACACACACACACACACACACACACACACACACACACACACACACACACACACACACAAGCACAGACCTCCATGCACCCACTCAACCAATATGACAGGCAGTTTTCTGAAGTTCCACAGTCCACCGTGCCTACACTTCCCAGACTCCCATCTGTCTTGTGTGGAATAAAGACAGGTGCTGCTTTCCCTCCAGCCTTCTCATAAAAGTTGCCAATAGATGGTCCTCCTAATTTGGAGAAGGATGAGTAATCTGCCAGTGTTTGTCCTTTCAGACCTGACTAAATGTCAACCCGCAATATCTTCCTTTTCCCACTCTCTAAATGGCCGTTATTAAATAACCAATAGCAGAGAGGACTTCTGGCAATGTCATCTGAACACACGAGCGCAGACGTGACTTGTGTTATGATTGTGGTGGGAGAAGTGCCCTTCGAAAGACGAGTTGAATCTTAAATAAACTGCCATTATGTTTTGCATGTAAGGAATTAATGAAATCATGATACCAAAATGATTGACAGGTGAAGTCAGTGACAGTTTGAATTCAAATGCCCTCTGCCTGTATTTTCTTATTTTCTTAGTATTTTACAGTGTTTGGGACGTTTGAAAGTGTCAGCATGTCAGCAGTGGTATGTAGCCTCCAGCAAATAGTAGTGACAGGTCGGGACATTATAAAACCCTAGTGACTGGGTTACGTTGCTGTCTCTGTGTCTTTACTCTGCTCTCTGTGTGGCTGTTTGACTGAGGGTGGGGTGAAGCTACATACACACACAGGCAGAGCAGAGAGGCATACAGAGGACTGCGTGGCGCATGCATTTCAGCTGCAATCACACAATATCTTGAGGGTTGTGCAGAAGTATGGATGTGTTTATTTGTGCTTTAGAACGTAACCCAAGTGAAACAATCAGAAAATAAGGCTTTATTTCTCTGATTTACTGCTTTGCTTTTGTTAAGTAGTTGTTTGAAAGTAAATGCCTTGTAAATACAGTTTGTTCAAAATTAGAATTCCAAAAAAATTAAGTAATTGGGCTGTATCCTCTAGACGCTAAGATGTACTGTACAGGACCAAAGTTAAAGGAGATAAAGACTGCACATGTGCACAGGCACACACTATACAGGGATAGTTTTACATTTTTAGATATCAGCCGAAATACACCAATTTCACTTATTTTATATACTTACTTTAATGTTTTAAGTCCACAACCTAACACTGACTAGCTTCGCATAGACAGACACTTTGCTGCTTCCTTTGAATAACCAGCAGGACAAGATGTAAACCCTCTGTGTAACACTTGAGTATTTTGTCATGTTTCCTGTAACCACATATTAGCGTATAATTAACTGTAGAGGTAGCAGCACTATCTCCAAGGAAGTTGTCGTGTACACACACGCCACTCTACTGCTGCTCTCTGTTGGGCGGCTGATGCAGGCTGTCAAGGTCTAGTTTGAGCATGTTTCAACTATAATATAAAGTGTTTATCCATCTGTCGCTCCTCCTAACCTGGATATGGCTGGTGGTCTCCACTCTTGCAGAACGCATTACATGAGGTAAACGGGCTGGAGAGGGCTTGTAAAAAGTGGAAGCAGGGACTTTTAAAATCTGAATTCTTAGAAAGCAGAGTTCAGCACTATCCAGCAGGACTTTTATGTTTACGCTGGAAGAGTTTCCAGGAAGATTGTGGAGAGGTGGGGGAAGGGATGGACTGGGTAGAAACTTTCACACGGTCGTTGTCCATAAAGCTTTAATTGACAAGAAATATATGAGGGGTTTTATGTGCGCCCGTATTGTTCAGTTTATAGGCTGCTTCAGTTGAGAAAAACTGGAACATAATCTTACATGTATCTCGAAGGGTGGCAATTTTTCATTGTCAGTTAATTTGGGGTTGTGCTGTCAGTGATAAAAAAGAAGAACAAAACATTTATGAGGAATGCCTTGAGTCAAAATCAGCCGTGCATTTTGTCTCTGGAACAGACTTGCAGAAGTTTTTGCTCCGTCTCTCTGCAGTAGCCCGGGACACCAGTATAACGCCAAACTGACTCTCATTAACCGCTGCACCATTAACCAAATTCATTCATTCATTCCTTCCTCCTTTGTCTCACCTCTTTTTCTTTCGACTGTCCCTTTTTACTGGATTCATATGCGATTCATAAGAGAGAGAGGGAGTGGAGGACCTTCGGGGCCAAGAAACAATTAACTTCATAATGGCATCTTTCTCTTTCTCTTTATTCTCACCAATATCCTTCCACGTTCCCCATCTCCCAGTCTTTATCATTTACTAGTTAGCGGATTCATCGGTAAGGGCACCTCCGCAGTGAAGTGAAAAGCACATGACATTTATCGGACCCTTGCGTCCTAATTCTGTCGGGCAGATATTAAAACAACCTTTCTTCTTTTATGGCCAGAATGATCATCATAACCATTATAATAATACTTAAGTTCCTGCCAATCCATCAAGAGTTGTTGAGATATTCAGTCTGGTCTAAAGTGGCTGACACAATTTCAATTACAACACAGTTACAATACAGAGTTTTATGCATTCTGTGTTAATAAGGATTAAAAAAAATACGACATAATACGCACACCGCAACAGCATTTTAATGTGAAATACTTAACTACTTTTAATTCTCATGCAGAGTAATACACCCCTCTGACTTGAACTTGTGTGGATCACTGCTATAAACTAATATTAATCCGTTTTATTCATTCATTCAGTTATTCCCCCTGCCCCTTAGAGAATCTGTTCACACCACTGCCCTGTGTTTGACAGTGTCTCGATAGTGATTAATGTCAGTGTGACCCCCTGTGATTGATGAGATTTTACAAAATGCGTGCCCCTTTCCATTAAAACTTTCTGCAAGAATGGGAATTCTTCTTTCCAGGATGTCTGAAATTGAGTATCTCTTCCTCTTCTTCGTTTTCACTGTTCGTCTCACTCCCACCGGGAAGGACGAGGCACAACGCCACACTGCTGTACAGTGCCAGAAATAGGTTGCGACAACTTAAAGGGTAGAAATGTGTGACAGTTGGTCATAAATTGAGAGAAATACAGGAGGATAGTGACCCTTGGAGGAAACTAGGGGAGGACTAGCTTTACTTAAAAGAGCCGAAGCATTCAGAGCTTATCTCATGTCATTTCTGTGAACAGCAGGAAAGAAGACAAGTTCCTAGAAACCCCTGTTCCTGTCCTCACTGAATATTAAATACATTCAAATGACCACATTAAAGAGTATGGTCTAGAGACTCTAAAACTGTGCTTTTTCTACGATAACCACTCAAAACGTCTGCTGTCAGAAAGCGACTAGTGACTGCAATTAATCAATTGCCCATCTACAAAGCTAGCATCTAACTAAGAATCCACCTACGTTTTACCTCTCCTCTCCTCTCCTCTCCTCTCCTCTCCTCTCCTCTCCTCTCCTCTCCTCTCGCTTCTCTTCATCCGATGTCTCCTCAGGGAGCGATTGGCTCGTTTCGGTGGGATTACACTTTGGTCCGTCTGTCCCCCTCACTGGTTAGCGCGACATGTTCCAGCTGTTGTCAGGCCTTGTCAAAAGCACAACAACCTGTAATAGGCTTAACACAGCGTCTGCTTCCTGCACAGCACAGATTGCTAATAAAGGTGCAATGTGTTCGCTGTGATTTTAGTACCAGTGGCCAATTTGAGCTTATCTCAGATTCGTGAGTGAGCCGATGCCCGTGTTAATGTGCGTGTGTTTGTTTATGATTGTGTTTTGGCACACATTTGCTGAAGGATGATGATTTATCTGGTGCGTGTGTGTCTGTGTGTCTGTGTGTGTATGTGTGTGTGTGTGTGTGTGTGTGTGTGTGTGTGTGTGTGTGTGTGTTTGCGAATAAGCATGAGGGGAGACATGTGTGTGTGTGGCAGTGACTGAAAGTGAAAACGAGAGAAAGCGACTTGTCGCCACCGAGGAGGCATCCATCGTGCCATCGTGGTTATCCCGGTGGCCATCTGAGCTCTCCAGAAAGCGAGGGATAGATTGAGTGCCATGACGAGAGCCAGACTGCAGGGAGAGGTGGAAAGAGGAGGAGATGGAGGGCAAACAGCCATCAGCTTGAGCAGCTCAGTCAGTCTGTCGCAGCGGATTTTAAAGGCCAGTCTCTCCCAAGTGGTGGCTTCCTCGATTCTTTGTCTCTCTTTGTTGCAGGCATGCAATGTGAAGGGAAGGAATTGAAAAAAAGAAAGAACTCTATCACCCCGTCCCGTGCTCAATTTGACTTCATCCACTCTGTCTCTCGATCAATGTGTACTCTCCTGGTATACACCGGGGCCCGCTGTCTAAATGTTACCACAAGGAGCCTCGATACTCGCTGCATACGCAACTCGTGCATCATCCTCACCTCTTCCTCCTCCCTTCCTTTCCTTTTTGTTGCTCTTTCTTCCAGGTACCCCACTTAGAGCTTTGGTTCCTTAAGTCTTCCTGGACATTTAGAAAGAAAAAAGGCATGGTGGCTGGTATGTTATACCACAGCGGACCACTCAATTGCCAAGGGGCTCATTGATGGGGAACATATTGCTCTAGCTTCTTAAAGATTTTATGTCTCTGTGTGTAAGGATGAGGCGGCCAGCGCGGCGGTTGACCTTAATTGACAGAAGAATGACCCCATTGAACTCAAGGGAGCCCTCTTTATCAAATTGCTATTGATATACAGCTAGAATGATAAAATATACTGCAGGAACCCTAATAAAACTTTACCAAACTGTTGCAGAAAAGAATTCACACACTCAACAGCCCACCCTGCCTCATTCTTCCCGACAGTAGTTGGTATCGACAGCCATGACAAAGTTTAGAGGATTAGTTGGGTTTGTACATGGGGAAATAGATAATCTCCTTTAGATCTGACCTATTGGCTGCACTCTGCTAACTCTGTGGGGCTTTACAACACCAAGCATATGTTTCAGCAACTGCTTGATTCAGCAAGGCTCACATTTCCTCTCCTGGCTTGGAGATGTGCAAGCAGTTCAATGAGGAGTGCATGCAGGAGGCAGATGTGGCTGTTAAGGGGAGACCAGCTTTTTGCATCTGCCGCACTGCTGCTGCATGGATGCTCAAAACATCAGGACACGATGCTGGGATACATACAGTGCGAGGGCAGGATGGATGTACTGGGGACTTCATCAGTGACGGTGCTGTGTGTGTCAGAGTAGAAGTCTCAGTCAGGCATTCAAAGTAATATCTACTGACCAAACTAAAAAAGCTGTATAAAACACATGAAGCCAAGGGTGAAAGTTGCACAGATGTTTTTATATCAGACGGAGAGAGGTAGTGTTGTTGTTACCACACGCATCATCAAGGTTCTCACAGCCTTTTAAATCCTTGAAAGTGTATGACGGTGAGAGGAATAATTAAGTCCTTGAAAGCTCTTGAAAATACAGACGTGGGTCAATGAAAGTCCCCCCGCAGTTGTGTAATTGTTTCACGTGCCACCTGCCTTGAGAACGCCCGGCGTGCGTGCATGAGGGACTGAAGGTGAATGTGAGCCAGTATGCTATCGTTAAGCCGAACTTAAAAACCTGCTTGTTCTCATTATAAAACATTCTCAGAGGTAGTTCTCCTTGATCTGTGTCTCAAGCTACGCTGTGTTGGGTGAATTGTTGAGTTTGAGGGACTTGAATGTCCTTTAAAAGACCTTGAATGTGAGGTTTAAGAAAGTGTGTGAACACTGCGACAGGTTCGCACATAGGCATCATGCATACACTGTTTACAATTGTGGGCAGATGACAACACATTATCATAATGCAGGTTGACGAGTCGACAGCGCGTACACATCCGGTCTTAACCTGTAAAGGTACATTTTCTGCGGTGGGATTCTTGGGGATTTTGCTCTCAGTAATCACCTGTGCTGTTGGCCTTGTCATGAATAAAAGCAGTGTGTGAAGAGCAGATTGCTTCTGACATCAGATCAGGCTCCTCCCTCTCTGTTTCTCTCTGTTGTTCTCTCTCTCTCTCTCTCTCTCTCTCTCTCTCTCTCTCTCTCTCTCTCTCTCTCTCTGCCTCACACATATTCACATGTGTGTGCAGTGTTGGGCCTCAGGTTGCTGATTTGGGTGCAGTAATTTGCCATTAGACGAGGGACAGGTGCAGCTGCCGCTGTTTGCAGCACTAACAAGGCATTTCATCATGGTTAGCTCCAGCCTGGTGCTCTGATCAGCTCTTGTTCTTGTCACAATATCGCACATGTGTGCACGCACAAACGCACGCGAAGATGCACAGATACATTACAAACACAGGCTGTGGTGGTCTCTACGGAGCTGTTGCACATCATGTTATAGTGCTGGTTAGAATGGAAGGTTTTGGTTCAAGGACACAAAGTTCAGGACACAAGTTCTAGGTATGCAGTTTTGTGTCTGACCCTGTGGAGGGTTAATTTATTTCAGGTAATAATCTGAATATTGTCACCCAGTGCTTTTTTTGTGAGGCAGAAGCCTAAAAAAGTTTGGTCGCATAGCATTTATCTTAAAGCAACTACAATGAACCTTCATTTTCAGTTGATTTTGGCGGCCCAAGTGGCAAAAAGTGGTAGAAGCACCACCACATTGTGTTATATAAATCTTGATCTGGGTAGCATGTGCAGTTGTTCTTGAAACAAGGAAAAGAAAGAACAGGACTTTTTTTTTTAGACACAACTGATTGCAGGATACATAGAATTATAGAGGTAATGTATCTACTTGTGGCTATGTAAGATTGATAACTTATGTTATGATGATGGTGAAGCAAAGAATGACTTGCTGTTCATACATCTTGAATATATGTAGCTTCCGCTAACAGCAGGGCCACCTAAAATGAGTATTTTAGCAATCATAAGTCACTGTAGATGAGTAGAATACACAAAGTCTGAAATCTTTAGCAGAGTTTGTTGGGAAGGCAAATGCTTCCAACATTCTCCATGTTGTACATCTGTCTAGGTCCTGTCTTATTGGACACGCTGACAGGCTTTTAAAATAACTAAATTACCAGCCGTCCTGCTGATGATCATCTAGTTAAACTGAGACTGTAACCGTAACCAGTTAAAACTCGACTGTTTAACTGTTGGGCTATCTTTTCAGTTGTTTTAAGTAATTTCTCTTAATGTAAAGCGCTCCATTGTTTTATGTCCAGTCAGAGAAGCTTAATTCATAAAGCTTGTCTGATGAAAGCTATTCGCCTCCTACAGTGACTTATTATTGCCAAAATGTGCTGTGAAGTTATTTTCAGAAAAACAGTGCAATGATGCGTGCTGACCTTAAAACAGATTCTGTTTCCCAAAAAGTTACAGAACTTTTTAAAAACATATAATAGATGGAAATGATCTCAAGGAGCCGTAGATAATGAGTAAAACAAAAAAAACAAAAAAAAAAGCATTTTATTCAGGCATCTGTTTCCTCACATTTACTCTAATTGAGCATGATTAATCAGTAGCACAATAGCTGATGTCATCATGTAGTGCTATATCAATAATTCTGAATCTCAGCAGCTCTGTGTAAAGGTCAGAGTGAAGGGAGAGGTAATGGAGGCAATCTATTGGAGGAGCATTTGAAATGAACTCCTCCTTGGCCATCTGTCCCATCTGTAATATCCTCTAAATGGTAAACGAAGTGCTGCAAACTCACTGCACTAAAATGTCAAGCCGTAGAGGAGCCATTTTTCAAAGGCAACAACAGCAGTATAGCGTAGCCCGAACCTTGTAGCAAGTAGCTCTAAATCCAGCCACTGAGGTAAAACAAGCGAGATTCCAGATTTCCCGTCAGCGTTAGACAGGGTTTATATTCCTCCACTGAGTTTCCATCTCCAGGTTCTTCTTCGCTCAGCCCTCGCCCAACCAACTCCTGCACACACATGCACACACAAACACACACACGCACACACCTTCCTTGGCCATCTCCCAAGGCGGTCAAACAGATTACTACGGGCGTTAACCCCATCGATCTGCTCCAAATGGCCTCCAAATGCCAGGAATTAGATTTCAGACTGGGGGAGAGGGAAATAAAGTACTGTAGTATTTCTTGCTGCTCGACTCGGGAGCTAAAGTGCTGCTGTGCCTTCCTCGTTCTACTAGGTTTTTCCTTCTCAGAACCCTGTTGTGTTTTTCAGGAGAGATATATTTGTTTCCCTTTGCACCTTGTTCACAGCATATTTCTTGGGGAAAATCGGGATGTAAAATACAGTTTTTACCTAAAGGCTCTCAGCGGCTGCTTGGAAATCCATGAAAAAGATGTAGATGTCGTACTGTTGAACAAGGAAATGCGAGAATGAGAAGCAAAATAAACAACTATAAGGAGAGAGGGAGCGGCTTGTGCATGGAAATGACGAAATAAGATGGAATGATTTGACGTTTGCTCAATAAACTATTCCACCTATATATATGCATCTTTTCCGTAATTGTTGGACTGTAGGCAATTCTGTGGGACTGGGTGCAACTCCAGAGCATCACGGAGAGCTGCTGAATCATTTTCACAGTCATGAATTACTCCATTGTGAGGTTATAATGGAGGGCAGGTCTATAACACTGGTTGATTTGGCTTTATTATAGCGAGCGCTTAATGTCAGGCTAATACCTCTTCACTCCTCTCTTTCTCTCCCTCCATTCAGCTGCCTGTTTCTGCCCCATTCTTCCCACCATCACCTTCGCTATCTCCAAGTCTTTTCGCTCTTTGTGTCCCATTATATTCCCGCTTTGTCCATCTGGCATTAAGCTTTACAGAGACTCCATAGCTGAATAAGTATTGATCAATGTCTGAGTGGTTTTGCTGCCTAATGAGAGACTAAATATAACAGTCGCTACACGGGGGCCCTGCCGTGGCCTCCTCCCTCACGGGGCACACAAAGTGTGGCATGACAACACACCGGTCCAGGCTTCTGTGTGCAGACAGAATAGATTTCTTGCATGTGTGCCCGGTGAAAATAGGAAAGGATGAATGAAGCACGGACTGAGGTCGAAAAAGAACATACAGCTATGGTTTCTCTTGCTGCTTGCCTTCCTCTGTGAAAAAAGCGAGAGGTTCTAATTTTAGTGATTTTTAATTGCTTACTGCAGTTCAGCTGAGCAATTCTATTGTCATTTGAGAAAATTACAGATGTGGTTGGAGCTGACACTGCTAGTTGATGAAATGATTAGATGATGATAGAAAAATAATTGGCAATTACTTTGATAATCGATAAATAGCTTAAGTCATTTATCAGGCAAAAGAGCGGCATGTTGTTCAGTCCCAGCAGATTTGCTGCTTTGCAGAATATTTCACTATTTTCTATTTTTTTTATAGCAAATACTTCAGAGGCCCTTTTTGCCAGCTATATAGCTACCTACTCAATTATAAAAAAAAAACTTTAGTACTTACATACCCTTATGAGCAAATGACTTATGATTGTGACCATACAAATTTGATACAAGGCAACAGATAAACATTGTCAGCTGCTGTCAGTGAATGCCATCTTGCTGATAGGCCGCCTGCCGTCAACAAGAACAATGTTGGTCAAAACTGATGTTAAACCAATAAATCAGTGCGTCCCTGATATGTCTGACATTAAATAGACTGAATAGTTAATTGACAAAATAATGGCTAGTCCTAGTTGAAGCTTTATATTTGAGCTTTTGGTTTCTTAAGCTTAAAGCAAAACTATTTTGTAGTTTCTTGAAAGACAAACTGACGAGACTTCAAAAGGTTTTCTCCAAAGTCAGGATTTATCACACCCACAAATATGGAAACATCCACAGCGTGGTCACAGACACCCTGAGGTTGGCTTAACATTTGCACATGGGCACACAAACACACACATGCACACATACTCACATACTCACATACACACACACACGTGTAAACCGGGCTTTAAATGCTGTGAAACAGTTTTATTTTGCTGCAAAGGGGAGTGAAGACCATAACCATTCTTTACCACCTACACTACATTGTCACTCTCCGTAATAAATCAGCTTAAACCTGCACTATCACCAGGCTCTATTGTACGCACATTGACAAGTTGAGTTGCCCACATTTCTTCCCTGTTGCATGGTAACCAATAGAGAGTCGCAATCCTTCCAGCCCACCTTGTTATGGCCAGCTGGAGAGAAATGAATGATAAGAGTATGCAAATGGCATATCTTCTTTAATAGCGTGCTGTTTTATTCAGCTGTGTGGCCAGGATAAGGAATCCCCACTGAGTCTAATCACATCTTCTCCCTCTCATTTCACCTGAGGCATATCCGCAATCTAGTCTATTTTTGACTGGCATTACAGCACTCATTGTTCTCTATCGGCATGAATGTATGTGCACAGGGGAAAGCAGTTTTTTTTCCACCTGTAATTAGTCTTCTATTGCAAGAATTGAAAGGCATTCACACACACACAAAAAAAAATCTGATGAATTAAATCCCAGCACATGATTACATGTGTGGCGGGGTGAGTGCAGAGAGGGCACACGGCTGTAGCAGTTTCATATGTGTTAAGCAGCATCCTTCCTCCTCTCAAAACAATTAAACAGACAAGGGAGGAACACAACATGCGTGCGCGCGTGTCAACCCTGCAGGCGCGACACCTGCCATGCGCTTAATAAAGCGACAATCAGACCACAACATACAGTCCTACATGTCTGGTTAGGAGTCTCATTCCTCCACATTCGATTTTCAGTTTTTCAATCTGCGCCGCCGAGGTCCGACTGTGCTGCTGTTCAGCGGGAAATCTCATTCAGTTGCCGGCTGATGGCTAACAAGGTCAAATAACTCTCCAGATGAGATGGACTGTGTCAGAAGGCACAAACACACGCACGCACACACACACACACACACACACACACACACACACACACACACACACCACCTGCCATTCAGTCAGTCAGTCCATCTATCTGTCAGCTGCACGCTGGAACACATCCTGAATTGAGTAGCTATAATAGAAGACTGAGGGGGGAAGTGTTTACCGCTGATAGGAATATCATTACAAACTGTGGAAATCAGGTAATCACAGCAAAACCAGTTAGCCAGCTCATGTAGCGATCAATAGAAACCTACGCATTTTTTTTTCTTCTGTCCTCTCATTTCCCTTTCTCTCTCTCTCCCTTTTTCGCACACTCTTTTCCTCCGGTTGCCATAGTGACGTGAAATGGCTGCATTCTGCAGCACTGGATCAGAGCGGGGGCCCGCTGCTGCAGCCTGTGAGGAACATTGTTTTACATGATGGTTTCAAAGCACACACACGCAAGGCTGCAATTACTCTGCGTGTTAGCTTGTGCCACGGAGAGTGTAACAAGTTAAATGTTATCTAAATGTCATATCGTTTTTCATGCACAGTGTACAGCAAGTAAACTTGAGTGAGTGTGCTGTTTTTGTAGTTCATCAACACACAGAATTTTCATGTGCAGCTGATGATTATTGATTCATGCCTTACATCTTCGACTGTCATCCAAAACTTTATGCAACTTATTCTCCTGACAGAAAAAGAAAAAAAAAGACAGAAACAATTTATGATGCAACCATAATCAGTCAAGTCTGTGGAGTTTTTATTTGGGACTGAGTGTGCCGCCTTCACGGTTGCCCAAAATAGCCGGAACATATTCTTTAACTTTCTCCCGCTATCCTCCCATCGAAAAATTCAATATGTTTCTACCTTTTGTCTCATTCACTCCTCCTTCCGCTCTGTTTTTATATCAAAAACTAATCAAAGTGTCTCCTTTTTTCTCCTTTTCTTGTGTATCTCGTCCTCCTCTTTCTGCGTCTGCAGTGTGACAATGCTAAGGGGCTGAGAGCCTTCTTTGATGCCATATGCTACGGCCCCAAACACCTGATGATCTTCGGTGGCGTCTGCCCCTCCGTGACCTCCATCATCGCAGAGTCCTTGGAGGGATGGAATCTGGTGCAGGTAGGATTCGTACTGTGTTTGTCATCGAGTGTGTGCGCAAGTGTTTGTGATGTCTGGATGCTGTCATTGCAAGTCCATCAGGATTAAATAGACCCCTGTGTACTTACTGGATTTAAACGTGGACAAGTGTGTTTTCCCTTTTTTTTGGGTTACTATCAGAAACCAGATTTTTCTACTTAATTGAGTTTCCAAACATTCTCGTCCCTTACAATTGTGGCTTGCAAGATAGGTCCTGGACTTTCACAGGGGTCGCAACTCATGGCTTAATCCTTCATTAACCTTGCCGGGGTGAATGTCTAATTGGCGTTGCTCTAATCCTCAGAATCCGCCTTCATTTCACAATCAGAGGCAGAATGGCTTAAACTTGTCGAAATCAGATGTTAAAAAAATTTGAGCTCAACGTCCAATAATCTCTGGACTTGCATCGGAAGGAAAGCATATTATCAAATTATAAAACCGACTGAGGGCTTCTTCTCATGGTTGAATGCTGTTTCATGTGGGTGAAAAGATGTTTTTAGGGAGTTTTGTCGATGGTATGAGCCAATAGAAGTGTTATTACTCAGTCCAGTCAATGTTAATCACCTACAGGACATTCATATAATAGATTTTACCATTCAATTATACTCTTGCATGCTAAATGGTTTTTGCTGCCATTAACTTTGCAGAACTTAATGATTGCTCACTGTAGGCATTAAACACCAGCCATTCTTCCATCTGCTAAACTTTTGACCCCCTGAGTCATTGCTTACAGTTTCTCTGACTGTGATACTGTACTGCAGCACCAATGAGGGGAAATGCCTCCGTCTGAAGAATACCTTCCATTCGCTGCGAAACCTACAAAGGTTATCGGGCACAGATAAGAAAGGAGTGAAGCTTGTGCTTGGAAGAGATAGCATAATTCAAGAGGCTGCATTTTCAACAGAATGTCACATTTCGTGGCATATTTCCCCCCGCTTGCAATTACTCTGAATCTGCTGCTTTTCATGTTCCCTTTTCGCTCGCGGTCTTGTCAGGGTCACTCAGGAATGAAAAGATCGGCAGGATGAGGGAATGAAAGGATGAGCCACTTTTTGTTTCTGCTCTCACTTCCTTTTTGGTGGTAATGATCTCAGTCTAGAATGAAGGGTTTTCAAGTCATAGTTGAATTTGAAGTGCCTTTAAGTATTTGACTGTGTTGTTTTTTGTGTGTGTATGTATGTGTGCATGTTCTCCTCTCTATTTATTGGCTTGTTTGGCTGTGATTACCTGTGAGAAGTGCAGTGGCAATCCTCTGGTACAGTGTGTTCCCCAGAGCACTTTACCTTCCAGACCCATTTTGCTAATAATACTTGAACCAACACCAACAAATCCATGCCAGTCTGATCCCAAACACACACTGTGACACTGACTGAATACTAGACAGGCCGCGATTGGAGGAAAATGTAAAGGTGAAGGACTGAGAAATCACCCAGTACCTGGAGATGCCTTGAGAAAACACGTCGTCGCTGTTGCCACAAGCAACTCAACAGCTTTTTTTAGGCATGCAGGCGTGTAGGTGCAAGGGCACTCTAGAGATGTTTTCCAATCAGTAAGCCGTCCGACACCAGGGTTAAACAGGTGTCTCGAAGTGTGGTATCATATTAGATGTAATTATCTGCCATTACTTGTGTGTGCATTTGTCCGTATACAAGTGTGAAAGCTTATACGTGCCCGTGTGTTGGTACATTTCTGGTGCGGTACAATGTCAGTAGGAAAGGTTACTGTTTCCAAAGATCCAAGTTGTCTCCTCAGACCTGAGCTACATCCTCATCTGAGTGTGACTCACCAAGCAACTATAATGTGCACCGCAGAAACACGCGTCACTGGATGTAAACAACCCACCGGATAGCGTTTTGTTGCTCTTACCTTTCTGTTTAGTTGCTCCTCGCACTTTTTCAGGTTGTTAGATTGTTGCCCTGAGCTTCTCTGCTCCATCTTCAAGCCCAGAGTGTACCCACTGAACGTGTGCATTTACTTATACTCTGTTTGTGTGTGAATCTGTGCGTGTAATCATGTACGTATGAAATAAGCTATTTGTATGCAGGGAATGCTTCGTTTTTTTTATGAGCGACAGAAAACTCTCTGCTATGACAACAGCTGTGGTGGGAGGTAGTTAGCCGTTGCTCCAGGCTAGAATAATGCTTTTGTCTGTAGGGTGGAAAGAAGAGAGGGGATTGCAAGGAAGGGAGTTTCCTGAACTGACGAGAAGGGGAGAGAGGACGACAGATGATCAAGAGTTTGGAATCTTGTACCCCACAGCGTTTTATCGTGCCACATTAGCGGGGATCTGTTTTTAAAACTGTGAATTCTGTCACCCTGCATATTTATTCCCCAGCCCTGGCAGCCCGTCTGCAAGAGCTGAGTTTGGAAGGAAATAGAGAAATTTTTCATGGTGATTTCATGGGCCAGGCTCAACAAGCTCATCATTTCCACATCAAAACAGGGAGCTCGCAGATACTATCTACAGTAGAGATGGCTGAGAGAACAAGCACTCCTGGAATAAGGCTTAATCATATGCCCATAAAAATAGCCTTCAATCAGTGTTGATGCCTAATGAAGTCAGCTTTGAAAGGCTCAACAAAAATAAACTCCCACTGCGCACCCGTTCATTTCAATCTATGCTCACACTTGAATGCACATACTCATACTTAAAGCAGAGCAGGTTTTTGAAGGGTGGCACCGGTGCCACCCTTCAAAAACAGCCTTTATTGTTTTCATCATAGCAGGTGGATCAAGGTCTTAAAACAAATGTATTTTGAAAAATCCCTGATATGTTTAGGAAATGATATGAGGCTGCAAAATACTCATACTCATCTTGATGATGGGCGAGGAAAAAGAGTCAGTTTCATCCTGCAGGGCCACAGTCACATGATCAACTGAGACATTAATTAGGCTAGTTTTTAGCCTTGCTAGTTTGTGCTTGTACTGTAAAAAATGGTAACACTATGAGCAACAAAGGAAAACAGTCTGGAAAACAACCTCCCAGCAAACAACAGAGTAGTTACATACAAATTACATGAAAAACCTTTGGTTTCTTGCGTAACCCAGGTTCTCTGAGTAGCATAAGACGCCCCCTGAAACATAACAAAAGGGAGCTAACAACGCACTTTGTGTTTTCTTTTGTGGAGAATCTAGCGGGTTCCATTTATGAATGATGGTTATTATAAAGTATTCCCTACAATTCCATAAGAAACCATAAGTATATCGTATATCTACTGTGGTTTAGCTTAGTATCTTCAGTTTCATTCCCGTAACAATCTGCAGTGTTCCTTTATTCTCTTACCTCCATTTCCTTTTCATAAGTTGTGATTCATGTGATCCTGCGGAAACCATCACCCATTGTACATTACTTCCTGTATAACAGTTCTATTATGACAGAATTTTCTCCTAGATTCTTTAATGCGCGTCTGTTAGCAGCACACCTTCACCAGCTCTGATCAGAATTTCTGGCTGGAGAAATACCAGATAATGAGAAAAGTGGTGCTCAATGCCAACATAATGAATGACAACAGTGTCACTCCTACTGAAATGTGTCCATTGTTAAAATGTCCAAATGAAACCAAATGAAACAACATCGTCAATGAGATAGCTCGAACACGAGGGATCAGCCATGTCCGCAGATGGCATAGTGATCAGCCTTTCTGCTGTATTGTTAATCTGTGTACTGCATGTAAGAGCTGACCTGTGGGACACTTTCTCATTCTGACTCATGTCATGTTGTGATGATGTCAAAGTGGCCCCTTTCTTCCTGTGGCAGGTCTGCTCGGGTCAATACTTACACTCGCATTTTTGTAATGCGGTGCTGTACATGGGCTAAAATGACTGCCCAAGCAAATTAAAATGGTGGATAAGATACTATCAGGGCCAATGGACAGATGGCGAGGAGTGGATTTAGGGGAATGACGGCGGAGTAAACGGACAGGAGCGTACATAGACTGCAATAGCATAGAATTGAAATTCAAAGAAACAGGGCAAGACGCAGCTGTGTTTGCGAGCTGCCATCAGCCACAAATGCCACTGATTGCTGTGTTTTTATATCCACAGAACAATGATTGTTGAAGCCATCCTCTTGGCAGCCATCTTGGTCCGTGATTAATCTTGTGTTCTCCTCACCATGATATCATATAATTCCAGAAAGCATTTGGCGAGCTTTTTGAATACTCGCTGGCACAGGTATCTGTACCCAGTCAACACGCTGCACTCTCTTTTACCCTTTTTTCTTAACTTACGAGAGGCCCTGTTTCCTCTCCACAGCAGTGGCGTCTATTTCCTGTAAATGGCTCATTGAGTGCCAGGAAATAGCCTCAACCCAGCCTCGCGCCAGTTGCTGGCCCCATCTCGTTCACCAATTAGGCCTATCAGTGGTGGCACTGTTCATTTTCAGCCACGTCAAGTGTGTAATGAAAAATTATGCTCGCCGATCATTTTGCCTCTTGTAATTTAGAGGAGAAGGGGAAGACAAGAGAACGTCATTCCTACAGAATTGATCATTTGTAGAAGAGGACTTTCATTGTGCAAGGCAGAATTTTTTCCATGGCTACACAAGGTGCAGGAGGAAGCAAGTATTTCTATTTTTCTTTAAAGTTTGAATGGAAAACGAGAACCTCAGAACAAGACTTTTACGTGTGTTGTAGAATTTTATCTCTTAGTCTCTTCTTCCAGGGAGTCCTGGGCAAGATGGCAGCATAACTGACTAGTTTCACATTAAAAAAACAATTTCACGTGTTAAGATACATGCAATACAATAAAGGAAAACAAGGGGAAAGATGGAAAGTCGTTTGTAATGCAGAACATTAGGATCCTTTGTTCACTCATGTTTTCATGATGTAGTTTCAATACTTCCAGGTGCCTCAGTGCAAAGCTTGCAAAACTTTAGGAACAAACCTCTGATTCATCTATCTTACAGGGACACTGAATAATGAAGTCGATATAAAAAGGAGGAGAAAAAAGTGGCTGCACATTCTCGAGGTATTATGGTCAAGACCTGGACACAGAGCTAATATTTACCTGTGTATGAAGCCCATTTTTCTTCGTCTTGCTGGATCGATCGCTGGTGCTTCATTAAACCAGGCAATAAGGGGGCATCAAAGTTTGCATCCAGTGCAGCATTCTCTCTTTTTTTTCCCTTTTTGTTGAAGCCTCCACCAACTCTTGAGGGTCTTCTTTTTCCCCATTTCTTTTCTCTCCCTCTCTCTCTCTGTCTCCCTCTCCCTGAGTGCTACACTGGATGCTTCAATAAAACATGTGATGCCTAGCACTGCAGTATTCTGCCTCACTTACGTCAAATCCTCCTGTGTACCGTATCAATATTTCATGACTTTCAAAGTTTAGGCTTAAATCTCGGAGTGCAAGGGCAAGGATGGTGTGAGCATCACAATAGATCATCATAAATCAGCATTATGAGAAAAGTTTAGTTACCTCTTCTTCACCGTGTCTCTGTGAGTGTGTGTGTGTGTGTGTGTGTGTGTGTGTGTGTGCTGTTTTTTCCTCTGTGGGCAACTAAAGGTTATATAAACTCTCCTGTAAAGGTTAAGTGACTCTCCCAAACTCTTCTTACTGCATCCATGTCATTGTGTGTGTATTTATGTACTGTGTTTACTTAATACAAGGTGCATGCTAATGGTTTGATTTCTGACCCCATCCTCTCTCTCACTCTTTCTCTGTCGCCTCTCTGCCTGTGACTCAGGACAGGACCGGAGGGAAAAAGACAGGATGCTTAAGAGAGGCAATTAGGCTTGATTTTCATACTGTCTCAAAGCTTCTAGGCAGGAACCGGGAGGGAAACGGGAAAGCCAAACCAGTTCAACTCTGGTTGGAGAAGCACTTGATGTCACTGTTGCTTTTTAATGGGCTGAGACTTGATTCTGTCATGTTACCCATATCCTTGGAGGTACCATTTGGAAAACTAAGTGTAAGGACGATTCGACATCCTTTTTTTTGTGGGTTGTGAATTACATTTACAGATTTCTGGGACAGGCTCCTGATGAAGTTAAACAAGGCGAGTGTTGACATTTAAAGCAGAACTAATTCTCAGACAAATTAGCCTGCTGCGCAGATTTAAAAGTAGGAAGACATCCTCTTAATTTCAATGTTTTCTCATCGAAGTCTGTCACAATTTCTCCCATTTTTATCACTGAAGACAAAAAAGAGGCAAAAGAGACAGAAGGAAATATTAATTAGAAGCTATACTTTGCACTAATCAGACTTTTTTTTGGTCATGAATGCCGCCTGCACTTGTGGAAGGCACCAGCGTGTAGTGTAAAGTCGAGCACACACGCGCTGTTGTACCTATTCGCAGTGCAGAATGCGCGCCATTTGACAGGAAACACAGTAATTAGCTAATTAGGAGCATTTGTTTGAATGCAAGCCGTTAGCGGGTTGCAACTCTTGGTGTCACATATTGAATAAACATGCTGGTGTATAGGCGCTCATTTGAACAAGAGCTTTTTTACGGAACATCTTTCTGTTTGTGTTCCTCCCAAGGAAGTACAAACTACAAATAGAAACAGTTTCTCATTCTTTCTTTTCACCGCTGACACATCTCGTTGCGAACCAGGGTCTGTGAGACATATTCAACAGGAATACAAGATGAATGCATGCTCAGTTCCAATCTTTATTCAAGTACTATTGCTCCCCAGTAGTTTCTGAAGGAGGGCGGGTGCACAGAGAGTCGTTGTGTCATACTCACGGCTCTAATGATGGTGCGGGACCTGCCAACCAGCAACAATAAACAAACTAGACATATTAATAGTTCAAACTTGTTTTTGATGTTTCGTTCAGGGACTTTACCATACACACCCATCTATGTTTTTGTGCACCCACATCCTGGTTCTTTTCACATTTTTCTGTTTTTCCTTTACTCTTTTGGGGTTTGCAGGCTTTGATATTCCTTATTTAGGTCATCGAGTCCATAGCACTTTGAAGAGCTAGCTGGGTGTATACAAATTTTAGGGTCTGTATAAAAGTTAAGCCTTTAAAGGTGCAGTGTGCAGGATTTAGGATTTGTTTACCCTTGTTCATTTTTATCGAAAATTAATTCACTGTAGTAAATGGAGCTCAAACATACACAGAGATGGTCTTGTCTATATTTTGTTGACCATCCTTTTAATCAAGCTAATTAGTGGGCTGTGCTCGCCAGCCCACTATTGATATTCACCGCGCGTCTTCTTATTATTTTTCATCCTCCTTCCTTTTTTCTGTCGCTAACTTGTCCCACACCGTTGGTCGCACACAAACAAATTATATATCAAAACGTGCGGCTCGATCTGACTCGGTATGCTATTATTTTCATCACCAGAATATACAAACTGCGAAAAATTTCCCATAAGGAATGAATGGGACGAGGTCAAAAAAGTCGCAAATCTGCGATGTTTTTCAAACATCTCCTGCTCTGGCATACGTTCACATAGAAACACCATTCAAACTTTAAAATGTAGACACGAGTCTTGTCTATTTGAGTTGCATTTGAACTTTTTTCCTACAATGTATAGTTTTTAAACTCTGACCCCTTAATGATGGTGAGTGATTTTGGAAGAATTCAGGGTTTTCAATGAGTGTGTATGGCGGAATGTTCGTGCAGCAGAGTGAGAGAGCCAACTGACACAGTGGCAGAAACTCAAAATTTTCCTCTGCTATTTTCTGTTTACATCATGATCCCGGCCACAAATGTCACTCAAAAACAGTGATATTTTCCAGAGTTGTAGCCACACGTGTCTTCTTTCTCTCAATGTGTCTACTTTATCGGTAGGATTTACGGTTTTTGAATTAACTGTCTCTAACCGACAAGAGTAGCTCTCAACAGTCCCATTCACTCCAATGTAAATCGGGAGGAGGATCTTCCAAACTGCACCTTTTTTAAACTCGCTCGTATTTCCACATTCCTGAAGCTAGGACGACAAAACTTCATGAGTGTCTTCTTTAAGGCCTTTCTGGCTCGATCATGAAAAAAAATTGCCGATATCATGTATGATTTTGACTAAATAGCACTAGTTTGACGTCCTAGATTTGAGGCAGAAATCAGTCTCAAATCAGCCTGGGACAGCCGTTGCTACGGGCCCTCACCAACCGTCACCTAGCAACCGAGATCAGCTGGGCCCATAGAGAGAGTGACAGACAGACAGACACACATGCACACACACACACACACACACACACATTCACATGCACACAAACACACACGCACAAAGTGAATGAGACCAGGTTAAAGGATCGAAAGGAAGAGTTCAAACATCGACATCTCTGGCATACTTTGACCGAGACACACCATTCAAACTTTAAAATGTAGATAAAAGTACAAATTATTAACGTGGGATTCAACTTTTGCTTTAGCTTTCGTAGTTTTTGTCTGTCACGGGGCAAAGCGCACAGCCCACTCTTGCGATTCCCCGGCGGGGAATTGTCTAGTTGAATATGTGACGCAGGCTCTAGGACAGTTTTGGTTTGCATTCAAGAAGAGTCAAAAATAAATCACGAGGAAACATTTAGCTAGATTTGCTAAAACAGACAAATAAAATCAAAGGATTAGCAGGAGGCAGACCAGAGTTGTCCCGCATGTGTGCATTCTGTATGTAGTATACAGTTTTGTGTCACTTCAGATACCAAATAACTTTGTTTCTCTGAGAAGAAAAGATGCGCTTCAGCGCAAAAGCAAAGTGCATTTTTTTCCCCCTCTTTGCGGCCCAGTTAATGATCCGGTGACCCCTCAGATCTTTCTTTATCTGGGAACCACTGGCTTACCCCAATAATCCACCAGATATGTGTCTGCTGCGTTCTGGCTGCAGGCCGCTTTTGCTCCGCCATCCACTGTCCGACAACCGGACTGCAGTACTGTTGGACAACTGGCGTCGCAAGACCGAGGAGTTCCCGCGATAATCACATAATCACTCGCGACCGCAGTTATAGGTATGTGTTATAAACACAACAACACTAAGGGCCCTATTTTGACGATCTGAAACGCAAGTCTCAAGCGCAAAGCGCAAGTAGCTTTGTGGGCGGATCTCAGGCGCTGTTGCTATTATGCCGGCGGGATAAATGACTCTTGCGCCCGGCGCAAATCTAAAATGGGTTGGTCTGAAGTAGCTACATTAGTCATAGGTGTGGTTTGGGCGTAACGTGCAGTAAACCAATCAGAGCGTCATCTCACATTCCCTTTAAGAGCAGGCGCGCTTGTTCCATGGCGGATTGCTATTATAACGGCGCATTTGCCAGGCGCACACCAGGAGCAGTTCACAGCCGAGGAGACCGACGTTCTCGTCAGGGCTGTAAAAGACCGAGAAGTGGCCTTGTATGGGGATTGGAAAAATCCATCCAAAGTAGCTTTGGTTAAACGGGCGTGGGAGGAAATTGCCATATTTTATTCTAAGCCTGGCATCCCCATGACATCGCACCTCGGGAGCAGTGCGCACGGGCCGAGCAGTGCGCAACGGCCAGCTGATGACGGAGCAGCGCAAACACCAAGGTGCAGAGGATCCAGACCCACTACACGCCGTGGCAGCATTGTCAGACCGGAGGCACTGCCCGGGATGCGGCAAGGTATTAATGCCCGTCTTGACCGGGTGGCGATGTTGCTGCTGCCTCTCAGGCGCATCGCCTCAAGTCTCCAAACGCACCACCTGCTCCTGTTGTGCACCTTACTCCTTCCTCCTCCTCCCCCAACTCCATCTCCGTTCACCTGCTCCACTCATTGCCACTCCAGGACCCTCACAGCTATGGCGGGCGCGTCACATGTCAGAGGGAAAAATAATTAGTTCTTCTGCTTAAATCTTTTCAACTTTTTTTGTATGGTTTGCAAAAATGGGAACTGCTTCCTTGTAGATGAGAGAAGCAAAGTGTATGCACGTTGAGCACACACTACATTATGGCCAAGCATGCGCCCTTAAAATAGCATCTGAATAAGCGCCACTGACTTTAGACTAGGTTTTTCCTGGTCTGTTGCGCAAGTGTTTTCTGAAACGGCAAAATAGCACCAGTGAACGTTTGCGCCGGAACACGCCTCGTCTTTTCGCTGAACCTCCCCCGGAGCGCAAAGTCCTTCCCTAATTTAAGGACGCGCGTCTGTGGAGGGAAAACTCCAATGTGCGCCGAGTGCAAAATAAGAATTACACAAGCGCCAGTGTACAAAGTCACTTGCGCCGAGTGCAAGATAGAGCCCTCAGTGTTCCCAACTGAAGGATTAGTAGTATATGTATTTGTCTCTTCTTTGAGATATTTGTGCTGCCGTCAACACGGAGTGTTTTATTTTGTAAAGCAACCGGATATCGTATTGTTGTTTTGGTGCGTGACTTCCTGTCTGCTCTGTGCTAAATTTGGCTGAATTGCTGCGCCGTGCTCCAGCATCTGTCAGAAATGGAAATCCTGCATATCTGCTCTGGAGGGCTCCTGACTGCTGGAGCTGTGACGGAGCAGATACGCAGCTGACCTGGTGAAAGTTAACACATAGATTAGAGTGAAACCTATCAGCATGTATCTGGCGGAATCGCGGGGTTAGATAGTAACACCGGGTACTGTAACATACAGAAGACCTCTGTCTTTGTTTTACAGAGACCTCTTTGCTGATGCAGATTAATAAGAGGGACCATGAGACAGGAGGAGAAAAACAGTTGTGAGGTTCAGTTAACCGACCCTGCAACTAGTTCTATTAAGATGTCTGTGTTTTAATCTCTGTGCAGGTCATGTTCAAATCTGGCTGAGTCAATTTCTCTTTTCAGTAATGTCTGATTATAGCCTCGTCTAATCTACATCACAGCACCATGTCGCCATTGAGCTTTCACAAAACCCCCAAAAGACCACTTCCACCCTGACCGCCTTCATCTCCACTGATTTTTCTCCCAATACTGGGACATTTCAGAATCACAGGGCTGGGTACCTCATCGACCCAGAAATTCGTGTCGGAAACGGGCTTCTCTGAGGCTGGCAATATGGAAGATCCTTTGAAACGATATTAAAAAAAAACAAGGGCGGACTCGCTCAGCAATTGGACATCAAAGAGAACCCGGCTCCATTACAAGCCATTAAAACCATAACGGCTGCTTGGAAAGAGTGAAGCTTAGAGGATCGATAAAGGGCAGTTTAACTGTCTGACACAGCTCACTAATATCTGAAACATCAACTCCCCTTCAGAGAGAGGCATAGGAAGAGAAGAAGAAGAGGGGAGAGAGAAAGAGGATGAGGACTAAGTTAGTGGACGAGAGAGAGGAAATGGAAAGAGAGAAAATACTCTTTAGATCATTACAGAGTGCTTTCTATCCTGTCTTCCTTCATTCACCCCTCCCTGCTGTACAGTTTACATGTACAGTCACAAGCTGATTTTCACAGTAGATCGACCTTTATTGATTAATTTAGTACCTATACACACACACGCCAAACATACAGACATACTTTGACAGTAGCAAACTACATGACGATAAGCATCATATTCTCTTTATCTACCTGAATTTTACATAACACGCCTGTAGTATAGTGAACTGCATCTGCCTTAAAACTGATCAAGGTGTTTTGTGGGACAATCACCAGATACCGGCAGAAAGAAATGAACAATCCATTCACCTTCTTTTTTATTTCAGTTCCTTTTCCTTTTTTGTCACTCTCTTCTATCCCTCTCCTCCCACACGATCCTCTTTGACTTTATCGGGGCATCAGAATGCGGAAGCGTTAAGCCTTCGTGGGGTTGATACTGAGCTCAATGCTATTTTCATTCCCCATTGGTGCCGCCATTCAATACGTCTCTTTTAGTCTGCGGCTGCAAATGGAATCCAGCGCGATGAGGGGTGATGAATGATAATGTCACTCTAGCTTCAGGCAACATCAAGTGAGTCTTTGAAGACATTATCATATTAAAAAGTTACATAAGTAACAAAGGAATGTGGAGATTCTGTCTTGCTGTACATATGTTTTCATGATTCATAATTTCATGATGACACAACAGTAACCATAACAGGGTGCCAAGCTGTCCAGTTTCATTTAGTTCTAGTGGATCAGGAGTGCTGTCTTCAAGTTGCCTAATTACTGTCCAATCATATTCTCACCTAGAAGCCACACAATTTACCGAGATATGTGACAGTCACAAAGTAATGGGTCCTTGATGTCTATGATTGGGGAGAAATTTAAGCAGAAACATTTACCCCCCCTACCTCCACCTCCAGCCACTATTTCCAATTGTCAATATTGCTCCCAAAGACAACTGGATAATCTATGTTTTCCTCAGAGTAGAAACTACCAACAATACAGGACAGAAACACAAGTTTGTTCATCCACCAAGTCAATAATGGAGATGTGAAGCTGAAATGGCGCCGGGCTGCCAGTCTGACTGCATTTCCAGTCAGCCTTCATTTTCCTTTTAGATTGCGAAGCGAACCAATCTTAAAGCCAGCGGTGTCATTATTTCACAGCAGTTATATTGTGACAGTAGTACGATAAAACAAAAATCTCTTCTATTGCCCGTTTAAGTATTATGTATGTCGGTGCAAAGTTGGTAGGGTGGTTCACCACTTTGTTCCAGACTGAAATATACTGAACATAGTCTACACAGTTTGGTGATATACCCTTTCATTTCCCTTAAGCACCAAAATGAGGTTGATTTTTTGGGGTTTTTTTTTTTGTGAAATTTCATGACAATGAAAGGATGGACTGGCATGTAGTGCCACAAACAACCTGTATAAGCATGTTGTTTCAATTTTGACTCAGTTTCAATCAAAAATACACTTTTAAAACCATAACAGCAGATGGTTAATACAGATTTTCAACAGTTTGTTTTTTATGTCATGTTAAAATTATTGTATGTCCTGCTCCAAGAAGAAAATGTAGTTTAAACAGGGGGCTAATTGTGATCAGGGCAGTTCAGGATATTCCTCCACAAAAATAGCAGGCGACGCATAATTATGATCCAGAGTCTCTGATACTGTAATATGTAAAAAGCTACATTTAAACAGGTAAAATTGGGCAACACTTTACTTCAAGGCTCCACCTTTTTAGCATTAAGACAGATTGTGTATACACATGTCATAACTGGTTTCTAACACAACAAAATGCATTCGTAAGCTGATATAAAGCCTCCTGTGGAACCCACAAGTGAAGGCCGGTGTGTAAACAGATACAATAATGAATGCCAGTATACACTGTAGTAAAGCACATCTGTAATAATACTAATCATTACAAATACTGTACATTGATACACATAAAATGTCCCTATGGCTGCTAACATAACAGCTTGATATAGTGTGTTATATAGTAAATCATGTATTCCATTGTTGTATACTGCTTTTAAATTTATACAAATGTTAATATAAATTATGCAAAAAAAAAAAAAAATCTGAATAAAGAAGGGTCCTGGTCTTGTGGTCAAGATGCACAGCAACCTGTTTAACTTCCAAATTTAACCACAATGTCCTTGTTTTACTCTCCAGAGAATATGGCTCGTAAGAGAAACAGAAATGTTAACATGCAGAAAGCTGTATTTGTTATTTGTTAGAATGATTTGTTTACTCGTGAAACATTCTTTAAAGAAAACATGGTGAGGTTACTTAGACAGGTTTTTGTCTTCCCAGTTGTCATTTCAGAGATAAATGGATTGTATGTTTTTATTTTTTCCCCTGAATTGTGGCCAGAAGGTAAATTCAACGTGATTTCCAAGACTTGTTTTTCTTTTTGGAGACAGTGAACAGTAGGCGAACGGCTTCTCTCCTCTTGAATCACAAATCCCACTGCCAGTTGGTGTCCTCTTTGAACAGCTGTGCCACTCAGGCTTAGACTCAGGCAGACAAACAATTGTTCAGATGGATAAATGAACATGTCCATACATGCACAGATGCAGTAGCAGAGATGCGCATGCAGACTGTTGGAGGCTTGCACTTCCTAACGTGTTTCTCACTCCGTGTCAAATGTCCTGCACTTACTCCTCTTTTCTGTGACTCTCTTCCCTCTTTCTTTTCTTCCCCCGGTCTCTCCTGTAACAAAAGGGGTTTTCCTTTTCAAAGGGCCTCAGAAACCCTGGGGCACACAAAGTAGAAATTGCTATAATTGGTGAAGACGTGGTGAAGCGTTTGGCACAAGGACGTCCCATATTCTAATTATGCTGGCAGAGATACGGGATTGTGCCGTTTCAGAGTGCAGAAAAGACGTGGCCAGGAGACGGCTTTCATGAATAGTCATAACATACTTGCTGCAGCGTTTTGATGTGTTTATAGTGCGACATTTGTCAAAGGATTTATCTTTGTTTTTTAGCTGCTGCATCACATTTACATGTAAATTGGTACTGCGATGTGCATGTTCAAAATGACTGAACAGTTTCTTCGTGGAAAATGAAAATTGACATTTTCAAATGGCAACTTTTAAGGTTTTTCATGGCGCCATTAAGTCGTTATAGTGTACAGCAGGCCATTTCTCCATAAGGCTGTCCTTCAAATGAGGTTGGATTGTGTACAGTACTGCATGTCTGCAGTTAACATTAGATCCATGGGCAGGACAGTGGCTCAGTGGTTAGCACTGTCACCTCACACCAAGGCACTGACTACTCATGCTATGGAATTATACAACCTTATAGAGGGTTGAGACAATGCCACATAACAACCTTGTGTTGAGAAAAAAACAGGAATGGTAGAAATAGTTGAATGTTAAGTTGATTTTCTTCTGAAGAGCTTTAAATAGACAGCACGGCTTTCAGACGTGATGGACAGGCGCAAATACCATATGACTCACAGTGCTTTGGGTTATGTGAGGTTTTTATATATATACATGTCCTGAGATGCAGTCTGCACGGCACAGCTCTGTTTAAAATTTTAATTCAAACCTTTTAGTGGCTCGCGAGCAGGAGGGCCTGAGAGACAAAGCAGAGAGAGCAGCACAGCTAGCTCATTAGTACAGAGTGGAACTTGTCTGTCCTTCAACCTCTTCGCATCATATTCAGTGTATATATACACGCAAAATAGACACACAGGTGCATACAAATGCCTGCAGATACTCATGAACACGCGCCAGGTCACATTTGTTGGTTCACTCGGAGTGGTCAAAATATGAAGCATCTCATCTCGCACGCACACGTCAAGTTATATATTCGTACACTTTTGCTGTATGTGACGACCACGAAGATCCACAGGTTGACAGTGGGGGGAAAGGTGGGGCAGAATGTTCAGCAGAATTCACGCACACACACACACACATACACACACACAAATGCACATGCACACATGCACACATGCACACACACACACTAGTAGATGCATTCTCAACTTGTACCAACTTTTACATTTATAAATACCCTTGTGATATTATAAGCCAGTTTGTGTGTGACCTGGGGGTATTTCTACATCCAGCTGCATCAAAACCGGCTTCTTTTAGCGGCTGCTTCTTAGCTACTTCACGTGTTGTCTAATGCAATAATGTGACTGAGACCTCACATCAGTGCAGCTTTTGACAGGTTGGATTTTAACCTTGGTCACTACAGTGAGGGCAAAGCCTCTGAACATGGGGCCCATCTTCTACCATCTGAGCTACCGGGGCACTCTCGCTGTGCACACTTTGAGTCAGATATTGTATTACATGCAACATTTAACATTTTCTCATTATTGAGAAAACATGATTTGCGTGGGATGTGAACTAAATGATTGATAGCGCTCTGCTTCCTTGAGACATCTACAGGAAAATGTCTAAAACATTGACAATTTTTTAAATCTATTTTTATTACACGAGTTCAATATGTAGGGTCACCAGCAAAGTTTTTCTACCATGTTGCGTCACAGTTTATGAATTTAATAAAATGATGTGGGATTTATGACATGAGACAGAACAATTTGGAAACTTCTATTCATCATACTTGAGTAATGAATACTTGAATAAACACATTATGTTATGGTTGGTTATGGCACCACTTAACTTTGAACTTAATTATAGACTAAAAACATAATCTTTATACGTTTGCATATTGTTTAGATTTTGTACAGCGAACATGGAGCTTGCCAGTTATAGTCTGGCTCTGGCAAGCTATAGAGCAGAATCCTCCCTGCGCTGCACTGCTGTTGTCGATGATGAATAATTACCTGCATCAGTTCAGTTAATTTATTTTGCTGATGAAACAAAACACAGAGGATATATCTTGCAAAAGAACAATCACAAACAATTCTCCTTTATCCTTCTTTTTGAAAAGGTTTACATTGTTCTCTCAGATGTTTTATATGCTGCATATTGATTGCTTTCTTTCTTTCCATTCAAAGCTTCGCATTCAGTCATTTCAATCCAATTTTTAATGCCATCTCCTGCAGTCGAGAGGGTGATACTTAATTTTCAGTTCAAAGGTTTCCCGTGGTGCTCGTCTGAACACCAGCGCTTGTATTTTTTGCATAAACTGATGACAGCGCTTTCAAGTCGTACTTGTATGAAATCAGGCATGAAATACCTTGGAATTCCATCACAGTAAAGCATGTGGGAATTATTCATCTTCCTAAACGCTGATATGGTATCAAATTCCCCTCACACATCCTGGCACTTGGCCTTACAAACCTCTTCCTGTCTTGCTTAACGAATCTCCGTGCTGAAACAAGATCTATTACAGCCAACTCATGTGGATATACACTAAGACATATACAGTGTCCCTTGGGCTACACCTCATGCACATATGCATAGGAAATCAATGCAGTGCTCCAAATTTCCAGCCATCTTAAATAGATTCCTCTCATTAAATGAAGCAGATACTGTGGCGTTTATTCTCAAGGATTGTCGTAGAAGGTTGCGAGAGGGAGGAGGATAATCGTGATATGCGGAATTTCATTGGCCATGTCACCTGATATTTGCCACTCAATAGGTTAAGGCTTAGGGGGGGTCACCACTTCCCATGGCGGAACGGCGTGCATTTTTAAAGAGACAGCACAGACTTACCAGCAGGGCGCCAACTGCCTCCCTCAGTGTTAGGAAACACACACAAACACACCACCATTGACCTTAAGCTCCAATAAACACCATTAAATATGAATAAGGACATAATTGAAAGTAACCACTGGCACTTTCTTCTTTTTTTTTTTCACTCACACAGACACATACACACACATACTTACACTTTAGAAAATCCCGAGCCAACCACACATCATCTGGCGTACTACCTGGCTAATAATAATCTTGACATTTTCTGTGTCATTAGGACACACTGCTTAAACCCATACACAAACATAAGCACAAGTCCTTGATTGTGCTGGAAAAGAACACCCGTTTCAAACCTTACATGGTTTTTATCTACAGCCCGAACAGTGCTGATTTATTCTTCACCCTGCTTTCACCCATACACTCCAGAGTTTTACAGCACGAGGAAGCACGTGACACTTGCCACACGCAACTTAAGAAAGGGAATACATAGAGGCTGTTAAAAGATAACATGGGTCACTCATGAGAGTGCATATTTATTTTGTCCATTGATTGGTTTCCCGAACAACTTCCCCTTCCTCCCATCATCCATACCAACCCCCGCCTCCTTGAACCCTCCACCCTGCTTTCATTGATCCATCAGGATGAGAGAGAGAAAGCGAGCGGTGGTGCCTGGATAGATATTTTACTTGGACTGGGTGTTTATCCTGCAGAGGTAAACTTTGATTTCAGGCTCTGTTGTGGCATTACTTCCTGTTCCCCCACCGGCAGAGAACAGTGGGAGTAATCAGCTTAATTGGTATAATTACGGGGTAAGCAGTGAACCCTTGAACACCCGCCTCTGCTTTCCGAAACGGATATTTGCAGATTATGGGGGTAAAGTTCTTCTCGTCAGCATATAGCTCGGTCTCCTTTGTGTATGAATGGGGGCGATAATCTGTAGAACGTGTTCATTGTTCACAGAAAATACGGATGATCCAAGAGTCTTTGTGTTTAACTTGCAGATGAATCTTCCTCAATAAGCCATCAGTATTCATCCTTAAATCTGAGTATTATACTAGAATGGTTAACTAAAATGCAAAGCTACCAAATAAACAGTTTCTTCCCTCAGACATTAGGTAAAGGTATATTAACTTATTTCCCAATATTACGCACCAATTTGAGAAAGTTCCTGTTTTATCAACCCTCTCTCCTTGACATTATGTTTACATACATCAGTCTCCATTGCATTTAAAAAGGAGACTTAATTGCTGAATAATCCCATTTCCCAGGAAAGATCATGGTTTGGTTTAATGTTTAAAGCAAACACGCCCTATCTAATGAGTAATCTGTTGACTCTTGGAAGATTTGAACCACATGGATCTTATGATGTTGATCTAAAATGTAATTGGGTGACAAAATGTTTACCTTGTGAGACAGCTGGATTTGCGAGATTATGTGTTTGTGAACAGGAGAGTATATTTCCTTGAAAGAGCACAGCAGCCTTGATGGCTTTTCCCAATTGAAAACATGTTTTCACATGTCCCAACTGACTTTGGGATTGCTCTGTGATAAACAATGATAGACAGATGGTTCGTCCAATCACTGGCCAATTATTTGTTTAAGTGTCATTTCTAAACTGTTCCTAAGGGGCCACTTCCCAGATGGCTCTGTGTTAAAAAAAGAGACAAATCCTTCGTTTGGGATCACTTTGTGTTGTTGTGTTTATAACACATACCTATAACTGTGGTCGCAAGTAAATATGTGATTATTGCGGGAACTCCTCGGTCTTGCGACGCCAGTTGCCCGACAGTACTGTGCCATGGGGGACTCAGAACGCAACTGGTGGGGGTTGCCGAACGGCAGATGGCGGAGCAAAACCGGACCGGAGCCGTAATGCAACGGACACGTATCTGGTGGAATATTGAGGTTATACGCAGGTTAGCAAAAGGTTTCGTATAGGAAACTGATTTGCTTGATTGAACAGTTGGTGTGTAAATGTTGACTTATTGGTTAGTCATTGGCTTATATTTGATAGAATGTCTGACTGACTGAATTAAAATGAATTATGTATAAGAAATATTGCACTATTTCATCTTATAGAGATGTAGAAAATGGTCTGAAGGAGTTATCTCATCCCATTCAATATTCCACCATTTATTTAGCACCATCTCATTCAGCACAAGTACAACACTTGCCTGCAGAAATCAAAGGTTTCAGTGGTATTCAGTCTTGGTGTCATCTTGCTCAGGGGTCTTTAATGTTACCTGTCTGACTGCCAGCCCAGCTCAGACCTTGGCCATGTCTCCCTCGCACGCCAGCAGATGGAATTTTAAAAATTTACAGGGCTCTTTGAGCTAGCCTTTTGGCCCCTGCAGGTCTCTGGAAATTGAAAAGTCAGAGGGAGAGTAGGGTAAGATGGAAGGAGGGAGGCCATGAAAGAGAGTGAGAGAGTTTTCTGTATCGCTGGACAGACTTTGCATTACCCTTATGGTGAGTTCTCAACCTCTTCTTGTGTCTCTCTCTTTCTCTCTCCCTCACTCGATGGAGTGGCTCTCCACAGCAAAGCCCAGACGCTATCAGGTGCCATCATTGAAAAATTCAACGTGTGTTGAGGGCAGTTCAGTGAAATGAATCCCCAGACTGGTTCCTGTTTTCTAAGACCTCTCTACAGCATATTTCACAGCTGAAGCTGTTTCATGGCCACCATTCGAAGGGTAATTGAAAATCCATGGCTGATTGACTTAGACCCTTGGTAATTAATTTTCCTTCACTTGCAAGGCTCTAAGACCACAACCCACATCTGTTCTGTGTAGTGGCTCCTTATGCTGTGCTGAGGTAGCATTGAAATGATTTCGGTCAGTTTCCCACTTGGATGGCTGATATGTACTTGATTCTAGCAATTACACAAGCATACGTGCTTATACACAAATACATCCAAATATTTGGTGACACACTTCACATTAGCAACTTGTGCTCTGGGGATTATGATGTTGGTCTGTCAGTCAGTTGGTGGGTTCATCGGTTTATTTTTGTTTGTATTATTTGTCGTGAAAATTGGCAGACATTCATGGTTCCCACAATGTATCCTATTGACTGAAGTTATCCCGTCTAGTGCCATCATTCAGTTGACTTTTGTGGTTCGAGTAGATTTAGCAACTAGATGGATACTGGATAGATTATCAATACTTTTTATACAGACCTTCGTGTCCCCCTGAGGATGAATCGTAATAACTCTTGGCGCTAAATCAAGCAGCAGCATCAAATTTATCAAACATTCCCATCAGTACTTTTTGTACTTTGTGTTCAGTGCTAATTAGCAAATGTTAGCATGCTAACACACCAACCTTAAATGATGAAAACAGTAAGCATAATATGTTAAACAAGATGCCAGTTTGAAGTAGCTAACATGGCTGTATGGACTCTATAGAGCAGTGGTCCTCAATAGGCGGCTCCCGGGCTGCATCCGGCCCGCCGGCCTCCTATTAGTGGCCCCCGAACTGTTATTCCTTCACTACGTGTTTTGGTTGGGTCGGGACGTGTATACCGGGACTTGTCTCCATGCCAACGATACACAGACAGCTGGGTCACTCACTGCTGCGAGCGCAATTTTTAACGTTCACTTTCGTTTTTGGAGCACTTGGCATATTGTAGGCTGTAGGAACCTAGATTAGACGAAAATGGCGTGTTCCAAGTTCACTGCTTAAAGAAAAGTGGACATTGAAAATCGGCAATTCAGAGAAGAATGGACTGAAAATTTGCATTCATTATTCCTCCAACCAGCACAAGATCCATGTGCTTAATATGCCAGGAGACTATAGCTGTGATGAAGATTTCCAATTTGAAATGGCATTATGAGATGAAGGATAGGAATTTTGAAGAGACATTTCCTCAAAATTCAGAGGTAAGAACAATAAAAATACATGCACTGAAATCGTCATATCTAGCTGCAAGCAGGATTCTTGTCTCATCTATGACACAACAACGAAAAGCAACAGTTAGAGTGGTGTGGATTTTGGGTAAGCACAAGAAGCCATTCTCAGATGCAGAACCAATAAAATAATGCATGACTGAAGTGATGGACTATGTATTTTAATTCATGTCAAAATGGAAATGACATTTTATTTTAGGTCGTATTTTGTTGTTTTGAATGAAAAGACCATTTTGTTTTGAACATTACAGTATTATTGAATGTTGCCTAAGCGACCTTAATACATGGACCTCGAGTCATTGAAAAAAATATTTGTGGCCCTTTAAGATTTGTACTTGAGTACTGCTGCTATAAAGTCTTGTTTTAAATAAGATTTCTTTATCTCTATATCTCCATGGGTATGAATAACACTAAGGAATAGACAAAAGAGCATAACTTTCTGTGGGTAGTACAATTTACACACAAAATGCAGCCTTGAACCCTGGCTCACTTCCAGTCCTATTATTTAGTCCTCCTAACTTGCCTCTTTTCAAGCGCCTAATACAACAGTGACTGATAGCTAGCTGCTCAAGGTGCCTTCTGTTCTACTGCCTTTCCCTGTGGCGGCTGAACTTTTGATCAAGGGGGGACACCTTTTAGAGGGCTGGCAAACATCCACCTGTTCAGAGACGAGCAACAGGCACGGCTGAAGGACATTCAGGTTAATACATAGGCGTATTTAAGCATGATTCTGGTAGACCACAGCTCCTCCGACGATAATTAAATCAGAGATTAGTTTTCCAGTTTATTTGTATGGCTTCAGCCCCGTGCAGCAGAATATTGCTATTTTTAAGTGATAGGATGTCGAACATGACACTGATACAGGCAGCATGTGGGACAGCGAATCCACCTCTATACTCCCCGCGAAACAACATCAAAGGAAATGACATATACAGGAAACAGAAGTGGAGTTACAGCAGTGACATCTGAGTGTTCAAGCAAAGAAGAGGAAAGAGAAAGAGAGAGAGAGAGAGAGACCTAATGGCATGTCTCACATTGAAGGACCTTGGAGCCTGTGTCTTGGAGATGAGTCGCTGATATATACCCAGCATGCTGAGTGTGGGAACAGGCCGCATTGACATCCAAGTCACGTTCACAGTGAAGCGTTGTATGGCACTATAATCACGGCCAGACTATAGAAGAGAGAGAGAGTGTAGGTGTGTGGCAGGTAGCATTGCTGAAGGTCTTCTTCCAGACAACAATCCTGTGAGGATAAAAGGGCTTTTTCCTGATTAGCTCCATGTTGTGGATGACATTTGATTGTGATGACACATAGATGTGGCTTTGTCGTCGTGTTTCATCCAACCTTAATCTAACAAGCATTTCACAGCGCACGGCAGATTTCCTTCTGTGATAATGGAAAGGGTGTCTAAACAGGAATCCTCTAGAACTTTAAACATTCCCAAGGTTTTGCATATTCCAGATAATCACCCATGTAATGGCAGCCGTACGTTTATTGTAATCCAAGGTTTGCTGACATCACAGTGTGCGCATGTGCAACAATCACACTGCGTGATGCGCAAGAAAGGCAAATTATTTTCAACAAGCTACAACTTTTTGCTGGTTGGTACAACGGATACTCGCAAGGCATTCATTTTTCATGACTAAACTACAAGAAAAGTCAAACTAATATTACCTACTTAAATCTGTTCAATTTGAGGGCTCTCGGATAAACAGAGTTTGATCAGCATGGATGCAAGCTTAGCTGAACAACCAAATCAGGCCCCATAGTCACCTACCCCAACCTTCAAATGAGTGCTGCCGGTTTTGGTTGAATAATATATTGTGCTAGTCTGGTGAAATTTCATGAATAAAAGACCATACAGTTTGGCATTTCATATCTTTGTTGGTGCAGTTTCTCTCAATCTGTCAATTTGTTTTTGGCAAATGTTGTCAGGATCATCGAGGCTACTTCACATATATTCTCTGTATGGACCTTTGACTTTTAAAAGTAGCATGAAACGAATAACACATATTAAAGAGATGAGACCTTTGTAATAGCTTATATAAATGGCTAATTGGCAAATAAGCCTGCACTAACATATGACCCGCTATTGTAGCACTGCCAAGTAACATTGTTGGAATCATTTTCTGAGGTATTGACACAACCTTGCCTTCTACTTTCATACTATTTATTTATCGGTTCATTTATTTACTGATAAGGATTCTCATTAGTTGAGTGAGAATGGCACCAGCTAGTCTCCCCTGCTGGTTGCAATTAAGTTCATCACGATTACCATATGCAACATCACATTTGTAAAACACAATATTCATCACATATGAGCCCTCGAACTGTGTTACACTGACAAAGTGGTCGTTCCATTTTTTTAAACAGTCATGCTGATGTGCAGTCATTTCCGACTCTGCTTTACCCAGTGAGTTGAAGGTTGTATGAGGACAAATTAGCTTGTGAGTTAGTCTCAAGGGTAATCACCAGGGAACAAAACAAGACGCTATACATGGCTGACACAAGACTATTGATGAGCTGCTTAAGTAATGCAATCTTAATGGTATTTGAATGAAGATCTGCTGTTAGTTAGATGTATTTATATGTATGTAAATGAATGACGTCCTTTTGGGCAAGGTAACATGATTTAACCATCACCAGCTGTTCTGGTGAAAGGACTATCAGTGTAAATGCATAATTTTCATTTTATATGTCAGGTTTAATAGAATACATGCTGTTGCTCTCTGACAGTTCTTAAGGCAAGCCTTTTCTCTACTGGTGACCGTGAGAATGTATTCATACTATCTGTGTTTTGAGAAATGTGTATTTTATGATCCAGGGGTGGCTTAAAATCAAACTTAAATTAATCTGATGGACTTGAAATAGCCCCTTTCCAGTTGTCTACAGACAACTCAAAGAGCATTACAACACTTCACATTCACATTCCAAATGTGAATCAGGAGCAATTTAGGGTTCAGTATCTTGAATAAGGATACTTGGACATACAGCTGGAGGAGCTTGGGATTCAAACCAGCGACCTTCTGAATACTAGATGACCCGCTCTACCTCCTGAGCTACAGCTGCCTGTAAACTGTTTGCCCCAGAATATGTGTGGAAACATAAGGAAGTCATTTCCTTGCCATAGAAACGATGGGGCCCCATTTTTTGTGTCAATGTGTTCTACGCATCATGCTCGACTGTCTATTATTGATAGAAAACCATTGTTGCAATCTTGTTTGTCACAGCGCACAGACATGCAGAGACCTTTCAGCAACCCCTTTTCTCAGAGGAGGAGAAAGTCCTTGCAAGTGGGTCAAGACAAACTCTTTCTTGTCTGCCAACTGCATTTATATTTACCAGGGGCTAAAATTAACATTCAAACTCACAGTAAATGTTGAAGCTATTCGCTCTAATGGCATCAGATCAATTTCTCTATTTTCCACAGTTTTAGCCAGTTGACCGTCAGTTAAGAAAAAAAAAACACTTCTGAGGAGTGATTCTCAGTTGGATAGTGTCTCTTTGTGGCCCCTGTGTAGCAGAATCTTATTGATGTCAGCCTCACCTTAGGGTTCCTTCTGGGTTAGCACGCACGAGTGAAGACCTGGGCATGGAGCCTTTTAGTATGCGCATCTATGCGTAGCAGAGGGGAGGTGCTAACCACCCCGCAGCCACGCTCCGGGTAGGTTAGTGCTGCTTCCACTCCCCTCAAAGCCCCATCCGTCACACAAATCCACACAGAACGGAAGTTGGCCTGGTGTGGAGGCGAGTGAATGAAATAAAGTAGTATGGAGAGATGAAATTGAGCTGTGTGTGTGTGTGTGTGTGTGTGTGTGTGTGTGTGTGTGTGTCTGAGAGAAAGAGAGAGAGAGAGAGAGAGAGAGAGAGAGAGAGAGAGAGAGAGATGGGGGGGTATCCAGCAACAGAAGAAAGAATTTGGAAGGCAGATGATAATTTAGAGAAAAACGTACCCAAACTTTTCATGAAAAATCAGCCTTTTGAGAGGGAGCTTCAAAAAGTGGTTCAGAAAAAGCATCAATATGCACTCAACACACCACTACTGTGGAAGTGGCCTAATATTCTGCCAGAGAGCCATAGCTGTTACGTTGACAGAGCACTCACACATACACCAAATAAAACATATACATATATAGATCAATAACTTTCTGAAGCAGTATTATCAAAACCATCCGGTTGTGCCAGTTTGTATCCCAGCTATGACCACTCAAATGGTCATTACAGCTAGATACAGTCCACCTCACAAAAATCCCCAAATTGGAAAACCTAAACCTTTGACCCTGTAGTCATAAATCCACCAGGACATAACATTTCCCCCATCAGCATGGGCTCAAACTGTTTCAAAGGCTGAATTTTGAAATGGAGAGAAAAGGCCTTTTTTCTTCTCTCCTTTCAAACTGCCTTTTGCTCAGAGAGGATGCTTGAGGAAAGGGAGAGTGTCAAAAAAAACAAAGCAATTTGCATGGCAAAGAGGTGTTCTGACAAGCAGGGGAGGAGGCGGAGTTGTTGCCCAGAGGACTGGACGGCTGTTGAGCAGTGGAGAGGAATCTGCTATTCTCTCTTCTCTCTGGAGAAACCGGCAAGTGTAGCCTCCCCTGGGGATGAGGAACGCTGCACGGCACAGTAATGCAGTTTGTGAATATCAAATAAAGGTACTAATACAGTCAGAAAGCACAAGTGAGCCAGAATGAGTAAAGAAACTGGGACTGGGAAGAGACATGAAAGTGTTTGAGTATGCCTAAACACATGCCTTATGCCAGTGTTTGTAGGTATTCTGAAGTCTCAGCATTTGATATGCTATAAATCTTCAATTCAAGTCAGAAACGATGTCACCACAGACAGAACAATACTGAAAGTACACACACACACACACACACACACACACACACACACACACACACACACACACACACAAAAGGCATAGCAGATACCATGTTATGTGAATGGATGTCTGCTGTAGGTGGCACTTAGGGAGATCAGCTGATCATCAGAAGCCACTGAGTGATCTCGGAGAGAACCGTTCTGACCCATGAAAGAGCAGCGGGTGGGTGCACCAATGCCTGCAAACCAGCCCACGCTCTTTCTTGTGATTTCCAGTGGGTGATGCGATTGAAACAGTACAATTGCGTTTAGTCAAGTGATTGGAAGATACTGAACAGGGAGCGTAGCTTGGATGAGGTTTATCTTAACATTTTTAGCTATAGGGCTGCAACCAAAGATTAATTTAGATATCAATGCATGTGCAAATTATTCCCACAATTAATCAATTAATAATTTTGTCGACAGAATGTCAAAAAATTGTCAAAATAGAAAGTGACGTCTTCATTTATTCAGTGGTTGCCAACCAATAGTCTAAAGCCCAAATACTTTTCATTTACTGTCATCAATGACAAAAAAAAAACAGCAAAAAACAAAATCTTTGCATCATAAGAGCTTGAAACGGCAAATCTGAGATATTTTTTTAAATTATTATTTGACTAATTTTTGAAAAATGATTTAGTTATTAGTTTGACTTTTTTCTGCAATTCAAGGGCAGGTGCTCTGTCTTCTATTCAGGGACACTGCAAGAGGTTTTCCACAGTCCAGGCACCCTGGACACACTAAGCAATCAGCTGATGAGCCACTGGAATCTTTCTTCGTTGTTTCATAAAATGCCCCAAGGCTGATGCCATCAGCACTTTGGCAGAGTCTCCCCAGTTGTTGGGAGCTGTTCATTAACCATTGCCCCGAGATATTTTTTAGGCGACTGTGTGAAAAAAAAATGGTATTTTCACAGCCACAGAGTGTATCTATCAATGTGAGGAGATTGGACATGGGGATGTGGAGGATGTGGAGGATATGGAGGATGTGGAGGGAGGCGGAGGAGATGGAGAGGACTGCCGAAGGTGCTTGCGGTGAGTATCCGTGACAGGCCAGGATTTAACACAAAGTCAATAGTACTGCAAAGTGCAATCACAGTGTGTTGGCTAAAGCAGATGGCTGCGATGAATGGTACACCAAGACCGGTATCAGTGGCCGAGTGGCCCCAGAAGAGATGTTTTATGTGAGGAGGATTCTTCAGACTGTCAGCCGTCTCTCGCGCTCACTCTCTCTCTCTCTCTCTCTCTCTCTCTCTCTCTCTCTCTCTCTCTCTCTCTCTCTCCCTATCTAAGGCTGTCCATGTACACCACTCTATTCTGTCTCTATTTCTCAGATTTGTCAACCACAGTTCTTTACGGTATTTAATCTATAATTCATGCACATATTGTTGTGTAGACATGCATGCAGTATGTGTAGTGTTGTTTCGATTTTTATATGCGACAAGAAATGAATAGATTGTGTTTCCATGAAATTAAAATATAGTTGTAATGAGACTGCACATGCAGTTTTCTACAGCTTTTCTAATGTTGTCTTAAAAGCAGGGGAGAAGAAAAGGGAGAAGGGAAAGGACGTTCAGAGAGCAGGGCGTACTGTAGCTATAATTGTGTTTTCTCAAAGACTCATCCAGAGTGGACTGGTTGAAGTACAATAAATGCCAATTTACGGTCTCAGCTATCTGTTACCAGTGCAACTGCATTGATCAGGTCATTTTGAGCGAGAGGAGGTAAGCAGATGGCCCAACTATAGAATGCAAACAAGGATCAGTTACTTTGCAGAAACCCTAACCCTAACCCAAGCCGAATAATCCTGCTGCTTTGTCTAGACAACGTAGCAAACAGGTGGCATAGTGAGATGTATTTACTGTAGCATGGAGAGGAGGTATGAATGGCATTTTTCAACAACGGTTCTGTACCACTATTTGAGCACAATGTTTGACACACGGGATGGGAGGGGAAGAGGAACTGGACTCATCCATTGTTGAACTGAAGGGGGAATCTCTGGCTGTTCAAATTGTGTTGTGAGGCCTAGCAGTGACATTTTTCGAAAAATGTAATATTCAAAAATAAAAATATAAATGCTTTTGTACAAGTTAGTGCACTGTCCATAACTGGAATGGAAGGAGAGCAGTGGTGCTGTGTGTGTACATGTGCAGAAAATGTGCTTCCTTAGCCCCCAAAATAAAGCCCTCTGCAGTTCCACTTGACACAGCAAAGCATGTTATGTAATTTCTGGGTGTAATGAACAAAATGCAGTGCCAGCTATGAAATCCAAGCAAATTTATATGGCTGTTAGGAAATTTGTATGGCTGTTCATATCTCTCTTATTTCTCTACTCTCCATGGGATTTCTGTAGTGCTATATGCTCAATATAATATATAATATATTGTATTAATATTGTGTAGATTCAATGCTTTGAGCGCAAAGATCATATGGATGTATCTCTATTTCCTAATACGAGCACATGTGTGTGCATGTAATGTGCATCTCAAGCAAGGATGTCCACTGAAGGTGTTGCTTTGAAAACCATGAAAACCAGGCGGGTATCCAGCCTCTGCCTCGATTTCATCTCAGAGGGGAGCGCTGTCCCCGGCTGAGTGAAGCCGTAGGGCACGGCTCCCCTCTGGCTCTGGAGGAATAATCTGTTAGAAATAATCCAGCGGGCCCACGACAGGTCACATGTTGGGAAATGAGGGCCGAGTGAAGAGCCACGTTTGATTATTCAGTTCCATTCCCCTGCTGTTTATTCAACGACACTCGTGTTCCAGCCTCGCACGTTGCGCTGCTGATGGAGGCGAGGCTGTGGATGCAAGCAGATTTGGGAGCATGTTGAGTCCCATTGTTGCAGCTTGATTTTTTTAAAGAGGCTATTTTCATTAATCAGAGAAACACAAGTATATTTCAGTGTATGTGTGTGTTTGCAATGTAGTTTGAATGCATGTTGAGTCTTTACACAATCAGTGGTGCTCACAAGAATATTGTTCAGGTGTTAAAAATAGCTCCTGAGAGTGCCGCCACACGCACTTTTATTTTGTACTTCAAGCAAAGCTATTTTTCCACCACTACCTGTGTCCTCTGCTGTGATGCCTTTTTTTATATAGTAACCCTCTCAGCTCTTCAGATCTCTTCATAAACTCCTCAGATGTTTCTCTGTGAAACCAAGTCTTATACCCTGTCACTCAGAATACATGAAGCAGTGAGCATGGAGCGTATGTGGAATGTGAAACATACTGTATCTGGCTGAGATTGCAACACGTGTCTTATATACGGTTAGTATACAACTAATCGATTTACGAACAAGTCTTATGTCATTTCTCAATACATCTCCATGGAGTATTTTCCAAGTAATGCATAATGCATGTCCTCGAGCTCTCGCTGCGAGATCAAATGGGTGATAAAAATGCTCTCCAGCCCCCCACTACAGAAGAAGAGGCGTCAACTTTTCAGCTATTTGCTGATGAATGGAATAATGATGGAGGAAGTGTGTAATGTGTTTAGTCCAGCTCACAGGAATGATGAAGTCAACATTTTCGAATCTTCTCTGTCAAATGTCCCTCTTATACTGCAAAAAAAAAAGTATTTCAAGCATTCATCAACTTAATGGACTGTAAAATGAAAGCAAACATGACATTTATAATAAGTCGTGGAGTTAGCTAGAGACCACAGCTGTAGCTTTTTTCATACTGTTACAATAATGCATAAAAATCCAAGTCAGCAATGGCCAGCCTCGAAAATCTCTGCTCTAAGATCTTTGTCCATTTTCTGATGTGTGTGTGTCTCCATGCAACGATTCAGCACCTTTCAGAAATAGAACTAAGAGCAGCGTGTGTCATCCAAACATTTCTAACCCAGCTGCTATCGTAACATAAGAGCTGATCCCATCAGTCTTGGGTGAGCCAAACACTCTGCCCTAACATCCTGACTAAGGAAGTCAAATATTTTGTTAGAAAGCATCTGAAGTCACTGTCGGTGTCAGTTTTTCATTGTCAGACAGATGCATTTACACCTTTGCCTTGTTGAATGGAAAATGGGTGTAGAAGAACTGTCTTTGGTGTGAGCTAACTGCTCACAGCTAACTCTCACTCTGGTTACAGGTGTTCTTGTCAGGAAAGTGACTCAGTATACCTGCGCATATGCACAGTGGTTCACAGTACAGAACTATATAATAACTGCCACCCCTCAAAGCACGATGGCAATGACTTTTAAATAACTAAGAAATGTTCTCAAATTACTAACTGTGTGAGGCTGTAATCACGTACATAAATAATGCAAGGTGCTCGTCACAGGGAAACGCTGGTATGTAAAAGCATGTTATGCCTCTTCATCTCACGACTGATATCTTCGGGCCATCTCTTCCCCCGGCTGTAAGTGGAGAAGAGATGGCCTGCAAATCAAATTAGCCGTCTAATGGAGAGAGATGAAGAGGGAAGGAAAGATGAGAGAAGGAGGGAGGAGAGGGTGAGGGCAGTCGAGATAAATCTGCAGGATCACTCTCTTTTTTTGTGAATGGAGGGAGAGGGAGAGAGAGAGAGAGAGAACGGGGGAAATGGGCTTGGTGGTCTTAGTAATATTGACATCAGGGGAGCTTTTTCAAGGATGTATAACCAATTATAGTGGCCCTCCCACCACAAGCTTCTTCTCATACTTGGGACAAGTCACTGGAGCTCCAGCAGTGCTGCAGTGCCGCATCAGGTCGCATATTGCCTCTCGTCTGAAATGGAATCCTTTGCTTGAGCGATCAAGGGATTCTGGTACTGGTGCTCATATGCACATACACACATAGGCACAGATATTAAAGCCAGATCAATAACGTATTTGTGAAGCTATTTGAGAGTTTAAATGAAAAACAATATAATGGTTAATAATCAATTAATGCAGGTTTAAAGAATTGGATGCACAGAAGAGGGCATTTTACAGATAAAACATAAACTTGTGCACAGTCTGTATGCAACGCTGCGCTATGGTTTGCTTGGGATTAGACAAATAAACCACTTGTTGAGGGTATGAAAAAGATGATGTTTTGGCTTAAAATATCCGGTTAAGTCACCATAAATATCTAGTGTCTCAAATCACAGTCTCTGGCTTTGCAGCCTCCTTGTCTTGCCTAAACACCTTCTTCCAACATGAAAGTCAACTCATATATATGTAATGTGCCCATGACATGACAGGTGTTGTAGAAACGTTATGGCACGTATGACAACTAACAGATTTAACGCATCTGTGGTCAGCACAGACGTAAACTGCCAACAGTTCATTCTGGCGACTGGGGCTGATAAATGTGTGATAGCCTAATATCGGCTTCAACAGACATGTGTGAACCCATGATGATTTGCATTTATAAATATAGTTACCACCTGGGGGAATGAAATTTGCACCTGCCATCTGCCAAATGCAGGCTAAATGCTGGCTGTGGCCTGTAAAAATCTCAGGTCACCTGCCAACAAGGCAGACATGTTCGTATATTAAAAAGATGTTATTTCAAGTGAGACATCTTTCTGTTAAGAAAAAGTTCAGGGATTAAGATGACATGACCCACGTATTTTATTTTTCTAATGTCAGGTAACAGTGACTCAGTGTACACAAGTCTGAAGCTTGGCTAGATTTCTGAAGTAGCAGACAAGAAAATTGAGTGGCCAGTAGAAATGTGCAGTGACCCCGATGACACACAGAGATGCAGAGAGAGACTGTGGGGGAAAAAAGTGACAGAAAAATTACAGGAGATATAAAGTGTGACAGAAAGTAAAACAAATAACAGAAATCACCTGTATTGGTGAGTATTGGTTTCATTCTCGGCCGAGCTCCAGCCGTTTAGGAGCAATCAGTGTGCTTCCTCTCCTTTTCCCCGTCTCATATTCCTGCTCTGCTTTACATGCAAAACAAGATGCTGCCGTTCCTTGGAGAGAGATGGAAAAAAAAAAAGACGGAGAATGTACAGGAGAAACAAAAATGAGAGCGGGAGACGGCGTTGCTCATGTAGCCATCTGGGTGTTCCCAGCGTCATCCTCTCGCTTTGGCACAGAGTCTGTGCTTTTTTTTTTTTTTTTTTGCCCCTTTCCCTCCCTCCCTCTCTCTCTCTCCCGCACGCCATGTCTGTTCTGCGTACCCATGCTTTATTTATCGCTGCCTTCATTAACAATTTAATTGAAAAGCAAGGGGAAGAGTCACATCCGAATATTATTGGACCAAATGGGACAGATAGAGTCCCATAAGTATGGACTGTAAATGTTCTCTCCAGCAAATGGGAGAGATGGAGAGAGAGAGAGAGAGAGAGAGAGAGAGAGAGAGAGAGGGGGGCAAACTAGATGTCTGCCAACTTAAAAGATAGTAATTTGCAAATGCTGGCTGTCTCCAGTGAAATGTTTGCCCACTCACAACATGAATCGCCTGTGTGTGGGTTTCCCCTGCTCTGCCCATACATAACCTATTATAGAATGAATATTACACTGTGCCATTTTCTCAAACATTTTAATACTTTACAGAGCGTCAGTAAACATGTATGTTCCTCCTCAGGGGCAGTAAGCAATTTCCTCTCAACTCTGCCCCCCCCCCTCCTTTTTTTTTTTTCTCAGGCTATGAGATGAAACACTCACATGTTAAAGGGAGCATTAAGAACATGCTTGGACAGGGAAATTCTGCACAGTTGTGCCTGCGTGCACATTTTGCTGTCGTCTGAAAGAACAGAAAAAGTAAAACGTTTGATTTTAGCTTGAAATGAGCAAAACTGTGTTAGCTCGGTTCGAGTGGAGTGATTTGCAGGTGACAATTGTCAAATTTCTTGCCTATTTTACCCCAAATCCGTGATCATTTGACTTTGAAAACAACTACCCATTGGGAGCCATGAAAGGACATTTAAGTATTTTCCTCACTTGTAGAAAGCAGCAGATTGAGTTTATGTCAGGGACATTGGAGTTAAATGGCATCAAATTGTTTCAGGGGAAGAAAAGTGTAAAGAATAAAATGTCCACTAAATTCAGGAACTGTGGGATTGTTATACTACAGAGAGGTTGAAGGGAGAAGCTTGTGTCCAGTAGCTCAAGTGTTGTTGTAGGTTGAGGCTGCTAAATTGGGCGGTATTTCTTGGCAAGGCACAACAACTTCTTCACTGATTGCCTGGCAGCTTCAGCACGAGGAATCCAGAGAGTTATATTACTTGGCGAGGAAATAGCTCGACAAATAGCCCCCCCCATGAAATTGTATTATGTCATTTTTACACTTTGGTTTGTCACAGATTAAACAAATGAGATGTATCATGTTATATTGTTTTGGATTTTTTTCACTCCTGATTCACAGGAACAGGTTTTCACGGGTATGGCGGAAGCTCGTCGTTAATTATGTAGCCTATAGAAACCATCAAAACCAACGCGGTACCAAATGACATTGCAGCAATCAGGTGCACTTGCTACACAAGCTTGTATGAAACAACGGCATAAGCAGGCCTGTATTAAATAGTGGTGGTCGCTTCACAATCAGTGCAACTACTGTACAGGTGTAATACATGAGAACCTCTGTCTCTCTTTTTTGTTTCTCTGCATAGCATGTGCGAATATCAGTAGACAAGAGGTGAAGACGAAGGGCAGATTGACCACTAGTTAACAAATTCCGGATGGCATCGTTCTCTACGATGGACAACAAACTGAAAGTGAAAAATGCTAAAATTTGTCGCCCAATATACTTGGGCGGCCGTCAATAGCTCTGGGAGGCCTGCCCAAGTAAAGTTTATGTGTGGGTAACACTGCCACTCACACTTAACTGATCCAGACTACTGGGACAAACAAACAAATGGGACACAAACGGAAATCAGAACCCTTCCAGTGCCCAAATCTTGTCCCTTGCCCGCAGGTTCTGCTTTTATGACATAGCATGACAGGTATCGTTCACAGAGACGACTGTTTTGAAAATAGCTAAAACTGCTTTAGTTTTGGCAAGAAAAAAGTCTGGTCACGCAGGCTCCCATTACTCCTGGAAAGAAGCTGATTGAGAAAATAAGTTTAAGCGCCTATAAAGCTGACCACAGCTGCAATTTTTCACGTAAGAAAAAGCCTTTTTACAGCAACCTTTTAAGTCCACAGGGGGAATTTGATGCTGAAAAGATTCTGGCAGGAGTATCCGTTTAACACAAGGACACTTTTTGCAGTGTGTTCGCCACAACCTGGCCAAGCGAGGAGAAAAAAATACTAGCTCATGCAATGTAATCCCCTGCCTCCCCGAAGGAATCAGTGTATAGAGCAATGGATGGAGAGGAAGGGGAGGGAGGCAGGGGAGAGAAGAACAATAATGGTCTCTACAGTTCAGCATCTGCTCATTAATCATTCATAGGCAGCCAAGTGGCAGCAGCAGGGAGCACAGTGAGATTTCAGGTTACGGTATCAAATCTCTATTTATAAATAGAATAGTTATGGAGCTAGGCGGCAGAATACCATCACTCACAGCCCCCACCTCCTACCTCCTAGTATTCACTGATTTTTCCGTGTCTAAGATTTGACTAGCATGCAGTGATGCCATATAGCACCTAAAGCATGGTCAGTCATGTAGTATCATGTAATAGAACGGCTGTCGTGTCACTCCTGTGTCGGACAATTTTTCATTCATTTGCCACCATCGCAATTTATTTACATAGCACCTTTGGCACAGGGGGCGTACCTCAAAGTGCTTTTCAATAAACAGGAGGATGAGTGCAGATACTACATGATAAAACCACGCAAGCAGATGAATCACAAACAAAAGAGGCAGCAAACAGCGAGAACAGGTATGCTAAGAACAATGAAAGATAGGAGTGAAACAAAAGAAGGTAGAAGAATGATGAAATACGTAAAAGGTGAGAATTAAACAAAGGAGGAATTAATACAATGTTAATAAGTAGTAAATAGGTTGTCGATTGTTGTTTAACAAGTGCTCACGGAGCTTGCACCTCTTATAGCCTTGGGTTATGAGTGTAATAGTGCTGCCAATTTTCTTATTTGTGTTATAATTTGTATTTCTAAGAAAGAATTGCAAAAAGACAAAGAGTATGTAATTTCGTCCTTGTAAACCACTAATAGGACTTTGAAGTCAATCCTAGTAAGCACTGGTAGCCAGTGCATGTATGCAAAATGTGTTGATATGTTCTCTCTTTCTTGTTCTGGTGACCATCCTGGCAGCATATTTTTCAATTGATTTTAGTCGATCAATCTAATCTGCTTAGAATAACGCATGAACAAGTTTTTTTACCACTTTGTTGTGATAGGAATGGCGGCACCTCTCCTGTGTTTCTTAAATCACAGAACTCGTGTCATGCGTCTGTCTCATAAACATGCTCTGATAAGTGACTCCCCAGGCTGTAGCTTAAGTGGGCGTCATATCCTCTCCTCTCACTCCACATCCGATTCGGTCGATATCTGCCATACACTCCACCACACCTGGATCGATAAGAATATGTTTCTTCACCGCCTGTGATAGCGGTGCCTCACTGCCACTCATCTCCATCTTTCAAGGACGGCATGTCAAAAGATCGCCATATGAAGAACGGCTGAGTCCTATTAGCTCCTTTCAGAGAAGAGGTGATGAGAGGGGGTGGGGGTCGCCCATCTTTCCCGCTTCAGACTCCCAGAGGCAGGGCAGTGACGAGTGGCACGTTCTATTGATTTATGCTTCACATCAAACATGCCAAGCACATACAATACTGTACAACAACAGGCCCTTATGAATCATTGGGTGGTGTTAGATGGTACCCACATTTCTCATTTGATTTACAATTTTTAGAACATCCATTAAAACAGGAGTATTTGTTTGACTTAATTTGTACTTTTGACACGAGAACACTCAAGGGACACATACAGCTACATTACACATTTGATTGTGTCAGACAAGCCGGCGATCAGGTCCCCACTGACCTCAGAACAGAGTCGACAGGCACACTCCACTATCCAGCCCGTGTCAGTGATGCAGCTTTAAGTGGTCATCTTGAGGGAAGAGCCTAAACATCTTAATCTGAGTTTAAACTCCTTTACACAGCATTAACAAGTGAGATGAGCAACCATCAGCCTATCAGTAATTAACTAGAGTCTTAACTCTCGAGCTTGAGCCCTACGTCTTGGATTTTTGTATTATTGTGAAGCTACAGTTGGTTTGGTGCTTGATTTGAGGCAAAAAAAAAAAAAATACTCGTTGAGATAGTTAATGTGTTTGAGATTACAGATTGGAGCAGAACAGGTTACTCTGTCCTCACTCTTTTTTGCAGTCCTTTAATTCCCACTCTTCCCTGCTGTCTTCTCAGCCCTTTCCTCACTTTCTCTTTGTACATCTTGTTCTTGGCTACTCGTCGCACTTGTCAATGATGCGTGGACCAAACTGAACAAGGGGAACCTTAGTAGAGGAGGCGTTGCGCGTGTGGGTGGGATGTCCGTGCATGCTGGATGAAATACCTGCGGCGAGTAAATGTAAGCCTGTGCCTCGCTCAGCAGCGATTCAGCAGCAGTGCACGTATGATTGAACGATCATGCAGGGCAATCCAAACGCCGAACACAGGTGCAGGAAAGGTAGGATGTGTGCACAGCACCGGTTTAGGGGCAACATGTATGCGTAATCAGGTGCCTAGACAAAGCTGGTCCCAGCATCAAATCCAGTGCAGCAATTTTATATGCATGTTAGGATGCAGGCGAACGGATCTGGGCGTATAAATGTTTTACTATTGCAGGACCGGATATCAAGTAATACATCATTTTAACCGCATTAGACCTGCCATGGGAGGCTTTTCCTCACATTACTTAGTCTAAAATTTTTCTTAGAATAGCACTCAGTTATTGACAGTCAGAGAAGCCAGACACAGATACGAAGGAAGAAAAGGTGTAACCACTGACAGTGAGGTGTTGAAAACCACGTCTAAGCCATCTGACCTGATGTAGGAGTGATGTGTTGGGGGGCTGTGCAAGGCCAACAAGCACAAACAGAACATTGCTCAGTCTGTGCGCATGGGTGGGTGTGCACATGTTGGCATTAGCCATAACATGATTGACATGTTAGAGCAGGGGCTGCGGCAGACCATAAGCTATTAGAAAAGAGGGCGGCCGCCACATCACTCACCTGTCAAGAGGCCGGTTAGTGGGTATAGCATGTGATGATGTGCAGTGTCCTGCCATAGAAGAAGGTGGCTTTCGCAATTGTTGAACCTGTTTCAATGAGAGATTTGCTGTTTCTGTCACTATATATGAATTTTTCTGTTGGACTTTTTCTGACATTTTTATAGCGATGAAAGTGGGATTCTGTACGTTTTTCATGTTCCTACATTTGATGCTTTAAACTGTTTTGAAAGTGAAATGATGATATAAACACATTTTGATGATGAGATTTTGTTCACTTTGTAAAAGGGACAGAAATGTTTTTATAGACTATGTTACATACATGTAGATTTCTCAGCATTACGCCTGCAAATTCAATATGTGCAGGAAGACTAACTATTGTAAAATCAGCTATTATATCAGTTATTAAAAAGGAAGCGATAATTTGGTCATTCACTGAGCAAATTTTATCTCTAAACATCAGTAAATGTTTTACCTTAAAAGCAATATGGGGAGATTTAATTTCTCATCTTGTTCCCTGTTTCTGTTTAATTCCCTGTGAAGAAGACATACCAGCGATAATCACTGTAATGGGGGTCAAAAGGCCTCAATTATTACTTCAGATTCTTCTCATGTCCACATATCGCCTGTTTACCAGCCCCACCACCGCTATCAGCCTTCACTTCCTGTCCACCAGCTTCTGCGTGGATGCCTGGCACATACAGAGCACTTACTGTCTACACACATAAAGTACACACACGCGCGCACATACACACGTGGCTAATGTGCCTCCTCTCAAATAGCTCTCAGCCATTTGCAAAAATGAAAAACCAATACCTTGTAAAATCGATTGTGATGCCCACCTTCAAGTGTGCGTTTATGCAGGTGCATGTGTGCGTCCCTGGGTTATAACTGCAGCCTGAGCAAGCCTTTCTGTCTAAATTAGTGTGCCTCGCAGAAGAGCTGCATTGATCACACGATTAGGGGATAAGTGGATAGAAAGATAACTATTTTGATAATCCAATAATCAGTTCCAGCTTCTTAAGTGTGAGGATTTGCTGTGTGTTCTTGTCACGTGTGATAGTAAATAAGTCTTTGGGTTTTGGATTGTCGGTTGGACAAACTCAGCAATTTCAAGACGTCACTTTGGGTTCTGGGAAACTGTGATGAGCATTTTTTAAAATAATCTTCAGACATTTTATACAGTAAATGAAACAATCAATCAATTAATCGTGAAAATGATGGCCAGATGAATAGATGGTGAAAAGAATCATTAGTTGCAGCCTTGCCCAGCAGTGGAACACAATTCACTCACTCCATTAAACATGAATTTACCCGTTGTTCTATGTGATTTGGAATACATTTGCACATGTGTTCGGAGCTTTTGTACACTGGTCAAGCCCTGTGTAGGAAGCTGCATTGTCTAATGTGGACCTGAAGCCACTTTGTACTCTGTGTGCCATTAGTACATCTGAAATCTCTCCTAGTAATCAATCCGCCCGGCAATATGTTCTCCATCACTCTCACACCGCAGAGCTAAATTGCAGCGGAGTCGAGCAGATTCACTCCTCTCTATTTAACTCCCAACTTTAAAATGAGATGACTCCAGTGCGCCGCCTCACATCCCTTTTCACAAATGGAAAATGGTTTGCGCGTGTTTGACTTAGCAATATGATGATCTGGTGCTATGTGAAGATAGACATGAATACAGTCCCCGTGCATTGTCTGCTTGTACTCGTGCAGCCCACACACACACCAACTTCCCTATGCAGTTAGAGATCAATAATCAGACACACACACACAGAACTTCATGACCGGCTCATAAATCCAATCTCCTCTTGCTTCTTCTTTAAACTGTTTTTCGCCTATCACCACCAGGCCTGTCGCTCAATTCCTCCGCCATCTACAATATTCATCTCTTTCTCCCTCCTCCATCCTGGTGCTAATGAGTTCTGGACGGTGTGGGGTCCAAAGCCTCTCCCTTACTGCAGCCTCTCCAGCTGGGTGCCCCCATGGTGTGCCAAATGCCTCTCTTGAATATTGAATAAACCCCAGGACCACCTCCGTGCTTCCTGATCAACAGCACTACTATTACCTAGCTATTACTCTGCACGGGGTCTCGGGGCTCCGTCAGGATGGATGAGCTTTGAATCTGTTGTGTTGTGGGTGAAGTTAAAAATAATAGGCACAGGTGGGTTGAGCGTTTGAATTCGTTTGATACCATCCCATGTGATTATCAAACCTTTCCTTTCACTTTTCTTACTTGCTGAAGTTGCCTCAAAGCTCCTCTCTAAAGTCTGTTATTTCGTGGTGCACCCAGTCGAGGTCTGAAACAGGTAACTTCACCTCATGTGTTTAAAGTGAAGGTAGTGATACGCTACAATAATGTATTGTGCTGGAGATGCAGGGCAGTGGCCGCGATGGATGGCTGTGGCATAGTTAAGGGTTTGCGTCCACATTCCTGTCGGTGATTAAGTAACAACAGCACTTCGCTTGTGGAAAGATTATTATTTTGGTTAGATTTGAATGAAAAAGTCTTGTCTCAAGTCACTGCCGTTTTTTCTGATCTTTCCCTTACCTTAAAGGTCTTATATTATGCTCATTTTCAGGTTCATACTATCATTATTGGGTGTCAAAAACATTATTTTTATCATACTTCCCTTTGCTGCAGCACCTCTATTCACCCTCTGTCCGAATGCTTTGTTTCAGTGCCTTTGTCTGTAAGGCCCCCCTCCGGAAAAGCCCAGACTCCTGTGATTGGTCAGTGCTCACAAGCCTGAGTAGGCCCCCCCCACTGTGTTTCTGCATCAGCTTTGTGTGTTATTGCGACCCCAGAAGTGTTTGGGACGTGGCTCAGTGCTGTATAAGTTTAACATCACAACCTCATGGAAGTCATGACAGCGTAAAAGTGCACAGTTTCTAATTATTGCACCCAGACCTATTATCAAAAAAGACAGAAAATCTCACTTTTTACCCGAACAATATGCAAAAAAAACATTACAACATTGCATCAACATTACAACACTAAATTATTATGAAGTAGTTGAATAAAGTTGAAGTTACTTTCAGTGTTTTGTGTATCACGGGATTGCCAATGTAGGCAGAAGACAATTTAAGTTTAAGTTTAATAATGTTGCAAAACATGCTAAACAGAGTCATTGGGTCTTTTTGGTGACTCGCTCTATGTGAAAGATTGAACACCCCTGATGTTAGTGTAGGAAATTCAAACTATATGTGTGACCTTTGTGTGACCTGCTACTCATGTCTTGTCAATAGCTCATAAGTACTTGCTGCAGCGCACTTGCATCGCAAAGCTACAAATCTTCCGAAACGAACATTTCGACATTTTGAGATTTGTAGTGGAATTTGTAAGGTACATTTTGTGGAGATAAAGTAATTTTAAAAGCAGAGTGTGCTTTTATTTTTGGATGTTTTTACTGGTTTGTCAGTGTTTTGTTGAAATATTGATCTGGCTTTCCCACAAAATTTATGGTTTTATTGATATTTGTGCCTAGATACTTGATCAAATAGTGGCAGCTTGTTTCTAAGTACTTGTTATTGGATAAGTGGTGAACGCGCTGGCGGTGGAACATCAATTTTGCTGAACTGAATTTTTGTGCAAGACTTTATTTCTGTGTTGAATGCATTGATGGCACTGTCAGATTACAAACCCTCAGTTTCAGATTAGTCAGCGATGTAACACCTTTGGCATAACAAACATGAAAAGGCATGAGCAAAGCACTGTGAGTGAGCTGATATTTACCTACCATTCATTTTTTATCCAGCCTCTCCATGATAGCCACTTCATTATTCAAAGGCCAACTACACAATTAGCACCAGCAGATCCTATTGCGAAGCAGTCCCACTAGGACCAATCAATGCTATTAGATCCGTCAATGTGATTAGACACACTCTCTTGCATCTTCCCCATTTCTCCTTCAAACTGCCGGCGATAGCATAGTTTGTGGGGCTTGTTGCCTTTAATTTATGCACCATTGATTACCAATCCTAGGCCAAATCAGGCAGGTATATTCCAGAAGCAATAAACAAAGAGACGTTTTGCAGTGGATGATGGTAAAAAGGGCTTTAACATGTATATCTAGGTCTTTAACTGTGACTGTGTGATAGCGTAGTTGGAAAGACAAACCAACTTTGTCTCACACACTGACTCACAATACCTAACTCCTGCAAAGAGCACTAATAATCACTTAAGAGAGAAGCTATTATAGCTTCTATCAAATGGAAAGTCAATTGCTAATCTCATTCTTAGCCGTACTTACAGCTTTGCTTGAACGATGACTCTGTCTGTTGGTCATTTGTACCACAACTTCGCTCTAGACTGAATGCCCTGAACTAATTTATTATTTAATTTTAATTCGCAGTGGGTGCCCTGTGACCATATCCAGCTCTAAGCCACTGTTTTGGTCTAGGGGCACTGACTGGATAAATAACCTAATATTCATGTTTATGTTTGAGAATCAAACACAGAACCACTCTATAACCATTCAACCACCATGTGCTACGACAATGCTCACACTTTGTGAGATGACTTAGCTATGTAGCTAAACTTGCTCACAGTTGCTCACACTTAGGTCTAAACTTTTTCTTTGTTCAAGTCTTAGTTTGACATACAGTATTAGTATTTTATAATTTGCTGGTTATGGTACAAGAAACTGAGTAACTCAATAAAATGCATTTGAATAAAATGAACAGAATCAGCACCGTGGACAGCAGTCATGACAACTGCCAAAAGCCTTACAAAGAATCAGTTGCTGATTGACATATTAAGAAGTTCGATTCAGACCTCTCTCAAGGTGTACCAAATGAATCAGCGTTAACGTCTCAACTTGCCTTTCTGTACCTCTTTTCTCTTTTCTGTTCTCTCACATGCACAAACATGGACTGGTGTGATTGTGACTGTAATAAGCCCAAACTGAGAGGCTTTTGTTCAAACTTGAAATAGAACGGAAAAAGCGACTGTGTGTACAGGATGTCTGAATAGATCTCCACTGCGATGGTATCAGCGATTCACCCCGAGACTTGAGGAAAACTTTACGTCTCAGTGGGGCCAGACGGATCCTCAGTCGCATTACCGAGAGCCCTCCGTGACCTTGTGGTGAGATGAGAGGGAGAAGCTGCCCGGAGCCCATTTCCACAGTTTTAATTACAGCTAGCAAAGAAAGGCTGCTGTAGATTGTGTGAATCAGAGACATCTGCGGTTAGGGAGTATGTGAATGCATGTGCCTTAACCTGTGCGTGATCTGTGTGTATGTGCACACGGCATGTGTAAATCTAACATTGGTATAGAGCTCTTCACCAGAGACCATCCTATTTGGGTTGGCCCTCTTTAAAACCCTCTTACATAAGCCACTACTCTCAGATGTGTGATATCATGGAACTATTTTTGGCTTTTTCTCCGAAAAAAAGGCTGCTCAGAGTTAGATAAAGACTAGGCTATTCCTTAAATAATACATCGAAGCTCCCTCTCATCTCGGCTGTCTTAATTAACAAAATTGTACTGTAGCTGACTTAGATTGGCCTATAGACTTCATGCATTTTATCTGAGTAAACTTTAGCCCCCTCACATCAGCTGACCTGGATTCAGCAGCTAAACAAGGCATATTTTGTCCCTGTCCTAGATTTTACTGACACAAAACAGATGGAGAAACTTGCCTGGCATCATGATTGGACATTGAAACAGGAAACAATATAGCGGTTGGTAACAGCTAGTGAATTCAAATATGTTTTTAAAAACATAGGAAATGCACCCACAGAATCTCAGCTCATGTTTGGCCAGCACCGCTTTGTTCTACACTTTGATTTGAGTTTGGTGAGGCGTGCGTCTCTCGATCTGAGATCTGACTTCTATTCTCATTATGTCCATGAAGGTGATCATGCAAAAATGCTGAATTACAATCTCTAGTTTGAACAGCAACCCTTGAGCTGGCAAAGAGTTTCCCGTTTCACCTCAAATGAGTGGGTAACTCTCTTTGTAGGCCAGATTTTAATGATGCAATTTTGTCTTTAGAACTCAAATCTATTTTGTGATGGTCCATTTCGATGCTATATGTCAAGGCCTTTACTTGACACATCTGATGGCCTACGATTCAATAATCCTTTATTGGATTTTTCACCACATGAACATTATTAGCAGAGACAATAAGCTTTCTCTCTTAAATCCAAATGGTTTCTAAACCCTTTGTTAACATTGTAATATATTTGGTTAATTGAATCAGAAAAAGTCATCATACATTGCTGGTTTTAATATGTTTTTTTTTATCAGTAATATGTTTACATTTTCTCTTGAACCAAATCAAAAGTTATACTACTTCCCTTCTAAGAGAAAACCAACAGGATAACCAGCACTGTAGTGCCTGCACCTTCAATTCATTTTAAATTCAGCATGTGTGGTTGTTGGTCGATGCTGTTTTCTGTAGATCCTCTTGTATTCTCAGCTCGGTGTAGTGTTGTAACGGACGAAACACACAATTTTGCCAAAAGCAAAAACAACTCCTACAAAAGAAACACAACACAGGTGAAGCCAAAAACAGCTAAGAGGGAGAGGCAATAAGGCTGTTGCCGGCCACAAAGTCTCCTCCCAGTAAAGTCATGAGAGAACTGGTGCAATCAATTTTGCTTGAGAAGATCAATCGCTCTTATTAGAGATCCATGGAAGTATCTCCCAGTGTGGGTGTAGCAAACAGCCTTAGCTAAACGCCGATTAAGGCAACGCTGGAAAGACCCCTTGAAGCCCTCTAAGACTGGTGGGTGATTTTGGATTTAGCAGTGGTAGCAAGATAAAGGCCTTTCTTCCTGCTTAATTGATGGCTGTAATCCATGTGTTGTTTTAAAAGCCTGTCTGGCTGATGTGTGAACACAAACCCCCTGTGGGTCTGTGCAGAAAGTGGTGATTTAGTAGGCCAAACTGAGGGTTTGCCACTGGTTGGATGTTGACTTGCAGATTTGGGATCCTCTGAAATGGCTTGGCTGATATAATAGAGGTTGATGAGACTGTAATAAAAGACAGGCCTCCAGTTTAGGTTCTGTGAATATCAATGGCCAAAATCAAAAGGTATTTTTCTTTCATTTGTTTTTATCATCAGTAGTTGTTAGTTAAAAGCATTCACATTCAAAGTACTTTCATCTCCAAACTTTACTCAGTTGAAGTATTTCAGTACACGTAAACCCTCGGTCCTACTGTTTGTTTAGCTGTTAGCTCTATGAGTTCAGTTAGCTGTTAGCTCTGTTAGCCAAACACCAGCTGCCCTAAGGCTGCCTACAACCATCCAGCTCACTTCCTGCCAATTTGACCATTACAATTTAGTATTATCATTTATTATTATTTGTTATTTATGAGTTACAGTAGTTATACATACATATAAACATCCCTTTCATCCATGAGGCCTCCCGGGTAAGATCTGTGTTCTTCCCGAATGACAGGAGGCCGTTAGCGTCAAACGCGGTTTGTCATCTTTAATGTTACGCATGTTTAGAAATAAACATGCGAAGAAATAAAAAAATCTATTTTGATTTTACTGTATTTCTCCCCAAGATACTCAAGTCAAGCTGTCCTATCAGAGCCGTCAAGCTATCTTGCATCATATAGTCAATTCCTGGGACTGTCAGTCCTGCCATCCATAAATGATGTTCGACTCATGAATGCCCTCTAAACCTTCAGTTAATTTCCCACATTTCTGTCATCCTAGGTTACTCTCTTTTCAACCTACAGTATCAGGTTTCAGTGAGTGCGTGAGTATACGAGCGGTGCTGTGATTAATAAGTAGTGACGATGTCTGGAAGTGGATAGAGGCTTAATGAAAAGATCACAGTCATCCTTAAAGTTAGGAGGTGCTTGAACTCCTCAAGGCTTTCGCAACACTTTTAGGAAATCTACTGGTGTACCTCTTGGTCTCAGTCTGATTATAATATCCTAGTGTTGATCGCTATCGTGAATCACAAGTTCTGCTTAATCTCCACAAAGTATGTAATTAACCCCGAGCTGATTCATATCGCTCGTTATATTAACAGAGATATGACATTGAAAGTAGAGCACGGTGCCCTATTATCTCATTTCAGCTGCCTAAACAGTCAGTACCTGTTTCAGAAAGTTATGTATGTTTACAAATGTGTCTTTAGTGTTTGGTGATATGTCTGTAACTGTGCTGTCGCGCTCTGCTTTAAACACATCATGGGAAATGACTACAAGGTTGTTTTTATAGTACGCATATTAGTTACAGTTGTGTGAATCAAGTACTGTGATTCCGCTTAAAACAGAAATAAACTGAATATGAAAAGTGCAAATTAAACAATAAAGTGGCAGATTCTTTTGGGTCCGTTATAGCACATGTTGGTTGTTATATTGTGCAAACTTGCAAATTCTAATCTTAATGGAAAAATTAATTAAAGCCATTTCTGCCTCTGGAGAAAATTAGTGACCTACTGTTGAAAATCTGCGACATAGTGGGAGATAGCGGGAGAGCAAAACTTGATTAGCATGGAAGTGACAAATGAAAGGTGGGAAGGGTGGAAATTAGGACGACTGTGGCGGTGGGTGGTGATAGTGTCTGTGTTGTGAAGAAAAGAAAAAGAAGAGGGCTTTACACTTTATGTGGAATACATTGAAAGACATTCTCATCGTGTTTCACGAGCACGCCCGCACCACATTAATTGCTTAAAAAAATCTTAGCTGCTTTCACCAGACCGATATCAGCTTAACACACTCCAACCTCTCCAACTGATTTGCATTCAGTGTGGGTTTATGCTTGCTACATCATATTTAGATCATTAACGTGCTAATGCGCTGGAAAAAATACTTTAAAAAGTTTGCCTTTTAAAGTTTGGTACCTTTTTTGAACATGAATAGAGTTACAGGAGATGCTTCAAATGTGCTGAGGTTACAGCGGTCGGACTGAATAAAACGCGTGTGTACAAAGGCAATTAGCATTTGAGGTTATTCTTCGGTGTTCGTGTCTGTATATATATGTGTGTGTGTGTGTGTGTGTGTGTGTGTGTGTGTGTGTGTGTGTGTGTATGTGTGTGTGTGTGTGTGTCAGAAATCTGATTCAAAACCTGCTTGAAGTAAAGAACGGAAATGCTTTCAACTTATGAACCCAGAGATGAATCACACGCGCACACACACAAACTTGCACACCTATACATACTCACACGCAGAGGCAAAGGCTCAGTATGGAGCCAGTTTGAAAGGTCATGCATAAGGGGGTCATCAATAGCCGCCCAATATTTACAGATCTATTTACAGTTACACTTTGATGGGACTATATCGCTGACATTTGAAGTAATTTGAAAGAGTTTAACTCTACCACACCCTCGGACTGTGAATAAGCACGTGTACGTGACCACGGCTGCGCTTCCACGGTTTAGTTCCTGTAGTAACAAGAGTCAAAAGCAAGGGCAGACCAGTTATCTCACATTTGGTGCATTAGGTTAAGTGACACAATAGTTGACACTTCATGAATGTTGTGTTTAACCGTCAGGCTCACTGTATTGTTCTGTTTTCTCTCTCCTTCCAGCTGTCATTCGCAGCAACAACCCCAGTTCTGGCAGACAAGAAAAAGTACCCCAACTTCTTCCGCACTGTCCCATCGGACAACGCTGTGAACCCCGCAGTGGTGAAGTTTCTCACCTACTACAACTGGAGCCGTGTGGGGACCCTCACACAGGACGTCCAGAGGTTCTCAGAGGTCAGTGTTCCTTTTATTTATTCTTTAAAGAGACTAGATATTACGTTTTTAATTATTATTATTGATTATTATTAAGTTTTGCAAAAGAAACCCGAGATGTTAGAGAGAGCACATACAGGAAATAAGACACGCTGTTGAGGCAAAGGGATTGTTCTCCGTCAGAAGGACCTGCAAAAAGTGTAAAGCTCGTGGACATGTAAATATTTAACAACAGCAAACCATGTCCAATGGACTCTCAATTCCAACTCTGTGCCGGAGCGCACTGGTATTTTTGTTTTAACGTCAGCATGGTTTTATTCATTCCAGCCGTGCCTCTGAGCTTTATGGGAGAAGCTCTCTCATGCTCTGAAGGTGAAGGTTAACATCTCACCATTATAAAACACTGAATTTATTCTCCATTGTCTCACATGTCTTGTCTTATACAGATACAGGGGCTGGGGGTTAGGTTTATCTGGTATCAGCACCGAACCATGTTGGGGATTGTTTTTTCCAATTATCATTTAGGTGATTCCAACATATTTAAGTGGGTGGCAATCAATTCATTTCAACCTACTCTCTAATAGTAGACTGAATTCTATTTTTTCTACCCACGTAAAACTCATCAGAAGTCATAGAAATTTTAAGACTGACATCTTTTGAACTAAAACTTTTGAGTTTATTCCTACTGTTAAGACCGTATCCCATGTCATTAGTATTGAATGAAAGCAACTGGCTGGCTTGAAATAAAGAGGAAATAGTGTCTCCATCCACCTCTGTTCCAGCGAGTACAATAATGCATACAGTAATGTTACATATCACATTTTTCTAGATTATTTATTTACCAATGGAATGTAATTTGAATGTCCCCGAACTGTATAATCTGCAGAGAGCACCACTCAGCCTAATGTACGTGGCCAGTTTTGGGGGAAGTCATCTGTAGGAAGATGAAGAATTTTATCTGCGTTGAGTTTTGGCACTGAAATACGTTTTGAAGCACTGGGACTCGTTAGCAGGAGGGTAGAAGTATTGGTCTCCTCTATCACGCTGACTGTCGAGCAGTTTTTTAAATAAAATACATTTTTCAAGCCAATTCATCCAGTTAACTAAAACCTTAAAGTTAAAATCATTTTACACCACAATGAATTAGACTGCTTCCTGTTGTTGGGGTGGTCTGACCTTTGGATGACAACTTTAACTCAAAGCAAGTGCATTTTATCAAATCAGGCACGCAGGAACATTCATTCAGAAAACCCCATGCCAGAGGTATTGAAAACAGAGAAGCGTATATTGTGGGCTCTTGCCTCGGGGCCCTGGTTGAAAACAATCTGCTCAGCAGCTAGGGGTATGAGGTGGAGGTGTGTGTGCGTGTGTGAGTGTCTGTGTGTGTTGGGGGGGTGGTATAAGAAGTCTCACTGCAAATCTCAGAGAGCCCAAATCCCTTTATCTCTCCCCTCCTGAAAGCGCCAAGGGGCTTAGGACGGGAGGAAGACGGGCGGCCCGATTCAATCAACCTGCCATGAGATTGGCCTTTAATCCCGATTTACAAATATGCAACCAGCGCTTCCAAACGCCATGATTTGTACAATCCTCTGTCAAGTTCAGAGCCCGATGGTTAGTGGTGCATCAGGAAATTGCGCTAGCATGTAGCAAGACAATAGAATGCATTATGAGTCTATTTGATAGCTTTTTATACAGATGGCCCTGTAACCATTCCACATCTGAGGGTGGCCAATGCAAAGTTAGCGCAAAACATCGAGCCCCAATAGACAGATGTATTGGAAATACCCCAGGCTGACAAAGAAACTGAATTGTCCTTAAAGGTTGGACAGTGCCTTGTCTACACTATGTGTATCCTTCATATTATACATATGTCACACTCAGAGCCTACATGATTATTTCACAATGTCAATAACTGACGATTGTTGGATCATACTGTGTTTTCCTGGTATCAAATAATACAATGTTTTTTGTAAACAGCCAACGTCCTCCCACTTCTTCCTGTTACACACCATCAAAACAGACATGGTCATTAGTGTGAAAATCATACCCTGCATGATAGTGGTCCAAATGTGTCTGTTGGAGCTCCTTAGTGGCCTTTTAGCCTTCACTGTTGATGACCAAGAGACAACTTTACAGGCTTCAAAATGAAAGTTTTAATCTCTTTTTAGACATCAGTTCAACTTCAGTTACAGATACCCAAGGGACAGCTTCTTGAGATGTTCAAAAAAGGTTTTATGACATTACTTGGACTCACTTTAGTAAAGGTCACAGAGTGGAATCAAACCTCCAGCCTCAACCTTAGCACATGGAGAAGACACTAAACCAGATGAGCCATCAGGGCACCCTCCAGCTACACTTTTTTAATTGTAATGATTGAATAGAAATGTCTGTAGTAACAAAAACTGAGTCACAACTTGTCTTCATTTAATATCAGCTTTATAGGATAGCATGTTTCGGTCATCAAACCTTCGTCAGGTAGACTATTGCTCCAGGCTGGATGAGCAAAACATGCTATTCAACAGAACTGATTCTAGTGAAGGCAGTGTGCTTGCCTCTGAGTGACTGTGCCATATTGTCACATTCTCGTTAACAATGTTTTACTCGGCTTTCTACTTTTTTTAGAATTTGGTTTCTAAAAGTACAGCTATTGTTTAATGTTTACAGCCAATGACAATGTTGCATGTCATACCTCTCTCTCCGTTTCCTCTCTGCCTCTGCCACTATCAAATAAAGCCGAAAAATTCTCCCAAATATTATATTCATAACAATAAAGTACTCTGCAATTGTAACTGCATTACCAAAGGACACTGAAAGAGCTATCCTTAGTAAAAACAACTTTTTGTACTACTCCTTCATGAGTGCACTGTACAAAATGACTGGCCTCCTGGAGGAAGAGCCTCATAGTTATTGAATGCATTGAAGAATGTGTTCCAATAATGTACAGTGTTTGGTTTTTTACAAAAACTAAGCCTTAAGTCACTTTCAATGGATTATTATTATATTTTCTTTGGATGCCTTTAAAAAAATAATACTCAACAAATAAGGAAAATAACAAGTATTGCATGATTTAAATGATTATGGACAACAATATTTGTATCCCGTCTAGTATTGGATTTGAATTTAGTAACCCCTCTAGTAAGTATTGTACTGCATTCTATATGCATGTGTGTACACACTGGCATCTGCATAAAGAGCATCCTATTGACATTACTGTCGTCATTGTCATCCCCACATCTACCACTCTCGTCCCCACTGATCCACAGCGCTGTTTCCCAGGGAAACTGCTGGCAAGGTTAACGTTATGTAACGCTAGTTGAGGATTCAGTCAGTGGAATGCACACCACACTTCACATACATACAATATGGTGTCACTGTAACCTATAAGCTAAAGCCAGCTCGACATTTCTATTTTAAGGCGCACGCACACACGCAAATAACACAGGGACACACATGCACCCTTGTCTGTGGATGGACAATAATGCTCCATTAATTGTGGGGGAGGGGGGGAGGGGTGTTGTTGTAGTGAGAGATGAGAATGAGTAAAGGCTAGTGTTAGCTTCTGTAAAGGTGTCTGTTTACAGACACGCACACACACACACACACACACACACACACACACACACACACACAAACACACACACACACACACACACAGTAATCAACATTATTGAGATTGCCAGACAAACAGGGATCACCCAGGAACAGTGCAGCCATCATCAGTGAGTCAGATGACAAACCTGACTGAGAGCAGGATTAGGGCTCTGTCCTTTCCCTGGAACCCTCTGAGCTCAAGTGTTTAATTACACTATGACCACTGATATATTTAGAAGAAGTTACTCTCTCAGCATCCACTCTCTTGGCTCCTCTCCGTCTTTCTTCCCTTTCACAGAAGTCTTCGCTCACAATCTAAAATTTGCTAGTCTGTTGTCCTTGTTTGCGTATTTCACAGTTTTGTCTTCAGCCATCAGCCGCATGGTTACAAATAACCATGTAATATTGTATAAATTCCTCTCCTGAATGACTCATTCATGCCATTGTACTGGGCATGTAAGGCCATGAGAGGAAGCCATTCAAGAGCTTGTCATCGCACCATTTGTCACGCTAGTTTGTATAAGAACATGACTGGCATTACAGTCTGAACTCTAGGATTTGCATGGCGATTTGTATGGCGATGAAGCACTCGGCATGAGAGACAGATGCGCGCAGAGAACCATCCCATTTCCACATTTGTAAAAAGCCCAAATTGAAAGAAACTGTGCATGTCACATCCTCTGTTTTGGCCCTCTGGTGTAGATCTTCTGGTATACACACACACACATAGATTTTAAAAGTGCGGGCACACATGCGCAAAGCTCCAGCAGACAGATGGAAAGATAAAAAGCACCTGCTAACACTCTAGTACATGTCACACTAATAAAGACACACACATGCAGTCGCACCTGTCACTGCAAAGGGTGAACGTGTCTGGAAATGATGTGTTAATGATTTGAGGTTAGACCACCGCAGTCTGTCTCATAGTGTCTGGTACCATCTGAATCAAAAAGCTGCTTACATACTCTGCAACAGGGCAGTCACTTAACTTTCTCTGCTGCCTGAAGGGTGGGATTTTTACATTTTGGGGCAAGTGTGTCTGTTTGTGGATTGGTTTTGAAGCCAGCTGCTTTATTTCATTTTGTTGTTTACTCAACAGAAAGAATGGATGGTAATTGACTGTCCCAGTGTTAGCTAGATAGCAAAATTTCCTCAGCAGTCCCTGGGCAGGCATATCCTTTAAAGAATTATGGCATCAAATAATATAAATAAATGACTGTATCTCACAAAACTGAAAGCACTTCCCATTCAAAAACATAACATCATACAAAAACTAAAAATGGATGTTTTGTCTCATATGAAGCAGTAAACCAATTATATTTTCAGATTACTGGTCAAACACACTATGTAATTTGAAGATACCGCCTACAATTAATTGTTGCAAGCATTTTCTTCAGTATTTTAGGACATTTTATGGATCAAATAATTACTTTAGAATCCATAGTGAAAATAATTATTAGTTGCAGCCCTTCAACATGAAGAGGAATTATTGAGTGATTGATGGATTTTTGTAACGATGACAGAAGCACACTGCCAATGCACATTAAAAAGCCTTGATGAAAGACTCATTTTTCTATATTCTACATGTAACTGTGCTTTAGTGGAGCAAGTGTGGGCCCCTCACTACAGTCAGTGGAATGAAGGACAACATCCACATGCATTGTAGGTTTGGGAAGATACTTCATTCTGTCATACAAACCTCGAAGAGTCGCAGGGTTTCCCTCGACTTCCTCAGCTTCCGTATTCATCTTCATTTAGTTTGTTGGTTGATAGATGAACACACTCTACGTTTAAACCAATTGTGTTAATGTCCTTTCTAAACACTGATGCATTGCAGACATTTAACGGAGTGCATCTGACATTTCGTCTATCATATGCATGTGTGTACTTACATATTTTTGCGTACACGTTTGTGTGCATGCGTGCGTGCCTGTGTGCGTGTGTGCGTGCGTGCCCAGAAGTGCAGTAGGATTATTTCTCTTCTGTATTTGCTGCTGGGGATTCCCAGGCTGTCCCAGACAATGCAGGATGTTTTTGTTACACAGGAAAAGCTGCTCACTTTCCCCTCTTACCGTCCCCCAATCCATCTGCCCCCCTCCCCTCTGTCTCCATCGTTCTATCTAATACACTCAGTCCACATAAACACAGATGCCTTTGTCCTTTTCCATCTCAGTGGAAATGCAAAACCAGACCAACAAACATCCTCTTATTCCCTTATACCTGAGTGGCTTTGTGTGTACATCTTTGTGTTGTCGTGTATGTTTGTGTGTCTGCATATCATCTGTGCGCCTTGTCTCGTGATTGTAGGTTCCTATTCCATCCACCTGTGTTGTCACTCTTCGAATACAGAGCTAACGTGTAGCTGTCATACCTAGTTTCCTCCTTAGCATTGCAGCTGCCCGGCCTTTCAGATCAGCGCTCAAACGCAACAGGACATTGTACCTTGTTCAGAGCACCACGCCAATTGTTCCTCAAGAGCAAAATCTGGTCGTATCGATCCACGCTGGCCTCCCTGTTGTTTCAGCTCAGTGGGCAGTACATTGGAAGGGATGTTTGTACAGAAGTGAGTGATGTACAGAGTGATTTAGAGCTCCCTCCAGGGGGAACCTGGGCGGGAGCCGATTATGACAGCAGACGTTTAGAGACAGGAGGGAAGTAAAGTTGAGGTTATTTAGATTCATTGATTTTCAGATGGCGCTGATCTTCGGGCTGATTAAATGATATAGCTGTAATGACACATTTTAACTACAGGTGGTAATAGTTGTAGTGGTAGAACTCATGGATTCATACCCTTGTGGATGCCAACTACTGTAACTTTGCTCAATATATTCCACCTGAAATCGATCTATTAAGTATGAAACACTTGAAGGATATAAGAGGATGGAAGCTTATAGTTTCTTTACTGAAAGAGAACAAGGCTTTGGCAAATCCTGAATCCACAGTGAATAGCAACAATCATACATTTTAGCAGCACAGAACAGCAGTAAAATGTCCATAAAATGTTTTAAATCCACTTGTTCAGTTTAATCCTAGTCTCTGCTATCCATTTCAGTAACTTCTACACATTTATTTTTGAATGCTGGATTTTGCTTTCCACCTCTCTCTGAAGCTCTCATGAAGGCATATGCTGCAGAATTGCAATAGTTATTTTCTTGACAACTTGTCATTAGAAATAATATAAATCCAAATAGAGGTGATCCAAGCGCTCTGAAGCTTCTATCACTGCTATGCTAGTTGACGTCCAAATCAGTATTCAAGGAAGGGGACGTTTCATCGGCTGCACCAAAAAAGAGAGTCAAAAGATTGGAAAGACTAGAAACGAAGCTCCTCTATGGCATTTTAAAAACCAGCGAGGAAGCATTTCTGCTCCTTGTGCACAAATGCAGTCCTGTGAGCAAAACCATACACATTCACAACTGCTCAACAAGTTGACTTTTGAGACTTTGGAGGCAAAGACAGTGGCTCCCCTCCTGTCCTTATCTCCCATTGGACTCAAAATTCCAATAATAGCAAAGTATACTGCTAAACACTGAAGTTTGGCGCTTCAAAAACCGTATTTGGGACAGAAATTCAGACCGACCAAACCTACCATTCTCTTTTAACAAGGAAACTACAAACACTATTCAAGCTTAATGTAGATTTTGGGTGGAACATCACTCAAGGGACTGTTTCTATTTATATAGATACAGTATGAATATAAATGAGCTGCATTCTTGCCAAGGGAGTAGCCAATATGTCTTTGAAGTCATATAAGACAGATAAATGTAATATAAACTATGGCACACATCTACAAGCACATATAGGGCGAACACACGGAGCCTTCATCTGTTAGCTGTCACATGTCGTTTCTGCCAACTGTGCCCGTTTGAGCGCACAAACTCTCTGATGTGTCAACATGGTCTCTAATGCCAAGCTCTCGGGTGGATGTGGAGGGGGCCAATGGCTGCGGGGCATGGCCGGAGGACATCAGAAAAAAAATTAGCCAAAGAGAGAGAAAGGAGGGCGAAGTCCACAGTAAACCTCAGTGTGACGACTGTGGAGCTACCTCACAGCAGACATTTTGACTTGGTAAACACAATGTGTCACAGTGGGCCCAGATATTGTGCGTGCTGGCTTACCGGCATGCCTCACCGGAACACCTAAATGGAACAGAGTCATCATTAATGCTACAAGTTACACTTGTGCTTTTCCTTCTCAGACAAGTTCCAGCGCTGTGGAAAAAAATAACTTTTTCTAAAATTGTAGCTTTAAGAAGGGGAGCCGGACAGATGAATCGTAGAATGTGTTTGCGAGGGGTGAGAGAGAGGCAGTTTGATAAACCACCTCGAGCTCACCAACACGGTGGGGTACCTGCTCCATTCTCCTCCCTCTCTGATCCCATTACCCACCATTCCACTGAATCAATACATCAAAGCAGACGCACAGCTATTGCAGATGCATTTACAGTAGTACACATATGTCCGCTTCTCGTCAAGCCTTCTATAACCAGCCGAGATCCTTTCAAGCGTGCTTTGGAGCTATCTTGTGTCATTCTGAGAGAAACAGACAAATGCATGGCGGATATTGTGAACGTCACAACTCCACATTGAACAGTGAGTTTAACGAGGAAGACAATGGTTTGATGTCGTCAGTATTGAACATGTCTCTGTCATGCTGAAACATTAAAATACTTGGAGTTCTGTTCTGCATCAAACTGTATGTTTTTACTGCTGAATACACACCGTATGGACGTTGTATACAAATCTAAGATCTGATAACTGAAAGTGTTGATAGAACTGTATGTAAGCCAATTAAAACAACATTAAGAAGTGTATAATGTAAACCACTGATTGTATATAAAGATGAATCAGGTGTCTCTTCTTCCTTCCAATGTATAGAGTGAATCCAGAATATCCCACTACAGATGGTACCATCTGTTGTGGCTGTGACTCAGGAGTAAAGCAGTCATCCACCAATCCGAGGGTTGGCGGTTTGATCCCCAGTCCCTGCAGTCTACATGTCAAAGTGTCTTTGGGCAAGATACTGAACCCCAAATTCCATCACTGCATTGGTGTGCGTATGATTGTAAGACTCGAGAAGTGCTATAAAAATGCCGTCCGTTTACCAGCATTCTCTGGTGATAGGGCAGCAGACCTGTGGTACCCACTTCCTGGCCATACACCAGCCCAACTCAAACGCAAGCAGGGCCAAGCTGTTAATCATGACTTCACACTTCCTGTTTATAGCAATAAATAACCAACCCAAACCGAACTTGTTCAATTTAGCAAATAGAATATACTATACAGTATACATTCCCTCAATCGCTATTTGCTTTGACTACAACTTGACGGAGGGGATTTATGCGCAAATAATGGAGTTTTTACATCTGATGAATGTGATATTTGTTTGGATATGATGTTTGTGTTGATAATGGCTAATCCAAGCTTCCATTCCTTTCATAGGTCTGACAGGCATACTTTTTTATTTTAAATTTTTGATTGGATGAAAGATCTCTCTGCATTTCACCCCCTTTTTCTACCTGTTTAGGCTAACAATTCCTCGTGAGGCCAGAAAATACATGAATGTAGAAGTATAGGGGATAGAAGTAGTCAAATGCATTTTAATATTGTAGTCTTTTGACCTACCAGTCAGCGGCCTGTAGATGCTTTGCTCTCTCAGGCCCTTGCAGACTTGACGTGATGACAGTGAACACGTCTCTTTACAACTGAAGTCTGAGATGGCTCAGTCTGCAAGTCCGGAGGGTGGACATTTTGGATTCAGCATAAGGCTTTGTGTCTTTGTGTGGCCACAGTCCTGCACAGAGCTAAGAATGGGTTAGAGCATAAATAAAGGAGCAAGACCATTGAACATCTCACACAGGAAATTATCGCCCATGTTCATGTGCTTTCTCTTTCTTTGTCTCACGCTCTTCTTCTCCAAGGTGAGGAATGATCTAACTAATGAGCTGGAAAAAGCGGACATTCAGATCGCAGACACAGAAAGCTTCTCCAACGACCCCTGTGTCAACGTCAAGAAGCTCAAGGTAAGTGAGCACTCAACAAATCTGTCTTACTAAACAAAAAAAATGGGATTAATTCAAGGTCAGTTTTATTAAGTATATTCTCACACACACCAAATGAATTGGGTTGTAGTGATTTTAGAGTCACGACATTTAGTTATGATTTCTTTAATACTGTATTTGTGCATGAGCTGATCCTGAATGAGGAATCATTTGACTGGTCAGAGCAGAGTATTTCTCAATGAGACTTGCGGAGTCATAATGAGGACACAGTAATGGCTGGGGGGTCTGTACAGCGACCTCTAATGACCTGCTCTGACTAATGGATGTTTGATGGGCCTTTTAAGGATATACAGTACACACACTTACACAGACATGCGTACAGGATTTCTTATTTTCTTTCCTCTCCTTTTCTCTCCTCTGAAATGAAATGAGACAGAACAAAATGAGGCCATTATCAGGCCAATATTGAGATGTTAGGCCTGTATATCTTTACACTACTTACTCCTGGTGTTAACATGCATGATGAAACAAAAATGCATGAAATTCAAATGTTAATGCAGCCAAGTGTGACGGCTAAATTAGCCAAACTATCTCCAGAGGCAATCAGAGATGCATTTTGCCTCATTTACCAGTTGTATATGTGTCGCAGTGCCACATACAGTTTAAAGTAGAAACATTGTCATGGAAGTAAATCAAACATCTGACCAAATGGCTGGTGAGCGTAACTGGTGAAAAAGGAGCATGGCTGTATTTTTAGACAGGAAGCTACATACATGGCACAGTGACAGAATAGATGTTGGACGTGAAGAGAGTGGGTGGAGTAGGAGAAAGAAAAGAAAGAGTGGTGGGAGATATGACGTATGCAAGATGGAGCAGGTTGAAAGAAATGCAACAGGGGAGATGTGGAGACAGAGGAATAGAGAAAGAACAGGGAGATAAACTGTCTCTCCCAAAATATGTGTAACTCTAGCATGTTGAGGGCTGACATTTTAAGCTGACACCATCCTTCCTTGATCAACTCTAAATATGCAAATCACAGCATCGACTCAGAAGCTTTTCCAGGGCGTTTTGGACGGGGTGGGCGGGGGTCCTCTGACACCCTAATGGTCTGTTTCCCGCTCGTCTCGCAAACAGCCGCTCGCTGTCTCCCCGACAGCGACGTAATATGATGAGGTAGAGGGTGACACAGATTTTTCGTTGTGAAAGCTGGTTCTTTTTTTGGTACAGTGTTGTGTGCACTTGTGTGCGTGCAACGACGTGTGTGGGGCAGGGGCGGGAGGGGGCCATGGCGTCACCGCGCGATCCACAAATAGAGCGCTCACATCTGTGATCCAGCTGGAATATTCACAAAGCAGGCAGGCATCTCTGCTGCAAGGCGTCGAAGCAGCCTTCTACATTTCTCTGTCGCTCTCTCCTTTTTTTTTCCATCTTTATCTCTTGTTCTCTGTCCCAACTTGCTGGACAGGCTGACAAAACAACATCAGAAAACAAAGGCAGACCGAGACACCCACCCACACATGCACGCACATGTGCCCACACATACCTTCTAATCTTAGCAACAATCAAGTTATACTTCTTTAATTTGACCATGAAATGAAAAATGCAGGCAGACATTTTATAGACCAAGGCCTCTGAAGATTTTCGGGCCAATTTAGGGAGCTTGCACTCATCGGAGGGCCACATGAGAAAAAATGTCCTGAAATCTAAATTAAGTCCAAAACACTGTATTATTTATGATGATTTAATTATTTATCATGCATTCAAACTTCTTGCCCCTCAGATTTGACGTAGAAGAGGATGGTCCAATTTCTTTTTTTAAAACATTTTTGGCTGACTGATGCTGCAAGAGGCCATACACACATGCATTACTTTAAATTTTATTCTCCAATACTGTAAGCTTGATTTAAAACTAACTTCCTCTGTAGCCATTACTTTATTCAAAAGCAGCTATTTCTATATATCAGTGTTGGTATTACTTCTGAAATCTGACACTGATGAGCTGGTGGTAAGAATCTATTGAATTTTCAAGGTAACCTTTAATTGAAAAAGTAAAAGCTAAGATTACACATTAACGTACCGGTTGTTTCATTCATGGCAAATGGAGCACACATATCCACTGCCAGCTGGTACTGTATATTATAGAGCTGCAATCATTAGTCCATGAATGGATTAGTCAATCAAAATAAAATTCATTGGCAACTATTTTGATAATTGATAATAAGATTTAGAACATTTGCTGAGTCCAGCTCCTTAAATTTAAGGATTTGCTGCTTTTCCTTGTCAGTTATAGCAGTAAATGAAGAGATTACGACTTTTGCACAGCTGGTTGGACAAATGAAGCAATTTGATGTCACTTTGGACTCTGGGAAATTGTGATGAGCTTTTCTTTTTCTATTTACATTTTAAAGACTAAACTATTGATTGCTTAATTATGAAAATAATCTCAAGCAAAAAATGACAATGAAAATAATAGTTTGTTGCAGCCCTGTTGGCCATGATTAGAACATAAAACATAATTCCTAGTTGTAATCAAAACAGAAAGTTTTCACCACAGGATGGTTTTGATGCCACATGGACTGTGGGCTATTAGATGCAGAGGATAAGCTCAAAGACATATTTTGCAATGATATTATCATTTTAGGTTTGTTCATTTCATGTGGTCTGTTTTGATGATAGCATTTTTCAACTTTTCAAACTGATAAAGCACCACAGACCACACAGCACTCCTCACACCAACTTCAAGGACCAATCCACATCGAATTCTAGGTCTGAGACTCAAAAAGTTTACACAGCAACAAGTATTTTCCCACTAAATATAAGTTTAGTGACAAGGTCAGGAGCACTCAGATGATGTGCCACATGCAGACATTATTTTAGAGGTTTTTCAGCTTCAGCCTGTTAGTTCCAGTTTAGATAATAATGCCAGATTGGTGGTCATAACTGTGGGAATAACATTCAGTGCTCACCTAGGATCAATTAGTGATCACACACAAATCTATCCTGCTGTGTGCAGATGTGAAGAGGTGCACACAACACAGTCGCTGCACAGTAATCATCACAAACAGACGGGGGGATGGTTTAGTGGGTAGAAGCAACACATTGCCCAGTCTACAAATCACATCTCCCGCAACCTCATAAAAAGACCATCATTAGTCCTGTGTTTGTGTGTAAGTGTGTGTATGTGTGTGTGCCTAATAAGCCTTAACAGTGCCTGATTGGGCTTATGAGGTACAATATTACTCAAACCATTATCAGGTATAAATCACCATCATAAAGTTACAAACAGCCCTGTCATGGATAAAGCAGGCAAGGCTGGCCTTAGCACTACCCTCTTTGAGAACAATTATTGTTATAGTTATATAAAAGCTCCAGCAATGAGGGTAATTTGGGGTCCTGTAGTGCCCCAGTCTCTGTAATGCACACACACAATGCGCTCATTCATAGCCCACAACCACACAGTCTTTCCGTGTTGTTGCCAGGCAGGCCAGAATTCATACTGAGGCTGTGGTCGTTGGCCATTTTGGTTCAGAGCCATTTCTCCAGTCATGCACACGCACTACCCAAGAATTTACCCCAGAAAAGTTGCGACCTGCCCTTCTTGCATATGCACATTGTGACGGAGCCACAGCAGTGAAACGACACTGCTTTATAGAAAAGAGCCCCTTAAATGTCCCAGCATGCTCTCTGGCACTGTGGGGAAACAGCCACGGAAACAGCTTTCTGAAAGATCTCATCCTCTTTAGTGTGTCAGTGTGTATGTCTATATCTATTGTGAAGAGGCATATTATGCTTATTTCAGGTTCATACTTTTATTTTGGGTTACTACTACAATAGGTTTACATGCTGTAGTGTTTGAAAAACACATAAATTCTCCCGTACTATCCAGCATTGCACCACCTCCATTCACCCTGTCTCTGAAACGCCGCACTTTAGCAGCTTTCTCTGTCTGTCTGTTAAGACCCCTCCACCAAATTACCAGTCAGCTCTGATTGGTCAGCTGACACTGGCCTGGCCACAAAAAAAAAGTTTACCAGCATCAAACCTGCTACTCATTATTTGGTAAGCTTCAAATGAGGCCACCTATAGTAGTCCATGTCACTCCAGACTAGAAGTAGCATTAGCCAAGCAACATGCTGACGCCTAATTCAACAGAATACCCTAAAAAATAAACAGTAAAATAACATGAATCAAAGCAAAACCTAGAACATCCAAGTTTGAAGTCGGGACACGAACAGCTGTTAATGGATCTAAGTACTGGCCCTCGTTGATAATGCAGTTTGAAGGAAATTCCACACACCCTTGAGTTTGTGAAGTTACCAGAGCAGTGGGGGAATGATATACACACAGTTCAATAGTTTTTCAGTCATTGTGGGGAACCACACCAACCAATTTCCATCACATTTCCATCCAAAATAAAGTTATTACACTTGACATCCTCAGATGGGAGTAGGGGAACTTTTGTGTTAATTCTGGCAGTCAGAAACAGAGCACTTCACATGTTTGGTGCTTCGCTTTGTACTCGCCCTCTAAAGGAAAACGGTTGGCCCACCGAAGAGTTTCCCAGTTGTTATGTTGACGCTTCCATCAAAAATACATTAATTTCACTCAGCTCGAATGTCTTCAGTGTATGGATTTGTCCTGGTCTGTGCAGCCGACAATAGAGCAGCTGTGCTTAATTTTTACCTTTAACATAATGTCAGTGGGTCTGGCTCGTATGAGAAAAAAACTGCATCGGTTTGCAAAGTTGGTTCTCAGACCATGGGTGGAGGTACTCAGACTGGGGGCGGTAAGGACTGTGTGTTGGATGCAGGACATACGATAGGGACTGCCTGAGGAAAGATCACTTCATGAACTGTAATTATAATGGTTTGTTATTATCCCGATTAAAGGCAAGACAGCATAGATTCACTGAGATTACAGCTGGTGGGTTTGGTACTCCATTGAAGGCTGCCTTCCTTTTAATTTTTCATTACAACTCAACCTACATCGACTGTAAAACGTGTTTTCAGGTTGTTCTGTTTTGTAATTGCTTTTCCAAAAAACCCTGCATGTAGCCAGCAATGAAACTACAAGGTTTTACTGCTTGGCTGTTTGAAATGTATAGCATTTTCGCCCGAATCGATACAAGAGGGAACCTTACATTTGAGAACTGCATGTAGCACTTAAAGTACATGACATTACAGTAGAAAACACTCACTGTTAAGTATGTTTGTAAAGACTGAGCATCTTGTTACAAGGCAACTGTTGGTGACAAATCCCAAATTAGTAAAGTCGGTCTTCCATTAAATTGAGTGTTCAGAAACGTCAGTCTTTACATTTTCTTCATTGCTCTGTGAAAACTGACCTATGGTATTTGGTAGTATGTCTGGCTGTCATTCACTCATTCAACCTTTATTTAAATCTGTGGTTTGAATTAGACTTCTCTCCATGTATCACACATCACCTCCAGCCTTGTCGACCAGATGTAGATTTATCAAACCTGTGTCAGTGTTATTGCATTAGATTTAGTGCAATTCTTGTACAGTAATATGTGTCTGCCTTGATACACACATACTGTATGCACACATCTGCCTTTGTGCATATGTGCTTGTACTATACATATGCTTGTGACACTAAATGACAGACTGTTGGCCCTAGAGCCTGATCTTTTTTTTCCACCATGAAACATGCTGCACTTCCACCCGGGCGATCTGAATTATTTACCAAGTCAATCACCAGGCCATGTGCTCTGAATCCCCATGTAAATTTGTGCTCCCCAGCATGGCTGGCAAGGCAGGCAATTCTGCCCGCTGACACTAATGTCTCTGTTGTTATGGATTGACACAGTGCGGCTTAATATTGCCCTAGCCTCTCAGCCACTGGTTCACCCCTCAGATTGCATATACTTTGCAGCTACTGAGAGACTTTCTGGCAAAAATACAGTACATGCAACATGACTGATTCTTTTTGATTTGTTACTTAAGTTTGATCTTGCAGAATGATGAGAAAAGGAAACTGGAAACTCACCCTAGCTAGCGAAGGTGTATATTTATTTCTACTGGGCTGGGTATCGCAACGTTACTTTAAATCCAGGCAGTCAAGAGACTGTAATGACCACCTTGCTTAAAGGTGACAGCAATGCAATATAATCTTTAGGATATGATGTAATACATATATATATATATATATATATATATATATATATATATATATATATATATATATATATATATATACATATATATATATTTGCGAGTTAGGTCATAACGTCTTATTCTTTCTGTTTATAGGACAACGACGTGAGAATCATCATTGGCCAGTTCGATGAGAATTTGGCCTCCAAAGTCTTCTGCTGTGTAAGTCTACACTCTAAATATAAACTTACAGATATCAGCTTGAGCAATGTTCTGTGTCGTGCAAAGCTATACCAACAAAATCTTTTGTTTTATGTACATTTGGTGAAGCTGCATTTTGAAAAATGATTTGGACATGATGTGATGATGTGAAATGTGTAATTCAACAAAAAATTGAATTATTTGAACCCAATTTATTAGTTAATTTTTTGGGGTCACATGATTTGGACTTAGATAGTTTGGGCTCAAGCTGTTTTGTTTGCTTGTTTGTTTGTTTATTCTGGACTAATGCAAAAAACATGGTGGACTTAGCTGTAGAGGACCCACTCCCTCTATAGATATAAAAGGCTCTTTCTAAACTAAAGGAAGCACAATGACTGTAAGTTCCAGGTGATTATACACTAATAATAGTTACAAGTTATAAATGTTGAACTCCATTCCTGCCAAAAGATCCCTCTAAGTCTTTCTCACTGGACTCTTAAACTCAGTTGGCAATAGACCCAAACTCTCAGGCCAATCTTAGCTTTAGATATACTCGGCTCACATTAAGTGAGAATGATTAAACATAAGTTAAGCTCCATGAATCACACTGCATCTCCCTGTGGCTACATTGCTTCAACTTTCATTTCTTCTATCCCTCCCAGGCATATAACCTGAATATGTTCGGCAGTAAATACCAGTGGATTATCCCCGGCTGGTACCAGGGCAACTGGTGGGAACAGGCCAACTCCACCAACTGCACCACTAAGAAGCTGCTCACGGCCATGGAGGGATACATCAGTGTGGACTTTGAGCCGCTCAGCGCTCGCCAGATCAAGGGCATCTCTGGCAGAGTGAGTGACACCAGCTGTTGTACTTCAGAAGACCTTTATGTTGACGACAAGTAATTCAGTGTGTCATGAGAAGAATTGAAAGTACAAATGAGCTCAATAACCAAACCTTAATGTTCATCTGTATACCGACAGACTAATGCTATTGAAACATTTACAGTGATATAGCAGCCTGACTTATATAAAGTATGAGAAAATGGTTTAACATTTTGTCTTGGTTTTGGTGCGGGTCTTCTGTTTTTAGACCAGTGCTTAGTCATCACTGGAAGTTTTTGTACTTTTCAGCAATTTGAACATTTCCTGTAGATCTGTGGAGACATGAGAGGGCGTTCTCCACAAAGAGACATCTTAGACGCATGTTTTTAAAGCAGACATCTCAACCAAAATCAATCTTGTTCTTTTTCCACAATGCGCTACCCAGCACAAAAGCATTGATCCCAAAACAGCATTTCCAGTCACTTTGTATCTCAAATTGTGTGGAAAATAATCCCTTCTGCTTGGACAAAGTAACAACCAATAAAAGTGAACTAGAAATAATCCAAAACTCTCTTTCCCCTCTCCTTCAGACCCCTAAGGAGTACGAGAGGGAGTACAGCAGAGAGCTTCAGCAGAAAGGTGTGGAGGCCAGCAAGTTTCATGGCTTTGCCTACGACGGAATCTGGGTCATTGCTAAAACCTTTACACGTGTGATGGAACTGCTCCGGAGAAAACAGCAGCAGAACACCTACCACAACTTCACCGTGGACGACCGCGAAGTGGGAAAACTGGTGCTGGATGTCATGAACGAGACCAACTTTTTTGGTGTAACGGTAAGTTATGGAGCAGATTGTTTTTTGTTCTTTTTAAATGTGATCATTCCGTTAAGTCACGCTGCAGTCTGACATGCTGTTAGAATGGGTTATTTCAGATCACACATTTTCATACACTGAGCCTTGAAAGTTTTCTACGCTTAATTGACAAGGATACTCTCCAGACGCTCACATACTGCACATTTGCATGGTTTTTTGTTATTATTAAATAGCCAGATCTCTCCACATTTTTGTGTAGACTAGTTTGTATATCTCTAAATCAATGACAATTGTGTTGAGGCACTGTTGCCACTATGTCCAGGGTGCTTGTTTCAGTGGTTGCAGGTAGTTATGCGAGCTGTGGCATGAAAGTGTCAGTGGCAATTGGTAAATTGGCATTTTCAGCTTGTTGTTAGCTTTGAGATTCTTGTCATTGCAAATTGCGAGAGGGACGGAAAATGCCGACTCAATTAGTCGCCAATGGCAACCTTATACAGAAAGCTTACTTCCTGTCAGTCAGACTAGGTTTTTGTTAATAATTTTGAGGCTCCTAGTAAGTGAGAGAAACACAGATGCTCATGATTCAGTACATATACAGGTACAAACATGTTTTAAAGTTACACAGTCAAAACACCATAATACATGTTACTTCTGATGAAGAAGAATCCTAAAAACATTTCTCTGTAAGTGCTGCATGTGTACACTATGTAAATGACACGCGAGATTGTACAGTATGGATTAGGCAAATGTCAGAACAGCACACAGAGGCATTAATTACTGCTCTGTAAGGCTGGAAGCCTGTTTGCAGAGAAAGTTACTTAGCCATCCTTGTCTGCATGAAGCCTAAAGTGATGCCATTTGGTGCTGCCGACTCACTCCAGTGCAGTCAAAATTAATCCTGGTGGCTACACTAGCTACAAGCTGTGTGTGTGCGTGTGTGTGTGCACACGCTTGCTCTCACTTTCCATTGAGCCGTTAGAGGATATCTCCTCTTCCCTGTAAAGGCCACTCCATTATTAGAGGATGCCATGCTGCTCCCAGCCTAGACAGCCAGTAGGCATGCAGGGCCTTATAGTACATTAGGACATTACTCATATCATATTCATAACTGTGTTTACAAATAAATGGCCTCAAATATGGTGAAGTGAAGAGAGAAGAGATAGATTAGTGCTACTGGGAAATTACACAGGTACAGTGTTGAGGAAATACTCTGCATCTATTCATAAACGCTGATTAAATGTGGAAGAGTGTGGGACTAAAGTCAAGGTGGCACACAAGAGAGAAGTGGATACACACAATAAGATGTAGATACAGAATATTGGTACAGTATATATACTGTATGTACTGGATAAGCGAGGAAGAGAGAGAGGAAAATATCCTTGAAGAAAATCAGTACAGTGCACTGACGTGTGTCATTGTGAGGTCCGGTGGGACTGACTTCCCACAGGGTTGTATGTGTGTTTCAGCACTACACCAAATCCTCCAGGTCGTCTTTCCTCACCCCTCTGGTCTCACCCCTCTCAGCACAGACCCACTCAGGGGTGCTGATCAGGAGCATGCTGACATGGAGTCTTTCCCCTAGAGACTTGAGGAAGCAAAACAGCAAGGGAATATCGATGGCTATGTAACATTTCAGTCACTTTTTACCCAGGGCACACAAATGATCTGCTTTCATATCTATATGGTCTCATGTTAATTATGCTTATCAGTGGTGGAGAAAGTATTCAAGGCCTGTAGTGATTCTTGAGTGTTCTTAAGATTAGTTATGGACATAACACGTTGCTGGTTACTCTGTCCAAAAGGTAATCGGAAAAAAAGTAATGTAAAAGTAATGTAACTTTTTTAATTACATCATCAAAGTCATGTAATTTATTAGATTTGATTACTTTTTTAACAAATGTTTGACACTGGGCAATAAAGCTTAAAAAGCTTGTCTGAAAAAAATGACTAAATAATGATTTTTAAGTACTACATGTACGCTTTCACAGGAAGGAATATATTCCAACATAAGCCCTTTGTACTCAGCAACATTTTGATTAGTAAGTAAGTAATTTAATTCCATTTTCTTTTCCAGATTTTTGTGTAACTAGTTACTCCCCATCACTGTTTACTAGTGTGAATGTAGCAATACCTCAGTGTAGTAAAATTCCTGCATTTAAATTTTATGATTGAGAAAAAATACTTAAATATGTGCCTCAAACTGACCTTGAATCAAAAATAAAAGTGTTCATTATGAAGAATGGCCCTAATACTGTAGCTACTTAACATTTCTCTGAAGTAGTGTAGTGCTTAAAGGAGACATATTATGCTCACTTTCAGGTTCGTCATTTATTTTTGAATGTTGGCTTACTACTAGAATAGATGTATGCACTTTAATGATTAAACAGAATACATGAGTTTTAGTACAGTTCATAGTGCAGCACTGTTTCCCCCCTCACTGATATGCTCTGTTCTAGCTCCCATCCAGTATTTTCTACATTACAGGGCTATGCAGACAGTGCAAAAATGTGCAAAAGCGCATGGAGTGCGCAAGTGCAAATGTTTTAGTCCACATAAATCTACATACTCTTGTTTTATTTATGTCCAACAGAATAAGAATCCTCAGTAACATACAGTACATAATATGTCTAAGAAGCTAAATTCTTTAATAAGGATGTTGTCTTTGTACAACCACAAATCCACAATAGAATAAAAACATTCTGTGTGAGAATGTTGTGCGAGTGGCAAACAATTATGTTGTTTGAAGACGGCTTGGCAGCATAATTAAATGCATCGCTGTACCAAAAGATTTGAGATCTGTCGACTATTATAGCTGTTCTTTTAAGGGATTACATGAAATGAGATCAAAAGTGTTCCCTGTATGTAGCACACACTTCACACATAGAAACTTCCGCCCACACATGACAATCAAAGACATGGGAAGGCAATTTTCCTTCCACACTGCATATATCTTTTATGCTGTTTTCTAATTCAGATACAGGAGAGCAGCTATTACACAACTCGATCAGTTCGCTTTTGGTTTCCAATAACTTCCACAAGGTTTTCCAACATCCATGTGCAAACACCACTGAAACAGCAAACTCAGGTTGTTTACCCTTGGATTAAATTTTATTTGTGCATGTGTGCTTGATCGTACAGGATCATTACCCTGGCCTGAGCCTCTTGTCTATCCTTATGTCACGATTTTAGACTGTGCGTTTGCCGTGTACACACGCACGTCTCACGGGTCCAAACCGTTACCATTCGGCGCTGATTTCAGTTCTGCTGATGAATCTGGAGCAGAGCGCAGGAGAGTGATCATGGAGGACTCCACAGTATTGATCTGGCAGCTGTCAGGGCCACAGAGAAGAAGGCTGACGTTGCTGGGAGAGACTCTCAGGGTGGAGAGGGTGCAGATAGCTGCCAGAACCACAGGATGATGTACACAAGAATCCACTAGGGAGGGCCACATGGGTTGTGATTGGGGATGACAAGTATGTGGGTAAAGGTTTGTTTTGCTGGGTTTTTTTTTTGGGGGGGTTTTTTTTGGTATCTGTGGTCAGTGGTCATCAGTGTCTTTCAGTGTAATGGTGAGTCGCATAGCCTGAGGCTTGACAGTCAAACAGACACACTGAGGTGAGAGAGAAGAAGGGCGTGTTCGGGATGTGTATCTGTTGTTAAAGTGTAAGTGTGTGCTTCACAGCTACACTCACATCAGCTGTATTCCCACCTCAAACCCTTAAAAAAACCCAGAGGAAGTCACACCTGCAGCCCACAGACCAACGTCTCATTTGACCCCAGCACTCCTGTCACTGACAGTATTCTCACCTCCGCACACAGAGTAATACCTGGCCGCCTCCACTTGTCTCACCTCAGAAGCACACATTCACACAAACACACACACACACACACACACACACACACACACACACACACACAAACACGCGCCTGGATACAGTGATTGCTCCATCAGCCACCATTGTGTCTCAGGTCTGAACGTCCTTTGAATACTAGACAAGGGACACCTGTCTGGGTCAATACACTCCAGTGAGGTTGCCTAAGCTGCAGAGGAGCATAATACCTCGTGGAAAGAGGCTTTACAGCAGCTTCTTTGAATTTTGGTCAAAAGAGGTTAATTTAATCTTTGTAGCACAGACATTTATTTCCAATTAAGACTGTCAGAGTCGGCGCCCGTGCATATGTTTGATATACTTTGCATATTCTGCAAACTGTGTATACACTTGAGAGAACAAATTGGGGGGGCTGTTTAAATAACGGCACGCCATTTCAATAAGGTTTGCAATGGCTCCACTTTTGCTAATGTGAAGGGCAATCATGGCAGCGAAGCTAATGCACAGCAAGAGCATGACTGTGCAGCTACTCCAGAAACCTGGATACATGCACTCACAGTCATCAGGGGTTCAAGTCAAGTTCCCCTATTTTCAACCCACATTGTCTGACCCTGTTTACACACCACTGCTATCTGAATGCAGCACCTAATGAGATGAACTGAGGTGCACAACACAGTCCTGCTTACACTTCAGATGTAATTGCGCTGTATATTGTAGGAAGGTGCAGCTTGTGACGAAAGGATACTTGTTAGTGTCGGCGTGTCAGATTGGCTGTGGTGTGACATCGCTAGCAGAGGATCCGCTGTACATCACCAGGGTGAAGGCAGCGTTGGAGACCCCCATGTCTCAGGAGTTGCTCGTCCTGCTTACGCGACATGCAACACACATGCATGCATGCGAGCATAATGTGACAACATGTTAGGTACATACACATAGGCATGCTCGCGGGCGCACACTCTAACATCAAAGATGCCACACAAAGACCGGGATTCAAACAGAGGGGTGGGATACCGCGCTGCTACTTCAAAGCTTGCCTTCTTTTTGAGGCAAAATTGGCTCTCCAGCTTCCTTCCCCATATTTCCCCCTCAGCTGTCTTTTAATCAGCCAATGCAAATGCTCCCTCTCTCTCTCTATCTATCCATCCATCTATCTATCTATCCATCTATCCCTTTCGCTCTCTGCTCTCACCTTTGTTAGCCAGCCAGTAATATGTAAACCCAGTTAAATGTGTAATTAAGGAGCTCTGTAAGCAGATGGCGGTCTGAATTAATTGAGCAGTCTTGGTAGATGAAGAGGGAGAGGAGGGGGTAAAGAGACGGAGCGAAGGAGAAAATAGAACAAGAGGAAGAGAAAGAATGAGAAAACATTGGAGAGATAAACCGACAGGAGCAAAATTGATTTGAATGTGTCTTACGATATTGCCACAAAGTAGAATTGCTTTTGTCTTCCTTGTCTGCGTCTACGCTCCCTGGCTTGAAATTGCTTATGTTCAAATCAAAGACTTTCCATTGTTATTTTCCTGTCGTTTGAGGGTGGTGGTTGACCGACGAAAGCGCACCTTCCTGAGCGAGAAATGAACATTGAGAAATAAATCGTCGAATAAAACCACCGCACTCACTGACCGCTGCGCACCTCTCTGTGGCCAAATGTGTGACACACTTAAAGAACTGCCTTTTAAATGCAGTCTGAGCCCAGATTTGTACCAATGTGAGCAAACACATTTAAATCGGGCCGTCTCGCTGATCTGATGTTGTTCCAAGGATATTAGCAAATGAATTGGCCCGAAGATAATTTTGTTTACCTCTATAAACAGATCAATTTTGGCCACTTCTAATCAAATGAGATGCAGTATGTGCAGGAGCCGAGACTCTGCCCTTTGCCTGCCAACACTCCAGTATCGGGAAAGCACTGTGCATAAATTTAGTTGAACTAAGCTCTTTTTTTTTCTGCTACTAGAATTCACTGTAGTGCTTATGCTGCATCTTCTTCAGCAGAATAGGATGTTTTTCTTACTTTAATTATGTATGGTATGTGTTAGATTAAAGACACATATTAATTCTCTCTTTTTTTTTCTTCTTCTCAGGGCCAAGTCATGTTTCGGAACGGAGAGAGGATGGGCACGATAAAATTCAATCAGTTTCAAGGTAGGTATTGATGCTACTACATCTCTGCACTTTAGGTTACACTAGATCAGTCTTCTCTTTAGGTTTTCCACAGTCATTTAAGACCTTAACTTTTATGCAATCTGATGGAAAACATGGTTTCGGAGCATCGACAACTTTGTTCTGCCACGTTGATGCACCCGTGATGCAGCTCGCTTCACTTCACATCATCGCTTGTTCTTTACCTGAATCCTCTATTATCGCTACAATTTGTTGAACCCCCAACTACAGCTTGTCTTTGTTCAGTAAAACCTGCAATTGTTTTCCGACATTTCGCAGAATTTGGAAAAGCAACTTTTCTCAAGTTAGACGGCTGCCACGGTTGATATTCTGGTACCTATAATAGGTCCTGACCAATAGGGCTTAGGGAAAGGTTTGCAGCAGAATCCTGAACATGAAAATGGGAGGCTGAAGGATTTAACAGTTTTGAAGTCAGAAGTTTTGCACTCACATTTATCTCATTAGTTGTTTTTCTTAGAGAGGGTAGTCATTATTCGCATGACTGCAAGGTTTGTCAGAAAAACATAAACATTAAAAGTTATAGACATTTTTCCATTGAGGAAAGTCCCCACAGCCTTTCTATATGGACGTGAATGTCCTCTCTGCATCAGTGTGGCCCATGGTGTTCTTCTGTGCTTGATGTCCTGTAGTGATAGTATGTATGTCTGGACAGTCACAGTCTGTATAAAATATGCCTCAGTAGCCTCTGTCCTCATAGCATCATCCTGAGGTTGTTTTTGAGCCAGCAGGGCCTGCTGAGTGGCAGAGTAACCCAGAGATTGCATCTCAATGCAGGGGATTCCCAGCTCCGAGGCTCCCCAGACTGTATGCAGCACGCTGCATGGGGCTGTTCAGTCCTCTCTGCCTAACCATCTTATCTTCCCCACTGCAGAGGGCCTCGATCCCTCTGGCTGCTTACATCACACTCTGCATGTGAGATAGAGAAAAGTATGTGTGCGCTTATGTGTGTGTGCGTGTGTGTGTGCCTCTCCTCTGTGCATGGAGGCTAGAGGTGTTCCAGCCCAGGCTCAGTGGGTTTGACTGAAATGGAAACTGCATATGATTTATAGCCATTAAAATATATTTAATTTGACCTTCAAGTAATCATCAGTAAAGCAACAAATGCGTTCTCACCCAGCAGTAGAAATATTAAGAGGCAAATGAATTATTGTCCAACATTAAAATTAGGCCTTCCCTTGCATGTGAGACATTTAGAAGAAGAAAATAAAAAGCAAATAATAATAAAAACTACTTAATTTAAAGGCTAAATTTGTATGTCAACGACACAGTTCGCTTACATTTAAACCTCATCTGCCACAATCGTTACTAGATCCACTTTCTCCATACTTTGTATAAAAAGACCTGTTTTGTTTATGAAAACCTGCTTATCAAGATACACAACCATTTTAAATGCCGGCGTGCACTGATGGAGGAGCCATTTTAAACACCTCGGATATGAGGACGTACAATGGGTGCATGTCAATACAGCGTTACGTCTGATGACCCTCTCGTCTCTACCTGGAGGTCACCTGCAAGAATAAAACCAAACAGCAGGAGGAGCACTAACTGGGACAGAATGCAGTCACAAAAGTCAAATAGAAGAGACTGGAGGAAAATGCTTCAGGGGACAGAGATGTTCAGAAAAATGACACAAACGCCTTATCCTAAACCATTGCTACACAGTTTGTCTCTCTTTCGTCCTCGCTGAGCTGAGCTGCTTGTCCACCGTGTCTCGAACACACTCTTCCCTCAACCAAATCCTCCCCCGTGTCACAGCTATATCTCACTATCTTCTCCTAGATTTATTATATCTCCTCCATCCCTCCTTAACCTTCACTCCATCACTTCTTCCTCACTTGTCAGGGATCTTGAATTTGTCACCCTTTTGACACATGGAGAGCCTGAGCTGGGCGGAGAGGAGAGGAGGGACAGCCCCAGCTTGAATATTTCAAAAGGCACTGATCCCATACATGACCCTATCATCTGTCCTCAGCCTCTGATCCTCCATTTTACCCTGTCAGGCGTTCTTAGTCAGGGACCTCAGTGGCTCTTATTCTCACTGTCTCTCATGGGGATATGAGATAGCTCGCTGCCAGAGGTCTTGATCGCAGTTACTGTCCCTCTGAGTGCCGATTTTAAATCAACACAATACAAGGCCTGGTAGATAAGGAAACATGGCCTTTCAATAATATATAAATCAGTAAGGTGAGGTTGTGAAATGTGTGGGTAAAAGGTTGAGATGCTTTGGATCTTAAGAGATAAGCGATAGGATTTACTGTCTACAACACCCCTCAAGTAAGAATTAATTTCCTGCCTTTCTATCATCTTGTGCAGGAATTTGAACTAGCAACACCCTCCCTGCTGTCAGTTTACCTCGAGGCAATAGTCTTCTCACAATCCTTTCAAGTTAAATAGCTCACAAGGATATCATGGAACTGTACCACCAATGCTTCTCAATGAAACAGCGTTTTTTATTTTATTTTTTATTTTTTCTCCTCCATGTGAGAATTTCACTGATATGACATAAAACAAAATATAATTATAACTCGATCAAAGAAAAGCTAATGCCAGCATCGTGGACAAGAACTCCAAATTGATTTAATCGCATTTACAAAGACTGCTGCAGAGGTGGGTCCGAGTACGCGTGATAAAAGATACCCGGGATTCGGCGTGATAAAATAGATTTATTGTAAATCAGGCCCAGCAATTACCACTTTGATTTGAGTCTCTTCTCCAAAAGAGGACAAATCAAATCAATTACATGTTTGAATTCCAGGTGTGTCAGAGAAAAATCAAATACATATTCTTCATTTTTTATTTTTTTTTCTTGGCATTTCCAATGAAAAGGTTTGAGAATTATGACTGAGCTAACTACAATGAGAAAGAGAAAACTCGTTTTCTGATCTTTATATTTGGCTTATATTGCATTTTCTCGTCTTATTGATACTGTGTGATTTAAATTGCTGTCATTGTACTTTCATCTGGACCACAGGAAGACTAGCAACCACTGTATGGAAGCTAAACATGGTATTAACAAGATATTTTTTAGTTCCAGTGCTTGTAATTGACAGCTGTTGTTACCTTGCAAGATAAGATTAAAAAAAACAAAAAAAACTTAAATGGCTGCATAAATGATGTTCCATTGTCATATGGTAAATAATCCTTACAACAGTATCTAAAAAGAAAAAAACAATAATATATGACTGTATCACATTGACAGAAGCCAATCTTCATATTGAGGACTTCTGCCTTTACTATACATTTAGTGATGACATTCACACTAATAAAAGTTAACAACCGCACTGGTGACCCTGCTCACCCGTTATAGAGCTCCATAATGCTCCCCAGATCCCGATGGACGTGCTGGTTATTATTGGTAAAGGTGGAAATGGTGGTGTTAAATATAACTATTGTGGCTTTCAGCACAGAGCCCATTCATTCCCATTGAAGATACAGACATTTAGAAAACGTTTCACAAAAAATATACTTCATAAAAGACTGGGAAATTTCAACAAATATGATGGCATTGTAGTTTTTAACAAAAATCGCTCAGACAAAAATAAATAAATAAATATTAATTGTGGGCTATTTTCAGTTATTCAGTGCACTATTGGGTATTTACAGCAGCAGGACGCTTTAAACGGGATTGGTTCAAAATAAACCACGATGCCAGTGATTATCATAATGAAGAAACATGTCACTCAGTGCAATGATGTGGCTCATTTTTGTGTTTTTACAGATTTTGTTCACCAATGTAGCTTCATTGCACATAGGAATAAGCAATATCAAGCTTAGGCACATGTCCTATACTTATAGGTGGCATTGATTATTTTTGGCTGTAAAAAAAAATATAGAATATCACCATCCATCTCCCTTAAGTCTTGTTAAGTCTCATTCCTATATCACATGTGGAAGTTAAAAGTTGTCTCATGCCCAATTAACACATTCACCACAAACTGTACTGTCGTCTAAAGCATCGAATGAAACGAAAAGGCATTAAAAACGTTGCACAGGCTGAATGACAGGTAGAGCTTTACCAGCCTGCTGCAGCCATCAATATTCCCTGTGGGGACAGAGTGCTGGGATAGTGTTTTAGCATCTCAAAGGAAGAGTGCTGATATACAATCCCCTCTGCTGTTTACATCCTAACAAAGGACGTGGTCAAGGGAAACATCGTTATTGATCCTCGTTCAGCATTGCCAACTTTGAGACAACACAAATCCTGAACGCGTATGCGCATAAGACTCACTGTTCCGAAATTGTCACATACAGTCGGTGGAACATTTTTCAACACTTGCTGATGCTTTGATGCCAGAATTGGAGATCAAATGAGTTGATTCATTGAGAGGAGAGGAGAGGAGAGGAGAGGAGAGGAGAGGAGAGGAGAGGAGAGGAGAGGAGGGGAGGGGAGGGGAGAGGGGAGAGGGGATGGCGGTGCCCTGTGATGCCGCAATAGCTGATGTTATCTGTCATTTTCCTAGTCAAGGACAATGCTGCTGAGGAGTTCAATGGGGCCCTAAGAGTGATAACAGGGAGAAACAGAGAGAGATTTGCGCGTACAAACCGGACAAAATTGCAGGTTGTTTGTAGTGCTTACCAAAAAAAAAAGAATGAATCAGAATAATCCGTCTTGTCTTCCCTTCCACCTCTTTTCTTCTCCTCTCCCTGGTGTACACTTTAAGTGAGTAATCTTTATGAGAGAACTAGAGTGAAGGCCCAGGTTTGTCTGACAAGGTCATGCTTCCTCCAAATATTACACCTGAGGGACCTATAGTTGTTGCTAAAATAGAAAACACTAAATCCTGAAATAGCTGTGTAGAGGTTTGAGCAGAACTCCACAGAGACAGTGGTGTTTACAGGCTGGGGTGTACAGCAGTTTACATCCCTTTGACTCCATCTACAAAACACTAAAGACAATGTGTATTACAATATAAATACACAGGTTGCTATTGCATTTGTTTGTTGTTCCCTTCTGCGTCAGTTGGGGATTATTTTAGTGCGCTATTAAAGTCTTGCTGCATTTGTATGTTTTTGCCTGTTCGCACCACAGCTGGTTTCTGTGATATCTGCTCTTCGGTGCCATTTAGATCTCCTTGAGGTGAGATAAACCGATAATTGAGAATCAGGAAGACCATTTCCTGGTTGAAGCTGCATCGAAAAGCTACCAATAGAGGTCTTTATAAGATAATCTTACTGAGTACTTATATGTTAGCAGTATTTTGTTGTTATATTACTAATGTGTTTGCAAAAGATCCTGTGATTTAAAATGTCTCTGTTAGGTTGCAACACTGTGTCAGACAATACAGCTTGAAGCTGGATCATTTCTTTACTGTGTCCAATTAGTGCCTGAATAAGATTTATTTGTTCTCTCCAAGATTTTCCTTTCTCCAAATAAGGATCACCAATGCTGCATTTTATAAACCCTTTAACCTGCTTTGTATCAGCCAACTATTACATCAGCACTTTATTGCATAATAAAGTTGGCAACCTGAAAGATTTCATAAAACCCATCAGATAAATGAGAAAACTTGAAAACTTGTCTAACCATGAAGAGCAATGCTGGGCTGTTGGCCATAACACCACACATCATTCAGTTTTTCAGCTATGTGAGAGGCTCAAGGGATCAAGTGGTGGTGATGCATCATTGTCATCGTCATCTCAAAATTGCAGTTAGTCACATGCTTTGGTTCACGACAAAATTAAGCAGAGCTTATGACATTGCCATCAGCCCCAACTTAGCGAATGTTAGCTAACCTGCTAAACATCAACAGACTGTCATGATTATTGTGACCAAGTTGGTATGCTTCCATTAACATTTAATAACAAGACATTATCTCACAGAGCCGCTAGTATGGTGTAAACTTATCAGTCTAATTTAAAACTATTTTATGCAGCGGATTTAATTGCTTTGAAAGTGTGAAACCAGCCCGGAGGGTGAAGATAAAGGGGTGCAGTCGTCTAGCAGCCAGTTTGAGTCCTTGATTTTATTCTAATGTTAACATATATATGTGTGTGTGTGTGTCTGTGTGTGTGTTATTCAACAGAGGGCCAGGAAGTGAAGGTGGGAGAGTACAACGCGATTGCCGATGTGCTGGATCTCATCAACAACTCCATAAGGTTCCAAGGTAAGAGGACGACTGGATATGTGTGTGTATGTCTTTGGAATTTGTGTGTCTGTGTGTGCAGTGATGCAGTGGTTTAAAAACCGCTGAAGAAGAAAAAGGTCTCCTGATGCATCTGCCGAGTGTTTATATATACGTTAAAGGACCATCACTTACCACCTGAGCGCTCCTGTCCACCTGCTCACTTGAACCCAAACTCCCTCCAGCACACAGAAGTACTCAGGCACACTCAGACACCGCCACCAGCACCACCCAGCACCACCCAGTGTAGGGACTCGCCACTCTCCGTAACCACTCTGCAATGTCCTCTCCCAACTAAATTATTTACCAGTCCATTTTTCACCCCTCACGCGTTCGCTTGTGTTGACATACTTTGTAATTTGTTCGATCCCCCTGGCTATTCTCCCCACCACCACCGTCCCACTCTTCTTCCATCCTTTGGCCTTGCCCCGCGTACAGAGACTCCGGGACGGCACCATCTAAGATGCTTGTTTCCACATCCCTGACCACAGTAAGTGGAGATGTGTAAGATGATGCCATTGTGATCGATCGGCGCACACTGGGCGGGAGAAAAATAGAGGAAAAGATAAGAAAGTGCAGTGTCTAACCACAATAACTTGACTGTGGCGCATGGAGAGCCTTGCACTCACCTCTGGGAAACTGAGGACCAGGAAATGGGTCTCAAATGACTGGATGTCTGCTGCAGTGTCACTATTTTGTGGTTGAAGTGAAAAGGAATTTGCAGGGGACCAGTTAAGTTGTCAAAGTGAGAGAGAAACCTCACTGTTGTTGAACTACATAATAGTCATTTTAGGCAGGATACTGTAATATACCCCGCAGACGACATCTGAGTGGGAAGTTTCAATGTCACATTATGTTTGAAGCTCACTCATTTTGAGAGAAACCTTTTCTTTTGTCTGTCACACCTTTCTGTTCTCAGGCGTGGAGCCACCCAAGGATCGTACATTTGTTCGCCTCCAGCGGCGCCACATCAACGTGCCCCTCTACAGCATCCTGTCCACCATCACCATACTGGGCATGCTGATGGCAGGTGCCTTCCTGTTCTTCAACATCAAGAACCGCAACCACAGGTCAGCTTTAAGCACCCCAACATCCTTTAGAGAAGGAGGATAGAGGCGAGGATTAGATGAAGGATAGCTAGTGAATGTGAAACAGATAAACGCGTCGTGCAGCAGGAAAATAAATGAGGGGTTGGTGTTGAGGGAGAAGGTAGAGGGGAATGAGTCAAGGACGAGAAGAATCAGGGGAGATTGAATGGTATTTGAATAAAAGAACGACAAAGCATGAGAATGATTATTAACCTTTAACTGTCTGCAGGTGCAGTATTATTTTTCACAGTTCACTCTCCTCCGTACCGTAGCATTTTTGATGAATAGGACCCACTCTAATTCTTGTGTTTCCTTTAGACTCATCAAGATGTCCAGTCCCTACATGAACAACCTGATCATCCTCGGAGGCATGCTCTCTTACGCCTCTATTTTCCTGTTTGGCCTGGATGGGGGTTTCGTCTCTGACAAAGAATTTGAGACCCTTTGCACTGTGAGTTCACTCAACATGTTTTACTAATCCATAAATGATGAATAGAGGTTGGGGTCAGATGCCTGTCATATTCTATTAGCTGTGGTTATGATTAGAGCTGCAACTAATTGTCATTCTCATTTTTGATTTATCTGCTGATTAGTTTCACAATTAATCATTGAGTCTATAAGAAGATAGATAACAATTGCCTAGAACTCAAAACGACATATTCAGATTACTTCTTTTGCCCAACCCACAGTCCAAAACCTGAAGATGCCTCGTTTAGTATCATTATTGACAAAGAAAAGCAGCAAATCTTCACATTTGAGAAGCTCAAACTAGCAGAAATTTGACATTTTCTCTTGAAAGATTACTAAAACGATTAACGGGTAACTGCGTTGTGAGTAAATGAAGTGCCGTGTTTCGAAAAGCGGTCCACTGATGTGAATTTGCCCTCCTGTAACGCTGCTGGACTCATTATGGACAATTTAAAATGAAATGATCAAAATCAATAAAGCAGAATCAGAGATAGCACCTTTTTTGTTTTTGTTCTTCTTCCTTTTCGAAACCTGTCACCTCCATTACCCACAATTCAACTTAACCATTGGGTGACATCACCAGAGGCATTTAATCTAAATACATACAGCATCCTCTGGAGCCATAAAAGGCTTTATACTATTTTTTTGTCACATATGCAGTCGTGCTCCCTAAGACCTGTAAACACACTTCAATGTGTGAAATTGGTGGAGTCACTCTTTAATGGATTGTCAAAATAGTTGACGATTCGTTTTCTTTCAGTTGAATAATGGACTAATCGACTAATCATGGATATTTATTGCTATTTTCTTCATTTAAATATTTAGAATGGGCTTAAATGTTGAGATTGCTGCTGAAACGCTAATCGAGTGCACTATGTGACACCAACAGAAAGTGAAAACTGATTGAATCTCTCTCTCTCCGGGTCTCAAGCCAGCACAGGGCGCATTAAGCTTCTCCCCCCCCCCAAGGTAGCATTACCGTGTGACTATGTAGATGCTGGATTAATTAAAGAGTTTTGATTACAGCGATAACCAGCTTCCACTGAGACACCACCCCACCCAGACACCCACACACACATACACTCACACACACACACACACACAACAGAGTAAATGAAAGGCATGGCACGTCTCGAGCTGCCATCCACCTGGCTGAAGCGCTGCAGCAGAGCCGAAACAGAGCTTGTCACTGCAGACAAGGTTCTTCAGCAAGGGAGCATAGAGGTTGATCCATTCACCTCCGATCAATACGTGCTGGTCTCCTTGAGAATAGACAGTGTAATTGTTTTGGAGTTTGTTTTTTTGTTTTTTTTGTGGGGGGGGGGGTAGTTGTCTTCTTTACCCTGTGCTTTGTCCCTGCCTTATTGCTTTCTAGTTTTGCCAGAGAATGACACGTAAAAAGAGCCAGGTGTAAATGGACGAATGCAGACGGTGTGAATGTTCACACACTGGTGAACACATAAAAACAAACATGTGGATCACATGCAGCCGTCAGACACACTGTATCGAGAAGCTCTCTGTAGCTATTTTAGGACGTCATAGTCTATATTCAAATTCTAAGCTTTTAAAACACGTCAGCCTTGTCCTCTGTGCTGAAGCAGTAAGAAAGGTTCTACATTTTGTCTCTCGTTAAGATGAAATGCTCTCAGGAGTGTGACAGCTTCCATGGTCCAGGACATTCTCCCGGAGCTCAACACTTAAGAGACGGGAAATAAATCTGACAGCTTCTTATTTTTAGAGTTGCTATTTTGAATTAACTTCTTGAGGAAAAAAATGCAAACACCTGTCAGGTCAGATGTTTGAGCCTTGATCACCGCTTTGAAACACAGAACTTATTACGCGTGTCCCTGTTGTTCTGAAAGGTCCGGACGTGGATCCTCATTGTTGGATACACAACCGCTTTTGGCGCCATGTTTGCGAAGACCTGGAGGGTGCACGCCATCTTCAAGAATGTCAAGATGAAGAAGAAGGTAATGAAAATGTGTTATTATTTTATGATGATGTGAGAATGATTAAAAGGTCATTTCCAGGTATCCAGGATGTGCTAAAAAAATTGACTTAAACATTTGATTGTTCAGTTATGAAACATCAGCACTTTATGTGCCTCCTTGTCTTATCTGCTTTAAAGGGACAGTTCGTAAGATATTGCCAGAATTTTCCTGTGTTGCAGAGATGTCTATTGAAGTTTACTAATACCACTTGGTACTACAAGAGCTGATAGTCCAATAGCCCCCTGTAGTTTTAGGTGGGAGATGTAAAAACAGGGAGTTTGCTGCATAGTCCAATAAATGAACTAAATAAAGCTCAAAAAATGTCAATAAAGGAAATATTTTCAAACACATTTCTATAAAAAATCTAAACTATAAACCTTCTGAATTCAAGTTTCTCTCTTTTTGTTGAACCGAGACAAACTTCAGCAATCGCCTCTGGTTTGGTCCAAATAAATCCTCAATTCACAGAGTAAGATATGAAAATATTCTGGCTCTACACGCCCTTATAACCCGCTGCTGATACCTCTCTTTGTCCCGTCTGCCACTTCATGCCTCTCCTGGCCCTGCCTGCTGTGTCTTCTTGTCCCTGGAAACACTGTTAAAGAAAAATCACTGTCATCTGTATTGTGTCCCCTGTCCCCAAATTGACCTCCGTCTGCCTCACAGTCTCAGTTCAGTCCGAGCCCGGTGTCCAGCCAGGTTCACTGTGAGGTGACTGAGCCCCGTTGCTTGCGGTGAGCCACTTAGCTCAACGATTAGCTGAGGTACTTGGTAACAGCAGCTAGTCGCTACAGCCAAAGAAAGCTCCAGTAAAGGGTATAGTAGCAGTTAGGGGTTATGATACCCCCTCTCATTTGGAGCTACCTTCAAATTCTTGCCATTTCCTCAAAATGACTCCTTTAATTTTAGGTTTGTTTTAACATTTTTAGAATTTGAAGATTTCAAATGAGCTAAATCCGTCCTTGTGAACATTACATGTGATCCTTTCTGGTTGAATCCGGCCCCCAGGAACCTTTTATTTCTTATCACACCATGTACATCTGTTGGATAGAATAACTGCCAGTTCATAAAAAACACAGGAGTCTCCATTAAAACATCCAGACTTGACAGTCTCATCCATGAAGCTTGCACATGCCTTTTAAAAAGCCCAACACTGGTGTGTGGGTGATTGTATTCACACTCATGCTTTTCAACAAACACTCTGAAAGACTGGCAGCCCCTGGCACCTGCTTTTAGAATCTTCTCTGAGAGAAAAAAAAAGATTCAGAAATACAAATGGCTTTTTAAACATCTGACACAATCTGTTTCACTGGCCTACTTACATAAAGTGGTGCCGAGCTCACTGAGTGTTGTAACTATGCTCGGCCTTTTTGTATTTATAGATCTTGCTCTCTTTGTCACTGTTTCCCTCCGTCTCTCCCTCTCTCTCTCTCCCTCTCTCACTCTCTCTCACCCTCTTGCATATTGGAGGAAGTGTGGGTGGCCTGCCAGAGAAAGAGAGCAGGACGAGAGGGAGGAAAGAGGGATGGATCAAAGAGTTAGAGAGGTTGGAGGGATGTGGGAAAGTAGTGACAGAAGGGAGGATGGAGAGACAGAAGGAGGAAGGCGAAGCAGGGCAGAGAGAGGGACAAGACAAACCAAGTGGCACAAATGGCAAAAAAAAAAAAAGGTTGGACACTGTGAAAAGAAAGCTGTGAAAAAGAGGGCAAAGGAAAGATGAAGATAAGGAGAATCTAGATTAAAGGTTAAAAGGCAAAGAGCTGTGACCAAGCTCTTCTTCAGCCTGTGCCTTTTTTGTTCCTTTTTCCAGCACAGTGCTGTGACGCACGTTGAAGTTACGGACGGTGGCGAGTAAATAGTTTTCCATCTGTTCTGTTCATGCAGCACTTGAATTTCGTTCAGCTGGCATTGAGTTTGAACGAGACAGAAGTAAAGCTATTTAAAAAGTAACCACCATAACATGTCCCTGGCCTCCGGGCTGCTTTCTACCGCTCCCTGTTTTCCTGATTGTGACGTCGAACATGACAAATTTGACAAAAAAATGGATATTTTTCACTAGCAATGGGAATCGTCAATAATTTAAAAAAAGATACATATACACTATATTGCCAAAGTATTTGCTTACCTGCCTTGGCTCGCATATGAACTTAAGTGACATCCCATTCTTAAACCATAGGGTTTAATATGACGTCAGTCCACCCTTTGCAGCTGTAACAGCTTCAACTCTTCTGGGATGGCTTTCCACAAGGTTTAGGAGTGTGTTTATGGGAATTTTTGACTTCTTCCAGAAGTGCGTTTATGGACGGGAAGGCCTGGCCCTCAGCCTCCGCTTGAATTCATCCCAAAGGTGTTCTATCGGGTTGAGGTCAGGACTCTGTGCAGGCCAGTCAAGTTCATCCACACCAAACTCTCTTATCCATGTCTTTATAGATCTTGCTCTGTGCACTGGTGCACAGTCATGTTGGAACAGGAAGGGGCCATCCCCACACTGTTCCCACAAAGTTGGGAGCATGGAATTGTCAGAGTTCCTTTCACCGGAACTAAGGGGCCAAGCCCAGCTCCTGAAAAACAACCCCACACCATAATCCCCCCTCCACCAAACTTTACACTTGGCACAATGCAGTCAGACAACCGCCAAACCCAGACTCATCCATCAGAGTGCCAGTTGGAGAAGCGCGATTCGTCACTCCAGTGAATGCGTCTCCGCTGCTCTAGAGTCCAGTGGCGGCGTGCTTTACACCACTGCATCCAGCGCGTTGCATTGCATTTGCTGATGTATGGCTTGGGTGCAGCTGCTTGCCCGTTGAAACCCATTCCATGAAGCTTTCTATGAAGTTTGGAGGTCTGTAGCGATTGACTCTGCAGAAAGTTAGCGACCTCTGCGCACTATGTGCCTCAGCATCCCCTGAGCCCGCTCTGTCATTTTATGTGGCCTACCACTATGTGGCTGAGTTGCTGTCGTTCCCAATCGCTTCCACTTCGTTATAATACCACTGACAGTTGATTGTGGAATATTTAGGAGCGAGGACATTTCACAATTGGACTTGTTGCACAGGTGGCATCCTATCACAGTACCACCCTGGAATTCACTGAGCTCCTGAGAGCGGCCCATCCTTTCACAAATGTTTGTAGAAACAGTCTGTATGCCTCGGTGCTTGCTTTTATACACCTGTGTCCATGAAAGTGATTGGAAAACCTTAATTCAATCATTTGGATGGGTGAGTGAATACTTTTGGCAATATAGTGTAAGTGTTACTTATCTTTGCTCAGGCCAACCAGTCCCACCTTCTTACCATTCCAATTGAGACAAAAGCAAATGAAACAGCTATCAGCACTTAAACCTCAAGATGTATTCTCTGTTGGTTCAAGGACTGCTTGCAGGGCACTGACACACACACACACACACACACACACACACACACACACACACACACACACACACACACATAAACACAAACTTCCTCCATGCTGATTAAGTGCAGGTGCATTGACTTCAGTAGAGCGATAGTTGCTGTTGGTGCCCTGAAATCTCTGTCAGCTAATGTCAAAGGAGGGAAAAGCACAAATGTCTAGCCATCCTTTTTTCGAACGGTGGGGCTGGAACCGCATCCCTCATTCCCCCCCCTCCCCACGCCCCCGGCCTACCCTCCATCGTTCTTCCTGTACACTGGGGAGAGAACAGGTTGTAAATCAGGGGTGTGTTCGATAAGGGTTCCACTCGGTGGGCTGCGGCTGGCACTCCTTCACTTCTTAAATAGCTCAGTGCCAAAGACAGCATGTGTGTGCACGAGGGGGGCTTGGGGTGGGGGGTGGGGGGGGGGGGCACTGTCAATCAATGTCCTCCTTCTCCAAATACACACAAGCACACACCACAGACACAGATAAACATACACACTTGGGAAGAAAATCACCCTTTACACAAAACGCTCACCCACAGGCAGCTACTTGTCAGTCTGCCTATCTCAGTAATTTACTGAGGACTTCTTAGTCACATATTTGTTGATGCACACACACACACACACACACACACACACAGGGGGCAGGCTAAAGAACACATGCATTAACACACACATACATAGTAATTAAGGTTGTCTAAAAGTAACGTCTTCATCAGAAACATGAAGACACTAGAGCCCGACTGATACGTCAGAGTGCCAATAATACTTGGGGAAAGAAAACACTACTTAACACTTCAGGTATTTAGAGCAATTAAGTAGTTTGTCTAGCAGACTCAGTTGGCAGAGTAACATTTCACAGTTCAACAGATGGTGGTGTACTTTCCTCTAATTTCCCTAAAACATGACACATCTTGCATGTCTTTATTACAACTTTTCCAAATAAGTTTTATTCGTCATTTAAACTAAAATGTGTTTCATTTAAAGTTTAACTCCGCCACTTTTACACATTGAAGTGTGTGTTCAGGTCTTAGAGTACTACTGCATGTGTGACAAAAGTAGTATCAAGCCTTTTGTGACTCCAGAAGAAGCTGCATGAAATCTGATAAATTGCCTCCAGAGATGTCATCTCGTGGCTGCTTTGCATTGTGGGTAGTGTAGGCGCCTAATTTTGAAAAGAAAGAAGAATGTGCAGAATTAAGAAAAGGACATATTTCTGGTTCAGCTGTGTCAATCTGGATCAATTGTTTTTTTTTAAACCGTCCATAATGACTGCAACAGTGTTATAAGAGTGGAATACAGACCGGTGGATTGCTTTTCAAAACTTGGTGCCTACGTTAACCACACTGCAACATCACTGGAGGTAATTTGTAAGATTAGTTGCAGCTTTCTCTGGAGCCACAAAAGGCTTTACACTACTTGTTCACATATGTAGTAGCACACCCAAGACCTGTAAACACACTGTAATATAGAAAATTGGTAGAGTTACCTTTTTATATATAGGGATTTTTTTTTTATTGTAATCAATCTTGTCAAAAAGATTTCACTGGCTTTGAAGCAGCCGTCTGAACTGCTCTGCTTCACATCATCCTCCAAACTACACTGAAGCATTGCAGTATTTCTATTTCCTCGCCTATATTTGTTCAGTGCCAACAACATCAAAAGACACCAGATCAAAAAACAATCCCCTCACACATCTCATCCTGAGCCCACCGGCGGATGGAGACCCGTGCGAGACCGCTGCGCTGCAACTGGGCTGTGTGATACTCTCCAAACACGGCCCGGCCCGTGTTCCCTGACCTTTCGTTTGATGTGCCGTTCCAGCCAGTCAAACGCTATAATAAATAAAGATCACAAACAGGTCATGGCTTTCATCCCTCTAAAGTTCATGGTACAAAAGAGGAGCTTTTGTGGTTTACAGCTTTGGCTCTTGTTTGGTGGATCTTTTTCCAACTTCTCTTGCCACAAGGCAACACAATCGACGTGTTGGTGGCACATTATTGACAGAACTGACTGTCCAAAAGTGATTCTCAGCCCTGGGCCAAAGGAGTAAATACACTACGTGTGCCATAGTGTCAAATAGTGAACCAGGTCTTGGTCTCTTGGCCTCACAGTTTGGCTGGTTTCCTATCTCAGTGGGTGGTTAATTGCAGCTAAATGCATTGTAATCAGCCCCTGATTAGATGGTTAGAATGAAACCAGCAGGGCTCTGGGTCCTGAGATGGGATGAGAATCACATAATTACAGTGATCAATAAGAAATGTTGTTTGAAATGGCTCCACAGACACACATACCATTACATAACATTAGCAGGTGTGTGCTTTGGCCTAATACAAGGATCTCATCTTCTTTTTCCCCTCCAGATCATCAAGGACCAGAAGTTGTTGATTATCGTTGGCGGGATGCTGCTAATCGACTTATGCATCCTCATTTGCTGGCAGATTGTGGACCCACTTAAAAGGACCGTGGAAGAGTACAGCTTGGAGGTCGGTGTGCATTTTGATGTTTTTATTTTCCACATCTTGTCTTAACATGCGCTTATTTTTTGGTTTATGTTGATATAACATGATTGGCCTGCACTGGGAGAGATCCCCAGTGACACAGATTCTTGCTAAGAATGACTGTCAATTTGAAGTTTAGGCAAACAAAATATCCGCCTTGGGCTGTAGTGCGAGCATCTTTGTTGTGCCTGTTATTTTTGGGTCAGGATGTGAGCCATCACTGCCTCCTGTGCTCATCCCATGGCCGGACATCTGCCAGCTTGGATGTGAGACATTGGCAAGGCCCGCTGGAAAAGAGGCACTTGGCATGACTTCCTCCTTGCTGGAGAGGTGGCATGGTGTGGAGTAGAAATGAACTCTGCTCTGCTGTGATTGGTTAAAGTATATTCAGAATCTTTTGGGATTGGTTCTGGATGATTCTAGCTGTGTGCCCAATTGGCTAAAGTGAACATACTGCAGCTTTGGCATTAGGAGTTGATGGTGTGTGTTTGGGGTTGGGCACGACATGTTAGCATGTAACTGTCAGAGGTATTATGGAATGCAGACTGTGAATTAGCAGGGCAGAGCTGCATGCTTATTTTCTTGGAGGATTTAGTAGGTTTGTTGAAATTGCCCTATTGAGTTGCATATGTCATTTTTTCCAAGTATAAAACAGTATGCAGTATGGCCTCACCATTCATCCGTCTTTCTGTAGATCTTAACACCAGTGTTGTCCAGCAGACTGCTTAAAGATGCTAGATTAAACACTTGAGTCAGGAAGATTTCGAGCTGCATATATTAAAATGGCTTTGAGAATATCAGCTCATGCCGTTAAAAAGATGGTTCAGTGTTCCACTGGTTAAACATAAGAGGCTGCGGCACTGATTCATTCCTCAATCTATTAAGTTGTTACACAAAAAGATGGGCTCGCATTAGGCTGAGGGCAACTAATGCAGTGTAATGGCAAAATGGGTAATAGAGCTGGTGCAGTGAGGGATATGGTACATTTGGGACGGGTCCTGTATCTATGTGTGACTCTGAATTTCTTGTAATGAGGTGCACTGCAGCTGTGGTTTGTTACGTCTGAATGTATTAATGAAGGTCTGTCGTCTGTATGTGAAACCAAAAATTCTAGTGAGGCGAGAAAAATCCAAGAGAAGACTGGCAATTATGAGTTATCTGATGCCGCCTTTAAAGGCCATGGTTTATAGGACATGTCCACGTCTTTGGGTGCATTCAAATAACAACAAAATTATTAAAAAATCTTTGAAGAGAAGACATCAGAACATGGATAGTGCTTAGTGGAAATTTCTTTCTAATGAGTTGGTATTCAAGCCGCCTGTGCTTGGACTTGGTAGTAAGAACAGTCTCAATCATGAGACTGTTCTCACTACCAAGTCCAATTTAATTGACAACATTGGTTGGGGTGGACACTTCTAATAAAGAGGTTGTCAGAGGGCCACTGCATTGACAGGCAAGGTCCAATGGTGGATTTTCATGGAGACTTCTTTTGGTCGTATTGAATTGATTTTCATGTTCTTCAGGTCTTGCAGAGGACGGAAGGGTGGCTGACATTGTCTTGCACCCACTTTTGACTTTTTAAGGTCTTCAATTAATAAAAATCCTGTGAATGCTTTTCCAAGAGCGCTGGGAGCAGGTCAGCCTTTCTTAGTTTTTTTTTTTTTTTTCTGTCTTAGTCCTTGATGAAGCGATCCCTATGGGGGATCTCTGAGGAAGAAACTAGCATAGATATGCATGATATCTTGCCAGACGTATTTACATTCTTGTGCTCCTTTTGGCATGCTCTGAAGGTATACTTAGCGCATTTGTACAACTCTAGACAAAGCCTTATTTCCTTTGTGATGATAGCCACTTATATATTTAAGCCTGCCTAAAGGGTGTAGCAAAGCCTTGCTTAACATATTCATTTGTGAATGTTGTCAGTGTGTGCAGTCGGGTCCTCATGGAGTATTTTCAGACTCTAAGCCCCCGGCCAGGGGAGTGTTGTGAATATATTAACCACTCAGTGTAGAAGTTTGCTTCCCCCCTGGGGTCATGGATCTGCATGCCTGGGCTGAAGCAGAGGCTCCACATGCCCGCCCAACCTGCCAGATTTCCAGCACCAGCAGCAGTGGACCCTTGGGGATCAGCTGGGGGACAGGCAGCCTGGGGCTCCTCTGCGCCTGGCCTCCAGGCGTGTCAGCCGGGACCAGAAACCAGAAGGCAACCCAAATAGGAGGAGAGAGAGGCAAGGGAAAATGGAATAACAGTATGCACCTACACAGTGTTTGCGGACAATATCAGGCCTTGTTCCGACTGACATTATCACTGCATCAAATAACGCAACCTCATGGTTAGTTTCTGCACCAGGCTGCTGCACACAAGGTGAGGCTATCGGAGTGGCTGTGGCTCAGGAGGTAGAGCGGGTTGTCCACTAATCAGAGGGTCAGTGGTTTGATCCCCAGCTGCAGCTGCATGCTGAAGTGTCCGTGGGCAAGATACTGAACTCAAAATTGCTCCAGATGGCTGTTTCATCAGTGTGTGAAAGCGCCTTTGAAAGGGCGAATGTTGCAAGTGTTGCAGGCCGCTAGACCAGAGAAGTGCTACATAAATACAAGTCTAAGTCTTAAAAGTTGAACCTAGATTAGGGTTGGGCAACATATTGAAATCATGTTGAGACTATATACTGGCTTAGATTTGGATATTGTTATATCATGTTGTCTTTTTCTGGATTTAAGGCTTCCTTACACTAAAGTGATACCATTTTTGGAACTTACCAGGCAGTTCTTCTTGCTCTACTACTTGCCTTTACCCATTTATTACGTTTGTTTTTTTTTTGCCAAGTCTTAGTATCCACAAAGTACTTTTGAGGAGCTGTCAAAATATTGAGATATATATTGTGTATCGCTATAAATCCTAATAATATAGTGAGATTACCTGCAGGCTAGCCCTAACCCTGGATCAGTTTCTGCAGCAAAGCAAGGCATCAAATTGGTCAAACTGTCCTAGATTATATTTGATTTCCTCTCTACCACAAACAAATGTTTTTTTTAACACAGTTTAAATTTTACATTGAACATCCACTTGGTAGGGTGGGGAACAGGACCATTGTGGGAGCTCAGGAGCCAGTACGTCCTAGCCTTGACTGACTTACTGTAATTGGGGCAAGGAGAAAGACCATTAGTTACTCAGTTTCCTGTGAGCTCTCACATCATGCTTGGCCATTCCTCCCCTGTGAATTCCCTTTCTCTGTTGTGGTTTTTTTTCTTTCCATCTCTCACTTGCGCTGTGTCTTTGTCAGTACCTCCCCTCCTCCAACCTTTACATTTCCTTTCCCCACCGTAGAGAGCTGGGAATAACATTGGCCTTGGGTTCACAGAGCTGTATCTACCTGCTGTACCCAAGGGCATGCAGTATGACAACGTGGTGTTATTGAACTGTCACAGTGCTCACTAGTCCGCCGTTGTTCAAACCATCACACAGGGGGGTTTCCTTCTTGACTCACAGCCAACAAGGGTACTCACACATTGTTTACATCGATGGTGCAGTTGTTGCTTTTTTTTTTTTTGGTCGAATACCCATAAAGTGGGATGACACTCAGGAGGGATCATCGATGCAAGTGTGTGCTTAGGAGAGAAATGTACTCTGCTATACTGAAGTGGGTACTCATATTTATGCCCTGTAGTGGTCAGAGATACAGGTACATCTAAATATTGTGAGTGGATAACTGGCTGTGGTTTAGATTTTTGGTGAAATGGTCCAACTCATTCTGAAGAATCAAGTTTTCCTCAGTGGAAATGTGGACAAAGTCAATATTCTGCATCACCAGGGGTAAACCCACTGCTCCGAATCCAGCAAGCTTAGCTTAATGAGCTACCATTAGCAAAACTAGGGCATCCCCCTTTGCATCCTTTATTAGCATTAGCAAGAAGATGAAACTGTGAAGAGGCTGACAATGGATCCTTGTGGAATACTTCATAAAAGTTGACTGATTTAATACCCTCCCAAATAAAAGCAAAGAAGGGCCAGAGATCATGTGGGGAGTTAAGTCTTTGAGTCTCTAAAATGAGGGGAGAGTGACCCCCCGAGTCTCATTTTAATTACAGTATGTAGATGATATGCCTTCAACAGAAATGACTCATAACCTTGACATTGTCCCCAACCTCTTCAAACCAAGCCTAGGCTCTGATCTCCTCCTCTGTCTGTACTGCAGAGAACTGCGCATACAACCTTATGTGATGAATTCAATAAAAAAATCAGATAAGATAACATTAAAGGCATCTCGACCAAGATTGCAATGACGATGGCAGTTCTTCCGCGATTCTCTACACTGGTCCGACCCCTACGTCCTCAAACTGCATTCTGCATATCAGTGACTTTTTTTTCTCTCCCAGAGAGCTTATTGAGAGCAGGAACAACTCCGGCTGCTCCTGGAATGTCCTGGGAATGATGGTGGAGACGTCGGGCGGCAGTGAGCAATTAGATCCATTTTGTGGCTCGTTAATAATTGAGCGTTTGTTAATGGCGTGCAGGCAGACTGCTGGTTGCCATCAGATTAAGCCCTGCAGTACTGACACATGTTGCAGTGTCGATGCACACACGTGTTCTGAAGCATGTGAGAGTGTGTTTGACTCAATTGTTCATTTATGTGTTTGTCGCGCCGTGTATAGGTGTGTGTCAGTGAATATGACCTTGTGTGTATGTTCCAGCCCGTATGTGCCCACTCATGCACGGATATGTTTTTCTACATATCGCCTGTGTGTTTATGTACACATTAACGGCCTCTCTTGTTGTCCTGGGCATTGTCTCCTGCATAATGAAGGACAAACCGTCGAGAAGGATCATTAGCATTCTGGTGGATCCTGCCGCAGACCCCCTCTACTCTAGTCTGTCCTCTTGTCTCCTCTTCCTTTCCCCTCCCTCCTCTGTCGTTTTTTTCTCGGCTTGGAAGCTGCTGCAAGCATTGGCGGGCAGGCTGCAAAAAGAATATTGCAGTGTGGCATCACCATGGCAACGGCCATGGTTTCTGACATCCATAACACGAGCGCGGCACTGTTGATCCGTGAGACAAAAATAGCGGGTTAGGGAACCCACTTCAGGACGGCAACGCATGCAGAGAATATTTTAAACATCTAGAGACACATCCGCTGGGCTGATTATCAAAGACTGATAATGACACATACTCATGCATGCATATTTCCATGCAGATGTTTAGGAGCTCTCACAGAGGTTTCCCTCAGCGCTTTGACAATGCACTCATCTGTTCCAAATATATCACTTCACTAACAAGCCAACGTATGACTTTAATGCGGAACCATTTCTCTTTACGAGATGGAATGATGGCCTTGACATTAATCTTACGGTCAGATATGAGGTTGCCATTTTTTACTTCGGCCTTTAAATGAATCGAATGTGGCAAAAACTCAGATTACATTGTTATTTCCCCTACTGATAGGCTGTGAAACACCATCTGTTCTCATAATATTTACATACAATATTGTCATAGGATGGGAAAAACACATTGTTGTCTAAAAAAAATAGGGGGGAGCCATTGTAGGGAACAGATGAGAAGGACAGTTTTTGCATCTGTTGTTATTCTTATTAATAATTTCATCAGAAAGCGGACACCTGCTATCTTTGTGTAATTTATCCTGATTCCACCTTTTATTAGTCACTGTTGACAATAATCCGCTACTGTTAACAGTGCTACTGCCTAGCATGGTCATTTCTGTAGAGTTCGGCATAAATGCAGCATAATGCATCTCTGATGTTGACGTCATGTGTGACTTTTTTTTTTACCTTTAAGATTAGAGTGGACATAGTTGGGTCATCTATTGTCAGGCTTAGATGTAAGACAAACCTGTCTTTCCCCTATCTTTCCATCCATCTTCTTCCTCTCACTGGTCTGTACTGGTGATTCTCCTTTCACAGACCTGTTAACGCACTGTGCCGTTCCCCCAGGTATGAGGTTTTCTCACATTCAATCTCCTCTCTTTTATTTATTGTGTTTTCTTTCCCTCACCATGTCAATTTGCTTACTTTGGAAACTGTCGTTCTCGCTTGCTCTCCACCACTGTCACCTATCCGTTTCACTCCTTGTTGCCCCTTATGAGACGCTTCTCTATCAGAATTGTGTTACCAGCCTCTTTTCTATTTGCAGACCCCTTTCTTATTCCATACCTCCAGCTCCCACCTTGTGCTATCCCTCTCATGCTTCTCCTCATTTGGCCTGCTTGCACTCCTGGGAGAGCACTGAAAAAGCAGAGAAAATCGAAAAACAAGCTTGTGACAGCAATACCGGTAGACAAGACTCAGGCTGACCTGAAACATTCCGTTTTCTCCTTCCCACATTTCTTTCCTCTCGCCCCCTTCTCTATTTACTTCATCTCGGCATTTCTTTTTCTCACACTATCCTTTTTCTCTCAATTCACCATCTCCTGCTCTATCAATTTTCCAATTCTGTGTTACCTCTTCAAAGGGAGCCATGTCCTCGGTCCCGGCCAGGATTGGCTGTTGGGAGGGTGAACTTGGGAGAGTGTGGCTGGAGGGAGGGAGACATGTGCCAGCAAAGTTCCTCCAGTCAGACAGATGAGTGTGGCTGACAGTGAATTTCCTCACCGCTCCTCTGGGATTGTATGTGGGTTGAGGTCAGCCAGGCTGTATGCACACGTGTGGGATCATATCAAAGAGCTTAACCAATGTTAATTTTACTGAAACTTTTGTGTACCTTACATTAAAGTTTCTGATTGACAAAATGTATTTTTTTTTAGTTTTATTCTGCCTTAAGGCCCAGACAAACCAAACCAATATTGAAAGCACTATAGTGGTGAGAAAGGCTAACTGTTGCATAGCCTCAGGGCACCTTTGTCTCCACCAAGAAATTGCACCTAAACACACCACAAAGGCTACAGCCGATGGCCACCTGCCGTGAGGAAATACTTAATAAAACTTAAAAATCTATAAATCTACCGAGTCTCCTAAAACACCACTCACCAATTCAGCTCTGCACAATAGCCTTTCGTTCAATCTCAGAGTTTTGGTATATGCCACGAGCACCTGAATAAACCAACTGGAAGAGGTTTGAAAACCACACGTGATAAATTGTCATATTACAAAACTTAACAATCCCCAATCTGTATTTTTTGTGCAATTGAATGTGTGCCTTTTACACTTAACTTCATAGACCCAAGTAGCAATCAGAAGTTCAGAAAATTACATCACTGCAATGCACCCTTTAAATAAGACAGTGTGGACTCTGGAATGAGTGCTATTGGTGTATTAACAGCAAATAAAGGTGACAGAATACTTCCTGTGTTGAGTGACCGATCTCAAGCAAGTTTAAAGATACTGCAACTTGATACACGTGCTGTAAACTGAAGCTAGTGACTGCATCGGGAAAATAGTCGACAGGAATATAAATTAGGTGTGATCTGCAGCGTTTTTTGCCCTAAGATGCAGACACCCTTGTGATCCTTTTTACACTGCAGCGCTCCACCTCCACACACACACACACACACAGACACACACAATCACCTGCCCACGATGTTGTCGCTCCCCCTCTTCCTGCACTCTCACACACGTTCCCCACTGCAGTCAACTGTTGATTGTGTGAATGCCATCTGAAGGACACGATGCTCCTGTTTCACTATCAGCCTGCTCTGAGAAAGCAGGTGGAAAAGGATAGTCCTGTTTACATTTCATTAAATCCAGTCGGCTCTTCGTTCTCAATGTTATAGTCTTATGGGAAATAAAACATAGACTGTGAATAAATGCGGTTTATCTCAGATCTGGGTGGATTAAACAATGTCGGAATTGAATTACACATAATTTATCCCGGACCAGTCATGTTCCCAATGACAGAAAAAAAAGATGTCACATGACAAGAACTGAGAATCATAAAGTAAAGCTGGAGGCTAAAGAACAATAGCATGTGCAGCATTATCCATGCAGCACATGACCATGCTGAGATGGTGCTAAGATGGACTTTGAGGCTCCTTTGTTAGCATCGAGTAAAGCGCTAGCCGAGATCAATACCTTTTCAAAGTAAACTGGGTCATTAAGGGATAACCACCACCTACCTAGGCCTTTTCTCATCGACCACCTCTGAAGGGAAGAAGGACTGGGGGGAGAGAACAAAAGGGAAGGCTATACAGAGTGCACACATTCACGGTGATTTGAATGGTTGCATGAGCATCTGAGAGATTGTTATTCCAAAAGAATAGTTTAGGCATTGTTAGGGTTATAGTTAGGTATTGTTACTGCATGTGTTGTGTTATTAGGGTGCATCAAGTTCTTGTGTTGTGGTGAATTCAAAGCATGTGGTTCTACATTGTTAATGACTCTCCAAATCTAGATTACTACATTGGAGTAGAAAAATGTGTATTAGACTCTTCTTCCGATTATGTTTTTTTTCATAGCCGCTTCAGATATTGTGCATAGCTCCACCTTACCCTTGTGGTGGGCACAGAGTAGCATGGTGCACCGGTGCCTCAGACCTTGGCATAAGTAAGTGTGTCACAAGTTTTCCCATGGGAATACAGAGTTCTGTTTATAGTCTCGCCCGTTTTTACATGTTCCAGCAAGGAGAGTCACGACTTTAGTCCACTGGGACAGGACAAAGACCTCAACCTACATAAAGAGTGCTGCATTATGAACTGATAAAATTGGGAGTTGAATATGTTTTCATGTGTAAAAACAGGAGGAGACAAGGAGCTAAAGGAGAAAAAGCAAATAATCCTTAAATTTAAGATACATATTGAATATAGGATTAATATATGTTAAGAGACAACATGTTCATTTTCAAATGTAATAGTGTCGTAGCTTTATGCAGTGGAAAACTTCAGGTATGCAACATCAGGGTGCGACTCTTCCAATGTCAGAAAGGGAGGGAATGATGAGATTTCCAGTGAGTTGAGATAATTTTCTCAGCAGGTGAACCGACTAACACAATCTTTCTTTGTTTGCTCTTCATACCTTATACAGACAATCATCTGAGAGAAAGACAGCATGGTTGTGGGCATCAGCACAGAGATCAGCTGAGACAGTTTAAGTACTGAATTAATTCAACCTGGCTCCAGGCAGGATTGTGAGAGGCATCGTTAATGCTGGACATAATATCTACCCAATCGAAGTGGGGATCAACATCAGGGCAGTGTTCTATATTTAAAATGAGATTTAGTTGCTCTTGTCTTGCAGTCAGTGATTTTTACCTCTTCAGCGCTTCAACAACCTAGCCTGTTAAAGTTAAACAAAAGTTTGAAAGCATTTTCATGTTTGTTGTGTTTTGTTTTTTGGGTTTTTTGCACAGATCACTGCCTCTATCTATCTTGTGAGAGATAGATGGGGGCGACCTGGATACCTCAGGTCTCAGTTTACACAAGATTTCATCATTTTTGTGAAGAATATTGACCCAGTGTGTCTTGCCATGCTTTGACAATGCACTGATATTTGCCTTGTGAGGGACAACATTGTACGCTACGTGTAAGCTGGCAGCGTTATCGGTGAATCATGCAGGAAAGCACTCTAAGGACTGCTTCAGAGGTGCTGTGTTTGTTGACACTCTTGCTGGTAAATTGGACATGTGGTTGTGCATGGCTGAGCCTGTTCAAGTGGATCTGTCGAAAATGGAATTGGGTGGCAATATTTACCTCCTTCTTACTTTCTCTCGATCTCTATGAGCTGTGTGATTTCTCTCTCTCTCTCTCTCTCTCTCTCTCTCTCTCTCTCTCTCTCTCTCTCTCTCTCTCTCTCTCTCTCTCTCTCTCTCTCTCCCTTCCCTCCCACTGTTCACCTCTCTGTATATGTTTCTTTCGCTCTTTCTCTCTGGCAAAACACACTAAATTACCCCCGACTTCCAGCGTCACCCACACCTCTCTTTTGCTCTCCACTCACTTTTGGCCCAGCCCTTGTTTCCCCTTCACTCCTCTCCTATACTGCTCCCCCGGACTGCAGTTGCTAGGCAACAGCTGATTGAGCATGAGGGGTATGCAATTGACCAATTAGAAGTCTTCCAAATGAAAAGTGGTGTCAAGAGTTCCTGCAGTTGCAGCTAAGGCTTTATCCAGTCTATGCTGTTCGTGGACTCTGGATATTGTACCATATGTATTTGTAGGTGCATACACACATAAACACATACACACACATACATACACATGTTTCAATAAGGGTGTGCGTGTTTCAGGCCGTTGTTAATGCGATCGCACACAAACACTCGTCTACTTAACTGTGCTATCCAGCTTCCTCTCCTTCCTTCCATTTGCATCAATATCATGTTGTCTATCCTCTCCTCTCTTCCCCTCTGTTTACTTCCCTCTAACCTCCTGCCCCTTCTCACATTCCTTCCTTCCATTCATGCAGTCTCTTCCTCTCTTTCAATCTTCCTCCCTCCATCCATCTCCCTTTCATACCAGAGACACCCTCCATCACTGACCAGACACATCCATCAATGTTCCTCCTCCTCTTCTCTCATCCACAGCCCTGAGGATTCCATTACGGCTTTGCAGCCGATACACACGTACACGCGCACGCACACACACACACACACACACACAGTTCAGGGAAAGGCAGCTCTATCTCATCTGGCCACGGGCTCAGACATGATTAGTTAGAGACTCGAGATAGTGATGCAGCTCTTGATGATGTCAGTGACTCTGTATGTGACGAAGATGATAATGATGATGACGATGATGATTATGATGGTGATGGTGATGATGATGATGATGATGATAATGACGTCGTTGATGATGAATAAGTTCTGGAGGCAGTGAGGTGATGATGAGGTACACTTAGACCCAAATGTTTCCCACAGTTGTTCGGCCCATCCATGCATTTGACCATCATTAACATTGACCTTTGACCACGAACCCGAGCCCAGCTGGATACGGAGTCAACTTATCCCGGCATATGCCTTCCCATGAGCTAACGAGAGAAATGTTTATGTCATGTTCTCATTTGACCTTTTTTTAAACATGCAAACCGATTACATTGCACGACTCTCTTTTTGAACTAACTGGCTGAAATTTGACGCAAAAATGTCTAGTAGATATATGTCAGCAGGTAGTTATTAAAGAGAGAAATAGGAGATGTATGTTTGACTTGTCATTATCTGTGGCCTTTTCACGGGGTATAAATCATTACTGTAAAATGATTGTTGTTCAAATAATTCTGGGATAATTTAGAACTGGAGGAAGGAGATCGGAGTCAGCTCAAAGTTCAAACAAGGTTTTAATCTTGTACAAGAGGAGCATTCACAGAGCAACACGCAGGTCTGTTACAAAGTGAAGACTCAATGTCTTAGGAGAAAAGCATGGTATTTATCTGTCTCTGTGGGTGTGTTTTCACTCTGATAGTTACTAATTTATTCCCTCCTGCGCTTAAATGGTCTTGCATTTGAGCGCAGAAATAAGAAATAGTTCCCAGAGAAGGAAGTGATAACCTTCAGTGATTATTCAACACCTTACATGGGTCATAAAACAACCTAAAACGAGGTCACAGATCACGTTAAACAATTACATTGAACGTTCTTCTGTAAGTCTTCAGTTCACATCTCTCTTCATGAAGTACACATTTTCCATCACAATTGTCACCTCTTTGTTACAAAAAAAGATTAAAGCTTAAAAGTTTTTTAACAAATAAACACTTCATTTGAGGAGAAAATAACTTAATACTCACGAAAATGATCTGACCGTGAAGCGAGATGATTTTACTGAACAAGACATCTCCAAATAAGTTGGTCAAGACTATAAACAAGTAAGTCCTGTTAGTGGCCACATTTCTAAATTGAATGGAAAATGTTGGTTTTCAGATCAATTTGTTGAGATGAGACGTGTTGTAGCAAAGGAATGAATGAAATAAACTGGATAAAAACAAATATTCTTTTAATAATATTGCAGTACTTTATCACAGGGAGTTTGATCATGCTATCAAGGGAAACATGTTTCTTTTCATACAACAAAATGTAGCTTCTATTAACTGACTAACGGAAGCACAAGATACATATTCAATGTAAGAATACACCATTGATTCAAAGATAAAACAAAACAACTATTAAATACATTTTAAAACAAGTTACCTAAGTGCACCTTGCAGTGCACCTCGATAATATCCAGAAATATGCGTTGGTCTTTGACAAGTACACAAGTAGTTTTTACACAAAAAACTGCATGTTTATGATAATACTGGTAGTAGCTGCAAATAAAAGCTACTATTTGACTACAAATTTGGGAATGAGTTCACCAAAAACTCAAGGCACTCTGCTTTGCTGAAGTTCAAAAGCTGGAAAGCCTTTAGTAGAGTAGCTACATGATTAAAATCACATAAAAACACAATAAACGATTTTAAACATTTGTACCTTGACAAGGCAATGTGTATTGACTTTTCAGGAATCATTCCCCCTTTTCTGTGGACAAACGTCATATGGGACTTTCTCATTAAAATTAATAAATAATAATAAGACACAAGTTTAGACCTAATAGTCTGGGTGCTGGATCTTTAATGTAGTTATATGGACAAGGAAAAGGACAGTATGTAAACAGGTGGGGTTGATGATAGGTTAGAGTTGCAGAGTTGTATAATATAGGATTGTAAAACATGAAACTAGTTAAACTTTTTTTTCTAATAAGGAACTATTGCAATCCTTATTGCTGCTAATATTACTCTTTATATAGAAAGCATGAGACAAGATAGAAAGAGCAACCAATAGTAGTCAGTGGTGCTGTGCCAAGGATACTGTATGACCTTTACAGACTTGCCACGCAGCACTTGGCATAGCTAAAAGTACTGTCTGCCAGGGATTGAACCAGATAGAGGATTGTTTTTTTTTCTTCTTTGCAACATCCAAGAGCTTCAGTCAATGTAGTTGTTGACTGACTAAAGCACAGGCTGACCTGGCACAACTTTGTGTCTTTAACTATAAGAAGCAACTTTGTACCTTTTTGATAGGTACAGTAAAGATACACACCCAGTAGACCTAGGATGTGCCTTTTATAGTAGTTTTGTCCTCAACCCCTGTTCCTGCAAACGTGTTTGGTCCTTTATTTAGCACATTATACCATAAACAACACAAGTAGCTCAGTGATATCACACCTAAGCATCATTTTGTGTCGCTAATGATCATTTTCAACAATGCATTTTCAACACGCCATTAATCAGCCATGTGTTGCCTTGTAAGTAATGTGATTTAGCCCAACTATAAACTGCAGACCCCAGTGATTGATTCATGAATAAATTAGCAGCTGCGTGAGATGAAAACTGTGTAAGATCATGCAAGATCTCCTGGTGAGTATTTTTTTTTCAATATTATTCCTAATAACTCTTCATGTGAACCCACAAGCTGTTGCGCGACCTCGCACTGCACTGGCGCTGCGCGGCCTCTGCAGGGCTGCCTTCACCTTAAGGAGGCACCATTCAGAGGCGTATGTGCCTTGCGGTGAGGCGAGGGGTCAATTACAATAAGGTTAATCCATGACACACACCCAGTTTCACACAGATATAAACACACTTAACACACATACACCGCTGCTCCTAGGAGTCCGGTGTAGGAGACCACCAAGGTCGAGCTGTGATGGGGAGATGAGAGCACTTCGCCACTGCTTGAACAAAGTACCGGCGCTGCCTCAGCACTATGAGCCCGGGAATACAAATACATTCAGCTAAGTGGGAGAGTTCTTTTACACAAGACCTTGAGCCTTGGGCACACTGCAGACTGTACACTAACAGTATAGAGGGCTGTAGATAGGAGGACAGAGGAAGAGTGATAGGGGACTCAAGGAGACTCGAGGGAGCCGAGAGAGAGATGGGGGGAGAGTGGAAGAAAGGCAAAATGAAAGGTGAGGAAAAGGCAGGGGGTAGGAAGCATGTGATAGGAAGGAAAAGAGGATAAAAAAGGAGGTGTATATATAGGGAGAGGGAGGTGGGGAACGAGCTGCAGGGAGAGTGACGGAGCCAAAAGAGGGGAGAGCCGCAAGCACACTAGCTATAACTACTAGATAGATAGATAGAGATGTTGGGGAGAGATGAAGTTGAAGATATGTGAGAGAGAGGGAGAATAAGGGGTGTCATGGCTACTTATCATCACACTGCCGAGGGTGACATTGATTAGCACTTGCCATCGGCAGGGAGCCTGCAAGGCAGTCGACGGGAAGGTCAGATAATTAAACCCAATGCCGCTGCAAAAAGCTGGCACCTCGCCCGTCTCTCTCCCGCCTCTGACTCATTGGAGTTGGATGAAACAAACTGTTGTTGTATGTGTTGATGCTTTTGGGTACTTGTGTTAAAAGTACATGGAAACGTGCCGAGGTAGGTGCGTATATTAGCATTCATACACTGAAATTAGCGTATATGTGCAGGTGTTTCTTTCCCATTGTCACATTCAATGTCACAAGCCTGCTGGAAAGCAGGGAACAGTAAAAAGAAGAGATCTTCTGAATAAGACATACTTTTTTCTAATGCTGATGATGGAAATCAGCTGAGGAATAAGACATCCTGCTTCTTTCTCATCTCTGTTGAACTGATCTGATACAGACATGGAGGCCAGTGACAATGTTAAGGCGGTCGCTTTTATACTTCTTTACTTTGTTCTGTCTTTAAACTCAATGCCGACTGAAGGATGTTCAAGTGCTGCTTGAACAGAGATCGATAGCAAAGTATTTCTGTGCTTACATACTCAACCTCAGCATCTGGAAAAGGAACAAAACCACATGAAAATTCAGAGCTATGTTGATCAGTCTTTGTTCAGCAGCCAGGTCAGCCTGTGTGGGGGTAAGGGCCTGTTTAATGTTGCTTGGGGCTGTTTTAATCTGACTTGCACCATCTTTACACCAAAATTTGGACAGTCCACCCAGTGTCATGTTTCCATCAATGCTGATCGGAGCTTTTACTCCTGCAGAGTCATTTGACCTAGGAACACAAATGCTGATTGTACTCTGTCCTACTGAAAACAAAAGCCAGATGTTTTTTGCCTATTGGGATACAGTTATATGTGTGAATGGAAAAGCATGCGGAAGATGTTGGAAATGAAAAAAAAACTGTACATTTTAAATATAAGATTAGATGACTGATAGACCTGTGTGTAAAGTTTATATAAGCAACTGTTAATCCTAATTTAAGTCACTAAGGGTGGCGATGCCTCTCACATTGTGGTTTGTCAGACTGTTGGGAAATGCCCGGCTCAAATCTCCGGAGAGATGTTTTTCCTTTGCAGGTTCACAATTTCACTCCGTCACTTGTCATTGGATACATGTAGTGGATAATCTGCCATTCTCTCAGCTGTCTGTAATGCGATGTTGTGACAGATGCGTTCTGACCCGTCTGAGTGATGCACTGGGTGTTTGTGCGTGTGTGGATTTCACCTCTGTTTAAACCCCCTGTTCCTCCTCCTCCAACCTGTGATTTTGTGTCCTGTCGCTTCCAAGCCGACTCTTCAAAGAGCCCACAGGAGGTTTTTTTTTTCTTTTTGGCATTGTGATTGGAGCACTCCGTGATTGGATTTGACCCCTGTGAATTTCTGCTTACTTTGATCTTAGCATGCATCTTTTTAAAACTTTTTTTTTTTTAGAGAGAGTGCCGAGCCTGCACGCTATTCGCTGTCAGCTTGGCAGTCAGAGCGTTAATGTTGCTTCAGGCATTATTAATAATGCCCTTTAAGTAAAAAAGAAGGGCTGGTGAAGGTGGTGGGAAGAAAACATTCAGGGGCTAAATGGTTCCAATTAAGTGCTAATCTGACGTGTAGCATTTTAAGTCGATAACAGACACACAGGTTACTGTGTTAAGCCATCGATATCTTAATTTTAAGGAAAGTTATAGCCTCAGCCTGACAGAGCTCAAAGAGAAATTTCGCAGCTGTTAATTACCTTCTGTCTTCTTTAAAATATGTCATTGCTGCCAAGAGCTCTGCACCCAACATCATTATATTGCAGCTGATTGTTATCATTCTCTAAAGTGCCAATAAATGTCACATATTTGCAATCCCCTGTACATTCCAGCAAGTGTAGCAAGCTGTCCTTAGGCCTGGTTTCAGCTCTCTCAGTATCCCCTCCCTCCCTCTCCCCCTCTCATTCTGTCCTCTGGTATCTGCAGCCACCTCTGCCATCCGCTAAACCTCTGGAAACACAAAGCAAAGAGCGGCAGAGGGAGATTATGAATGTCCTGGATCAATACTCTGTAAACCATATGGTGCTGCTTGAACTATATCCATCCACTTAGCTTTGCTATTTTTTTCTTTCTTTTTTCCAAAGACAATGCCTCCCAAGTTTCATATATGTAATCTGTAGGGCGTTTGTGTCCACACTGAGGTCAGAAGTGTTTCGCATCCTGCAACATTAGCATGAAAGTTGTTGCCAAAGCTACATGTGACATAGCAAGTGATTTTTGTTAACATAATCTCTAGTAAAACAAAAAAAGAAGCGCACCATCTCAGCCATCACCGCTTCATTTAACGTTGCATAATGCTATAAACTGAGCCTGACTGCATTTTTGGCTTTCCTTTCTACTGCACGGTTGTCACAACAGAACAAGGGCAACAGTAGCATGTTGGCGACACCTTAACTACTGTATAAAGGCCCGGGACTACAGATTACTGCAGAAAATTACAGTCATTAATGATGAATTACATGTCATGTGTGAACTGCTTGTTTATTTCTGTGTTAAATTGTGTGATTGCTTCTCTGTGGCGCATTGCACATTATCAGCTGCAGCGAGGCAGGCGCTCTCTGCGTGAGATTTGAATGGTGAGATGTGCCACCGCGAGGGAGCGAGAGAGCAGCGACGCAGAAGAGGTGTTGGGGGCGAGGAGAAAGAGAGAAAAAGAGTTGATGACGGTGAGAGAGAAAGGGAAAATAGCTGGGAGATGATTAGATGGCGCCGAAGAGATCGTAGCATGCTGGAGAGCACAATCTGCTGATTGTCAGTCAGTTCGCCTATGTGTGTGTGTGTGTGTGTGTGTGTGTGTGTGTGTGTGTGTGTGTGTGTGTGTGTGTGTGTGTGTGTGTTTACTTATTGCAGTCCTATGTAAATATATTATTTATGTATGTTTACGGAAGAGGTGTTGTTATCTTACAGGCATGCTACCCCCATCCTCCCCACATCCACACCCGCCCCACCTCACTGACAGCCATATGTCCAGTAATTAACCTGCGCAACATCTACTGTCTTGCTGCCCTTCACCAAATCACGATGTGTGTGCATGCACGTGTGTGTGTGTGTGTGTGTGTGTGTGTGTGTGTGTATGTGTGTGTGTGTGCATGCTCGTGAACATTTGTCCACCTGACTTTCATGTTGCTGACCTGCACATACTTGCGTCTGCATCTTAGGCTGTGATCCTAATGGATGGGTCTGGTCTCTCTATGTGACACTGTGCGCTCGTGTGTATTGCTGTGATGCAATCTGATACAGAGAGAGAGAGAAAAAACGGTGCCGTACAGATACAGCGTCTTAAGTCTACTGCCACTATAGCACATTCTGTATTCATGTTCATTAGTCACTATTAGCAGACGGGCTGCTAAGAGGGTACAGAGAGGAGGGAGGGCCACAGCGAGTCCGATAGAGCGACGATAGTTAGTGAGGGGAAAGGGGCGTTGTGTGATTGAGAGCGTAGAAGGTGTGAAACAGCAATATTAGGTTCTACCTGATCCTGAAGCGTTAACATATCCTTCTGAATGAAAGTAAAGATGCAGACTGGCGCTGTCCCGTGCTGTATGAACCCTTGGGAAGAGCATATGGCTGGCGTGTATGTGTGTGTATGCATGAATGAGTGATGGGAGAGTTGCCCTGCAGTTTCAAAATAGCCGTAACAGCAATGCAGCATTTCTCGTATAGAGAGTATAGTGTATCTGCAGTGAGGTTTCAGGTTGCTGGAAAAGCTGCATTTCCTTCCGTTTCCTTATCTTTCCACATCATTTTACCGAAAATAGTACAGTATTTCTACCGTATATACATCGTCCTTGCGATAAACATTATTCTCTATGCAGTATTCTTTATTCACAAACAGACATTTTCTAAATATTTTCCCTACTCTTCACCTGTCATTCTATGCAACTTCTGCATGTCATGTTAGCATACGTTAGCTGCTGTCGCACTCTGTGACGAGGCACTCGACGGTGTACATGAAGTCACATCCTTCCCTCGCAAATAAAATCCACAGTCCGGCACTGTTAAACAATTTAAGCAAGTCGTCCACAGGCTTGTATAGGCAACCCAAGAGAGACGGGGAAAGTCTCATTTTTCATGTCATGCTCACACATGGCCACTGAAAAAGAACATTGGTAAATTGCTACAAATGATACATACAACACTTTTAATTTGTTCTTTAAATCCCTCAGTTTAATAAACTACAAAAACACTAATATACTTCTGAGTAATTACAAAACCCTTTTCTCTGAAACCTCTTTCTAATTAAAGTCATGCATAAACTTAAGGGAAGAATTAGACTATCTTTAAGTATATACCAGATTGGATATAAAATACATGCTGGCAATAGTTAGCGGCTCAATCTTTATTACGCCCTGCAGGCTAATTGAAGCCACTACGCGGGCGCATATTTTGTAGTGTTTTTCATAATTCATGATCTGTTTACATTCATCAGTTTCAAAGTTTGATTTACAGCATATCTGTGCATATGCATACACAAAATCATTTTCAATATCTAAATACATATACAGTTAACATTCCCTTGCATGAGGTATGGCTATCGATTTTTGCTCGGATTAAATGTGCTGCCATGTCCTCAGAATGAGATTCACGTAGCCTCAAGAGCCTGATTGGATCGGGCGATCGATAGGGTGGTCGAGAAATGGAGAGACAGGAGATGAGAGAGAGAGAGAGCAGGAAAGAGAGGGGGGGAGAGAGATGTATTCGCTGTTCTTCATTACACCTATAAAAGGAAAGAAATGAGAAGTGGCAGCGAGGGAGTAATAGCAGTTTGTTGCAGCGCAGTCCCTGCCCAACGCTGAAGCACTTTGCATTATTCCTCTTACAGCATATGTAATGTGGTGGAGAAATAAAATAAAACGTGTAAAATGTTATTACTATTATTTTGTGATTGAGCAAGGTACAAATAATCAGCAACGGTGTTCCCATGGCAGAGGTGGAAACAGGACTTGTGATTTTATCAGCAATGTAAATGTATATCACAGATGTTCAAATGTGCTGGAGACAGGGGAGCCGGATCTAAAGTGGGACAACGCCAGCGGAGCTGAGGTGAGCGCCGCAGAGAGGGACAGACAAGGCATCACAGGGCTCATCTGTCTCAGATTGCTGGGTATAATTAACAAGGCTTTGGTTTTTAATTAATACGCCTCAATCAGAGTAGAAATTCTATTCTTACATTTTTAACTAAATTAATTCAAGGACACACGCTCAGACTGTGTAAGCTTGTCTTTTTCCTCCCTTTCCCTTGCTCATTTTTCTATTTTCATTTCCTCTGTTTGTCCAATTTTATTATTATTTTTTGTTTTGCTCTCTGTTCTCTTTCTTCCGTTTGTTCTTTCTGTTGGTCTTGTATTCAGATAAACTCCGATATGATCTAAATCTGGCACCAGTGAAAACAGAAAACAGAAAAAAAAGTGTCCTGTATTTCGAACATTATTTGAGTCACAACCTCGCCTGTCAGCGAATGCGTCACAACCCTGCAGTGCCCTCCGATGGTCGGTCCGTGCCCGGGGAGGACGGGGGAGCACCTGGTGATCATCCCGATGGCCAAACTGAAGCAGCTGAGGCCTGAAAACAACCACCATCTGACCATCTGACGATAATAATAATCTCTCTGTCACACTGCCCAGCTCCATGCTGCTGCGACATCAGAGAGAAGCTATTACTCTACTTTGCTGGGGTTGACTCTCTCCCTCTAATGGTCTATCTCCTGTTCGATCGCTTGATACTACATTCTGCGGACAGACAACGCTCTGTCTCCGGATCTATCGGTGTTTACCTCCCTCTATGTGTCTTTTTATCTCTCTTCATTTAAGATACAGTATGGTCACTGACAGACATTCAAACATGAGGTTCCGTTGACTTGTCAAGAGGAGTTCCACTGTGTAGGAAAAGGGTTGGATAATGTTCTTTGTAGGTCTTGAGGGAGCTTTAGCCATACTAAGGACTAAATACCTCAGCCTCTGTCATTAAGCTAATACTCTATTATCATCATATTGTGTATTTTCATAGTTTTGGTCATCACACCATACCACACAACAATAAAAATACAATTCTTTGTGTTAGGTGATTAAACACTAATGGAAACATCATTGTGATTACCATATTCCATTTCTGCCCCAAAAACATACACACGGGACCTTTAAAACATGAATAGTTGTCTGTGACTTTTGGGCTTTAATAACAAGTCAGAGAGATGTCAATGCATCCTAAAATCTTAATAATATTGGTGAGTAAAATGTTAAAACAACACATTTATCCAGGAAAACATCAAAAGCAAGGCACAGCATATTAAAAAAAAAGACTTCTCTTCAAAACAAGTGTCTGCTCTGCTCGTCTGGCCCCACCACCACCTCTATTTAACATGCATACACTGCCTTAGATTCCGGAATTTTGCATGAGGCTCTCACTGTGATGGATCTGGATGGCACATGACACAAATCAGGATGATAATGACATGCGTGACTGTAAGCGCCGGTGAAATTTACGTGACTTGATTGTTTTATGTGTGCTGAAAACAGAGGGAGAGGCCTGCGGAAATTGACTGTGAGATGGGCATTTAGGTTTTTTTTTTTGGGGGGGGGGGGAGTTTGCATCAGATAATGACAACGTGTGCTGATTTGATGCGTTGAAATAGTCTTGGAAAGCTTGACTCAGTGGATGGCTGTGTGGACGCCCTGTGCCAGACTACACAGTAATTCTGGTGCTCTTAACAGTGTCCAGCCCATTGCTGTGTAAAGCATATGTTCTTGCTAAAATGGTAACACTTTGTCCAAAAAGCATTTGTCTTCTGCTTTAATCTCCTTTCTAAACAGGCACTTTGTTGGCATCCTTTCCTGTCTTTTAACGGCACCGGAGGGAAGGCCGCCATCAGTGAAAGAGATCCAATGGGCTTGTTCTCTGAGCTATTGCACAAATATATTGGATCGGTGAAGAAATGGGCTAAAATTGGATGAAGAGCAAGCGTGTGCATGTGTTTTCGTGCTTCAGTGGCCACCACTGAGGTGTGTGTGTGCTGAGCTAGTGTGTGTTGTACCTGACAAAGGGAAAAAAGGGAGCTCCATTCACTGATCTCTACCTTGAGGACTTGAAAAATGAAACGCTGGAAGTTTTTTTGGACAGTTTCATTTTCAGGCGCACTTCAGCAGAAGATATAGATATATCATCTCCTTGAATGTGCTTTCTTTGCAACACATCATCTTTGCTGATACAATGTAAGCGCTGGTTTCAGTCCACACAGAGCCCAAACCCTGCTCATCCTCAGGTAAAATGGACTGTGGTATGTAACTGATCATTTAGATCTTGCAGTCTAGGTTAATTAGCTATTTACATGCATGTTAACAGACCAATAACACTCATCGCAGCGTCACAGCGATCAGTCGTCTGAAAACATCTGGCTTCCCTTTCCTGCCTGCCCTCCATGTCTCAGGTGGGATCCTCCTCTGCTTGTGATTGGTGACGCAGCATCATTCTTGGGTGTGACTGGTTGCTGTCCTTGGGGAGGTAGGCCAATGACAGTTGAAGTAATTGACTGTTAAGCTCTTATGGATTTCCTGCCTGCTGCTGATGTAGCAGAGGGCTGATCCGCCTGTACTGTACACACACTAGTGTTTAAACACGCTCTCTCCCGTACGCACAGATGTTTAACTTGGTGACAAACACAAACAGTGCAAGGTGTGAATCATTTACACGCCGACGTTAAAGCCCGCCCAATTGTTGGAATGCTGTGCTGTGTTATAAAACGCATTGAAACATTCTTGTGCACTGTTAGAAATAGTTCTGGGATGGAATTAGGTTGGTGCCTGTGTTGCTGTTTCTCCTTGGGCACCAGTAGCCAACCATAAGGTGTTGTGTTTGTCAGAGCCAAGCTTTAGCTAGGTGGAGAGATGCCCCTGGGGCCATCTGACTCATTCATGCCTGTGTGGGTATGTGCATGCTTGTGCATGCGTGTGTCTCCCATGCAGAGGCTGCGAGGTGTTGGCAGGGATGTCATATTAAGCCAATGGCGTTGAACTCATTGTGTCAGCTCCTGCAGGCTGCTATTGATGCTCCTATCATATAACTCTCTCCTCCTTGCCCTCAGTGTGGCACATTGGTCACGTTCTTGTCACTACTTGCCCCGGACACGTGCGGGTGGTGCAATTGCACCTTTGCAGCTGCGCCTGAGTGTGCACGTTTGTACGTGTGCCTACGTTTGTGTTTTTTATAGCGTGTATGTGTGCTCGGGTGCTTCCTTCCTGCTCTCACAGCGCATCTTGGAGCTCCTGCAGAGCACTGCTGCATTTCTGCATCATTAGGTCTCTCCCCAGGGTCGAGCAAGAGGCCGGACCCAGCAGGCAATGGATTGGGACCAGAGAATAGAAAGAACGGAGAGTCATGGAGGAGGATGTGAAACAAGACAGTGTGAAAAGGAGAAAAAAAGAGATGAAAAGCAGGGAACGAGTGAAACGTGTGGCTAACTGAGAGGAAAAACTAGAGAAATTGGGAGTAGAAAGATTTGGGGGGACTAAACAAATGGAGATGGAGTTACTGAAGGAGCAAAAGATTGAGAAGAATGAGATGAACATTTTCAGTCAGCGAGCGACAAGGAAAAAGATGGATGGTGAGCAACATGGTGAGAAACACAAACTGAAAGAGAAAAGCGAGGGAGAGGATAGTGCCAGGCCTAGAAGAGGACACTCTTAAACAGATTTACTAAAAAATATACATATATCGTGTCAGTATAAGTGTTTTTTAATCTGCTTTTAAAATGTTGATTCTTAAAAATATAACCTGCCAGTGAGTCATTAGGTTTTAATGTCCCTCTACTTGCCAGGAGACCTTTAATGAAACGAGTGGCCACATAAGGGCTGACATAAGGTTGGTCACTTCTCTCGTGTCAAGATAGTACGACTTAATTCCAGCAGATTCATGTACAGTAATTGGACATTTCTGCAGCGCAGTGTAGCTCTCCAAACACCTGAGTCCCTTTAGCTGAGGCCAGGACAGGGGCTTTATTGTGCTGTCTGCTGCTGTTAGCATTCATAAGATATCATACTAAACTTATGAGGCCAGCACTGCAGAACACATCCATGTTAACAAGTCACTTAAGTGGGGTCTTGTCACAACATGGCTCGGAGAAAAACAAAAGGCTGCATGTGGGTCGCAGTTTTAAAGATTCATTTGATCCCAGACTAAAGTTCAAATCGAGGACATCAAAAGTGTAAAAAAAGTCGTATCGTGTCTTAAAACCTCTTTTTATATTGTAATTGAAAGTGACAAGAGATATTAAACATGTTTTAAGCTAAAAATATTTGCTTAAAAAAATGGATGGTAATGGTGTCACTTACCTTGTGTTAATATCAAACATCAAACATGCAACAGGCTGAAGGAGCAGGATAAGTAAAAAGACACGGGAGGGCTGTGGAGTGAGGGGGGATGGATGTCGAAGTGGTCCATACAACAATGGCGTGGAGGTTGAACATTGAGTAAGATGAAGCAACTGGTTATATAAGAGCAAGAAGTTTATGAGCTCCGTAGAAGGCACATTTCCAATCAAAGAAACGCATGCATAGACTAAGATGCAAAATTGCAAGTCAAGTATGAATACTGCCATCTACTCTCCTTTGGAAAAGTAGACAAACAATATTCAGAGGCCTCTACCTCTAATACAGTACAGTACACTGTGGCTTGCTTGTGAATAACAGAGCCAATTAAGCAGCCACAACACAGGGCTCGTGGCAACCCGGGGCCTCAAAGGACTCAATTACTGCTCCTGGTTTGCAGGGACGGTGGGAGCGACACAGATTCCTCAAAGGAGGATAGTGCGGTTTCTCCTCTGCTGGATTTACAGAGATCCTTATAGCCGTCCATACGCAAGATGGGTAATCAAATATCATAATGACGGCATGTTTCCGGATAATAATGGCGTCAGGCTGTTTGCTTTTTTTCAACCAGGGAAATGCCTAGTGGGGACTTCCCAAGCCAATTTCCTCCCTCTGCATAAAGGATAAGAAAAATGAATGTTTGCAGGGTTGATATAGGTCATTTATAGTCTGTATTCTTATTGTGTCGAATCACTGTTGCATTTGATGTTATTAGGTACTGGAGCGGGAAGTATCTGCGAGCGAATTAATTCATTCTGTGAACATATTGCACTCGCTTGTGGCACATTTAAATACAGTAGGGCCGCCTGTTCAATTAATGTTTAACATGGCACATCATTTCCGGTAATTTCCTGAGGAAGATATTATATGATATAATAGGATGGTCTTGTATCAGACAGTGTAAACAGGCAGGGAGAAAATGACTGGAGAACAATGGAAATTATCTCTTGGCCATGAAGTCAGCCCCTGGCACACATCTGTTTGACAAAGGATGATGGGAAATGTAGTGAAGCAGCTAAAATGAAAAAGGGTTATTACGGACATAATGATGGTGGGCTCTTATTTCGGCGTATTGTGGTCCATAATTACTCTGACTGGTTCACAATAAAGGGCGGTGGCACCGAAGACCAGTCTTGTATGGAACCAAATCGAAAATTATCACCCTGAGGAGAAAAAGAGGGACGAGGAATAAGAATGGGTTGAAGGGGGAGCGTCGCAAGTGGAATGATGAAATAAGAGGAGAGAAAAGGTCATCAAGGAATGTCATCCTCAGCCCTTCAATCAGAAGCTGGAGCAGAATTATATAGGAGAAATTTGCCATTAAAATGAGATCTATGCAATACGTCATATTTGGCGGCAAAAGGCGAAGAGGTGTGTGTGTTTGTTGTTGGAAAATGTTGGAATGAAATATGTGCTATGTGTGTGTTATTCTTCGCTTTGGACAAACACCTCCACTTATCTCCGGGACTGTTGATTTAGAGGGACACTCTGGTTCCATCTGTTCTGGAGTGGACTGCCTGTCTGCCTGCAGATGAGCTCTGGACTCATCAGCCACTGGCCTGTCTGCAATCTGGCAAACTGCCCCCCCCCCCAAAAAAGGCCCATTTTAAGCACTTGAGAAAGGGGAGCTGCTCGGGGAGAGATAGCTGGAAGGGAAAATGAGAGCGAGAAAGATAGAGAAAAGAAAAGAGGAGAAATACCTAAGGGTGAGGTGATGTGTGAGAGTAACTTGTCATATCTGATGGCTTATCCCCGGTTCTTGGTGCTTTCCATTTGTCACTGAGTCAACCAGGATTTATGAGCTTCTTCACCGCTACAAATCCTGATTATGCTCCTTCAGATAAAGAGTGACACCCAGGTGTTAAAAGGCGTGTGTTTGTGACCGGATGGTTTAATTTTCCATGGGTAATGGGGAGGGGCAGGGCTGTGGAAAATGGAGACCAAGTGTTCATTTCCTTTAAATTATTGACGGTCTAAATCTGCCCTCCTGTGTTTTCAAGTGAATTAGCAGCGTCTCAGTGGATACAGTGTATTTTTGATTTAAACTAATAAAAAATAAGGACGTGCTTTTGGTGACGCCTCTTGCTGCAGATTCAACCTGGCAAAGTGGTAACCATATGCTGAAGAAGTAATTATCATTATCAGCTCTAAAAGTGAGTTTGGAAAACCCAACTCCAGGACCCTGAGCATCAGGTACTAAAACTAATGCAAACTTACTCTACTTAGACAGTTTAATGCGCCACTAATCCATGAATTTATATTACTGTGCAGTATTTAGTCTCGCATAACGAGACTTTCTTCCAGCGCTGTGTCAGCTTGCATCAATTTTTTATTCTGCTGTGGGGAACAAACGCCGTGGCTTGTTGGTTTTTTCTTAAAAAAACAATCACAATCGTCTTTGTGCAGTGCTAACCCCAGGATGCAGCAACAGTGCTCTGGCAAAATAGTGTCTGGGGAACTTCTTTGCACGTGGTGGAGGTGAGCTTTGGTATTAAAATGACTAAAGTGAGCTCACCGCATTGACTTTTCCATTGATAACCGAGCAAAAACCAAGTGGGTAAAGTCTATATATTTAGAAAGAAGTTGGCACAAGTAAGCGCATTTTTCTCACCTAGGCTGTCTATGACTCTCCTTCAAAGACCTGGATTACCTCTTAAGTTATCCACAGCTGTTTCCAAGCCCAGAGAAAGTTCTTCACTGCCTCATGCACTACTACAGTACTCCTCCAGCGAAGGGCACCCTGCTTCCAGCAGTGTACAGATCTCATTACCGGTATCCCCACTTCGCCGGCATTGTACTACCTCCCAAGAAATACACCTAATCCCAAAGCACTGTAAATTCTTCCGTAATGATGTACCTGCGTCCTCGACAACTGTGGCAACAATGACATAAGGCAGTTACAGTTGCACCCAGCGTACAGCCCTGAGCCTCGCAGTGTGCAGATGGGGAGCTTTGATGAAAGATAGCGCTCTGACGGGGAGTTATGTTATAGGATAGCAGCCATAAAAGCAGCGAGAGCCTGCGATAACGAAAGCCTGAGCTCGCAATCTAGCAGACTGCCGGGCTATACCGCAGCATTTGCATATTCTAATGAGCCCAATGTTCAGGGTTAGCCGCTTACACTAATGACGCGTTTAGCTCTTAATAAATCAGTTAAGGCAGCTCCCTGCTGGAGCCCAGGGAGACGCACTTGTATGTGTGTGTGTGTGTGCGCGTCTCACAGTGTGCATATTATGTAGATTTGTGTATTTGTGTGTGTGTGCCATTATGCTGTAATTTTGTGAAGAATGCATAAGCGAGTGAAGTAAGTAAGTCTGTTTTTGTGAGCATGTGCGCCTCGCGTCTCAGGGCTGGTGCCGGCATGTGTGTGTGTGTTTTTGTCTCCAGCCTTCATTTAAATGTGTGTGCGTGTGGATGGGCTACCGTAGTTAGCTTATGCTCCCTCACTTTGAAGTGTGTTCTTTTGAAGTCGCGGTACAAGCAGCTCAACAGAAAAGTGATTTTGTATTTCTCCACCTTTTTGCCAGTCAACTTGAAAACCTTGCCCTGTGTCGTACTACTCTTTTGCTCGCTTCAGTTTTCATCATGTTTTTGACTGATTGCTCTTACGTTGCGGGTGGCTCTCATCTTACACGTAGCTGCAATGGAAATAACAAGAAAGGGGATCAAAAACTTTGTCATGTTCTGATGCAGAAAACGTCTCAAAACGTTGCCCCCCCCCCCCCCGCTTCCTGTTGGCCAGTGCGGTGTTCAACCCCTTGCTGACGGTGCTGTCAGGTGCACATAACTGAAGCACCGTGCAGTACATTTTACCACTGAGCTGGGATTGCTACACTTATCTGTTTTCTTTGATGGCGCGACGATTCATTTCACTTTACAGCCTTCCGATGTCAGCAAAGGCACTAAAATGTTACTCTTAGGTCAAATTTGAGAGTTGACACGTATGCTGACACGTCCAAAACAATTTGGTGGTTTAAATTAAAGAATGCTGGGAACAGGAGAGGAAGCGAGGATGGGCTCCTGTGGAATAAGAAGAAATAAAACTGAGCCAGCCGTTTCACTGCATGAAGCTCCAGTTGGTTTCAAGTCTTTGGGCGAGGTCAGCCAGTTATCCGAACAACGAGGACTCAGTCTTTTGTCAACACATTGTTGTGCCAGTTTCTTGCAGAGAGAGGAGAAACAGAAAAAAAAAAATGTTATCATGCCAATGCCAATTTGGCCCAGTGGTGGTTAGAAGGTCGTTGGGCCATGGTTCTATCAGAAGGATTAGTCCTCAAATGGGATTACAAACTCGTATGAAAAAAGGAAGAAAAGAGCGGGGGATACTCAAGCAAGCAAGAGAGCAGAAATATTTAAATGCAGACAGACACATTCAAGTAAAAGAGATCATTTTATCATCATTAGTGGTGGGGAGGCGAGGAGGGGGAGGAGACTCTTAAGAGGGATGGAAACGGCATGGTGAGATGTGATTTCTGCAGTTGAATGAAGATTAAAGATTGAAAGATTAGAGTATGTGTAAGTGTGTGTATATGTATAACCGGTGCAGTTTAAGGTGGAGTTTATATCAAATTATCTGTTTTGTTTTTTTTTTCCTCTCGGTACGCTCTTTCCTTTGGCCCCTACCTCGTTCTCTCTCTCTCTCTCTCAAGCGAGCCAGAATAATATCTGTGAAGATGCACTGATGTGGAATATCCTGGTCACCCATCCGGTGTGACTAGGACACTATAGTAAAATGCACACAAGCACCCTGACACAGGCAAAAATGCACGCACGCACACACACACATACAGTAAGATTCACACACACACGCCCACACACACACACACACACTGTGAAATGGGATGGCTGAGATCCACATGGTTTGGAGTGCCAGCGGCGTCTTGCTACCCTGCCACCATGGCCCCTCTGCATGTAGGTCAGCCTCGGCCAGGGGGCACACCACCCTTACCCTCCCTCCTTTAGCCCCCCTCCCTCCCTAGGCTCCCACTCTCGCACTCACCTCCCTCACTTCTTCCAAGCCTTCCTCACAAGGCTTCCTCTTCCTTTTCTTTCTCTCATTTCTCTTTCTACAGCAAGGCTTTTCGAGTAGACCCTCAGAGCGTGCAGCGTATGAAAATTACAATCTCCATGGGTTAAACTCTTCTTACACTGGTATTTATTGTTAATTAAGTATATAAAAGGAAGATCAGTTCGTCAGCCCATTAGCCTCAGCGTAGCCTAACGTAATAACGTTAACATCACTTTGCCTATTCCCTAGATATGCTTGATATTCTTTGATTTTGCACAATCAACTTTTTATAAACTAAGGATAATTATTCTTAAGTTTGGCATCTGTGTGTTTGTCAGATGTTGCAATGGCTTTTAAAATGGTCAATTCAGCTGACAAAGTAGGAAAGCATACCCACAAATCGCCCCCTAATCCTCCTTTTTTCTTACTTTGGATGCCCTTCCTCACACACCCTCTCCCCATGTATCCCCAGCTTAGGACCGCCGATTTTTGAATGACTAGCTTGTGCGTCTCCAGTGGCTCGGGAGCATCTTGGGGTTCAGTGGGTTACCAAAGGACACTCATGCTATTGGACATGAGAAGATTTGGTTCAAACTACCAACCCTGTGATCAGTAAAGTGAATAAACCACTTTCCATGTAGTGACAAAGTCTGCTCTTTAATTTTGATTATAGTACACACATGCATATCTGAAAGGATTTTGAGCGGAAAGGAGCAAAAACTCGGATAATGAGGTAGTCTCGGTATCAAAAGCCAAATGTCTCCTTGCCTCTTTGGAAAAGTTCTCTTTGCTGATTTCCATTCGGCCGAACTTTTCAGACTCTGAAAACGTGACTGGTGTGCGTCATCTGCTGTTCAAGTCATGAGCCTCGTCAAGTGCTGGAATCAGGTGCTTTGCTGTTAATGCACACACCCCCAGCAGCAGGTACAGCGACAAGGTCCTTTTGATAATCTCACCATCTCAGTGGGGTAGGCTGAGGTTGTCAAAGCGGCAGGCAGCGCTGGTTTTAAACATTAACGTCATTAAACTCTATTTATTGCAGCAGGTGAGGCGCGGGTGTGCGAAAATGACGCAATGTGCCTCATTCACGGCCATTGATCAAATGTCACCTGATAACTGCTCTGTAGCTTTTTTGAAGGTGCCATTTCGAGCTGCTGCCTGCTGTTGTTTTGCATAAAACGCGATTGTGTTCAGCTGACGCGTCTCTGGCAATGATATTCATGCTACAATCTAGATCTCGGTATGAATGAATGATGGTTATAATATCCACAACTAGCCAGCATTGTTCTTTATGCCCTTTCTTGGTAACACTTTACTCTCCGTTCCTAATATGTTGTATTTATAGGCAGCATTTGAGCTCTATTTAATAAATTGTTTACAAGTGGTGTTTATTAATGTACAGCATTTGTCGACAATCGTCATTTTATATTATCACAACTGTTTTCTACTATATATTCAATCGTTATCGGTTATCTGGATGGATGGACTCAAAATAAAATGTTTCCCCTTTCTCTTTCAAAAACAGACGTTTCCCCAAGTTGGTTTAAAATCCCACGTGCCAAGTTAGAGTTTTCTCTTTTTCGAGCGGCAAACACACATTTTGTACCGTCTGTCTGAACTATCTTTGTCCATTTCCTGTCACACAGTCTATTTTAACCGCCTTTGTTTTAGAGTAAAAAGCACTATTTTGGCACCAGCTTTGTCGCTTGCTACCGGTGTCAACCAGACTGTACGGCGACAAAGACAATTGATTGGCTGCAGGTAAAATATGCCATATGGGAAGAATAATAGGGGAAGATTAGGTGCATATTAATGTCGCAGTTATAGTTCCAGGCAAACTTATGCATAATTTAGGGCTAGGGTTAGGATGAAGCAATCAGGGCTGCTGTCTGTAACTTGAAATTAGACTATTATTGCCATCGTGGTAATAGCTGGACATGTGCGGTTAATGTCATGGCGAGCGTGCAAGAAAAATATCTCCTAAAATGGGTATGAACTCTGTTTTCCTGGCATCGCTGGCATAAACCTCCGCGTCCGACCAGCTGAGCTAATCACCCACTATGCACTTCTCCTGTCTGCTTGTCTAAAGGCCATTACTGCTGTTCAGAATTTCATAGAGGGCCGGTGAAAAACGGCGCTCGCTGCTTTTCAAATGATTTCCTACAAATTACCGCGGCACCAGGACGTCTTTCATCTCTCCATCGCTTTGCCCTCTGTGCTCTTTATGTGTTTTTTTCTCCCTCCTGCCATTTTCCAAATCTTTCAGACTGGTTTTTCTACATCCCCTTATTCATTCTTTTAAATACCCCTTGTAACATTTCTCAGGGTTGCTGCTTCTCCTGCTCTCCCCATCCTCGAGACGACAAACCAAAAATTACGCTCGAACTTGACTTCTGTCGGCCTCACTTTTAATACACCAGATTCTTCCTAATATCACAAGTGTAATCTTTAAAAGCCCTAATAACAGTAATTAACTTCAGACAGCGAAGACAGGCTGAAAGAGACTTGGGACAAATGCTAAAAATGTCTCTATTTGCATGTATGAAAACAGATGATTTGTTTGTGTGACATCTTTATCAGACATCACTGTATCAGTTATTTCTCTCCCTGTCTCCGTGCCCAGGAAAACATTTGGCGGGGGCCGGTACTCTGGGCATCGGCAGAACACGATGCCACCCGCTGACATTCAGAACGCCACCAATCCACAGTCAGAAAACCAAAATGTGTTGTTGTTATTTCCTATACAACGTATGACATTGATTGATTGATGGGATCTGAAATACCCCTTGGCTTACGTGAATGTAAATGATTTCATCCCTGGGATAATCACGCCACTGTTCTGTTTTGCAGTGTTTTTTTTATGATCAAACTTTTACAATCTTCCTCGAGGACATAAAAACACATTTTTTCCCCCCCATGATTCCCATTTTCTCCCCGGCTGCGCTATTCTCAATGGTGTTAACCCCTGCTTAGCATTTTTTTTTCATCACAGTCACTTTCTCCGCATTTTCAAAAATATTATAGTCCAAAGCTCCACCCACAACACCTATCTGCCGTCTTCATCTCTCGCTCTCATTCTTTCACCTAGCTGAAATCTCCTCTGTTGTAATTGCCAGTATGAGTGATGGAGTGTTTCTGTCACTGTTTGCCTGATAGCTCATCTATACACACACTTTCCCACACTAGCACACGCACACAGACACAGGCCCGGCCGCGTTACGTATGTGCGCTCACAGAATGTTGGCGCCTACGGGGACATATGCCCGTGCGAACACACACACACACACACACACACACACACACACACACTTCTGTGTGAAGTAGCTGCAGGTGACAAAATGAGTGAGCTCTCCATATCCTCCCTCACTTGTTGGTCTATCTCTCCCTGCTCTCCACCAAGCCAGAGGCCATCATATAGCCAGAGTGGGATCCATGTCCAGAAACAAGCCCTTGTAGCTGCGATAGTGGAGGAACAGAGGATGCTTTACTGTATATGGCTTTATCATGGGTCTGTTTATTGGATTTAGGGGCATCTAGCTTTGTGGAAGAAGAAATAACCCTCGCCTCACCTTCCCCTACAGCCGTGAAAATGCAAAAAAAAACGCACAGACCTTCTCTTGAGCCGGTGTTTGGTTTGTTAGTTCTGGGCTACTGTAGAAACATGGCAGTGCAGAAAAGGCAGACTCCATGGAAGAGGACCCGCTTCCTCTGTAGGCTCATTCTAAGGTAACTAAAACAGAATCATTCTTAGTTTCAGGATACACGAAAACATAATTATGAATACAATATTCAATTTCTGCCAAGGGATCCCCGTAAATCTGCACATTGGACCAGTTTTTAATGAGGGTGTGGAGAGTTTACCACAAATCCTAGTGTTTTCCAAAACATGATATTTAGGTTTTTTGAATGTTTTCTAATGAATTCAGTATAGCATGAATGTCATCTTGAAGAGTCTTTTGCACAAAAGTTCATCACTGTTGAATGGTAACTACAGGCTTAAAAAAACAATTGGCAAACAGCATCCTGTTCTCCAGCTTTGTCGTAGCATCAAAGGATCTAACCTGGAGGACGAAATAGTCAAACAATGACAGTGTGAATAGAATAATGGACATGTTGATTAGATTTTTGTAGGAGCAAACTCTCAAGTGTCAGATGTCAGACGGTGCATTCATGGGAGAGTTTATCAAATCAAGTGTAGCAAAAAGGCTGAAATAAGCTCAAAGAAGAAGAAAATACAACTTTCTTCAGTACCAATCTTTGTGTTTCTCTGTGTCAAGAAAGCACATCTGAGATTCAGACAGTCGGAATTTATAATCATTTGTATCTCATCTGTACCTTCATCTCTCCGCCTTTCCATCGCTCTCCCTGACATATTCACTCGCCCTCTCTTCGGCTCTCCAGTTATCGCTTCCTTTTGAATTTTCTTCTTCCCTTCAATTTAAGTTATTCTTCACTCATCTCTTTGAGGAACAGGACTGACACCATCTATTTCTCTTTTCTCTCCCCTATGTCATTTATCCTTCTATCAACATATTATTCCATTCACTTCGACTTCCATCTGTCCCTCCATACTTCTTGCTCCTGTCTTCTCCCCATCCAACCCTTTATTTCTTTCTCCCTCTTCCCTCCATCACTCCCCTCATCGCCTTATCTAGCCTCCATCTCTCCATAGACAATCCACCAGTGCTGTGCCCGCTCCAGCCCTCCCAGAGTGATCCCATTAGAGGGCTAATGCTGTGAAAAATGACAGTGAACCGGCACTTTTACTGCCATCGCCACCGCTTTGGGGCGGCCTGCCGCCTACAGCCCTGTTGCCTGGCAACTCCCCAGACAGCTTCCCTCCAAAAGGCGAGAGCTCTGCTCTGTCTGCTCCGCTGCGATAGAGACCCGAGCCTAATAAGCATTATATCTCATTTTGTCTTATCATTTTGTTGTTAGTGACACAAGTTTGCTCGGAGCCGCGACTATGTAAAGAGCACTGATGCAGAATGTGTCTCCATATTGAATGAACAGAATGATTTGCAACAAGTGTGACTTTTTGGTGAATTGTTGTTTGAATACGAGGTCGCTCATCCAAAAATAGATAAATGTACATAAATGAGGATTCTGCTGAGACGTCCTGACCCCATTGCAGGTTTTCATTATTGCAATGAATTCATTTAATTGCATTTCTTCATATGCAATTAACATGTCGCATACCGCAGTGGATACATTTACACCCTGAATTAAAAGTACTTATCTATTTTGAAAACAAGATGCTATCTGGCCTCTTGCTGATCTTTGCTCTGAGTAAAGGCAAAAACATTATACAGAAGGAAAAAATCTGGATAAATAAGAGTAGGAACATAATAACCACGGATGCGTCCACTCAGGACACAAACTGTCACTAAATGTCTAAAAACTGCGCATTTGTTTGGATCTGAGATTCTGATACTCTGATGCGACACATAGTGGTAGTGAATGTTGTGCATAGAAGCTTTGAAGAGGAACAAAATATTACAATACTGTCTGTGTAAGAATGGCTAAGAAACCAAACAAAGGGACATTTTCTGTCTGTCTGTCCCATCGATTGCCTCTGATCCACCTACGCGCACACATCTTAAATTAACCACACTCGTTTCGTTCCTTCGCAGCACACACGCCCACTCGCTTGTGAGGTTGATCGTATGTTAAAATATTTAGGAGCTAAGAAGCGTAAAGCACGCGCCAGCTCAGCTCATGTTTCGTGCACAGGACTCACGTGACTTAAAATACCTCCAAAACAGGCCAACAAGCAATTTTTGAAAAACATTAAATATTACACAAACTGTACTTGATAATGACACAGGCACAAATTAAACCCTTAACACAACTACTGTAGTCTGAAGCAGCCAGCAGCTTGGAGAATAATTGTGAATGAAAAATAAACTGAAATATAAAACTGTGTCACTTCCTGTGACCAGAAATGTTTCCTGCAACTGGCTACTGCCCAGAGACTTGGTCAAACCAGGGCATCTCATACATATCTCATGATTTTCTCTAGCTCAGTCCCGGCACATCACTTAGGTTGAAAATAGATTGAAAAATATTTTTTTCATGAAGCAGTTACCTGCAGCTGCACGATGAAAAATGTCATGTTAAAGTCTCAGGATCCCTTTTCTGTACTGTGTCAATTAATTGTGGTTCCTTGTGAAAAAATAGTCTGTCTGTGCGTCATCGCCTGCCCCACTTTCCTGTGTCTCCACCCCCTCGATGGCTTTTAGGGCAGAAAGCTAGGCTCTACCAGCCGTTCACCTAAAGTTAACAAGAATCCCAAGTCCCGAAATGTGAGTGACACGAGCCACGCGGTGTCTACGGGAACTCTCGGAAGGGGTTACAAGAGTGCTTTGACAAAGTGTGTGAACTTTGCTGCCACCGAAGCAGCCCGCACTCTTTAATGTGCCTCTGTTTCGAGACATCAGAAGGTTACGGAGATCTTCGGCAGATGGTGGAAAATTTGACTCTTCATCTGAGTTGTAGGGGGTTCTCCGCTTGCTATTTTGTCACGCCGTGTGATGTGTAACTGCATACGTAATCCTTTGCGGGATTGGATGTTGAAAGGCGGCGAGTGCACGCTGCATGAGGTACACTCTGTGGAAGCTGTATTTCCAAGGCAGAAACCTGGGAATTAAAGCTAGGAAACTGTACTATAATACACTTCAAGGATACCCAGAAATGATACGGTATTGGCCCATTTCCTCGTCGCTGTTGGGTGAATCAGCGCAGCTCTTTAAGCACCAATTTCCAATTTTAGGTGATCATCCTATAGAGGACCATTAATGTCGATTCACCAAGGTCATTGAGGATAGCTGCAATTTCCATTAACGGGAGCTCAATGGAGAATATGGGGGTCAAAATGACTAGTGGAAGAGGTATTGTGAAGTACCTGCAGGGATGTGTATGTGTAGGTGTGTATTTATGAATGGAAAGATCATTCACATCAAACAAAGTGCTCACTGAGTGTGGAATTTACAAGGATGGAAGCAACATTTAAGCATACTCCATTGTTGTATCTCGTCATATTGCTTTCTGCCTTAAAGGAATTTTACTTATATTGTAGATGCCTGTGCACATCTACACACACAAACACACACACACAAACACACCATCTGCTGAGCCACGAACATGTCCTACTGTAAATAAGCCTGAAGAGAGAGAGAGAGACACACACACACACACACACACACACACACACACACACACACACACACACACACACACACACACACACACACACACACACACACACACACCTAGCGTGCAGCATGGCGTAATGCCCAGCATTGCCCCAGGTGTCTCAGATTTCATATATTGGCGTGGCCTCAGATGAATTCATCCAGGGCAAACGAACGCTCTTGTTAAAGGCCTTTAAAAGCAGAGAGTGCGGAAAAGAGAGAGGCGAGGTGACGCGTTTTAGCGTATTAATATCCACCTCAGGTGCTAATTTGCCCTGAAAGTCACCTGTGTCGCCAGCTGCAGTGTAAGACAAGTGGAAATGAAAAGGAAGCTGAAGAAAATGAAGAGTCGGGGGACTGGCTGGGGAGAGAGTGCGAAAGAGGCTGAGTGCGAAACAAGGAAGAAAAGGAGAAGGTGTAAATCACATTAATGAATAAGCTTCATTAGTTGTGCCCATTAGCGTCCTAAGCACGGATTAATTTAACTTGAGCCGACTTTGGAGGAGCCCAGTGGCTACGACGGGACCCAGTTTGATTACACACCTGGACGTTTGATCACTGACACCCTTCATTCTGACCGAGCAGCAGACGATCTGCGTCAGTTTTGTCCCTTCATGTGAAATTAGAACACCTGCAAAAAGAAAACCGGTGTGGAAAGAGCTGATTTTTCTAACTGAGGATTTCTGCAGCTGGTTTACTGCTTTTTCCTCGTCGGTTTTATTGTTCCTCGAGGAAATTAAGCCTGTTTGCGCTGGAACTTCGGATCCTTTCTTCATCAGTCTAATTTGTTTTTCCAAAACAATTACATAGGTGCTTTTTTGAGGGGGGCCCTTCTATTAAATTCTCTTCCTCCCTTCTCTGTGTTTGTGTTGTCAACAGGCGGACCCCCAAGGCCGAGACATAGCCATCCGTCCGTTCCTGGAGCACTGTGAGAACACCCACATGACCATTTGGCTGGGCATCGTCTATGCCTACAAGGGACTGCTAATGGTGAGAGGAGAGAAAACAAAATTTCATCATGCGCTCACAGGCTGGACACACACACACACACACACACACACACACACACACACACACACACACACACACACACACAAATTACACACTTGAGATCTGATATGAATGCACAAATCTGCTGATGTTGAATCTTAACAGGCTCATAAATGTTTATGAATGAAAACTGATGCCTCTCTATTCATATCGATGTTGCAATATGGTGCTATTTCGGAAAATACGTTCCAATATTCAACATTAAACATACAGAGAAATGAAAAATACATTCAGCCAGTTGTAATCCAGTGTCCCTGTGGTAATTATTCATGCATCTTGTATCACATGCTAAATTAGTATTACTCCTCTTGAACTCAGTGATGGTTACGTCCTTTTTTTATCCAATCAAATCTTAGATTACGGGGCTGTCCAACCCTGACAGTCATATAACCATTACTTGACCATAAGCTAGTGTTTAAACTACCATAATTGCATGCAAAAGGACATATAGGTACAGTTTCCATCACAACATGGGCATGGATAAAAATTTGAGGCTGCTATTGTAGCCCTGCTGTACAAATACTTCTCTAACTCCTGCCAACTTAATGCAAATAGACCGTCTTCTAACCGTCGTTATCAACCATTATTTAAATGTTCTGTGATCACTGATTGCATTTGAATACTGTTCATTACTCTGAGTTTATCAGCAGAGCACATTAACCTGCCGTCATACGTGAGACATAGAAAATGTCCACCTCCCCACCGCACGGCCTGTTTTAAAATGTCCGAGAAGCAGGAACAACTGTAAATTATGCAAACCTCACTGTGTTTTTTTATGGCGAGGAGTGAGACACAGACGGGAGGAGACGGAGCAGTAAGTCATCTTAAGCAGACTGAGCGAATGCAAACACTACGGGAAAGTGTCGAAGACAGAGAGGTGGAAAATGATTAGGCTCGGATGTAAAATGATAAGACGGCCACAAAGGAATGTTTGCATGAAGTGATCGACAGCAGCCCACATCTGTATGAGGTATAGAGAGGGGGAGCGCAGCAAGACGAAGGTTTGAGTCATTCCTGCCCTCACACACACACACACACACACACACACACAAACACATGCAAACACACACCAGAGGCGCACTAATCCTTGATGACTGCTCTTTTAATTCTGCTGCTTGTCATTCCATTGACTCTCATTTAGACTTTAGAATAAGCAGGCAGGCCACTTTACGCAGCACACAGTGAATAATTCAGGAGGCTGCTGCTGCTGCCGCTGCAACTCTGATGTTCCACCAAACAAACAGCTCACTCCGGATAAACATTGTACAGGCAGGAAACCTAAGGCTGCTTTGGAACAGTGTCTTTAGATGATATATATCTCTCCTCTTTTGAGTATCATATATTGTCTAATAAGTTTGATTTTTGTTTGATTTTCTTTCCTAAAGCTACATGAAATGAATTGTTTCCTCACAACCCGCCCTCCATTAGTATTTATAAAGAACAATAAAGAGCATTTAACATCACAAAACATTAAGATTCGATAAGAATAACTCTGATGTTAGGACTAGAAGTAGGAAAAAATTATGGAAAACTGCAGTAACAGCACCACAGCTGTCTAACTGTCTGTGCACTGACAAAGACGACTGAGTTCAGACTTTCTATAACCAAAATCAAATCAACAGTCTGTGTAACCTTCTCTCAGACGTCTGATAAAACTATTATCTTCTCCTCTCCTTTTCCCTGACAGTTATTTGGCTGCTTCCTGGCATGGGAGACCAGGAACGTGAGCATTCCTGCTCTCAACGACAGCAAATACATCGGGATGAGCGTTTACAACGTGGGCATCATGTGCATCATCGGTGCTGCGGTGTCTTTTCTCACGCGGGACCAGCCCAATGTCCAGTTCTGCATTGTGGCGCTAGTGATCATCTTTTGCAGCACCATCACGCTCTGCCTGGTCTTCGTTCCCAAGGTCAGTTTCTGTGTGAACAAGCGCGAGCGGCTAGCTTAATTATCGGCACGTTTACGCTCGCACTTCTCTAAATGCGGCGTAAACAGTTCTGTGTAGCTTTTGTGTCCCAGAGTGCAGCTGTGATTAATACCCATAACCCCCTTTTTTACCAGTTCATCACCATGAGAACCAACCCAGATGCAGCCACCCAGAACCGGAGGCTAAAGTTCACCCAGAACCAGAAGAAGGAAGACTCCAAGACCTCCACCTCAGTCACCAGCGTCAACCAGGCTAACACTTCGCGACTGGATGGGCTTCAAACTGATAACCACCGCCTCCGCATGAGGATAACAGAGGTCTGATTTGATGAATAAGCATTTAATTGAACCAATTTTTTTTTTTATTCATAAGGAGGTTCAATGGTGCAGTGGTGGCAGGCCAATAAACAGTAACTGAACAAGTCCAACATAAGAAGAAAGAGCAAACCCCACTGAACTAAAAGTCATTTAATTCATTCCTAATAAAATGGTTGCAGTTAAAAGCAGCTGTGATCCCTTCAAAAGATCGCATTGCCGCTCAGAGAGTCTTTGTGCCACACTGCACGCTCTCTCTGATTAATTTCATAAAAAGGTTGACTTGCGCTGACATTGAGTGGCATTTCTGAATCCCGTGCCAATCACCTCGGCTTTCTCTCACATCTCTCGGAGATGAATTACCGCTGTTGTCCTTGCTTTCGTTCATGATTGCGGCAATTGAAGAGCCACTGAGACACTGTTGGAGGACAAGTGAAGTTATTATGTTTTTGGCAGACAGCAGTCTTTTGCATTCTTTGACGTGTTGTTACAAGTAAACAAGTAGCAGTTTGTTGCTTCCCCACTGGGCACTGTTTGGCTGATAACCTTTTGCCTAAATGAGCTAGTTTATCTGTAAATGTATCTAATCCACAACAAAATAGCCAAAATAATAATGTCTGTGTTTTTCTGTTTAAAAAGCTGGACAAAGAGCTGGAGGAGGTGACCATGCAGCTGCAGGACACGCCGGAGAAAACCCCTTACATCAAACAGAACCATTACCCGGACGCCAACAACATCCTCAGCATACGCAACTTCACAGACGGAAAAGGTAAGAAACCAGCCGTGTGTTTCTCTGCAGCCCTTCAACTGTCACGGTCCATTTAGGCTTGTCTGTGTGAGCTCAACCATTGGAGGCGTTTACAATACGCAAACGCAAAGCGCTCACTATTCTTAAATTCAACCTGTTGAATCCTGAAGGAACCCTGCATTCAGTGATTTACTTTCCAGTGAAGTTTGGAAAATAAATAAGTTTGTTATCTGGAAAGCGTTCCATCGCATCGAAGACTGTACCTGCTCGCTGACAAAAACAAGAGGAGGTTCTTCCGCAGAGGCTGGGAAGCAATGCAGTACAAATACTTTGTTATCAGAACTTTACTTCAGGATTTATTTTTCCCACAACTTTTTACTTCTACTCCTTACATTTAACATACATATCTGTACTTTCTACTCCTTACATTTACTTACGTCAAAACAGGCTTGTCACTTTAGTTTCAATGCATTTCAGGGAAACGATCCATTATCTATATTTTGCATCATTACATTACGCCAATTTCCCAACTTCATTAGACTGATTTTTAACTAAAATTCAGTGCACATCACGCTCCGCAGGCAAAACACAATGGAAACACACAGAGAGGGACACTGTGTCGTTGTTAGTGTCTCATGTCTGCAGAGACACTGCAGCCCTCTGCCTGGATTTTCCTATTTTCTCGATTTTTTTCGCTGTGTGTGGGATGCTTTACCAACACAGAATGTCAGTACTTGACATTTTGGGATGAGACTCAGCATCTCATCTTTTGGTACGTTTATGAACAGCTCTGTAAAATCCTACTGATTCTACCTTTAAGTCTAATAGTCCTTGAATTTATATAATTTGATGTGAGGTTCAGTTATATTTGCACGACAGGTGCAGATAGAAGTGTCCCTCAGTGGGATACTTTTTACTTTTATACTTTGAGTACATTTCGGTACAAAACTTTCATAGTTTTACTTGAGTGAAGAAGTTGAATCAGTCCGTCTACTTTTGCCAGAGCCTTTTTTTTTTAACTCAACTACCTGTAGCACTTCTACTCTCTGCTACTTCTGCTCTTCATACTCTTAAGTTTATTTCATGTGCAAAAGATGAAAAACTACAATCAGTAAGGGGATCGTTTCACTTCACAGACAATATGATGATGTTGAAATGCTGAAATGTTGGGGCTTACCATTGGAGTCAGAAAACGGCCATTGTGAAATCCAAGATGGTGCATCATTTCTTCTTCATTCAGTGACCAGAGAGCAGCTTGACTGGGTCATGCTAATTGCTGCCACCGGTGGCTGAAAACTAGATTGCAAGAGCAGTAAATACAGACTTAAGATTCAACCAAGAAAGTGTAGTTTAGTATTAGTAGTAGTGTCCTGTCTTACCTGTAATGAGGTTCACATGTGCGCATATTCATTATTTAAAGAGAACAAAATGAAAAAAGAAAAGAAAACTAATCCTCATATATCATCTAATAATAAACCCTTGCTATATGAACATTTGCATATTCACTGGCTTTAGTAAAGGGTTTTAATGCAGCTTGGAGAAATATCCTGACTTTTTTTTTTTTCCTCCACTGCTGGAGCTTCTGTCAGCTGCAGGTGAAGAAGGGACACAGGAG